>CM021244.1:17497738-18097738 GCA_010577795.1 Isatis tinctoria
CTTCAAATATCAGGAAAGTGAGTTTCATGTACTTTTCCTTCCTCTCTACGCACCCTAGGTTTTTGTCAGCGCTTAATGAAGCTTGGCGGAAAGAGATTCCCGTCGGCTCGAACCTGTTCTCATTGGGTCAACGTCTGAAACATGTAAAGCACACGTGCAGAGCTTTAAACAGAGAAGGTTTTGGAAACATTCAACAAAAAGCAAGTGATGCAATGAGGAAACTCCAAGAGATTCAAGCCGAACTTCTCCTGAACCCTTCAAATACCCTATTCAGAGAAGAATTTGTTGCTAGAAAGAACTGGAAATTTTTTGAAAATGCTCTGAATATTTTCTTCAAGCGAAAGTCAAGAGTCCGTTGGTTGAAAGAAGGTGACTCCAATACAAGTTTCTATTATAAATCAGTACTTGCGCATCAGGCGAGGAATGCGATCCGGTATCTGACCGATGAAAATGGGAATATGATCTTCCAGCAAGCGCAAATTATGGGTATGGCTGTTACTTTCTTTCAAAATCTCCTGGGATCTGCTAATATGGAAGTGATGCCTCTGTCTGTAAATCAGTTGAAGAGCTTAATTCCCTACAGATGCCCTCAAAATGTAGGCAACTCATTAATCCTGGTCCCTTCAGAGGAGGAGGTAATATCCACTATTTTTGCTATGCCAAAAAATAAAGCTCCAGGCCCTGACGGGTTCCCAGGAGAATTTTTCTGGGAAGCTTGGTCCGTTGTGGGAAAAGATACAGTTAAAGCAGTGTTGGAATTTTTCACAAGTGGCCGCATGCTTCAAAGGTTCAACGCTACAGCAATTTCTCTTATTCCTAAGAGGACAGGTGCAGATAATTTAACTCTCTTTCGGCCTGTTTCTCTTTGTACGACGATATATAAAGTAATTGCTAGAATCTTGAAGACTCGATTGAAAGTAGTGATCCCAGAAGCCGTGCAACTAAACCAGGTTGGTTTTGTGCAAGGAAGACTTCTATGTGAAAATGTATTGTTGGCTTCTGAGTTTGTTTCAGACTTCCACAAGATTGGTACTACAGCTCGAGGGGTCCTAAAAATTGATCTATCTAAGGCCTACGACAGTTTAAATTGGCAGTTTCTCTTCAATCTGCTGGAGGCTATTGATCTTCCCCCGGAGTTCAGAAATTGGATAAAGGAGTGTATTACAACATCGTCGTATAGTGTGGTAGTAAACGGGGAACTCACGGGAAATTTCAGAGGAGCTAAAGGCTTGCGACAAGGTGATCCAATCTCATCTCTTCTCTTTGTTCTAGCAATGGACGTGTTGTCAAAGATGCTAGACCACGGAGCAGCCAATCAGGTGTTTGGTATCCATCCGGACTGTGCAGCTCCACTGATTACGCATCTAAGCTTTGCTGATGATGTTTTGATCTTTTTTGACGGCTCAGAATCATCCTTGATAGGAATTCTCTCCATCCTTGATGACTTTAGATCACTGTCGGGTTTGAGCTTAAATAAGGAGAAGACAGAATTGCTTATCGATGGTGGTTCCCCTGCTAGATGTCAGGCTCTAGCTGATTCCATGGGAATCAAACAGGGTTCTCTTCCAATTAGATACCTGGGAGTTCCTCTGTCATCAAAAAAAATGAAGAAGAGTGACTTTCAACCACTTCTAGATAAAATCTCGGCCAGATTCAATTCGTGGACAGTGAAGCATCTATCCTATGCAGGGAGATTCCAACTCATACAAGCGGTAATCTACTCTACTATATCTTTCTGGGCTTCCATATTTATCCTCCCAAATGAATGTATCCGCCTCCTTGAGAAAATGTGTAGCGCGTTCTTGTGGAAGGGAACCATTGCTTCAGCGAGAGGTGCTCGAATAAGTTGGGAATCTGTGTGTACCCCAAAAAAAGAAGGGGGTCTTGGTTTGAAAAGACTAACTCAATGGAATAAGGTCCTGGGTTTGAAGCTAATCTGGTTGATATTTGCTTCAGGAGGGTCGCTGTGGGTCTCTTGGGTTCGTCTCAATTTGATTGGCGATCAAAATTTCTGGGAATTGTCTGCGGATAGACACGGAAGCTGGCTCTGGAGAAGTATATGCAAACTGAGATTATTAGCAAGACCCTTTGTTGTTTGTGAAGTGGGTTCAGGTATGACTGCCAGCTTTTGGCACGATAATTGGACTTCACTTGGCCCCCTCATTGAGATTACAGGCGTGAACGGACCTCGAATTTCTGGGTTACCCATTCACTCTTCTGTAGCTGATGGTATTCGAAATGGTACTTGGTGGGTGAGTGAGAGCAGAAGCAGAAACCCGATTATTTCCCTTCTGCGACAATGCTTACCTGATCCACTTCCCATTGTTGAGTCACAGGTAGATGATATCTTCCTTTGGAAGCCTGGAGAAAGTCCGGCACATACTAGGTTCTCCACCACCCTAACTTGGAAAGCTCTAAATCCAGCGGGTGTTTCTGTGGATTGGCATACTCAGCTTTGGTTTTCGGAGAGGATTCCGAAACATGCTTTTTTAACTTGGATTGCTATTAGGGACAGACTGGTCACTAGAGACAGGCTGCGGCGATGGGGTTTGGATATTCCGTCAGCGTGTCTACTTTGCAATCGCGCGGAAGAGTCTCGTCAACACTTGTTCTTCGACTGTCCGTTTAGCTTCGAGGTTTGGTCTTTCTTCCTTTCACGGGCAAATCTTTCTCCTCCTTCACGTTTTCAGGATGGAGTAAGATGGCTGAAACAACCTTCGTTGGATTCAAACGTCACAGTGATTATCAGACTCATCTACCAAGCTGCTCTTTACGGTATTTGGAAAGAGCGAAACTCTAGATTACACGCATCTTGCGCTAGAAGTTCAGCCGCTATAATCAGCGATATTAAAAACACTATCAAACTTCGTCTTGATCCTCTATCAAGGGCTCAGCGTATCCCCGCTTCGGCTACAACTTTCAATGGAACATGGATTGCTCTTTTCGATTCTTGATTATACTCCTTTGCTTATGTTTATCTCCTTCTTTCTTTTAATTTACTGTATAAACACGAACCCGCTTTGGGCTTTTTCTGCCGGCTTGGTTTTCAAGCGGAGCTTATAATATTATATTTAAAAAAATATATATATATATATATATATATATATATAAGCATGCACCTAACAACGTTAACTCTCAACAAGCAACAAGAGTAACTATTATAGTGAACTATTTCTCTATTATAGTTAACTAATTTGGTATATAGTTAACTAGTACTTTCTTATATTTACCTATTTATTGTTTATAGCGAACTATTAGTATTTTTGAATTCACTATAACTAATTTGGTTCAGAACAATGAAACTTGAAAATATAAAAATTATAAAATGATGAAAGTTTAAAAGTTTTTTGAAAAAATACGAAATTATAAAAATATAAACACACAAAAATAAGAAAAACATTTTCAAACAATTTAAAAAATTTAGAATAAATATTAAACTTATACAAAATTCTGAAAATTTATAAAATACAAATGAAATTAAAAATTATAAAATTCAAACTTAAATTATAATAAATTTAATAAAATTAGTAATTTTTACATTTTTTATAATTTTTATAACTTTTTGTAATTTTTTATTATTTTAATAATTTTTTTAAAAAATTTTAAAATTTATATAAATTTTTGTAATTTTTTACTATTTTAATAATGTTTTAAAAAAATTTATAATTTTTATAACTTTTTGTAATTTTTGTAATTTTAATAATATTTTTAAAAATTTTATAATTTTTATAACTTTTTGTAATTTTTTATTATTTTTATAATTTTTTTAAAAAAATATTATAATTTTTATAACTTTTTGTAATTTTATGTAATTTTAATAATTTGTAAAAATATTTTTATAATTTTTTTAACTTTTGTGATTTTCTATAATTTTTTATAATTATTACATTTTTCTATTTTTGTATTTTTTTATCATTTTATAACTTTTTTAATAATTATTATATTTGTTTATATTTTTGTAATTTTTTATTGTTTTATAATTTTTTTAAAAAAATATAATTTTTATATATTTTGTGATTTTTTATAAATTTAATATTTTTTAAAAAGAAAATTGTAATTTTTGTAACATTTATAATTTTCTATAATTTTTTATAATTATTATATTTTTTATTTTTTTGAATTTTTTTATTATTTTATAAATTTTATTTTTTTATAATTACTATATTTTTTATAATTTTTGTAATTTTTTATTATTTTATAGTTTTTTATATTTCTCATAATTAGGTTTTGAATTTTATTATTTTTAGTAATTTTAAAACTTTCTGATAATTTTTTGGTAATTTTGATAATTTTTTAATTCTATATATTTAATAATTTCATTTTGAATTCTATAATATATTAATTTTTATTATTTTTATGATTTCTAAGTTTTATAATTTTTATAATTTCTTATATCTTTTATTTTTTATATTAATTTCTGAAATTTTTATATTAATCTTTTTTTATAATTTCTTATATTTTTTATATTAATATTTGGGACAATTTGCGGAATATACATACTATAAAAATAATTTGCGAGAACGGAGAGAGAACACTCCCAACCTTGCTCATTATGTGGGGCACACCAACTGAAAGACTCTTTTGCCCTTTTCATCATTAAAACAGAGTTCTGTCCAAGTATCCCGTACAGAGTCTCCTCTTTTGGTAAGATTTCGTAGCATCCCACTGTTTACGTAGGGGAGATGTGGGTCGATCCCATCCACAGGATATTGGGCATACCGACCAAGCTTTAAATGGAGGGAATACGCAATATACTTGCGATATGACAGCGCGTATAGGTGTAAAGACGTACGTATAGGTTAACAAGTGGGAGAATGTTTATCAGAAGACTTAGGTGCCTCTACTATAAGTAGGAGGGTACCATTTATAGTTCAAGAGAAGAACAATAGTGAAGTACCAGAAAGAGTTGTAGGGTTAAAAGTGTTGTCTTCAAAAGTAAAGGTTTGTTTGTAGTCTTTACCCGTTTGTTTTCACCAGTAGATCCAATCTGCGGTCCTACTTGTACCACCACTGATTTGACCATCAACATCGTATTCCGCAGTGACCTCAGCGGTCTTCTCCTTATCTTTTTGTTCTTTAATTTCTTTCTCTTTCTGCTTCTTGGCAGCGCGTAAGCGAGCAAGACCTGATTTAGTGAGCCCACCTCTGAACATGTGTTTGGAGAAGTCGTAGTCGGCATCAATAAGGCGAACCATGGAGTCAACCCTTGGGTCGTCTTCCTCATCAGACCATGAAAAGTTCATTTCGGCCAGTGAGTCAACCTCAGGGCCGCCAAGGATGGAGAACACCTCTTCCTGCAAAGTATAACCAAACATATAGTTGGAAAAAAAATGTCTAGGTAGATGATGCGGAGATGAAGATAAAAAAAGGCATAATTAAGTCGATATGTAAGAAAGACATTGGCGACCAACACAGAAAGGAAAATATAAAATAATATGTAGATGGAAAGCTGTAAACAAGTGTGCCTGTTAAGTGTAGATGTACCTGGCATTTATCATCCACAGTACGTGCATGTCCTGGGTTGAGTCCAACACGCGGGCGAGTGAGTTGAGGTTGTTTTGGGGCTGTTGCTTTCGCACTCGTCCGTGCAGAGAAGGTTGGATCGCCAGTCTCCAGATCATCACCGGATTCACCCTCCGAGTCAGTCTCAGATTCCGGCTCAGCAACCTCAACGACTTCGAGGATAGCACGAACGGCGGCTGCTAGTACAAGTTGAATTGCGTGGACGAATCCTTTGATAGCAAGCGTGTTCTGGGCCAACGCAACCTCATCCTTGCTCTTAATGCTTCCCATTAATGTGTGAAAAGCTAATCTACCCCATGGATAGGCGAAGAAGTCGTCGAAGTTCCTAATCAACTCCACATGGTCGTTGTTGATTTTGGGGAAATGTGAAGTAGGCATCAGCACGGAGGATGTAATAGCAAGGCAGGCGTATTTGATCCGGGTTTCTCTATCCTTCACACTTTTTTTCTTGAGCATCTTGATGATACGATCGACGGTGCATGATTTGAGCTTGCCAAATAGTTCCGGCCAGTAAGGTTTTTCATTAACTGGGTTTCGCCTACGCTTCTTTGAAGTTTGAGCGGGGATCTTCCCACAGTTGAGACCCGTGACGTAAGCGAACTCTCGCAGGGAAAATCGGACCGGTTTCCCCGCGAATAGAAACCAGATTTCATGTCGTTTTCTAACTTTTAATTGCCTCACCATGATATGTTGTCCGAAACTACCGGAAAAAGCAGGGAGTTGAGATGTCGCAATTACGGTTCTAAACGGGGAGGAACGGAGGTACTCTACCTCATCGGGATCCAAAGATTTAAGGATTGAATCAATCCTCTTGGTTTTGTGGTAACAGTTTAGACGTTCCCCGGCAGGCTCGTGGCCGGCGGCGAACATGCGGTCGGGTAACATCTCGGCGTCCATCTACAGTACACAAGTGGTCGCGATATCTGAGATTGAGGCGATAATAACAAAGTTAGGGATTACATACAGAAATTACCTATAGATGGTTGATCGGTTAAAGTGGTTTTCTCCCACGGCACCTTCCTACGGTTGTTGCGCCTGTTGGTTCTAGAATTTTTGACGGTGAGACCTAAGAGTCACCTGTGAAGAGAATTGAGAGTGGAGAAAAAAGCGAAACGTCGCCGGTGAAGAGAAGGGAGAGCGATTAAAATTTTTATTTCTTATTTTCGTTTCTTTGAAACAATAATAAGAGTACTTGAAGTATATATCAAACCCATATATTGGACAGGACACCTGACACCTACTCTCATAGGGTATAGGGGGTCGGTGGGAATAATGAAAATATGAACAGGAACCATACCGTTTCAGCAAATTAATTTTGTAATGTGTATATTGCTGCCAATTTCCCTTAATTTTTCTGAAATATGGGTAAAAGGGTAACAAATTATTTATCTCTCCTAAACTACCTACCAAAAAACTACCAAACAGTACCAAAAACTACCTAATTCCAAATACTCTATGTGAAACTACTCAAAAACCAATAAAAAGTTGAAAAACTACCCATTTGGCAAATTCACCCAACAAAAACCACACCACTTTTTTTTCCATCAAAGTTCATACTTTATTAATTTCGAAAAGAATTTACATAGTCAGATGATAATGAGTTTAAAAACCACCGAGGTATATACATATATATTTTGGTTAAAATGGCCCTTCAGATATATATATATATTTCTTCAGGTTTTGAAGAGTCATTACTCATTACCACCATAAGGGTCCTTAACAGTAACTCTGTGATTATTTCAAAGCACATTCGCAAAGTATGTGGTCTATAGTTTGCGTATCAAAATCGGATAGAGAGAACGAGCGAGTTAGAGTTTTCGGCAAGATTAGATCCGTACATTCTCCATATATTTGGCCAAAACATACATGCAAAAAAAAAAAAAAAGCAAACTTCACTGATATGAGATTAGTATATCATGACTTTAGATCACAATTTAACATTTTTAAAAAAATGATTTATATTTCTTCTAGAAAACCAAAAATTAATTAAATCATGAATTGCTCTTTTTTTTATAAAAAAAAAAGAAAACAATTTGTTTTCAACGGACAAATCCATTGGAAATCCGTTGGAAACAGACGTTTTCAACAAATTTCCAACGAAAATTGGTCGTTGTCTTCAGGTGGTTGGAAATTGAAAGTCCTTAGAAAGTCGATGGAAATTTCCAACAGATTTCCAACAGATTGTTTTCCAACGAAAAACCAAGGGTGTATTTCCAACGGATTGTAAACGGAATTTTCCAACGGATTTCCAACGATTGATTTCTAACGGATTTTCAACGGATTATTTGCAACGATTTGCAACAATATCCCGACGAAAACCCACCGGATTTCCAACAGATTTCCAACGAAAAACCGAGGGTATATTGCCAACGGATTTTTAACGGAATTTTCCAACGAATTTCCAACGATTGATTTCTAACGGATTTTCAACGGATTATATCTATTCGAGATTTACAGTTTCGGGTTTCTTCGGTAAATTTATTATCTTTATCCGTCTCTTTTCTTCTCTTTGTTTCCTCTAACTCTCACGCATTTAGAATATGCTTATTTGGAACATGATTATGCGAAATTTCTATCCAGACATCAAAATTGCATGATCATGACCACCTGATAACATCATCTACACTATGGCTTTTTATGCCAGTCATAATATTGACATTTTTTTATAGAAACAAAAAAATCAGAGAAAATAATTTTATGAAATCACTTGTTTGCATTTTCTAAATCTTAAACATGATCTTGTTTGAACATAAAGCATTCAATAACCGATCCCATTAAGTTTTTTTTTTTTTTTTTTGAAAGAAACCGATCCCATTAAGTTCCACTCGTGATGATGGTGTCCCATGCTCACTTGTAATATAGTTATATGTTAGCTTCTTGATCGTTGTTTTTCACTTTTCGAACAAACCATTCATCTGTTTGTGATTTTGTGTTCTTGGCTACTCCTTCGATTTTGTTCATTTGTGCATGTAGACTGTTACTTTCTTCCAGTGTATTCTCGTGATCTTTCGGTTATTCGTCATCTTAATTATTCACATATTCAGAAACTTCTTGAGACTTTTTCTCAAGCTTAATTAGCTTCCAACCCATCTAATCCACATAGGGTTCCGTCTCGCCACCAACTTCCAATCTCTGATTTAGATTTTTTTTTTTTCTGTTCTGAGTCACTGGTTTCTCAGTTTCAAGTCTCAAATATCCACAAAAACAAAAAAAAATTTATGATTTTTTTATTATATAAATTTCTTGAAAGTTTCTTGGAGACAAGAATCTACAACTCATTTTTTTTCTCAAAAGTTTTAGCTAACTTTCTCTTTGGTTCAAAATTTTCAACACTTGTGATTACTTGCTGAGGAAGCAACAACACCAACATAGGCTCTTATGTGGTAGTTTGCTTCGATGTTCAGTCTGAAAAATTCAAGTTTGTTGATGCAACATGCCGTTGTGATCCACTTATGATGATTCAATTGGTAAACTATAAGGGTAAATTAGCTGGGATTAGTAAGATATGTCAGTAATATATTGGTACAATGCACATTGATCAGTTGCATATGTGGATTCTAGAGGACGTCGAGAAACAGGAATGGTGGAAGTATAAACACTCTGGCATGATAAATTCCTTGGCTGCAGTAATGTTTGCGTCGCTGGAGTGACAGCTACGGGTGAGATTGTTTTATCGGATGATATATTTCATATAAAAATGTATTATATTTTCTACTTCGATCCCGAAAGAAACACTGTCCAAGGCCTTGAAATCCAAGGTAATGGGGAATTTCATGATAGGAAACAACCTATAGCTAGCGTTTCTGTGTTTGCATGTAGAGGATCTTAATGTTAACGATGCAAAGTTCCTCAAGTCTAGATATCATTACGAAAAGGTCAAAACCACAACATCAGGAAGATGTAAGAAAAACGGACAGGGACAGGACTTATGAGGATGGTGTGATTAGGGTGAAGAAACACCCTGAGAGAAACGACAGACACAGTGGGGAAGATGAAGACAGAATATATAAGAGAAAGACGCCACCAGAGAAGGATTAGGTGAAAAAGAAATGTGCTCTATCTATGCGCTTTTTTATGTTCGTTAGTTATAGGCACTGGGAGGTTTCTCCGAACCAAATCTCTAAGCTTCGGTAATGTGATGAGTTACATACAATTTCTTTTGCAGAGATGTATGTACCCTTTTTATCTCTCTTCAGTTCTTGAATACATAATATCCTCCTACACGGTAATGAATACAAAACAGCGCTTGTATTGATGTTGCCTAAAAATATAAGATAAAAAAAGAGTTTGTAAGTAATTCGGATGTGACAATATCTATAAACCCAAGATTCTACTCCAGCGAGTTCCTTACGCTCGGCTCACTTACGTGAACATCTTCAAGCAAGAACACAAGGAGATGCTCCAACGTCGACAATCCGCTCTTATGCATTCTGCTGCAAAGAAGCATATGTCAAAGCAGAAGAAACCACGCTGAAGATATGAAGCCTTACTGTAAATTTTTTAATATTAGTTTCTCTTAGAGCATCCTCAATGGGGGAAACACAATAGTGGTTCTTAGGTAATATTCAATTACCAAATTTTTGTTAAGAATTCTTGATAGAATGTTTTTGTTTTCTTTGCTCCAATGGTATAACCCCATTAAGGTTTCTTAAAAAAAAAAAATTTGTATGAAGACAACAAACACAGTTCTCTTCATTCATCTAAACAATTAATCAGTAGCGAGAATTAATAATCCTTTTCAATTTCCCTTAAAAGGTCTGCTAATGAAAGCAACGCTAACCGCTATTTTCCTTTTCATTCAACATTTTTCCCTCGTTACAGCATCCTGTCTCCCATTCACTTGTTGTAAGCATCATCCATTCACTTGCTGTAAGCATCATAAAAAATCAAAGTTGATACGTATGTTCAGTGTACTTGTTTACACTTACCTGTCCTTCATCTTCCGACTCTGTTTCTGTGTCATCAAAATCGCTGACTTCAGCATCATCTGGCTATCCTTTGCTAAACTAATCAGCCAAAGAGAGAAACTGTGAATTATACAGAAAAAGAAGGATGACAATAGAGCAGTCTAATTATTCAGAAAACTGTTAATTGTACAGAAAAAGAAGGATGGCAATAGAGCAGTCCATTTATTCAAAAAACTGTGAATTATACAGAAATCCAATTTCAGAACAGAAAATATATCAGTTTCTCCAAGGATGAATGAAATATGGGACTCAACTAAAACATAAAACAAATTCCAACCTAAAGCTCAACACCATAGTCAAGATGTGACCTCTTTCACCAATGATGGAACATTGGATGCTGCATTCTCCCAAGAAACATCCGTGTGAGATTATCAAATCTACAATCTGCAATGTCATCATAGGAAAATAGAGAAGGCAGTCAATCCAAAGAAAGATCATCAAGACATAAACCATATGATCTCTACCAAAATCTAACTAGTCTAGGAATACTCCACCAAGTTTCTCAGAAAGTGTTGCCAAAATCAACTACATGAGCTAAAGAGCGGACTTGCAAGTTTCTGAAATTTAGCCAACATCTTCCTAATTTACAACGCTAATACAAAACAATCGCTCCAACAAGACTAAAAACCACAGCTTGACAATCCGCCTGCATTTCGATTTCTCAAGACAAAAGAAACGAGATCCCTCCTTGTTCAAAACCGATAATTTGACTTATTTCAAAGCTAAACTGATAAAATATAGATACGCCACAAAACGAGGGAGACGAACACAGATAGAGTAAGAATCACCAGAAGCTGAGGTTACATAGTGAAGAAGCATACCTGGGTTCGCGATCGAGTCTAGAGCGTTCTCGTTTAGGCTCTGAATCACTGTTCTCTCGCATTGACATGTTTCTTCTCTTCTCCAAAAAGAAAAATAAGAAATCCAAAGGAGTGATCGTTTAGCCAGTAGTACATAGGTAAAACCTTGAACCCTAAATTCAATTGAAATAAACAACGAAATCAGAAGAAAAAAAACCCAACCTGGATTCAATCAACCCAGAAGCCTCTCTAATTTGGAGGAAGATCACACAAGAGCAAAATTTGCAGCTTTAGCGCAAACACGACGAATACAGAGAGCAGAGGAACAAATGAAGATACGAGAGAGACTTTGGCCTCCGTGAAGAGAGAAACCATAGTCGGTGATCCTTGCTGCATGGAGAAGGAAATTGACGGAGAGGAGAAAGAAATAGAGAGACGAAACTGTGTTTTTTTTTTTTTTTTTCCTTTTCTCTTTGAAAAAACATCTACCACTTGACATGTGCTAAATAAAATCCGATTCTTAGAGCATCAGCAACGCTGATACCCAAGGGAATCCTTAACCCCCTTTTTTTCTTTTTTTTTTTTTTTTTTTAATAGTGAAAGGCTCGACCAATCAGAAGCTGACACGTCACGAAGGATTCAGCTCTTAAAACTCTTCGGGACGGATCGATCCTTGCGTTGCACATGGTCTTAATATCCCTAAATAAGAGTCAGTTCTTCTTTTTTTCTCATTTTTTTATTTATTTAAATCCTTCTTTTACCTAAGATATCTACCTAAGGTACCGCGATAATGATGGCCTTAGAGCATCAGTATTGGAGAGACAGATTTAAGCTCTCAAACATATTTTATTATTAAACATTTTAGAGTTTTTTTTAGAACTGTCTCCACAACTCTTATGGAAGAGGCGATTCTATTGTGTGGAGCTGCCACCTCATTTTTTCTTTTTCTTTTTTCTTTTTTTAAAAAATTTAGAACCTTTCAACAGCTCTCCATTAAAGATGCTCTTACAGTCGCTATTCAACGTGTTTTTGTTTTGGCCTTAGCAGTTCAGATTTAAAAAGAATGCATCCGAATTGTGCAAAAAAAAAAAAAAGAAGAATGCATCCGAAAAGAAAAAGCGTCGACGTCTCATATCTCATAGCAGAGAGAAAGGAGTTTTATGATAACCACGGAAAAAAATAGCCAAAAAACTGTAAATAATAAGAAGCTACACTCATAGCCAAAAATAGCTTATGACGTTACAAACACTATGAACACATGAATAAAAGAAGACTTATTTTATTTGATAAAATGATGTTTACAAAGAGAGATATGAGACGTCATCTAAAACACATCAAATTTGGTAATGCTCTCAAACCGACTAGCTACGATCTTGTTGCTGTTGAGGTTTCATAGGGAACGTAAGATCATCTACATGGTCTACAAAACTGTAAACTCTACCATAATTCCCAAAACCTTGCATTTCAAAACGTTGGATAGTGTTCCTTTCGGGATGGAAGTAGAAAACATGTTCAGATCTACCATATATATATAGGTCTTTAAAATAACAACACCTGTAGTGGTTACTCCAACCACGGAAACATGACGAACGTCAGCAAGATTAGTATCAGGCAGAGTGTAGGCATATTCCGACCAATCCTGTTTCTCGACTTCCTCTAAAACCCACATACGCAACTTGCCATCCTGCCAACTACTCACCGCTAATTTCTCCTTATAGTTTATCAGTCGTGTAAACACATATTCATCAATAAATCCCGCGGGAACAAACTTGAATTGCTCAGACCGAACATAAAAGCAAACTATCAGATATTCATTAATATGTTGAGCCAAGTAATACAGAACCCCGTTGATGCATATCCCCTTAGACCGAGCATAATGGGTTAAGGGACATTGGATCTTCCTCCAACTCCAACTCATTTTCCCAGTTCCTAATGACATAATTCTATGACCAGAAGCACAAGATGACATGGACACTACCTTGAATATCTTGTCAATCGGATCAAACCCTAAAAGGCTCGTACTATTCGTATTCGTACTCAGTTTAGGTAAGAACTCATACTGACCTGTGCTAGGGTTACATATCACATGCATTCTATCCTCACCCTTCTGCTGATGGAAACAGAACAAACCAGAGGCACGACCACAAAAGTCAAACAGTACCGATAACTTCAAATGAAAATCTTTGGTCAACAACGACTTCTCACATTGACGATGAGCCTGAGGCGACGAAAAGAAGAGCAACTCATTGCTTCGAAATGCTTCCATGACGAATAAGAGACGCGGACGAGCAGAAGATCTGGTTAAGAACAACTCGGTGAAATCTGGACTCCAGAGTATAGACCTCCATTGCTCCGACACGCAACGAAACCTCCCTATAGACTTGACGGGCAATCTAGAGCATATCTCGTGAACGAGATCAGTCGGGATTGAATTCATGATCATACAGAAAGAGAGAGAGAGATGAATACAAATCGTCATACGCAACCAATCTCTGATATAGAGGTCGGGGGCCTAGGGCATTCATTCCTAACCGAACCAAATTGTGCATTGTTTGGCTATTAAGTTCGATTTCGGTTTAAAAGCTTAAACCGGTCGAGCCTTGAATGAATCTAAAAACCTTTGGTTCTTTCTCTTTTTTTGTTGGTCTATTGCATTGGCACTTTGATATCTTGTCTGTTTTTTGTTCCACACGAGGCTTTAAATATGCTTTCACTCAAGCTACTGCATGTTAAGTATATTCAGGAACTAAAAACAATCAAAATGACTGAGTATTCATTTTTTGCTCTGAGTCACTGGTTTCTCAGTTTCAAGTCTCAAAAAACAAAAAAAAATTAATGATTTTTTTTTCTATATAAAAATTTCTTGAAAGTTTCTTGGAGACCAGAATCTACAACTCATTTTTTCTCAAAAGTTATAGCTAACTTTCTCTTTGGTTCAAAAATTTCAACACTTGTAATTACTTGCTGAGGAAGCAACAACACCAACATAGGCTCTTATGTGGTAGTTTGCATCGATGTTCAGTCTGAAAAATTCAAGTTTGTTGATGCAACATGCCGTTGTGATCCACTTATGATGATTCAATTGGTAAACTATAAGGGTAAATTAGCTGGGATTAGTAAGATGTGTCATTACTATATTGGTACAATGGGTTAACATTGAGTTGCATATGTGGATTTTAGAGGACGTCCAGAAACAAGAAATGGTCAAAATATGTCTACACACTCTGGCATGATAAATTCCTTGGCTGCAGTAATGTTTTGCGTCGCTGGAGTGGCAGCTATATTCATGTAAACTGTATTATATTAATTTTCTACTTCGATCCAGAAAGAAAGACTCTCCAAGGCCTTGAAATCCAAGGTTATGGGGAAAATCATGATAAGAAACATCCTAGCGTTTCTGTCTTTGTAGACCACGTAGAGGATCGTAATTCCTCTTAGTCTAAATATCATTACGAAAAGGCCAAAACCACAACATCAGGAAGATGTAAGAGAAACGACAGACACAGTAGGGAAGATGAAGACAAAATAAGAAGAAGACGCCACGAAGAGATGAGAGATACACAGAGGCGTGTGGTGTGGAGAGTCTTAAAAGAGATAGAGACGATCATTGTAGTGAGCAGAGAACTAGAGAAGCAGAAGAGAGAGACACCACTAGAGAAGGATTAGTTGAAATTAAATGTGCTCTCTCTATGCGTTTTTGTGTTCGTTAGTTATAGACACTGGGAGCTTCTGTAATGTAATGAGTTACATACAATTTCTTTTGCTGAGATGTATGTACCTTTTTCGAGTAATCAAGTGTTTTTTTTTTTTTTTTCATAATTCCATCTCTCTTCAGTTCTTGAGTCAACAATATCCTCCTACTCGCAGTAATGAATACAAAACAGCAAGATTCTACTTCAACTGATAAGTTTGGCTAAGGCTGAGTTTCACTGTGAACATCTTCGTGCAAGAAGGCAAGGAGATGCTCCAACCTGTGCTGCAAATTAGCATATGCCAAAGCAGAAGAAACCACGCTGAAGATACATCACCCATAGATGAAGTCTTACTTTTAATATGAGTTTCTATTACAGTCGCTAATCAAAGTGTTTTGTTTTGGCTTTAGCAGTTCAGATTAAACAAAAAAAATGCATAAGGAAAGAAAAAACGTCTCATATCTCATAGCAGAGAGAAAGGAGTTTTATGATAACTAGAAAAAACAAAATGCAAAGCCCAAGGAAAGATAAAGCCAACATTAAAACCTGTAAATAAGAAGCTACACACATAGCCAAAAATAGCCACTCTATGACGTTATAAACACGATGAAGACATGAATGAAAAAACACTTATTTTACTTGATAAAATGATGTTTACAGAGAAAAAACGTCTCATATCTCATAGCAGAGAGAAAGGAGTTTTATGATAACTAGAAAAAACAAAATGCAAAGCCCAAGGAAAGATAAAGCCAACATTAAAACCTGTAAATAAGAAGCTACACACATAGCCAAAAATAGCCACTCTATGACGTTATAAACACGATGAAGACATGAATGAAAAAAACACTTATAGCCACTCTATGACGTTATAAACACGTTTGATAGTGTTCCTTTCGGGATGGAAGTAGATAACATAAAGCCATCTAGATGCAAAGACGTAATACTCCTCTAAAATAACAATCTCACCTGTAGCGGTTACTCCAACCACGGAAACATGATGAGCGTCAGCAAAAATATCCTGTTTAGGCAGAGTGTAGGCATATTCCGACCACTCCTGTTTCTGGACATCCTCTAGAACCCAGATACGCAACTCATCATGCGGAAGACTTCCACCAGTCTGCCGACGAATCACACCTAATTTATCCTTATAGTTTATCAGTCGTGTAAACACATATTCATCAATAAATCCCGTGTGAACAAACTTGAATTGCTCAGACCGAACATAAAAGCAAACTATCAGATATTCATTAATATGTTGTGCCAAGTAATACAGAACCCCGTTGATGCATATCCCCTTAGACCGAGCATAATGGGTTAAGGGACATTGGATCTTCCTCCAACTCCAACTCATTTTCCCAGTTCCTAATGACATAATTCTATGACCAGAAGCACAAGATGACATGGACACTACCTTGAATATCTTGTCAATCGGATCAAACCCTAAAAAACTGGTACTCGTTATTACCTTCAGTACTTTGTCAATCGGCTCAAACCCTGTATACTTCGTACTCTTCGTCCTCAGTTTAGGTAAGAGCTCATACTGACCTGTAGTAGGGTTACATATCACGTGCACTCTATCCTCACCCTTCTGCTGATGGAAACAGAACAAACCAGAGGCACGACCACAAAAGTCTACCCACATATCTCCACGTAACTTCAACTGAAAATCGTCGGCTAAAGACGACTTCTCACGATGAGCCTGAGGCGACGAATAGAAGAGCCACTCATTGCTTAGAAATCCTTTTATGACGAATAAGAGACGCGGACGAGCAGAAGATCTGGTTAAGAACAACTCGGTGAAATCTGGACCGCAGAGTATAGACCTCCATTGCTCCGACACGCAACGACACCTCCCTATAGACTTGACAGGCAATCTAGAGAATATCTCGTGAATGAGATCAGTGGGGATTGAATTCATTATCAGACGGAGATGAATGCAAATCATCGTACGCAAGCAATCTCTAATATGATAGAGTTCGGGGGCCTAGGGCATTCATTCATAACCGAACCAAATCGTGCATTGTTTGGTTAATTTCGTGTAAAATAAAATAAAGTGTAAGGTACCGAATTTTTTTCTCACAATAACAACAAGCAACAACCGGTTTATAAAATCAGAGATTTAAAAACTTCCTCGCAAGAAGTGATAGTTCCAAACTGTACTTTTTTTTGAAGCTTTCCGCACATCAGTTACTATATATTTCCCCTTCCAAGGATTTGATGTCAACATGGATGTACACTCTAAAGTTGACAAAAAAGATATTATAAATCGAGAAAGAAAGAGAACTTGAATTACACCACCAAGTTTACAAAGTAACGAGTAATGGGAGAAGTGGTAACTGAAGGAAAGTGTGCACCAATTAATTTAGCCACATGCACCAATTTTGCAATAACCAATAGAAATATCATTTGTTAAAGTTCATTAAAAATTAAGAAACATAGTACTCTTATATAGTGGTGCATATGAAGAGATTTTTTTTAAAAAAATTGCTCTATCTATGCAGAAGAGAGAGACACAGCGAAAGAAGGAATAGGTGAAAAGAAATGTGCTCTATCTATGCGTTTTAATGTTCGTTAGTTATAGACATTGGGAGGTCTCTCCGAACCAAATCTCTAAGCTTCGGTAATGTAATGAGTTGCATACAATTTCTTTTGCAGAGATGTATCTACCTTTTTTATTAATCAAGTGTTTTTTTTTTTTTTAATAATTCCATCTCTTTTCAGTTCTTGAACTAATATTATCCTCCTACTCGCGGTAATGAATATATACAAAACAGCGATTGTGTTGATGTTGCCTAAAATAAAAAGATTGTGTAAGTAATTGGGAAAGTGACAATATCTATAAACCCAAGATTGTACTTCAGCGAGTTCCTTACGCTCACTTGCGTAAGATGAGTTTCACTGTGAACATCTTCCAGCAAGAAGGAAAGGAGATGCTCCAACCTCGACAATCCACTCTTATGCATTCTGCTGCAAAGAAGCATATGCCAAAGCAGAAGAAACCACGCTGAAGACACGTCACCAATATATGAAGTCTTACTTTTAATCTGAGTTTCTCTTACGATCACTAATCAAAGTGTTTTGTTTTGGCTTTCGCAGAGAGAAGCGAGTTGTATGATAACCAGATGGTAAGCCAAGGGAATGATAAAAGCTAACATTGAAACCTATAAATAAGAAGCTACACTCGTTGAAAGAAAAAAAAATAGAAGCTACACTCATAGCCAAAAATAGCTACTCTATGACATTACAAACACTACGAAGACATGAATAAAAGAACACTTATTTTATTTGATAACTTGATGTTTACAGAGAGAGAATACAACTGTATTTAATAGAGATTTTAGCCGACTTGGAGAAGTGGCTGTCGACACCTGTAAAATCATACATCATCTAAAAGACACAGAATCAAATTTGGTAATGCTCTCAAACCTAAGACGATCATGTTTTTTTTTTTTTTTTTTTTTAAGACATCATGTCGCCGGTGAGGTTTCATAGGGAACGTAAGATCATCTACATGGTCTACAAAACCGTAAATTCTATAAAGAGGCTCAAGACCGTGCACTTCAACACGTTGGATAGTGTTTCTTTCGGGATGGAAGTAGAAAACATGTTCAGATCTACTAAATCTATAGCCCTTTAAAATAAGAATTTCACCTGTAGTGGTTACTCCAACCACGGAAACATGATGAACGTCAGCAAGATTAGTATCAGGCAGAGTGTAGGCATATTCCGACCAATCCTGTTTCTCGGCATCCTCCAGAACCCACATACGCAACTCATGTGTAGACTTCTGCCAACAAATCACACTTAATCTATAGTTTATCAATTCTGTATACAGATATCTATTAATAAATCCCAGGTGAATAAACTTGAATTGCTCAGACCGAACATTAAAGCAAACTATCATATAGGAGTGATCATCAATATATTCAGCCAAGTAATACAAAGCCCCATTGATGCATATCCCTCGAGACAGAGGATAATGGGTTAAGGGACATTGGATCTTCCTCCAACTCATTATTCCAGTTCCTAATGACAGAATTCTATGACCAGCATCACGAGATGCCATGGACACTACCTTGAATATCTTGTCAATCTGATCAAACCCTAAAAAGCTCTTACTATTCTTCCTCAGTTTAGGTAAGAACTCACACTGACCTGTGCATGGGTTACATATCACATGCACTCTATCCTCACCCTTCTCCTGATGGAAACAGAACAAGCCAGAGGCACGACCACAGAAGTCTACCCGCATATCTCCACGTAACTTCAAATGAAAATCGGCGGCCAACGACGACTTCTCACATTGACGATGAGCCTGAGGCGACGAATAGAAGAGCCACTCATTTCTTTCAAATCCTTCCATGACGAATAAGAGACGCGGACGAACCGAAGATTTGGTTAAGAACAACTCAGTGAAATCTGGACCGCAGAGTACAGACCTCCATAGCTCCGACACGCAACGAAACCTTCCTATAGACTTGATAGGCAATCTAGAGCATATCTCGTGAATGAGATCAATCGGGATTGAATTCATGATCATGCGGCTAGAGAAAAATGAATGCAAATCATCGTACACAAGCAACCTCTAATATATTGGAGTTCGAGGGCTTAGAGGATGATTATTGGGAGTTCTTCAAAGGAGACTCTAATAAAAAAGAAACATTAAAATAAGCGGTAAAGTAAGTAATGATTATAGAGACAGCTTCTAAAACAAGAGGTTTTAGAACCTATCTCTAAAACCAAATAAGATTTAATTGGCTAAAAAGAAAAACAAAATTTACTAAATCAAAATTAACTAATAAAATACTACTTCAGAACTTTTAGCTAGGTTCTCCCATTAATCATGTTCTTAGGACATTCATTCCGAACCGAACCAAATCGTGCCTAGTTTGGTTAATTTAATTCGATTTCGGTTTAAAGGCCTAAACCGGTCGAGCCTCAAAAGTTATGATATTGTCATCGTTTTATGTTATGAATTAAATTACTCCGGGTGTAGTTGCAGTAATGGCAGCGACATCAAAACATCAAAAGTAATTGTGGTGTGGACCAACTAGAGGAAGTGGAAACATTGATGGTCTTTGGAAAGGAAATGGTCGTGGCACCATGAAGTTAGGGACATGCATTGGAGGGCAACCGTTTCGCAATCTTGATACGAGCATTAATTAGTTGCGGTTGGAGATTGTATCCTCCGAATGGAAGTTGTGTAGCTAAAATTATCGTCGGAGCTGCTGCTTGGCTGAAGATAGAATGTTGGTGACGATTTGGTCTTGGAGATGATGAAACAACATTGTGAGATTGGGTTTGAAAATGAAGTGTACGTTCTTCTTTACGTAGGGCCAAAGAAATATAATTAGTTTTTTTTTCCCACCATACTAATCTTCCCATTCATATTGAGCATCAGTTTAAGAAAAAAATACATAATTAGTTAAAACGTCAACACTATGAAAACAAGTAAACCAAATTGCTTTGACAAACTTACAACTTTAGAGCACAAGAACCTTTAAGAACCTTTACATAGTATATGAAAAAAAAAAAAATAGATAGTGTAACCGTCTTTTTCTCTCGAACCAGAGGCGATCTTGTAACCAAGAGACACCACCTTTCATCACCGGAGTTTTTGCTTTACCGGCGGCTTTGGCCGCCGGACCTTTTCATTTTCCTTGTTCTTTGTCTTACCACATCACTAAACTTCTCCATTGATGTTTTTCTCGTCGATCAATCAACGTTCCGATCGAAGTCTCCTTCCGTCATTAGACTTCCCTCTTCGCTATCATCCATATTTTCAGTCCTTGGTGATCCCATTTGTTTATTTTTATTTCTATTGGGATTTCATTGGACAATTATTCAGATCTAGAAAGTGGTTATTACGGTTTAATTACGGCTTCTTCTCTCTTCGGGAGAGTAACTTTCCGGCACGTGCACGTCGATATTGGCATCGTATAGTTGCTGGCGTTTGTCCGGTGCAATCGATGCCCGGTGTTTGTCGTCCGCCGTTCAAGGGTGGTTGTGTGTTGCATTTTCTTCTTCAGAAAAACCCTCCATCAAAATCGCCATGGATGTGGATTATGAGATGCAGTACCAAGATGATGGAAGATGCACTCCAATGGAAAGAGAAATGCAATCCAGGTTTCATCGTTAAATCAATGACGTTTTCGTTCCGAGATAGACATACCATAATTAAAATGCAGGGAAGGAGTACTAGCAGTGCTGCACTTTTAGGGAATATAGTTTTAATAGTTTATACTGGAGTTAAGTTCAAGTCTATGATATTTACAAGTACATCGTTGCGGACTAATTGGCATCAGATTGTCGCAATATCAAAACTAGTATCAGGTTTAATGGGTTTTACTAATACGATTGCGAAACAGCCTCAAGATAAAAAGCAAGGCAAAAATCGTATTAGAGCAAAAGAAGCGGAGAAATATTACAAATATGTTTATTTGTTAGCGTGTAAGTCGTTGTTGATTTTTGATCAATCCGCATCGTGAATCTTATTTCTTCCATTTGTTTTTAGAGTATGGCGCACATAGCTGCTTGTGTAATAATTTTCGTTTCTGTAGTCTTGTATGACTTTAACATTGTAACTTCGATATAATGAAATGTATTAGCCGTCAAAAAAAAAGTATATGAAAAAAATAAAAGTATTAATATTTACAAATAATTTATTACATAATTAAATTAAGAGTTTCTCAAGATTTTTATATTAATACTTTAATATAATTTTATTAAATAATTAATTGTTTTGTTTAAAAGAGTTTTACCATTTAGCCGGAAAAAAAGAAGAAGAATTGGACCATTTAAAAAAGATTTCTATGAAAAGAAATATATAGTGGAAGGAGTTTCTAAAATGAGAACTGGTATCCAATAATAAAAGAATAGTTGTCTAAAAAGTTTCTAATGAGTATTTGAAAAGTTCTCGTTTGATGATAAGTTCTATATTTTCTCTCTTTTTTTTCTCTTTCTCTTTTCTTCGTTTAATTATTTTCCAATTTTTTTTTTTAACACTGGATTTTTATTGATAATCGGAGGTGAATAACAAAAAGGACCCAAAATGGGACAGTTTAAAGTAAAAAACTAGAGAAAAACCAGAGAAACATAAAAAGCCCAGCAGCTTATCTGCAACTACAAGTCGCTTTCTTTGTAATACGAGTGAGAGGGAGATGGTTAATACCCAGGGTCTTCTGTCCAGGGAGATGGTTAATAATTGGTTAATTATTTTCCAATTTTTTAATACTTGAGATACTGGTTGAGATACCACCAATGGACGTGCTATTAGAAGTTCTCAAATCAGAAGCGCTACACTTATACACTTTGTTTGATACACTTTTTTCATTTTTTCACTTATAAGGAATACATTTTCATTTTTACACTTTCTTCAAATGGTTAATGACCAACTTACCCCTGCAAATTTATTTCCTCTTTTTCGATTAAAAACACAATCTCAGATTCGCCCAAAAAAAAAGTACGATGCCGACGACCGACGAGAACTCAGACGAAGATCGGGCTGAATCTCGACAATACCAAATACAGAAAGCAATTTCTGAACAAGTTTTGAAGAAGAGACAATTATTTTGGCTTCATTCATCGACGGAGAATCTGAATCAGAATATTCATGATCCGACGAAGACTTATGATACGAAGGTTGAGACTGAATCAATGACTCTCAATACGATTCCTGATGGCAGAGAAACGAGTCGCTGAGATTATCTGGAAACTGAAGGTAATTTTTTGTACAATGGATTTGAAGGAAGATATAAGTTTTATAATGCTTTATAAATAGTTTGATAATTTTGTTTTGAAGGAAGGTGTTTGACCTCCAATGTCGAATTTCAGAAATTTTGATTGTTTTCTTTATGAGATTGGTGATAAACTTTATCTAATTTCTTTCTAAGATTGGTGGTTCCTCACTAGTGTCACCGAGGACTTCGCAGAGCCATCTGCTCCGAGCAATTACAATGAGGCGAAGATTAAAGTTATTGGTGTGGGAGGTGGCGGATGAAACGCTGTGAACCGTATGAGAGAGAGTGAGATGTTGGGCGTGGGGTTCTGGATTGTGAATACTGATATTCAGGCTATGAGAATGTCTTCTGTTTAGTCAGAGAATAGGTTACAAATTGGTAAGGAGTTGACAAGGGGTTTACGTGCTGGAGAAAATCCAGAGATTGGTATTAATGCTGCTAGAGAAAGCAAAGAAGCCATAGAAGAAGCTCTTTATATATGGCTCAGATATGGTCTTTGTCACAGTATGTCCTCAAATATCTGATTGTTACAAACCTTGGTTATACTAAGAGAGGTTTCAAACCATTTTATTTCTGTCGTCATCTCTGACCTTCTGATCATGGTTTTATATTATATGCAACTGTAGATGGATGAAGGTGAGACATCAAAGAGTATGTGGAGGAACAAATATCCTTTTAGAGAAATGAAGTTATAATACAGGTGGGACATGCACTTCACACTGACTTGGCATGTCATCTCACAACCGACTGCGAAGAGTGTGCTTGATGCCAACGATATTCAGATAGAAGCCTTGATTTTTTCATTGTTTTCTTTTTTTTTGTCAAATACTACCAATATGTGAATTTTGTTATACTCTGAATTTCACTACTCTGAATTTTGTATAGAACTGTTTTTAAAGTCTTTATAAAACTGTTTATGAGGCCTTATAAACTATTTGTATAGCATTATAAAACCCAAAACTGAACTATTTATAAATTCTTGTAAAAGTTATTTATAAAATATTATAAAACTATTTAGTTGATAAACAAGAGACTGGATCGAGTAAGATTGATGAGAGTAGCATCGTTTTATATTTATAGAACTTTATAAAACTTTATAAAACCAGAATTACAAAGCATTATAAAACTATTTATAAAGTCTTTTAAATCTTACAAGCCTTTATAAAGCCAGAACTATTAAGCTTTATTAAAAATATTTATAAAGCCTTATAAAACTGTTTATAAAACTTCATAAAATAATTTATGAAGCCTTATAAAAACCTTATAAAGCTTTGTAAATCAAAACTATAAAGCTTTGTAAACTGTTTATAAAGCCCTTATAAAACCGATTATGCATCCCTTATAAAACCGTTTATGATGCCTTATAAAACCCAAAAATATAAACCTTTATAAAGCTTTATAGTATATTATAAATTTATTTAAGACACTAAGTCGAATTAGATCGATGAGAGTACCTTCCATTTTTTTTTGAGTACCCTACAAGGCTTTATAAGAATTTATAAAACTTTATAAAACCAGAACTATAAAGCCTTACAATTTATCTTATAAACCTATTTATAAAGTCTTATAAAATCTTATAAAAGCTATAACTTCTTCCCAAACCTATTTATAAAGCCTTATAAAACTGGATTCATAAATGATTTATAACGCCTTGTAAAAACAATTTATAAAAGCTTATAAAATCTTATAATGCCTTATAAAACCAGAACTATAAAACTTCATAAACCTGTTTATAAAAGCTCTTATAAAACTATTTATAAATCTTTATAAAATTATATATAAAGATTATAAAACTATTTATATACCCTTATAAAACCCAAAACTATAAACCTTTATAAAAATTTATAAAATATAAAAATATTTATAAAGCCATATACATCTATTTAAGAGACTAAGTCGAATCACATTGATGAGAGTAACGTCCGTTTTATAAGACTTTATATAACTTTATAAAACCTCTATATTATTAATTCAGGTTAAATTTTGAAAATAACATTACCCTCATGTGTGATTTACAAGAAATGCCATTGAAATTTAATGAGAATGGTAGAATTCATTACGGGTAATTTAGACTAAACATATATGTAGACTATAATAGTTACAATGCACTTGAACACATATGATTATGTAGAGATTAATTACTATAAATAACAAATATATTAATTAGGTATGTATCCAAAAAAAATTAAATAATAGGTCTCACTTCTCTAATTAATTAAAAACAAAAAAAAATGGGTTAATTAGGTTAATATTAGTCTTGGGGACAAAAATTAAGAAATTAATATCTATAGTTACAAATTTAGGTTAATAACAAAAATGGTATATGAATAGACGGATATACCCTTCAAAATGATTGACAAGTAAAAAGTCAAAAAGATTGGTGGTGATAATACTGTGTGCGAAAAAAGAAGGCAAGAGAAGAGGGAGGGAGAGAATCCGAAAATGAATATGCACGTAGCACTAGCAACTCTTAAAAATCAATAAATGTAATTCTAATAGTGAACTATTTCCACATTATAGTTATTTCTACGTTATAGTTAACTAGTATTCTATTATAGTTAACTATTTTTATTTATATGTAACTATTATTTCGTTGTAGTTATATATTCATTGTTTATAGCTAACTATTAATATTTTATAATTCACTATACATTTTTTGTAAATGACAATGAGACCATGAATCCCCTTCTTAACGAGATAGCTCCAGAATCTTCAAAAGAGTATAACGATAGTGCATCCAAAAAGATAAGCATGCACCTAACAGCGTTAACTCTCAACAAGCAACAAAAGTAACTATTATAGTGAACTATTTCTCTATTATAGTTAACTAATTTGGTATATAGTTAACTAGTACTTTCTTATATTTACCTATTTATTGTTTATAGCGAACTATTAGTATTTTTGAATTCACTATAACTAATTTGGTTCAGAACAATGAAACTTGCACCTAGCAACTCTTACTTACAATGTAGAAGTTCACTATTAGAGTTACTTTTTGAATTCATTGTTTATCTTAGCTAAAAACAATGAATACGTAACTATAATGAAGTAATAGTTGCATATAAATAAAAAAAGTTAACTATAATAGAATACTAGTTAACTATAGCGTAGAAATAGTTCACTATTGTAGATAACTATAATGTAGACAAACAGAGTCCAAATCTCGTATAGCTTGGAAGTGACCACTTGACGAGAGAGAAGAAATTAATATATATAGTTACAAATTTAGGTTAATAACAAAAATGGTATATGAATAGACGGATATACCCTTCAAAATACAAGTAAAAAGTCAAAAAGATTGGTGGTGATAATATTGTGTGCAAAAAAGGAAGGCGAGAGAAGAGAGAGGGGGAGAATCCGAAAATGAATATGCACGTAGCACTAGCAACTCTTAAAAAGCAATAAATGTAATTTTAATAGTGAACTATTTCCACATTAAAGTTAACTACAATAGTGAACTATTTCTACGCTATACTTAACTAGTATTCTATTATAGTTAACTATTTTTATTTATATGTAACTATTATTTCGTTATAGTTATATATTCATTGCTTGTAGCTAAGGACTCCCCTGGTCGACTCGCAAGTCTCATTAGCTGAGGACTCTCCGGCTCAGTCAGATCTGCCAGTTCTTCCTTCCGACAAATCAATTCCATCTCCTCTCGACTCTGATTCAGGAACTTCATCTGTTCCCCAATCGATTCCGTTCGTCGGCGCTCCCTCTTACGCAGAGCGTTTCAAATCCTCACTCAGAAATTTGAAGAAACTCTCTTCTCCTATCACTTTGGTTGATGGAATCCCGGTTGTTCAGGCTCCAGCCGCAGTGCTCCTTCACTCAGCAGATCAGTGGAAGGATCATTTAATTGCTCAATTTCACGGAAAAATTCCTCCGGCTTCGAAGATTTTTGCAGACTTAAATCCTGTTTGGGGAAAGTTTGGCAACATAACGATTCGGATTATCTCAGATTCAGCGTGCTTGATTTACATCCCAGCTATTCAGACCAGGGAATGGGTCCTGCAAGTGGGTTACTGGCAAGCAGGACATTGCGGGTTCTCCGTTTTTCCATGGACTCCGGATGGAAGTTTAGCGCCTCAAGAATTAAGAACTGCTCCAACATGGGTTGTCTTCAAGAACATCCCACCTCAGCTATATTCACTTGAAGGTATCAGCCTCGTCGCCAGTCCAATAGGTGAACCTCTCCATACAGAAAAATCAAGACTGGATCCTTATCATTTCGGTGATACAAAGGTAAAAGTGGAGATACAATTGGACAACTCACCTCCAGAAATTATAGAAGTCAGAGACTCCCATGGAAACTCGGTCAGGATTAGGGCGGAATATCCCAGATTACCTCCCAAATGCTGCAATTGTAACAAGTTTGGGCACTTCCTAAACAGATGCCCTTTACCTCTAACAAAGAGGAATCCTATACGCACTCAGAGTCAAGAGGAGATAAAAGAAGAAGGAAAGAAGGAGACTCCTTCTGTAGTCCAAGTTCAACCTCAGGGTAACATTGACACTGAGCCTTCTCAGGAGGCACCTAAGACTCAGAGTAAAGCGGCAAAGAAAAGAGCCAAGGCAAGGGCTAGATCGCTAACGAGAGAGAGCACCTGCTCAGTGATATTGACTACAACCGAGGATGCTATTTCTCCAGACTTGAAAGAAGAAGAGCTGAGTTCCCCAAAAACAACAGTCTCCGAAAACACTCCCGCTCAACTTCAGGGCACAGACCAGCTGAAAACCACAAATGGCAATCTTCCAAATCTCGAGAAAACTCTAAAAGAGGAAGTTGATTTGTGGATTGTTAAGCATTCTAAGAAGGCGAAAAGAGCTCAACGTCAAGAAAACCTTTGGAAGACATCCTCCCTCGTTAATCCTCCTACTCGAAGTAAATCATTTAGGACTCCAGGACCCTCTCTGGGTCGGAAGTTCTAATATCTCTGAAAGCAAAGCTTTCCCAACTTTTGATGTAAATATGAAGATTTTTAGTTGGAATATCAGAGGTTTAAATAGTAGTACTCGGCAGCAAGTAGTTAGACGGTGGGTTAATTCTATTGGCCCATCGGTTGGAGCTTTTTTGGAAACTCATGTTGGTGAGGAGAATGTTTCTGAGGTTTTGCATGCAGTTGTTCCGGGTTGGAGGTTTGATCACAATTACTCTCAGTCTGAAGGTGGTCGAATATTGTTAGTGTGGGATCCGGCTCTTTCAGTAATGGTTTATAAAAAATCTGATCAACTCATTTTATGTGGAGTCTTTGATCCTGATTCGAGGACAGAGTTCACTGCAGCTTTCGTCTATGCACACAACTGCGAGGTTAGAAGAAGAGAACTATGGAGAGATTTGGTTCTATTGTCTACGCTCCCTATAGTGAGAGTTTCTCCATTGCTGGTGTGTGGAGACTTCAATCAGATTCTGATGGCAAATGAACACTCTTCCATAAATCAGTACAGCTTACCGGTTAGAGGAATGGAAGAGTTTAGAGACTGTTTAGTGGAAAGTGGGTTGGAGGATATGGAAAGTAGAGGAGCTCTCTTTACGTGGTATAATTGTAGACTGGAGGACCCAATTGTCAGAAAGTTAGACAGAGCTCTGTGCAATGATAAGTGGAGGGATGTTTATCCAGATGTGGTTGCCATGTTCGACTCACCGGGAGAATCTGATCACTCTCCTTGTCTTATTAACATTCAGGACTCTTCAAATATCAGGAAAGTGAGTTTCATGTACTTTTCCTTCCTCTCTACGCACCCTAGGTTTTTGTCAGCGCTTAATGAAGCTTGGCGGAAAGAGATTCCCGTCGGCTCGAACCTGTTCTCATTGGGTCAACGTCTGAAACATGTAAAGCACACGTGCAGAGCTTTAAACAGAGAAGGTTTTGGAAACATTCAACAAAAAGCAAGTGATGCAATGAGGAAACTCCAAGAGATTCAAGCCGAACTTCTCCTGAACCCTTCAAATACCCTATTCAGAGAAGAATTTGTTGCTAGAAAGAACTGGAAATTTTTTGAAAATGCTCTGAATATTTTCTTCAAGCGAAAGTCAAGAGTCCGTTGGTTGAAAGAAGGTGACTCCAATACAAGTTTCTATTATAAATCAGTACTTGCGCATCAGGCGAGGAATGCGATCCGGTATCTGACCGATGAAAATGGGAATATGATCTTCCAGCAAGCGCAAATTATGGGTATGGCTGTTACTTTCTTTCAAAATCTCCTGGGATCTGCTAATATGGAAGTGATGCCTCTGTCTGTAAATCAGTTGAAGAGCTTAATTCCCTACAGATGCCCTCAAAATGTAGGCAACTCATTAATCCTGGTCCCTTCAGAGGAGGAGGTAATATCCACTATTTTTGCTATGCCAAAAAATAAAGCTCCAGGCCCTGACGGGTTCCCAGGAGAATTTTTCTGGGAAGCTTGGTCCGTTGTGGGAAAAGATACAGTTAAAGCAGTGTTGGAATTTTTCACAAGTGGCCGCATGCTTCAAAGGTTCAACGCTACAGCAATTTCTCTTATTCCTAAGAGGACAGGTGCAGATAATTTAACTCTCTTTCGGCCTGTTTCTCTTTGTACGACGATATATAAAGTAATTGCTAGAATCTTGAAGACTCGATTGAAAGTAGTGATCCCAGAAGCCGTGCAACTAAACCAGGTTGGTTTTGTGCAAGGAAGACTTCTATGTGAAAATGTATTGTTGGCTTCTGAGTTTGTTTCAGACTTCCACAAGATTGGTACTACAGCTCGAGGGGTCCTAAAAATTGATCTATCTAAGGCCTACGACAGTTTAAATTGGCAGTTTCTCTTCAATCTGCTGGAGGCTATTGATCTTCCCCCGGAGTTCAGAAATTGGATAAAGGAGTGTATTACAACATCGTCGTATAGTGTGGTAGTAAACGGGGAACTCACGGGAAATTTCAGAGGAGCTAAAGGCTTGCGACAAGGTGATCCAATCTCATCTCTTCTCTTTGTTCTAGCAATGGACGTGTTGTCAAAGATGCTAGACCACGGAGCAGCCAATCAGGTGTTTGGTATCCATCCGGACTGTGCAGCTCCACTGATTACGCATCTAAGCTTTGCTGATGATGTTTTGATCTTTTTTGACGGCTCAGAATCATCCTTGATAGGAATTCTCTCCATCCTTGATGACTTTAGATCACTGTCGGGTTTGAGCTTAAATAAGGAGAAGACAGAATTGCTTATCGATGGTGGTTCCCCTGCTAGATGTCAGGCTCTAGCTGATTCCATGGGAATCAAACAGGGTTCTCTTCCAATTAGATACCTGGGAGTTCCTCTGTCATCAAAAAAAATGAAGAAGAGTGACTTTCAACCACTTCTAGATAAAATCTCGGCCAGATTCAATTCGTGGACAGTGAAGCATCTATCCTATGCAGGGAGATTCCAACTCATACAAGCGGTAATCTACTCTACTATATCTTTCTGGGCTTCCATATTTATCCTCCCAAATGAATGTATCCGCCTCCTTGAGAAAATGTGTAGCGCGTTCTTGTGGAAGGGAACCATTGCTTCAGCGAGAGGTGCTCGAATAAGTTGGGAATCTGTGTGTACCCCAAAAAAAGAAGGGGGTCTTGGTTTGAAAAGACTAACTCAATGGAATAAGGTCCTGGGTTTGAAGCTAATCTGGTTGATATTTGCTTCAGGAGGGTCGCTGTGGGTCTCTTGGGTTCGTCTCAATTTGATTGGCGATCAAAATTTCTGGGAATTGTCTGCGGATAGACACGGAAGCTGGCTCTGGAGAAGTATATGCAAACTGAGATTATTAGCAAGACCCTTTGTTGTTTGTGAAGTGGGTTCAGGTATGACTGCCAGCTTTTGGCACGATAATTGGACTTCACTTGGCCCCCTCATTGAGATTACAGGCGTGAACGGACCTCGAATTTCTGGGTTACCCATTCACTCTTCTGTAGCTGATGGTATTCGAAATGGTACTTGGTGGGTGAGTGAGAGCAGAAGCAGAAACCCGATTATTTCCCTTCTGCGACAATGCTTACCTGATCCACTTCCCATTGTTGAGTCACAGGTAGATGATATCTTCCTTTGGAAGCCTGGAGAAAGTCCGGCACATACTAGGTTCTCCACCACCCTAACTTGGAAAGCTCTAAATCCAGCGGGTGTTTCTGTGGATTGGCATACTCAGCTTTGGTTTTCGGAGAGGATTCCGAAACATGCTTTTTTAACTTGGATTGCTATTAGGGACAGACTGGTCACTAGAGACAGGCTGCGGCGATGGGGTTTGGATATTCCGTCAGCGTGTCTACTTTGCAATCGCGCGGAAGAGTCTCGTCAACACTTGTTCTTCGACTGTCCGTTTAGCTTCGAGGTTTGGTCTTTCTTCCTTTCACGGGCAAATCTTTCTCCTCCTTCACGTTTTCAGGATGGAGTAAGATGGCTGAAACAACCTTCGTTGGATTCAAACGTCACAGTGATTATCAGACTCATCTACCAAGCTGCTCTTTACGGTATTTGGAAAGAGCGAAACTCTAGATTACACGCATCTTGCGCTAGAAGTTCAGCCGCTATAATCAGCGATATTAAAAACACTATCAAACTTCGTCTTGATCCTCTATCAAGGGCTCAGCGTATCCCCGCTTCGGCTACAACTTTCAATGGAACATGGATTGCTCTTTTCGATTCTTGATTATACTCCTTTGCTTATGTTTATCTCCTTCTTTCTTTTAATTTACTGTATAAACACGAACCCGCTTTGGGCTTTTTCTGCCGGCTTGGTTTTCAAGCGGAGCTTATAATATTATATTTAAAAAAATATATATATATATATATATATATATATATAAGCATGCACCTAACAACGTTAACTCTCAACAAGCAACAAGAGTAACTATTATAGTGAACTATTTCTCTATTATAGTTAACTAATTTGGTATATAGTTAACTAGTACTTTCTTATATTTACCTATTTATTGTTTATAGCGAACTATTAGTATTTTTGAATTCACTATAACTAATTTGGTTCAGAACAATGAAACTTGAAAATATAAAAATTATAAAATGATGAAAGTTTAAAAGTTTTTTGAAAAAATACGAAATTATAAAAATATAAACACACAAAAATAAGAAAAACATTTTCAAACAATTTAAAAAATTTAGGATAAATATTAAACTTATACAAAATTCTGAAAATTTATAAAATACAAATGAAATTAAAAATTATAAAATTCAAACTTAAATTATAATAAATTTAATAAAATTAGTAATTTTTACATTTTTTATAATTTTTATAACTTTTTGTAATTTTTTATTATTTTAATAATTTTTTTAAAAAATTTTAAAATTTATATAAATTTTTGTAATTTTTTACTATTTTAATAATGTTTTAAAAAAATTTATAATTTTTATAACTTTTTGTAATTTTTGTAATTTTAATAATATTTTTAAAAATTTTATAATTTTTATAACTTTTTGTAATTTTTTATTATTTTTATAATTTTTTTAAAAAAATATTATAATTTTTATAACTTTTTGTAATTTTATGTAATTTTAATAATTTGTAAAAATATTTTTATAATTTTTTTAACTTTTGTGATTTTCTATAATTTTTTATAATTATTACATTTTTCTATTTTTGTATTTTTTTATCATTTTATAACTTTTTTAATAATTATTATATTTGTTTATATTTTTGTAATTTTTTATTGTTTTATAATTTTTTTAAAAAAATATAATTTTTATATATTTTGTGATTTTTTATAAATTTAATATTTTTTAAAAAGAAAATTGTAATTTTTGTAACATTTATAATTTTCTATAATTTTTTATAATTATTATATTTTTTATTTTTTTGAATTTTTTTATTATTTTATAAATTTTATTTTTTTATAATTACTATATTTTTTATAATTTTTGTAATTTTTTATTATTTTATAGTTTTTTATATTTCTCATAATTAGGTTTTGAATTTTATTATTTTTAGTAATTTTAAAACTTTCTGATAATTTTTTGGTAATTTTGATAATTTTTTAATTCTATATATTTAATAATTTCATTTTGAATTCTATAATATATTAATTTTTATTATTTTTATGATTTCTAAGTTTTATAATTTTTATAATTTCTTATATCTTTTATTTTTTATATTAATTTCTGAAATTTTTATATTAATCTTTTTTTATAATTTCTTATATTTTTTATATTAATATTTGGGACAATTTGCGGAATATACATACTATAAAAATAATTTGCGAGAACGGAGAGAGAACACTCCCAACCTTGCTCATTATGTGGGGCACACCAACTGAAAGACTCTTTTGCCCTTTTCATCATTAAAACAGAGTTCTGTCCAAGTATCCCGTACAGAGTCTCCTCTTTTGGTAAGATTTCGTAGCATCCCACTGTTTACGTAGGGGAGATGTGGGTCGATCCCATCCACAGGATATTGGGCATACCGACCAAGCTTTAAATGGAGGGAATACGCAATATACTTGCGATATGACAGCGCGTATAGGTGTAAAGACGTACGTATAGGTTAACAAGTGGGAGAATGTTTATCAGAAGACTTAGGTGCCTCTACTATAAGTAGGAGGGTACCATTTATAGTTCAAGAGAAGAACAATAGTGAAGTACCAGAAAGAGTTGTAGGGTTAAAAGTGTTGTCTTCAAAAGTAAAGGTTTGTTTGTAGTCTTTACCCGTTTGTTTTCACCAGTAGATCCAATCTGCGGTCCTACTTGTACCACCACTGATTTGACCATCAACATCGTATTCCGCAGTGACCTCAGCGGTCTTCTCCTTATCTTTTTGTTCTTTAATTTCTTTCTCTTTCTGCTTCTTGGCAGCGCGTAAGCGAGCAAGACCTGATTTAGTGAGCCCACCTCTGAACATGTGTTTGGAGAAGTCGTAGTCGGCATCAATAAGGCGAACCATGGAGTCAACCCTTGGGTCGTCTTCCTCATCAGACCATGAAAAGTTCATTTCGGCCAGTGAGTCAACCTCAGGGCCGCCAAGGATGGAGAACACCTCTTCCTGCAAAGTATAACCAAACATATAGTTGGAAAAAAAATGTCTAGGTAGATGATGCGGAGATGAAGATAAAAAAAGGCATAATTAAGTCGATATGTAAGAAAGACATTGGCGACCAACACAGAAAGGAAAATATAAAATAATATGTAGATGGAAAGCTGTAAACAAGTGTGCCTGTTAAGTGTAGATGTACCTGGCATTTATCATCCACAGTACGTGCATGTCCTGGGTTGAGTCCAACACGCGGGCGAGTGAGTTGAGGTTGTTTTGGGGCTGTTGCTTTCGCACTCGTCCGTGCAGAGAAGGTTGGATCGCCAGTCTCCAGATCATCACCGGATTCACCCTCCGAGTCAGTCTCAGATTCCGGCTCAGCAACCTCAACGACTTCGAGGATAGCACGAACGGCGGCTGCTAGTACAAGTTGAATTGCGTGGACGAATCCTTTGATAGCAAGCGTGTTCTGGGCCAACGCAACCTCATCCTTGCTCTTAATGCTTCCCATTAATGTGTGAAAAGCTAATCTACCCCATGGATAGGCGAAGAAGTCGTCGAAGTTCCTAATCAACTCCACATGGTCGTTGTTGATTTTGGGGAAATGTGAAGTAGGCATCAGCACGGAGGATGTAATAGCAAGGCAGGCGTATTTGATCCGGGTTTCTCTATCCTTCACACTTTTTTTCTTGAGCATCTTGATGATACGATCGACGGTGCATGATTTGAGCTTGCCAAATAGTTCCGGCCAGTAAGGTTTTTCATTAACTGGGTTTCGCCTACGCTTCTTTGAAGTTTGAGCGGGGATCTTCCCACAGTTGAGACCCGTGACGTAAGCGAACTCTCGCAGGGAAAATCGGACCGGTTTCCCCGCGAATAGAAACCAGATTTCATGTCGTTTTCTAACTTTTAATTGCCTCACCATGATATGTTGTCCGAAACTACCGGAAAAAGCAGGGAGTTGAGATGTCGCAATTACGGTTCTAAACGGGGAGGAACGGAGGTACTCTACCTCATCGGGATCCAAAGATTTAAGGATTGAATCAATCCTCTTGGTTTTGTGGTAACAGTTTAGACGTTCCCCGGCAGGCTCGTGGCCGGCGGCGAACATGCGGTCGGGTAACATCTCGGCGTCCATCTACAGTACACAAGTGGTCGCGATATCTGAGATTGAGGCGATAATAACAAAGTTAGGGATTACATACAGAAATTACCTATAGATGGTTGATCGGTTAAAGTGGTTTTCTCCCACGGCACCTTCCTACGGTTGTTGCGCCTGTTGGTTCTAGAATTTTTGACGGTGAGACCTAAGAGTCACCTGTGAAGAGAATTGAGAGTGGAGAAAAAAGCGAAACGTCGCCGGTGAAGAGAAGGGAGAGCGATTAAAATTTTTATTTCTTATTTTCGTTTCTTTGAAACAATAATAAGAGTACTTGAAGTATATATCAAACCCATATATTGGACAGGACACCTGACACCTACTCTCATAGGGTATAGGGGGTCGGTGGGAATAATGAAAATATGAACAGGAACCATACCGTTTCAGCAAATTAATTTTGTAATGTGTATATTGCTGCCAATTTCCCTTAATTTTTCTGAAATATGGGTAAAAGGGTAACAAATTATTTATCTCTCCTAAACTACCTACCAAAAAACTACCAAACAGTACCAAAAACTACCTAATTCCAAATACTCTATGTGAAACTACTCAAAAACCAATAAAAACTTGAAAAACTACCCATTTGGCAAATTCACCCAACAAAAACCACACCACTTTTTTTTCCATCAAAGTTCATACTTTATTAATTTCGAAAAGAATTTACATAGTCAGATGATAATGAGTTTAAAAACCACCGAGGTATATACATATATATTTTGGTTAAAATGGCCCTTCAGATATATATATATATTTCTTCAGGTTTTGAAGAGTCATTACTCATTACCACCATAAGGGTCCTTAACAGTAACTCTGTGATTATTTCAAAGCACATTCGCAAAGTATGTGGTCTATAGTTTGCGTATCAAAATCGGATAGAGAGAACGAGCGAGTTAGAGTTTTCGGCAAGATTAGATCCGTACATTCTCCATATATTTGGCCAAAACATACATGCAAAAAAAAAAAAAAAGCAAACTTCACTGATATGAGATTAGTATATCATGACTTTAGATCACAATTTAACATTTTTAAAAAAATGATTTATATTTCTTCTAGAAAACCAAAAATTAATTAAATCATGAATTGCTCTTTTTTTTATAAAAAAAAAAGAAAACAATTTGTTTTCAACGGACAAATCCATTGGAAATCCGTTGGAAACAGACGTTTTCAACAAATTTCCAACGAAAATTGGTCGTTGTCTTCAGGTGGTTGGAAATTGAAAGTCCTTAGAAAGTCGATGGAAATTTCCAACAGATTTCCAACAGATTGTTTTCCAACGAAAAACCAAGGGTGTATTTCCAACGGATTGTAAACGGAATTTTCCAACGGATTTCCAACGATTGATTTCTAACGGATTTTCAACGGATTATTTGCAACGATTTGCAACAATATCCCGACGAAAACCCACCGGATTTCCAACAGATTTCCAACGAAAAACCGAGGGTATATTGCCAACGGATTTTTAACGGAATTTTCCAACGAATTTCCAACGATTGATTTCTAACGGATTTTCAACGGATTATATCTATTCGAGATTTACAGTTTCGGGTTTCTTCGGTAAATTTATTATCTTTATCCGTCTCTTTTCTTCTCTTTGTTTCCTCTAACTCTCACGCATTTAGAATATGCTTATTTGGAACATGATTATGCGAAATTTCTATCCAGACATCAAAATTGCATGATCATGACCACCTGATAACATCATCTACACTATGGCTTTTTATGCCAGTCATAATATTGACATTTTTTTATAGAAACAAAAAAATCAGAGAAAATAATTTTATGAAATCACTTGTTTGCATTTTCTAAATCTTAAACATGATCTTGTTTGAACATAAAGCATTCAATAACCGATCCCATTAAGTTTTTTTTTTTTTTTTTTGAAAGAAACCGATCCCATTAAGTTCCACTCGTGATGATGGTGTCCCATGCTCACTTGTAATATAGTTATATGTTAGCTTCTTGATCGTTGTTTTTCACTTTTCGAACAAACCATTCATCTGTTTGTGATTTTGTGTTCTTGGCTACTCCTTCGATTTTGTTCATTTGTGCATGTAGACTGTTACTTTCTTCCAGTGTATTCTCGTGATCTTTCGGTTATTCGTCATCTTAATTATTCACATATTCAGAAACTTCTTGAGACTTTTTCTCAAGCTTAATTAGCTTCCAACCCATCTAATCCACATAGGGTTCCGTCTCGCCACCAACTTCCAATCTCTGATTTAGATTTTTTTTTTTTCTGTTCTGAGTCACTGGTTTCTCAGTTTCAAGTCTCAAATATCCACAAAAACAAAAAAAAATTTATGATTTTTTTATTATATAAATTTCTTGAAAGTTTCTTGGAGACAAGAATCTACAACTCATTTTTTTTCTCAAAAGTTTTAGCTAACTTTCTCTTTGGTTCAAAATTTTCAACACTTGTGATTACTTGCTGAGGAAGCAACAACACCAACATAGGCTCTTATGTGGTAGTTTGCTTCGATGTTCAGTCTGAAAAATTCAAGTTTGTTGATGCAACATGCCGTTGTGATCCACTTATGATGATTCAATTGGTAAACTATAAGGGTAAATTAGCTGGGATTAGTAAGATATGTCAGTAATATATTGGTACAATGCACATTGATCAGTTGCATATGTGGATTCTAGAGGACGTCGAGAAACAGGAATGGTGGAAGTATAAACACTCTGGCATGATAAATTCCTTGGCTGCAGTAATGTTTGCGTCGCTGGAGTGACAGCTACGGGTGAGATTGTTTTATCGGATGATATATTTCATATAAAAATGTATTATATTTTCTACTTCGATCCCGAAAGAAACACTGTCCAAGGCCTTGAAATCCAAGGTAATGGGGAATTTCATGATAGGAAACAACCTATAGCTAGCGTTTCTGTGTTTGCATGTAGAGGATCTTAATGTTAACGATGCAAAGTTCCTCAAGTCTAGATATCATTACGAAAAGGTCAAAACCACAACATCAGGAAGATGTAAGAAAAACGGACAGGGACAGGACTTATGAGGATGGTGTGATTAGGGTGAAGAAACACCCTGAGAGAAACGACAGACACAGTGGGGAAGATGAAGACAGAATATATAAGAGAAAGACGCCACCAGAGAAGGATTAGGTGAAAAAGAAATGTGCTCTATCTATGCGCTTTTTTATGTTCGTTAGTTATAGGCACTGGGAGGTTTCTCCGAACCAAATCTCTAAGCTTCGGTAATGTGATGAGTTACATACAATTTCTTTTGCAGAGATGTATGTACCCTTTTTATCTCTCTTCAGTTCTTGAATACATAATATCCTCCTACACGGTAATGAATACAAAACAGCGCTTGTATTGATGTTGCCTAAAAATATAAGATAAAAAAAGAGTTTGTAAGTAATTCGGATGTGACAATATCTATAAACCCAAGATTCTACTCCAGCGAGTTCCTTACGCTCGGCTCACTTACGTGAACATCTTCAAGCAAGAACACAAGGAGATGCTCCAACGTCGACAATCCGCTCTTATGCATTCTGCTGCAAAGAAGCATATGTCAAAGCAGAAGAAACCACGCTGAAGATATGAAGCCTTACTGTAAATTTTTTAATATTAGTTTCTCTTAGAGCATCCTCAATGGGGGAAACACAATAGTGGTTCTTAGGTAATATTCAATTACCAAATTTTTGTTAAGAATTCTTGATAGAATGTTTTTGTTTTCTTTGCTCCAATGGTATAACCCCATTAAGGTTTCTTAAAAAAAAAAAATTTGTATGAAGACAACAAACACAGTTCTCTTCATTCATCTAAACAATTAATCAGTAGCGAGAATTAATAATCCTTTTCAATTTCCCTTAAAAGGTCTGCTAATGAAAGCAACGCTAACCGCTATTTTCCTTTTCATTCAACATTTTTCCCTCGTTACAGCATCCTGTCTCCCATTCACTTGTTGTAAGCATCATCCATTCACTTGCTGTAAGCATCATAAAAAATCAAAGTTGATACGTATGTTCAGTGTACTTGTTTACACTTACCTGTCCTTCATCTTCCGACTCTGTTTCTGTGTCATCAAAATCGCTGACTTCAGCATCATCTGGCTATCCTTTGCTAAACTAATCAGCCAAAGAGAGAAACTGTGAATTATACAGAAAAAGAAGGATGACAATAGAGCAGTCTAATTATTCAGAAAACTGTTAATTGTACAGAAAAAGAAGGATGGCAATAGAGCAGTCCATTTATTCAAAAAACTGTGAATTATACAGAAATCCAATTTCAGAACAGAAAATATATCAGTTTCTCCAAGGATGAATGAAATATGGGACTCAACTAAAACATAAAACAAATTCCAACCTAAAGCTCAACACCATAGTCAAGATGTGACCTCTTTCACCAATGATGGAACATTGGATGCTGCATTCTCCCAAGAAACATCCGTGTGAGATTATCAAATCTACAATCTGCAATGTCATCATAGGAAAATAGAGAAGGCAGTCAATCCAAAGAAAGATCATCAAGACATAAACCATATGATCTCTACCAAAATCTAACTAGTCTAGGAATACTCCACCAAGTTTCTCAGAAAGTGTTGCCAAAATCAACTACATGAGCTAAAGAGCGGACTTGCAAGTTTCTGAAATTTAGCCAACATCTTCCTAATTTACAACGCTAATACAAAACAATCGCTCCAACAAGACTAAAAACCACAGCTTGACAATCCGCCTGCATTTCGATTTCTCAAGACAAAAGAAACGAGATCCCTCCTTGTTCAAAACCGATAATTTGACTTATTTCAAAGCTAAACTGATAAAATATAGATACGCCACAAAACGAGGGAGACGAACACAGATAGAGTAAGAATCACCAGAAGCTGAGGTTACATAGTGAAGAAGCATACCTGGGTTCGCGATCGAGTCTAGAGCGTTCTCGTTTAGGCTCTGAATCACTGTTCTCTCGCATTGACATGTTTCTTCTCTTCTCCAAAAAGAAAAATAAGAAATCCAAAGGAGTGATCGTTTAGCCAGTAGTACATAGGTAAAACCTTGAACCCTAAATTCAATTGAAATAAACAACGAAATCAGAAGAAAAAAAACCCAACCTGGATTCAATCAACCCAGAAGCCTCTCTAATTTGGAGGAAGATCACACAAGAGCAAAATTTGCAGCTTTAGCGCAAACACGACGAATACAGAGAGCAGAGGAACAAATGAAGATACGAGAGAGACTTTGGCCTCCGTGAAGAGAGAAACCATAGTCGGTGATCCTTGCTGCATGGAGAAGGAAATTGACGGAGAGGAGAAAGAAATAGAGAGACGAAACTGTGTTTTTTTTTTTTTTTTTCCTTTTCTCTTTGAAAAAACATCTACCACTTGACATGTGCTAAATAAAATCCGATTCTTAGAGCATCAGCAACGCTGATACCCAAGGGAATCCTTAACCCCCTTTTTTTCTTTTTTTTTTTTTTTTTTTAATAGTGAAAGGCTCGACCAATCAGAAGCTGACACGTCACGAAGGATTCAGCTCTTAAAACTCTTCGGGACGGATCGATCCTTGCGTTGCACATGGTCTTAATATCCCTAAATAAGAGTCAGTTCTTCTTTTTTTCTCATTTTTTTATTTATTTAAATCCTTCTTTTACCTAAGATATCTACCTAAGGTACCGCGATAATGATGGCCTTAGAGCATCAGTATTGGAGAGACAGATTTAAGCTCTCAAACATATTTTATTATTAAACATTTTAGAGTTTTTTTTAGAACTGTCTCCACAACTCTTATGGAAGAGGCGATTCTATTGTGTGGAGCTGCCACCTCATTTTTTCTTTTTCTTTTTTCTTTTTTTAAAAAATTTAGAACCTTTCAACAGCTCTCCATTAAAGATGCTCTTACAGTCGCTATTCAACGTGTTTTTGTTTTGGCCTTAGCAGTTCAGATTTAAAAAGAATGCATCCGAATTGTGCAAAAAAAAAAAAAAGAAGAATGCATCCGAAAAGAAAAAGCGTCGACGTCTCATATCTCATAGCAGAGAGAAAGGAGTTTTATGATAACCACGGAAAAAAATAGCCAAAAAACTGTAAATAATAAGAAGCTACACTCATAGCCAAAAATAGCTTATGACGTTACAAACACTATGAACACATGAATAAAAGAAGACTTATTTTATTTGATAAAATGATGTTTACAAAGAGAGATATGAGACGTCATCTAAAACACATCAAATTTGGTAATGCTCTCAAACCGACTAGCTACGATCTTGTTGCTGTTGAGGTTTCATAGGGAACGTAAGATCATCTACATGGTCTACAAAACTGTAAACTCTACCATAATTCCCAAAACCTTGCATTTCAAAACGTTGGATAGTGTTCCTTTCGGGATGGAAGTAGAAAACATGTTCAGATCTACCATATATATATAGGTCTTTAAAATAACAACACCTGTAGTGGTTACTCCAACCACGGAAACATGACGAACGTCAGCAAGATTAGTATCAGGCAGAGTGTAGGCATATTCCGACCAATCCTGTTTCTCGACTTCCTCTAAAACCCACATACGCAACTTGCCATCCTGCCAACTACTCACCGCTAATTTCTCCTTATAGTTTATCAGTCGTGTAAACACATATTCATCAATAAATCCCGCGGGAACAAACTTGAATTGCTCAGACCGAACATAAAAGCAAACTATCAGATATTCATTAATATGTTGAGCCAAGTAATACAGAACCCCGTTGATGCATATCCCCTTAGACCGAGCATAATGGGTTAAGGGACATTGGATCTTCCTCCAACTCCAACTCATTTTCCCAGTTCCTAATGACATAATTCTATGACCAGAAGCACAAGATGACATGGACACTACCTTGAATATCTTGTCAATCGGATCAAACCCTAAAAGGCTCGTACTATTCGTATTCGTACTCAGTTTAGGTAAGAACTCATACTGACCTGTGCTAGGGTTACATATCACATGCATTCTATCCTCACCCTTCTGCTGATGGAAACAGAACAAACCAGAGGCACGACCACAAAAGTCAAACAGTACCGATAACTTCAAATGAAAATCTTTGGTCAACAACGACTTCTCACATTGACGATGAGCCTGAGGCGACGAAAAGAAGAGCAACTCATTGCTTCGAAATGCTTCCATGACGAATAAGAGACGCGGACGAGCAGAAGATCTGGTTAAGAACAACTCGGTGAAATCTGGACTCCAGAGTATAGACCTCCATTGCTCCGACACGCAACGAAACCTCCCTATAGACTTGACGGGCAATCTAGAGCATATCTCGTGAACGAGATCAGTCGGGATTGAATTCATGATCATACAGAAAGAGAGAGAGAGATGAATACAAATCGTCATACGCAACCAATCTCTGATATAGAGGTCGGGGGCCTAGGGCATTCATTCCTAACCGAACCAAATTGTGCATTGTTTGGCTATTAAGTTCGATTTCGGTTTAAAAGCTTAAACCGGTCGAGCCTTGAATGAATCTAAAAACCTTTGGTTCTTTCTCTTTTTTTGTTGGTCTATTGCATTGGCATTTTGATATCTTGTCTGTTTTTTGTTCCACACGAGGCTTTAAATATGCTTTCACTCAAGCTACTGCATGTTAAGTATATTCAGGAACTAAAAACAATCAAAATGACTGAGTATTCATTTTTTGCTCTGAGTCACTGGTTTCTCAGTTTCAAGTCTCAAAAAACAAAAAAAAAATTAATGATTTTTTTTTCTATATAAAAATTTCTTGAAAGTTTCTTGGAGACCAGAATCTACAACTCATTTTTTCTCAAAAGTTATAGCTAACTTTCTCTTTGGTTCAAAAATTTCAACACTTGTAATTACTTGCTGAGGAAGCAACAACACCAACATAGGCTCTTATGTGGTAGTTTGCATCGATGTTCAGTCTGAAAAATTCAAGTTTGTTGATGCAACATGCCGTTGTGATCCACTTATGATGATTCAATTGGTAAACTATAAGGGTAAATTAGCTGGGATTAGTAAGATGTGTCATTACTATATTGGTACAATGGGTTAACATTGAGTTGCATATGTGGATTTTAGAGGACGTCCAGAAACAAGAAATGGTCAAAATATGTCTACACACTCTGGCATGATAAATTCCTTGGCTGCAGTAATGTTTTGCGTCGCTGGAGTGGCAGCTATATTCATGTAAACTGTATTATATTAATTTTCTACTTCGATCCAGAAAGAAAGACTCTCCAAGGCCTTGAAATCCAAGGTTATGGGGAAAATCATGATAAGAAACATCCTAGCGTTTCTGTCTTTGTAGACCACGTAGAGGATCGTAATTCCTCTTAGTCTAAATATCATTACGAAAAGGCCAAAACCACAACATCAGGAAGATGTAAGAGAAACGACAGACACAGTAGGGAAGATGAAGACAAAATAAGAAGAAGACGCCACGAAGAGATGAGAGATACACAGAGGCGTGTGGTGTGGAGAGTCTTAAAAGAGATAGAGACGATCATTGTAGTGAGCAGAGAACTAGAGAAGCAGAAGAGAGAGACACCACTAGAGAAGGATTAGTTGAAATTAAATGTGCTCTCTCTATGCGTTTTTGTGTTCGTTAGTTATAGACACTGGGAGCTTCTGTAATGTAATGAGTTACATACAATTTCTTTTGCTGAGATGTATGTACCTTTTTCGAGTAATCAAGTGTTTTTTTTTTTTTTTTTTCATAATTCCATCTCTCTTCAGTTCTTGAGTCAACAATATCCTCCTACTCGCAGTAATGAATACAAAACAGCAAGATTCTACTTCAACTGATAAGTTTGGCTAAGGCTGAGTTTCACTGTGAACATCTTCGTGCAAGAAGGCAAGGAGATGCTCCAACCTGTGCTGCAAATAAGCATATGCCAAAGCAGAAGAAACCACGCTGAAGATACATCACCCATAGATGAAGTCTTACTTTTAATATGAGTTTCTGTTACAGTCGCTAATCAAAGTGTTTTGTTTTGGCTTTAGCAGTTCAGATTAAACAAAAAAAAATGCATAAGGAAAGAAAAAACGTCTCATATCTCATAGCAGAGAGAAAGGGGTTTTATGATAACCAGAAAAAACAAAATGCAAAGCGAAGGGAATGATAAAGCCAACATTAAAACCTGTAAAATAAGAAGCTACACTCATAGCCAAAAATAGCTACTCTGTGACGGTACAAACACTATGAAGACATGAATAAAAGAAGACTTATTTTATTTGATAAAATGATGTTTACAGAGAGAGAGAATACAACTTGTATTAAATAGAGAGCTTTTAGCCGACTTGGAGAAGGGGATGTCGACACCTGTAACATCATACATCATCTAAAAGACTCAGAGCATCAAATTTGTTAATGCTCTCAACCCGAAGACGATCTTGTTGCTGGTGAGGTTTCGTAGGAAACGTAAGATCATCTACATGGTCTACAAAAGCGGAAACTCTACGACGATCCTCAAGACCTTGCATTTCAACACGTTGGATAGTGTTCCTTTCGGGATGGAAGTAGATAACATAAAGCCGTCTAGATGCAAAGACGTAATACTCCTCTAAAATAACAATCTCACCTGTAGCGGTTACTCCTGCCACGGAAACTTTATATTTAGGGTAAAGAGATTTATCAACAGGCAGAGTGTAGGCATATTCCGACCAATCCTGTTTCTCGACATCCTCTAGAACCCACATACGCAACTTACCATCCTCGCAACTAGCCACACCTAGTTTATCCTTATAGTTTATCAATCGTTGAGCCAAAGATACATCAATAAATCCCGCGTGAACAAACTTGAATTTCTCAGACTGAACATAAAAGCAAACTATCACATAGGATATCACATAGGACTCTTCATCTTCATGTCCAGCCAAGTAATACAAAACCCCATTGATGCATATCGGCCAGTTATACACAGGATAATGGGTTAAAGGACATTGGATCATCCTCCAACTCATTATTCCAGTTCCTAATGACAGAATTCTATGACCATCATCACAAGATGACATGGACACTACCTTGAATATCTTGTCAATCGGATCAAACCCTAAAAAGCTCATACTATCCGTATTCGTCCTCAGTTTAGGTAAGAACTCATACTGACCTGTGCTAGGGTTACATATGACATGCACTCTATCCTCACCCTTCTGCTGATGGAAACAGAACAAACCAGAGGCTCGACCACAGAAGTATACCCACATATCTCCACGTAAATGAAAATCTTTGGCCAACGACGACTTCTCACATTGAAGATGAGCCTGAGGCGAGGAAAAGAAGAGCCACTCACTGCTTCCAAATTCTCTCATGACGAATAAGAGACGCGGACGAGCCGAAGATCTGGTTAAGAACAGCTCAGTGAAATCTGGACAGCAGAGTATAGACCTCCATAGCTCCGACACGCAACGAAACCTTCCTATACACTTGACAGGCAATCTAGAGAATATCTCCTGAATAAGATCAATCGGGATTGAATTCATGATCATACAGCGAGAGAGAGAGATGAATGCAAATCATCGGACGCAAGCAATTTCTAATATTAGCGTTCGGGGGCCTAGGGCATTCTTTCATAACCGAACCAAATCGTGCATTGTTTGGTTAATTTCGTTCGATGTTGGTTTAAATGCTTAAACCGGTCGAGCCTTGAATGAATATAAAACCTTGGTTCTTTTTTTTTTTTTTTTGTTGGTCTATTGGATATGCTTTCTCTCTAACTACTCTTGATTATATTTAGGAACTAATTAAAACAAACAAAATGACTGAGAATCAAGCTCTCTTAAGAGTGAATCATGATGGCCTTAGCTTACGATAGTCATTGGTTTGCCATGATCAATCAAGTATCAGAATTTTCAAATCAGACATTAAATGCATCAGTTACAGTGAAGTTAGTTACTGTCATTAGGAGTAATGACTTTCCTTTTCATTTCCCTTCCGCGAGTCTACCATACGAGCCCTTTCGATTCCTTTTCACAAGGGCATTCATTCCGAACCGAACCATATCGTGGTTTGATTCGGTTTTAAAGACATAATATTAATACGTTGATCATAATGTTCGACTTTTCTTCCTTTCACAATGCATTGATCATAGTGTTTCAAGTGTATACATTCCATTTAAACTAGTAGAGCTGCTAACCCCGCGCATGCGCGGGGTAGTATTCCATTGGTTATATATTTATTTCATTCGTATTATATATAGTTCTAATAAAATTACGCAATCCAGAATATTTTAATATTTATTTTTCTGTTTATGTATATTTTAAGAATACATTATTTGTCCCAAACAAACCCGCGAATTAATCTTTAATATTTTTTTTACCTTCTTTTGCATTTTCGCACCAATTGATTACGCGTCATTTTTTCGTGTTGATATCTTATTATCTTATTTGTAACATATAGGTGATAGTTCCTTATCCAGTATTCGAACACCTCTCAGAACCTAGATGATGTCTAACCATAATGACTTTTTTTTCTTCTTCTTTATACGGGGTATATGTTTGTCTTATTTTTATTTTTTTTTGGTTGAATATATAATCAAATTTATATAGTTAGGTAATAATTATTGTTATTTTATGTGTTTATTTGTATCAAAATATTAATATTGATTTTTATTTGATTTTATTTATCTAATGATATTTTTTCATTTTTTTAACTTTTCCACATTTTTATGTCAATATAAGATTTATTGCTGAGGATTGCAAGATATAGTTTTTCATTTCTTCATGGCTAGAACTATATCTCATAAAACTTTTTATTGCAAATTTTACTCATAAAAACTATATTTTACATTCAAATATTGAAACTGTTTATGTGACCATAGACGATCTCATGAATTGTCTCTTTTTCTATAAAAAAAACTCATGAATTGTCTCTTGATGGAATGTACTTCTCCATTGAAATCTACTGGATATTATAATTTTTCTGGTATGACATTTTAATCAGTTTAAAATGGATTAATTCTATCTTTTTATTCGGATTAAAGATCATTATTAAATACTACACACTTATTGTATTTTATATATAAAAAAGTTGCAAATTTAAAATTAAAGTAAACCATGATTTGTAATCGAATAGTTTTTTATTAGTGTTATGAGAATGTATTATTGCTCGAATTCTTTATCCACTTCTCATCAACTTGTTTAACGAATGTATTTTTTGTTAGTGTTAACCCAGGTTTGGGAACTCGCTAGGCGTTAGTCGGGTGGTGGTCTGGACCTAGCGAGTTACCGAAAAATCTGAGATTACTCGGGGATTAATCGAGGAAGAATTTGAAGACATTTTTACTATAATATTGTTTATATATTTGTTTCGGTAAACATTGTCAACGAAACAACATGGTCCAGTGGTTATATAGTTAGGTAATAATTATTGTTATTTTATGTGTTTATTTGTATCAATATATTAATATTAATTTTTCTTTGATTTTATTTATCTAATGATATTTTTTCATTTTTTTAACTTTTCCACGTTTTTATGTCAATATAAGATTAATTGCTGAGGATTGCAAGATATAGTTTTTCATTTCTTCATGGCTAGAACTATATCTCATAAAACTTTTTATTGCAAATTTTACTCATAAAAACTATATTTTACATTCAAATATTGAAACTGTTTATGTGACCATAGACGATCTCATGAATTGTCTCTTTTTCTATAAAAAAAACTCATGAATTGTCTCTTGATGGGATGTACTTCTCCATTGAAAACATCTGAATATTATAATTTTTCTTGTATGACATTTTAATGAGTTTAAACTGGATCAATTCTATCTTTTTCGGATTAAAGATCATTATTAAATACTACACACTTATTGTATTTTATATATAAAAAGTTGCTAAATCTAAAATTAAAGTAAACCATGATTTGTAATCGAATAATTTTTTATTAGTGTTATCAGAATGTATTATTGCTCGAATTCTTTATTCACTTCTCATCAACTTGTTTAACGAATGTATTTTTTGTTAGTGTTAACCCAGGTTTGGGAACTCGCTAGGCGTTAGTCGGGCTGTGGGTCTGGACCTAGCGAGTTACCGAAAAATCTGAGATTACTCGGGGATTAATCGAGGAAGAATTTGAAGACATTTTTAGTATAATATTGTTTATATATTTGTTTCGGTAAACATTGTCAACGAAACAACATGGTCCAGTGGTTATAGATGTATGCTTAATACTCTCTTTATCCGAGTTCGAGTCCACCATACACCATTTTCTTATTTTATTTTTTTCTTAGACTCAAAGTTAAAACGCCACCTGGCATTATGTGGTGCAAAGTGAGGAAAGAGTCTTGGCTCATTATATATAAGATTTTCATACATAACAGCCTTGACAACAAACTCAGAATGCATGCAATTACAGGTTTCAGTTTTTAAACAAAAAACCAGAGAGAAATTCCATGAAATGTTTGGTATTTTATTTCTGAGATTAAAAATTATAATGATCTTGTTCATTATCCTTAAAAAATAAAAAGACAGAATATATAAGCTGACCAGAAATATGAAATCCCCTAAAGCAAAAGTCCAAAGACTGACTATACGGCCAAGTTACTCTAAACTAAAGTTATAGCAGCTCCAAGCCTCCAATTGTGTGTTCTTAAACAAAAACCCCACCAATAAAATAAGAATGAAAAAAAAAGTGAACAAAGGTTCTTAAACAATGACTATTGGAACCGGTTCTAAACACTCCACCTCCACATATCACTCAATTAACATCTTAAAAGTTGAAAATTTAAAATATAACTAGAACCGGACCCGCGCTCACGCGCGGGATTATATTATATATTATATCTACATATATAAGTTTATAAATCTACAATTTCTAAAATATAGATATCAATATAAAAGTATGAGAAGACAATAATAACATTACAAATAAACATTAACCCGATATTTAAAAATTGCAGTCAGAATTATAAGTATCTTACATCGATATTATTATCTTTTTAGATGGCTTGATAAGATATAGAGAGAAAGAAAGTAGTTTTAAACAAAAAAAATTATAGAAACAGCAAGAAATTAAAAATTTGATAAATGTAATTAAAATATAAGTGAGAGTATATTTTAAATTTGAAAATTTAAAATTTACATACTAATATTTATGAAAATATTTAGCTTAATATTTATATTTTAATGGAATTTATGAACTACTATTCCAAAAATGGAATTTATGATTAATGTTTCCTGCATTATAACAGTTTGTTTTTTTTACAAAAACAAATATTTGACATAAAAGAAAAGACTTTGAAAAAGCTAATAGTTAATTTTATTTTACTAAATAATATTTTTTTAAATATACTCACCAGTATAAAGGAATATGATAGCTCTCTTATGAATCCACAAATTAGATAGATCAATAGGAATTTGAATAAATAGCAAACTCTTTTGTAAAATGTTTTTGATATTTAGATTTTGTTTATTTTAGTATATAAGTTACGTTTTTTGCTATTTTTAGTATATAAGTTAAGTTTTTTTAAAAAAATATAAAATTTGACTGATTCGTAGTTTAAACATAATTGGTTGCAATTTTTTTTATTTTTGAGAATTTTTTTTATAAAATAAGAAGGTATATAAAAGAATTTTGTTTTAGTTTTATACCTTACTCAAAAGAATAATGATATAGTATAATTCTGTAATTTAATCATTTTTAAAAAATATATAAAATAAATTTTTACTGTAAAAAACAAAATTTCTCGAATGTACCAATAAGTATGGGATCTGTATTATATGATGATTTTATCCTTTCAAGATAATATATATGATGATGATGTTAAAAAAAATTATTTCGCAAGTTAAAAAAGAAAAGAAAAGAAGGAGAAGTACGTGTCATTCAGTTGGAGACATGGTAACTGACTCTATGTTTGGCTCTCAATCTGCTGCTCAGTTGTCCTCTGGTTTTACTCTTATGGCTAGTTCTTTTGTGAGCCCAACGCAATGGAATTCGGAAATCCCCTTTGGTCAGTATGGAAGTAACATCAACAACCCTCTTCTGAGAGCTTCTTCATCCACCATTATCTCGTTGATATTACTACTCCGGGCTCAGATGAAGTTCCATCTTCGCTTGACATCACGCCACCTCTTCAGAATCCCAGCGTGGGAACTAAAAAGCGTAAGTTAAGTGGTGAAAGGGTAGACAAATTTGTGATTTGCTCATCTCAGGTACCAGCAAACTCCCTTCAAAAGATTTGTTCTGACTACTTCGATGGAGAGGCTGTCTCTCCCCCCATGACAGAGGCGCGGTGGGCCCGATACCACCACCGGTTCCATGAGAGCTCAGGTGTGGAACTGTCGAGGCTTGGGACAACGCCTGACAGTTCGACGTCTCAAGGAGATACAGAGGGTGTATCGTCCAGACTTGTTGTTCCTGGTGGAAACTAAGCAGAGTGATAACTATGTGAGGGATATTGGGGCTCAATTGGGTTTTGATCGGATAACTATTGTATCCCCACAAGGGTTAAGTGGTGGATTAGCTGTCTTTTGGAAATCTTATGTTTCGGTTTCTTGTATCTCTTCTGATGAACGATTTGTAGATCTTTATGTTGAATTTAAATCCTTTAAGTTCTACTTGTCGTGCATTTATGGACACCCGATTCCGACTCATAGACACCATCTTTGGGAGAAATTACAACGCATAGCTGTCAATAGAACTGGTGCTTGGATGATGTTTGGTGATTTTAATGAGATACTGAATCCTAATGAGAAGCGAGGAGGCAGACTTCGCAATGATAATAGTTGTCTTCCTTTTAGAACAATGTTAGAGGTCTGTGATATGAAGGATCTCCAATACACAGGTAATCTGTTTAGTTGGGTTGGTAAAAGGAGAACAGAAATAATTGAGTGTTGCCTAGATCGTGTTTTTGTTAACAAGACTTGGTTAGCTCAGTATCCGGCGTCTTGTACAGAATTCTTGGATTTGGCTGAATCTGACCATAGACCTTTAATAGTGAATATTGACTATCAGGCCAATCGTAAAAGAGGACTTTTTCAATATGATAGAAGATTGGTGGATCATGACGACTTCTCCGATACAATTCATCGTTTCTGGTCTCACAGTGCTCCCCTTAGTACTCGTTTCACTGACAATTTGTCACAATGTCGTAAGGAAGTAGCCCGCTGGAAACGTCTTCATCATTATAATTCAGCGGAAAGCATTCACCTCCTGTGTAGCCAATTAGAAATGGCCTTACGCAATGCTCAATCCTCGGTTGAAGAAATACAAGGTTTGCGTCTGGCTCTTCAAAAAGCTTATTCTGATGAGGAAATGTTTTGGTATTTGAAAAGCCGTAACAGATGGCTTAAATTGGGGGATAGAAATACACGTTTTTATCATGGAGTAACTCAAGCAAGAAAACCACGAACATGTATCCAACTCATTGAGGACGACAATGGCATACAACATACACAAGACGAAGCAATTGCTGATGTGGCAGAGAAGTATTTTCAGCAAATGTTTGCTGCCTCTAACACGACTCCTCTGGATGAGATTCTTCCTCACTTACAGAAGAGAGTGACATCTGATATGAATTTGAGGCTAATTAGGCCTATCACCGACCAGGAAATCAAAGAAGCTGTCAATCAAATTGGTTCTGATCGTGCACCTGGTCATGACGGATTTACGGCAGCCTTTTATCACCAATTCTGGGATGATGTTGGAAATCATGTCTGCCAGATGGTCAAACAATTCTTTACTACTGGAGTTATGGAGCCAAAAATCAATCATACTCAGATTTGCCTTCTCCCAAAGATCCAACAGCCTATGAAGATGTCTGATTACCGCCCAATTAGTCTCTGCACTGTCTCGTATAAGATCATTTCTAAGATACTGGTGATTCGTCTTAAAGAGGTATTAGGTGACCTTATCTCTGCAAATCAGACTGCTTTTGTACCGGGTCGAAACATCACTGATAATATTTTGGTTGCTCACGAACTTATGCATGCTCTCAAGTCTAAGCGGGATTGTGCTGAACAATATGTAGCCATCAAAACTGATATTAGTAAAGCTTATGATCGTGTGGAGTGGGATTTTCTAGAGGGAGTAATGAGGAAAATGGGATTTGACGAAATGTGGATACATTGGATAATGACCTGTGTGACATCTGTATCTTTCTCGATTCTTATCAATGGTTCAGATTATGGTTTTGTTCAGCCAAGTAGAGGTATTCGCCAAGGTGATTCGCTTTCTCCCTATTTGTTCCTCTTGTGTGCTGAAACCCTCTCTCAAATGCTCTCTCAGGCACAAGCGCGGAAAGATTTTTCTGGTATGAAGTTAACAAAGTCTTGCCCAACAATATCACATCTTCTATTTGCAGATGATTCTCTCTTTTTCTGTAAAGCTACTTACCATGACATTACAGGGATTGCTCGCATTCTACAGAATTATGAAGCTGTTTCTGGGCAAAAGGTCAATCTGGAGAAATCTTCAATTATTTTTGGAATGCGCATAGATACTCAGAAACGTTCACATATTCAGAGTATACTTGGTATTTATAAAATAGGTGGTGGAGGTAAATATCTTGGACTGCCAGAACAGTTTGGTAGAAACAAAAAGGAGTTGTTTAACTTCGTTACTCAGCGCATAAAGGATAGTCTTGGAGGTTGGTATAATCATTTCCTCAATCCGGCGGGTAAAGAAGTTCTGATCAAAACCGTTGCCCAGGCTAAACCGCTGTACCCTATGAATTGTTTCCTTATCCCTAAGACAATCTGCGATGAAATTAATAGCATGTTAACAGAGTTTTGGTGGGGCCATTCGAATGGAAAGCGGAAACTACCTTGGATTGCCTGGCAACGTCTATCTCTCCCTAAATCAGAAGGAGGTCTTGGATTTCGTGATCTGCATAGTTTTAACATTGCTTTATTGGCTAAACAGGCTTGGCGAATTCTTATGAACCCAACATCCCTATTAGCCCGTCTTTATAAAGGAAGATATCATAAGTCTACGATGTTCTTAGAATCGAAGACAGGAGCTACTCCATCATATGGCTGGAGATCTATACAAGCAGGAAAAGAACTGCTAAATCATGGTTTACGTGTTCGTTTGGGATCCGGTAATAATACAAGTGTGGTCAAAGATAATTGGTTACCGGTTTTACCTCCTCGTCGTGTTGTTCTAAAACCCGGCATCAACTTAAGTTCTGAGATGACAGTGTCCGAGTTATTGCAAGATGGAACACGAACTTGGGATATAGACAAACTACAATCTATTCTCAGTAATGAGGATTTCCAACTGGCTTCACGGATTCGTTTATCACCATATGCCACTGAAGATACACCGATCTGGCCGTATTCTAAGGATGAACAGTACACTGTCAAATCCGGTTATTGGGCTATTACTCATCTCGCACAGTTTACAGAACCCATCCTTCCTCCGCCTGGTTCTTTATACCTTAAGAAGGAAATTTGGAAACTTAAAATCCCTCCAAAGCTCCAACACTTTCTCTGGAGAATGGTTACAGGTGCTTTACCGACTGGTGAACGATTACTTTCACGACACATTCGCATTGATCCTACTTGTTCCAGGTGTGGTCTTCAAGAGGAAACCATTAATCATCTGTTCTTTGAATGTCCTTTCGCTCTGGGTATTTGGCGATCTGCGAATTTACAGTTACCGTTTCAACCTTCTTCTTCTTTAGAGGACAATTTGATACAACTTCTTGGGTTTCATGCAATGAGAGGTCCTTCTATGGAGGTACGTCTATTACCATTTTGGATACTCTGGATGTGTTGGAAGGCCCGTAATGAATTTCTATTCAATAATCGTCAATCTTTTGCTTCAGACATAGTCCTAAAGAGCACAGCGGCTGTCGCTGAATGGCTTATTGCAAATCCTGTGCAATTGCATACTTCCTCTGTACAAAGTTCTGTTGCAAGCACTCAATGGGAACCACCAGATCAGGGTTGGCTCAAATGTAATGTGGATAGCAGTTTTAGAATGGATGCAGATTTTACAGGTATAGGATGGATATTCCGTGATGCACAAGGATGTCATATTGAATCAGGCTCAGTTCGTTTACCACCTGTCACATCTCCATTACAAGCAGAGGCTATAGGTTTCCTCTATGTTTTGCAACGAAGCTGGTGTCGGGGTCTTCGACAGGTGTGGTTTGAAACTGATAGTCTGGAACTCACGAAAATAGTTAATAATTGTCAATCGAGTCTTGATCTAGGAAGCTACTTACCGGATATCCGATTTTGGACTGCGAAGCTACCACAATGCTCTCTTCAACACACAAGTCGTGCAAAAAATCAGATAGCTGATATTCTTAATTCCATTTGTAATTCTCCACCTCCGTGGATGATAAACTATTTGTATTTCCCGTTCACAATCTAATATATAAAAAGCTGTTAAAAAAAAAAAAATCACAATCTAATATATAAAAAGGTGTTAAAAAAAAAAAAAGAGTAACAAACGTGTCTAAAACTTAATCAAGTCCAAAAGGAAAAAAAAATGAAAAGGGAAAGTTTCTAGATCTAAAATCAGATTCCACCGATTCTCCTTCAACTCATCTCTCACCATGCAATCGTCTCTTTGCCTGATGAATTTCTTACTCTTCAACAAATCCAGACGGAATCCGGCGAATCAAAACGTTAAGATCAAATTGTACCCTTTCTGTTTTGTTCTCCGCAAAATCTACTTGATAACTTAATCATTCTCAATGGTTTATGCAATTTTTTATGCTTCTAATTTCTTGTTCGAATCATGCAGTGGACAGATTTATAATCACCATTAAGATAGAACTTAAGAGGATAGTCGGCGAATCTGCGAACTAACGGCTTTCAATGGGACACTTCGGTTAAGAAGACAAACTCTAATTGTGAGGTACATATTCGTTTCCCTTGCGTTAATTGTATGATACAATTCACCCGCGTTTTCCTTGTGTTAATTGTGGGACCAAATAGATTCTTTGTTTTGTTCTCAAAGTCGGTTAAGAAGACAAACTCTAATTGTGTTTCACATGGAAGAGAATATTTTATTAGCTTCAAGTAAGGTTTTTTAATTCCGTCTTTTAAAGATCTTGCAACCACCAAACCTACAATGAGATGTTCATTGCGCTTTGTTCTTATCTAATCCTTTGTTTTATGAATAGTAATATATCCATATTGTCCATTTACATATTACCTGATTCGATATCAATTGAAATTATTCCATGATCTTCAAGGTAGATTTCTTCCCAATTTCTGATAGCTGCATAGAATTTTTCGTATCTTTGTTACGTTTTAGTTACTGTTAAAATATAAGTATCTAACAACAGATTACTGAACAGGTATAATGCTGATTCAAAATAATGAAGATGATTTTTTAAGATGAAATATGTAGAGAATAAAGAGGACAATTCTGCCGTAAACTAATTATAGGGTGAGGCTCCTTTTCCAACTCGTGTGAAGATTTATTAATATGTAAATTAAGTATTTTTGTTTCTTTTCTTTTCTCGTCTCTTTGTTATTTCCTGCGGTTGAATCTTTTTTTCTTGTTGGATCATTCTCTTTATTATTCCAAGTTGCATCATCATCGAATGATGTTTGTGTGATGTTGATTTAGCTGGAAAGCATCAAGGAGTTGGATCAGTTTATGATGAAGCATCGTAAGGATTATGTTGATCTTCACTGGACTACTGAACAGGAAAAAGATAGCATTGAGAAAGAAGTAAGTCATCTGAGCTAGGCCTGACCATAATATATGATTTTATTATGAACTTATTGCGCTTAATACTTAACATATGGAACCATATTGTGACACTGCGTAACTGGGATTTTACATTCTTGGATCTCTTTGTGTTGATTGAATCGTGAACCTTTTCTACTTATTATGTGTTGACTAATATCATTAAGACTTTTTTTTGTGTGTGTTTGTGTGCAGAGGCTTGCAAAGAACATATCGATATTCTCAAAAACAGCATTAGAAATGAAGATATTAGACAGGGGAGCAAATTGCGGCACCTTCTAGCCCTAGAGAGGGAGAGGATATCTCCATCACGCAAGGGCATCCAAAGGTATCTTCCTATTACCATTAGCTAATCATACCGCTGATGATTCATGCCAGGCTGTTCGAGTCATGGGCTTCTCTCTGTTTTCTTTAAAAAAAAGAAATGTCGGAGTCACATCAGGTTTTTTCAAAAGAAATATATGAAAGATTTTAGGAAACATCCGAAAATTAGAAACCACATACCCAAACCCGTGAATTAATCTAGCAAAGACACTACATACGAATTTCGAATATAGCTCTATAGATCATTTAATCTTAAGAATGGAATAATTACCTCTACTTCAGCGAGTATCATTTCCAGCGTCTCTCCTGAAGAGAAAGCGAGCTGTTTCCATAGGTTTAAGATCTTCACTCAATTCTCCAAGTGGTTTTGAACGGCTTCACGTTCTTGCAGATTATGCTCTGCTCTGCTCTGAGTTAAATAGTAGTTGTGGGTTTGTGTTTGACCCATTAGACTTGCATTTATACTACTCCGCTGGGGATTCATTAGGTCTAATCGAATTATATTACTCCCATTAGAATATGCGTGACTTAAATATAAGGAGGATTTAGGTATCGATATCTTCTACCATAGTATCTTCAATTATTGTTAAGATTATTATTTGGTAACAATATATAGGTAATATCTTTAGGAATATGTTGAAACTGATTTCTTTTTTAGTGTATTTAAGTCCGATTATAATATGGGGTCTCTTATAATATTAATGGTAATGATATAGATATAGAAGATTAGATCCGAGATTATATAGCAGAAGATATGGGAGAGTATAATTAAAATAGTTTTTGGTGTTTTTGTTATAACGGCATAGGAGATAGAAACAGAATATCGGATATTCTATATTTATATCTTAACAAAGTTCATAATCAAAATTGATATGATATTTTAAATTACGACATTATATATTTTAACAATTAATTATATATTTTTTCAACTAAATTCTAACCAAAATATATTCCGATTTCCATATTTGAATTAAAATATAAAATCTAAAATCTCAAATGTTATATTTTCATACGATTGTACATATAAGTTTAGTATTTGATTTTATTCTAATAATAATTGTATGATTTTCATACACTAAAACATATGTTCAACCGAACCTCACATTTGCTCTCTGAATACTATACGATGATAAAAATTTATGTCATATAGTTTAGTATTTGATACAACACGATTTTCATACACTAAAACATATGTTGAACCGTAGCTCACATTTGGTTTCTGAATACTATATATGATTAAAAATATATGACATTACTTGATATTTTTTTAAAACTATAATTAATATATGACATATGACATTTTTGATCATTTGAAAAAACTCTAATTAATAGTTGAAAAAACTCTTCTTAATCGGTTTCTGAATACTATACTATGATAAAAATATATGACATTACTTTATATATTTAACCTGTTCATAATATATGATCTCGTTTGACAAATGTTCAATCTTAATGTGTACATGTTAAAATCGTATGGAAACCAAAATGTTAGGGAGTTTTTTGTTATTATGATAGTATAGTAATAAGTTTTAGCAAGTGGTTTTGTCCAAGAGTTAAAATCGTGATGTCCTTTAATTTAGGAGATAGAATTAAAACGTGGTTGTCCAAGTTTTCTGACCATTTTACCCTTAATGAATTTTTTTTTAGTGCAAATGAGATCAATGGCACAAAAAGTAATATGCCATGGTCCTTTTGTCTTTTTTCATATAAGACTCCTGTTTTAATATAGTAGATTATACAATTAAAATATTATTTTTTTAAAAAAAACTCATACAGTTTCTAATCGTTGGAGATGGTCGAAACTTAAAACCACATGTAAGGCTGTGAATCTTTTTTGAAGACCATGTCCAACTCTGTCCATAGTGTAATATTGTCGGCTTTGGGTCCAAGAGGCAAAACTCGCACGGATTTGTTTTTGGGCTCCTTCCCAAAAGGCCTCGTGCTAATCAAAGTTGGACACTACTTATATATTAGACACATCATGTCTAAGAGCAACATTATTGGGGACTCTAGAGATAAGTCTCAAAAAAAAAATTATACTATAAAATATTATGTAATACTTATTTATTCAAAGTGAGTCTCTAACACCAAGGAATACTCAAAGAAAAACTCTAATCAAAGAGACTTTCTTTGAGTATTCTTAGGTGTTAGAGACTCACTTTGAATAAATAAGTATTATATAATATTTTATAGTATAATTTTTTTTCTAGAGACTCATCTCTAGAGTTTCCAATAATGTTGCTCTAACCTTCAGATGTAGATCTTGGATTGTATCCCTGCAAAGACACTATCATTACTATCCAATTTAGCAATGATAAAACTTTAATCCCAAAAACAAGATAACAATTAATGAAAAAAAAAATTCCTAGGAATACTCAAAGAAACTCTAATCAATGAAAAAACGAGATAAAAATAAAATGTTTAGACAATCGATCACTAAGAGCAGGTACATCAGAGTCTCTAACACATGGGGTTCACTAAAAAAAATACTTAAATAATAGGTGGGTCCCATGAACAGTGGTGATCCCACCTTCAAAACTCTTATTTTCGATACCTTCTCTCTTCGGGTTCGCCGCGTGACAAACTTTCGAAAAAAAAAAAATTTAAACTTTTTTTTTAGAACCCCATGTGGGTTCATCGATGTATTTGCTATAAATCAGAGACATACCAGAAGAACATCCTTTCATCATTTTCAATCAAAGGGAGTCAGACATTGATATGAACATCCACACGATGTTTTTTGAGAACCGATACAAGGGACCTATCAACTTTGATGAATAATATTTGAGATGACCGTAAAAAAAAAGAAAAATAAATTAAAAGGGCTCTTAAAGAAAAAAACAAAAAGTCATAGCGATTAAATATAGATATGTAAATGGGCTATAACCTTATTTACCCTTCCGTACAGCTTCATCCATCCAATTATCCCCCTCCAATCTAAATGTCTCTCCTTTAAGTGATTTGTCTATTTTGTCCTTTATTTAAATAAAAAAATTAAAAAAAATAAATAAAAAAGAAGAGGACACGATTTGGTTTGGGAGGAAATTTAATTTAAACCACCAACCCAAAATTTAATTCTGTAAACCAACCCAACCAACGAAAATTAAATTTAGTCAATTGAAGAGAACCACGTGTCTCTATTGTTCTCCCCTCTCGTCGTCTCCTTCGTCTCGCTTCCACCATTGACGAAATCAGAAGCTGGAATTGAAGGTTAGTCGTTGCTCTTTTTATGTTATTTTCAATTTCATGATTGGGTTATGTGATAGGCAAAATAATTAATACATATTTTCATCTCAATTAGAGAATTTTATAGTAAAGAAAATTTTGATTTGTTTTAGCTCATAGAAGTGACCGAGCTTGTTGGATAAGGCTATTAGAAACTGAAATTGTTAATTACATGGGATATCATGGTTATCTGAGCAATGAATCGTAACAAATCGTGATGCTTCGTATTAAAAATCAAACTTTCTGGGTATGACTGGGTACAACTAGCATAACTGATACTATTAAGTGAACTAGTACGACTAGAAAAGTGGTGCAACTAAAATAACTAATATAACGATTGTTTTGTTTTTCTCAGGGGAAATGAGTAAAAGTGGTTGCACAGTCATATGTTTTGATTATGGGGGATTCTATTCAAAAGATGGTAATCAGATTATATGAAATTTTAGAGAAGGTGAGATTCATACTTTTGTGACGAGGAAATCTTTGGAAGATGCCACTTATGTTGGATTAGTGGAGAGAATTTTCAGAAAGGTTTTGCTAGATGCAGCTACATCTCAGCTGAAAATTAATTAGTATCCATTGTAGCTACTATCCATGCAACTACAATGTAGTCGTACTCATGTCCAACTGGAAAAACTAGTACGACTATGTTTTATACAAATATGTAAATAACACAATTTACTAACGTATTTCCATATAAAATAGGCCATACAACATGTGCAAACCTATTTGAACATTGCAGAGTTAAATAAATTTGATCATAAAAAAAGTTTGATCCATGAAAATGTGATGTCTACACAATCTACCTTATACTTTTAAGGTTACTTTGAAAAGCTTAACCACACAAACATGAAAACCGTGAAAATTTGTATTTTTATACAAGTTATAGCACTATAATATGTTAAATGTAGTTTGTTTACTCAATTTCATAAGTACAACTACAAAATTTTGTTTTAGGATATGGTACGACTGATTACATAATTTTACCATCAAAATCCAACTTCTTGGACAATGGGTACGACTAGAAAACTAGTACGACTCTGTTATAAAAAAAATGTTCTTCTGACGGCGCAAGTGGATATTTTTTATTTATTTTTTCTCTTGACGGCGCAAGTGGGCATTTTTAGGAGTTTTTTTATTTATTTTCTCTTTTTGTCTCTTTTTAACTTCCACATTTTTTTGGACCCGTGTTTTTGTAGGCACACATTTTTATGCTTCATCACGTTTTTTTAAACTCCGTTGTAGTTTGTCTAACTGGAAAAACTAGTACGACTATGCTTTGTACAAATATGTAAATAACATCATTTTTTTTTCGTCAAGGATGTAAATAACATCATTTACTAACGTATTTCCATATAAAATAGGTCATATATATTTGATCGTTAAAAATTGCATAGTTAAATAGATTTGATCGTAAAAAATTTCGATCCATGAAAATGTGATGTTTACACAATCTACTTTTGTATATGATGTTTACACAATCTACCTTCATAAATGTGATGATCACAACCGATTTAATATACTGTTGGTAATTAGTACGACTAAAATCAAAGGCCAGAAGTTCCAGAGCTCCGACTCTGCCTCTGGTTCCGGCGGCTCTGGTAAATGAACGATAAGAAGAAAGTCCACCTCCAGTGACTGAAGGAGAAGAAGAAAGTCCATCTACGATGATTTTGGATTGCATGAAATGTCGAGATGAAATTTGGTTGAAATCGCATAAACAGTATGAATAGGTCAACTAGTACGATTAGTTTGACTAGAACAATAGTCATACTAATCGTACTAGTTGACCATAGTAATTGTTGTGTGACGTCTTCTCTCTTCCTCTCTCTTCCTCGCGGTGCCGCCGGACGCTTCACCACCTTCGTTTTGTTTTTCGATCAGTTGACCTATTCATACTGCTTATGCGATTTCAACCAAATTTCATCTCGACATTTCATGCAATCCAAAATCATCGTAGGTGGACTTTTTTCTTCTCCTTCAGTCATCGGAGGTGGCCTTTCTTCTTCTCGTTCATTTACTGGAGGCGGAGTCGGAACTCTGGAACTTCTGGCCTTTGATTTCTTGCGCGACTTCTTCTCTCTTCCTCGCGGTGCCGTCGGACGCTTCACCACCATCATTTTGTTCTTCGCCGGCGGATTTGAATTCAACGGCGGCTGCGACGTTGTACGTTCAGGCGAAGACGTTCTCAACCGAACTTCTTTTCCTTTTTCTGTTCTCGTACGAGGTGGCATGATATCGGAAATTCAGAGTCGACGCTTCCGATCCGATGTCTGTGAATTTTGGGTGGAGAGGCGAAAACCAGTGGAGAAGGAGAATTAGATTTGGTTTTGTTCTTCGTTCGTGGTGGAGAAGGTTAAAATTTAGGGATTTGATCGAAAATTAGGAATGAGACTTTGGTATAAGTGTTTTTGGGTTCTGATTTTTGTTTGAATTTTGGGCTCATATTTAATTTTGGTTTGGGTCATAACCCAATTGTTTATAGCATGATATTTTTCGTAATTTATTTGATTCATTAAACCTTTGTTCGTCCTTTCATGCATTTTTGTTTAAAACAAAAATAAAAAAGAAAATATATTTTATAACAGGGACAAAAGAGGTTGTTTTCATGTACGGAGGGGCATTAGAGGTTAGTCCCTATGTAAATGGATGAAGAGCTCTGTTGCCCTTATGGGCCAAAAAAGTGTCTTCATATCCCTCTAATAATCTTATACCCCTCTCTATTTGTCCCTCACCCTTTTGCCCATGACTTAAATCAAACCAGTATCTCTACCCAAACCGGACCTTCCCAACCAAACCATTTATCTCTTCCGAAAATTAAACCCAACCGACCACCAAATTCAAACTCATCTAATATTTTAATTATTTTATTCAATTCAACCGAAAATTAATTTACACATTTAATAAAACACCCACCTCAACCAACAAAGTGGGACCCACACCATTGATCTCCCTCCCCATGTCTCCCAATCTCCCACAGTCCATCATCTTCCTCCATTGTTTCTTTAATTCCGACAGCTTCCATCTTTTCTCTCCACAGAAGGTGAGTATCTTCTGCTTGTTTTTACCATTCTCCAGTTAAAATATTCGTAAAATGGTTTTCAGAAAACGGATTTACAGTGACATTTAAGTATTTTGCATTTTTTTCTTTTGAATCTTTGGGTTTTTGTGATTCTTGAGATTCATTCGTAAGATGAGTCGAAAGGAAGTTAGATGTTAAAGAAGAGCAGTTAGAATGGTCAAATGCGCTTCGAATAATATAGAATCGTCGTAAAGCAGAGTACTTTCGTAGATTTGAAGAAAATTTTCTGGGTTTGCAGAACTTGGTATTACTTAGTGACACTAAGAGAACGAGTATCACTGAGTTAAATTATTTCTCAAATGTTTGAGGCATATGCTAATGGTGTCCGTCTTTCTTGTTCAGGGGATGATGAATAATGGTAGATTCACTGTGATTTATTTTGATTATGGGGGCTTTTATGAAAACGAGGATGAGAAGATAAGATGGATCTCTAGAGAAGAAGAAATTCACACGTTGTTGATAAAGAAAACTTTTGAGGAGGTGACTTACGATGGATTAGTTGCGGGAATTTGCAGGAAGATGAAGAAAGATGAAGCAACGACGCAGCTAAAACTTAGTTACTTTCCATTGGTAGTGGATCCCAAGAGACCATCATATATCCGCGATGATGATGAAGTTGTTGGGTACCTAATGCAAGTTAATCACCAAGCATGTAGAAGTGTGTTGAATGTGGAGATTGTGGAAGAGGTTGATGAAAACCATGGAATTTGGAAAGAAGATGGGCATGAAAACGATAATGGTGTAGATGGTGATGAAGAGCTGTTTTGTGTGGATGCTAACGACGGTGTAGATGGTGATGAAAATGGAGATGTTAATGATGGTATGGTTACTCTGTACAGAGGAGAAGGGTCGGAAAACCAGGAAAGAGGAAATGATTCAAGGGGAGAACTTCCTAATACTGAAAATGAGGATGCAGCTAGTATAGAAGAGGAAGTGAATTTAAATGCTGGTATAGAAGATGAAGAGAATTTAAATGGTGGCTGGGAAGATGGTATTGATATGGTTCTAGGTCAAGAGTTTCGAAATAAGGAGACAGTGCAAGATTTAGTTCATATAGCTTCACATCAGAATTGTTTCGAGGTTCAAACAGTCAAGTCTGATCGGAAACGATATGTGCTCAAATGTCGTCAAGCTGAAGCTTCAGGTTGCAAGTGGTCAGTACGAGTTGCAAAGCTTATGAATTCAGATTGTTTCACGGTTACAACTTACAACAAGATGCATACATGCTCTAGAGCTAGTACTGTTACAATGAAGAGTAGAAGGAAAGGAACAGCACGAATAGTTGCATCTGTTCTGCATGAAGAGTTTCCGGGACGATTCGACACTCCACCTCCGAGATCTTTGATCGGTATGGTTCAATCGAAAATTGGTGTTACAGTATCATACTCTACTGCTTTGAGGGGAAGAAAACAAGCTGCAAATGATGTCCGGGGGAGTCCAGAGGAGAGTTACCAGATGGTGTATTGTTATATGTACATGCTCGAGGTGATGAATCCAGGTACACGGAGTTATGTGGAATTGGATGAGCAGAACAGGTTTAAGTACCTATTCTTTGCTTTGGGAGCTTCCATCGAGGGATTTAAAAGCATGATAAAAGTTATTGTAGTGGATGGAACCCACATTAAGACTAGTTATGGTGGTGTTTTAATTGTTGCTACAGCTCAAGATCCTGATCATCACCATTATCCAATTGCTTTTGGTGTAGTTGATGGTGAGAAAGATGCTAGCTGGATGTGGTTTTTGAACAGGTTAAAATCAGTGATACCAGATGATCCGGGAATGGTGTTCCTTTCTGATAGAAACCCTAGCCTCATAAAGTCGATCGGTGAGGTTTTTCCAATGTCTAAGCATGGTTATTGTATACATCATCTGTCTCAGAACGTGAAAGGAGTAGTTGGTTCTTTCAACAAAGAAAAATGCGTACAAAAATTCAAAGAATGCGCGCATGCGTACACTGAGAGTGATTTTTTGAGTCTTTACGCGGCTTTTAAAATAAAGTATAAGGCTGCAGGAGAGTATCTGGAGAGAAGTGTAAAAGAGGAGAAGTGGGCGAGATGTTATTTTCCAGGAGATCGATACAACATTGACACATCCAATATTGTTGAATCGATTAACAGCGTTTTGAGGACGGCGAGGAAGTACGCGCTTCTACCCATGATTGATGTGATTATTGAGAAAATGGCTGAATGGTTTAACAAACATAGGAATGCTTCTGCTGGTGGAGTATCAAACCCTGGCAAGCTTGTGCCATATGTGACGAGAGAGCTGGACAAACTATCACCGGAAGCGAAGACATTGAAGGTGCGTGAGTTGAATGCCTTCTTCCTTGAATATAGCGTCACTGGAATTGATGGCAAGCCATATACGGTTGATATGAGAAGTAAAACTTGCAGTTGCAAGCACTTTAATATTGACAAATGCCCATGCGTGCATGCAATTGCGGCTGCCAGATTTATTGGTGGAGGTAAGGACGTCCATCTCCATGAGTTTTGCTCGAAATATTATTTGAGTGAAGTTTGGGCATTGGCGTATTCTAAGACCATTTATCCAATACCCCATATGTCTGATTGGATTGTTCCTGAGCTCATACAAAGTTTGGTTGTCTTACCACCGGAGTTGGTCAAGAAGATTGGAAGAAATCAAGAAAGGAGGTTCCCATCTGTTGGAGAATACCGAGGAAGGGGGAGAGGTAGGGGAAGAGGAAGAGGAAGAGGACAACATGGTTTGTATTCATATTTTCAGAGTGGTGGGGAAAGTGGTGGTGAGTAGTTCAGAGAGATAGAGGATTGTTGTTTTTTAAAGTTGAAACACTATGTATAACTGGTGTAACTAAGAACAGATTTTCGTGGATTGTTGTTATATTTTGAGCAGCAGTGGCCCACACAACTTCGGTATCGGACAACCAAGAAGCCCTAAAATTCGGGTTCGGACAAACGCGCTGGCCCAGACCCATTAAGGGATGCGGCCTGAATTAATTGTTTTTTACTTTTTCATTATTTTCTTTATTTTTTTGAAATAGATGGATAGTTAATGCATAAAACCTTGTAAAATTAGAAAATAGTGATTTTATTAGACAGTTTTTAATCTGATAATTTATTTCTGATTTTAGGGTTCAGTGAAAAAATTAACATAGTCTTGGAAGATCAAATATAGCAAAAAATTTTAAAATAATTGATAAATTTTAATAAAAATTGTCTTAATTAATTTGACCAAAAATAAGAGAGGAATCAACATTTGGGAAACCATTATAGCGTAATAGGCACATATACCAGCGTTGGGAAAAAAATTGGAGAAGATGATTCATATTCACCACAATCACCCTAACATTACATTACACTTCTAGGAAGACTTTCTTGTAAGTAGTCACTTTAGGAGCCAAAACGCACAGAAAATTAGTTGTAAACCATTTGAATGCATAGAAACCTCAGGATTGCATACTGACTAACGAAAATCATCTGTATAACTACAAATTTAATATTTGGAGTACGGTAACACTACGAAAACTTGAAAACACCGAAAAGTATAACTATTTGGAAAATGATAACACTGGAAAACTCGGTATTACTATGGGCAATTTTGGCGGCGCACGTGGCCAATTTTGTCGGCGTACGTGTGAACTTTTTGGTTTTTTCCCTCCTGTTTTGTTTTTCCCCCTCCCCCCCAAAACCTCCCGCTTAAATTTTTAATTTTTTAATAGATTTGTGGACCCTCATTTCTCTTCTCTCCCCACAACCTCCCACCAAATCCCTTTTTCTCTTAATTCTCAATCTAGGGTTTTCACTTTTTCCCCACCCCTCTTTCTCTCTCCCTCTCTCGATTCCTTCTCATTCTCTTTTTCTAGAAATCCGAAAATCTTCTCTTTCTCTTTTCAGACAGTGAGTTTTCCCTCACCCTCACATCCAAAGGTATGGATTTCGGATTTCTCTTTCTCTTGTTTGAGCTCAGATTTCTAGGTTTAGTTGGATTTAGTTGTCCGCCTATTCTGGGTTTTTATGGATTTAGGAGATATTGCAAATTAATTACATATTCTGTGTTTGTTGTCTGCATTTATTAGAGGAATCGAATTGGGTTGATGAATATTCGATGAATTACGGTGGATTTCATGAGATAGTTGATTTTCGGGGTAGCACTTGATAATACTCGGTAACACTAACACCATTACGTCTTCCAATTAGTTCCAATGAGTAGTTCTGACAGTTCCGACGAGGAGGCGAGGGAGTTCATGCGGAGATGCGAGTACATGCCTTATATGGATTATGGAATGATTAATAAGTGTCCTTGTGGGGGAAGAATCATCCGGGAAGAAGCTGCAACCGCTGCTAAACCCGACCCAGCAAAGACATATTGGACTTGCAGTAACTATCAGGTGCGTGTTATTAGTTGGGGTTCCTCACTTTTGGTTATATGCATTGCTCAAAATAATGTTGGCTTTTTGGCAGAACGATGGCTCACATGCAAGGAAATTGTGGACTCTCGGCGTGGAAGAGGAGTTCGAGAAAATCAACACGGAACTTCGCGAGAGGAAGGAGAACTTGGACAAAATTCAACACGAGCACTCTGTGATGCGAGCTGAAATTGCAGAGCTCCATAAGATGGTTGCGGATTTACGCAACCATTTACGAAACGTTTGATGTTCCTCAATTTTTATTCTGTTCCTCCACTTCTATTTCAAGACTTCTGTATGGTTATTCTGTTTCAGAGTTGGGTTTTTATTTTAAATTAAAGACATCTTATGTTTTATTATGTGTCCAAAATGTTGATTTTTATGCATAGTTTTCATTGAAGAAAATAAAAGTTTTAAACAAGAGCATAGTTTAAGCCAAAAAACCAACACGAACAAAGTTTAACTCGGAAACCAACAAGCAAAATAAATACTACTTCTCAAGTCTAAATATAGTTCACTTGGTCCTCTTCTTCTTGTTCTTCTCCTGTGTGAACGGAGTACTGACAAGCGGGGAAGGTTTTCTAGTCCTCTTCTGACTTGGTTCAGCTTCATTCGAAACCTTGGCTTGTTTCGTCGTCCTCCCGTACCTAAGAGGATCTGTCGCTTTCCTGCTCCGGAAACGCTTCGTCCTTGTGCCTCCCTCAACTCCCACGGTGCTACACCTCTTAATTGTTGGCATACGGAGTTCCTCTTCAAGATTTTCCTCTTCAGTTTTTTCCTCCCCTTCTTCATCTTCTGTTTCGTCATCAATTTCTTGCCCCTGCAAAACGCAAGTGTCACATTTAAATCACATTTATTTCGCAAAGCGCAAGTGTCATTTTTAGTATCAAATTAACAAATAATCCTATTTACCTCCTCCTTGTCAGTATTTTCCTCCTCCTCTCCTGACTCCTCCTCCACCTTATCGTCATGTTTCTCGTTTTTCTCTGGTCCTTTCTCCTTATCGTACAGCTGCGCATCCTGTTCTACAGCTTCCTCCGTTTCGCCTCCAGCGCCATGCTCTGCATAGAGGGAACTACTGAACTCCAAGTCCTGTTGTACCGGATCCTCTTCTGCCAATTCTAAACCCTGCGCAACCCAATGTGACATTTAAATGTTGTACTTATTTAGAAAACAATATTTACCTTCTATGTAGCCTTCTCGTTATCCTTCACATTGTCCTTCTCAATATCCTTCTTCGCCTCATTCTCCTTATCCTGATTCTGCTCCTTGTCCTTCTCAATATCCTTATTCGCCTCATTCTCCTTAATCTGCTCCTTCTCCTTATTCTGGTCCTGCATACACACAATTATACTTAGTACTACCAAGTGTTTCATTTTTCTAGGGTTTAAACAAACAAAATATTACCTTTTCATATGTACCGTCATCCCGTACATAGAGGCCACTAACCTCCTCCCAGTTCGCATATGCCTTTTCTCCACGTAAGTTCTTCAGATACCCCTCCATAACTACAGCTTTCCTCGTCACAACTCTTACTTTTTCATCCAATCCATCAAGCTTCGATTTCATATTCTTTAACACTGTGTCCACAGCATCGTCCAAGCTATTAATAGTACTATTCATCGCCTGGAAAGCTTCCTTAATTGTCTCAACGGCTGCTGCCAATTCAGCCTTCGTTGCCATTTCTATCTCAACACCCTCGCTTGCCGCGCAATCTTCTGCCCCATTGGCCTCATCTTCAATTGGCTTCTCCTTTTTACTCTTGCCACTCACCGGTTCCTCTACTCGCGCAGCCACATCTTTTGCATGCATATTATCAAGACAGAATTGAGTGCCTTCCTCTACGAGACATTTCATCCAGCTGTGAACAACAGCATCCTCCACATCATCGTCATCTTCCTCTTCAGTTGCTCGAGCCAGGAATGCTTCCTCCTCAGCGTAAGGGACCAATATGCTTTCAATGTCCTGTCAAGATCAAAAATATTTATAAATAAACATTGCAATTATTAAACAAATTTCAAATGCAAGGAAAACTGACCCTAGTCTCGCCGAGTGCATCATTTAGTTCTGAAAGGGGAAATCCTTTCAACCCACTGCCTTTTTTGAATTTCATCTTGCACATCCTCGGGCAGGTCTTCCTGGCAGTTGATACATCGTCCACGAACTCTTTCCTCAGAGCTGGGATTGCCTCAAACGCCAAAAACTACAAAAATATAAAAAAATGAGTTACTTTCAAATAAAAGAAAATACAAATATTCTCATCATTCAAAATTACCTCCAAAGGAAGGCAGAAACTAGGGTACACCCAGTTCGTCCCCTTCACTACTCTTTTAAAGTGATCCATGGTGTGCTGGATCTCTTCCAAATTGTTGTCAAACGACAACCTCCCCCAAGGAAATGTCCTGCAGAGCCGAAGATCATCCACGGCTCTAAGGAAGAATGGATGCACGGGAGTAGCTTCCTTGCCTACCTTCGCTTGCCCAATGATGACGCTACAGAGAAGGTAAAGCACGGCCATCTTCAATCGATCTTCTGATGGCTTCATCCCCAACAGCTTCTCCTTCACATCGGTGTACTTGACACTCGCATTCTTTCCAAACAACCTGTCAGCAAAGTCCATACTTCCCAACCTCATAAAGTCCTGCGGGTAGCTACGACAACTTAAACCCGACATCAGAGCATGCTCCCTCAGCCCATAACGAATGGGAACACCATTCACGATGAACCAAGCCTCCTTTTTCTTGTCTGTGCAGGCTGTACGAAGTAAAAGCATCCATATCCCGTTAAGCTTGTGGTTGTTCGCCTGCGGCATGTGGAAGAAGTGCTTGAATTGTGGGTGCTGCAAGAACCAATTCAGTTCATCCCTTTGCAGCTTATGCTTCAAGCCAGATGTAAGTGTGGCCACTGCATCCGTTAGATGGCACCGACCCGAGATCTTCATCTTCTTCACGTACTGCGACGGATTGAAGTACATTCTCAGCGGCATCATTGGCTTCGATCTCTGGAACATAAAGTTGGATCAAGTGTTAGATACCTAGTGTTACTTTACAACTTAGTTTTACCTAGTGTTACTTAGTCTTACTTTGTACTTTATAGTGAAGTTAGTGTTACTTTACACTTCCCAACACAAGAATCCAAACCTCACGAAATCGATACCCAAAACCTAAGTTTAAACTAAAAGCCGCACTTGACCCAACTAATCAACCTCAACATCGATACCTAAAACCCTAAAATTCAGTTTTTTATAAAATAATTACAAAATAATTAAATCAATCAATCTCAATCCACTCAACGCATGCAAAAGGTGAAGGATGAATTCAAACTTACAGTTGTTTCGGATTCCTCAGAATTTGCTGGAACCGAATTCGATTGGGTTTCCTCACTATCTTCGGCTTCAACAGGAGCGGCTTCAACAGGAGCGGTTTCAACTCTACGGGATCTTCTAGCCGTACCTTCTTCAACGTCGGCTGGACTCCTATCCACTGGTGGAGTCGTTTCATCACCAACAACTGGAAGACGCGGAGACAGACGACGCCGGGAATATCGAGTACGGGGAGGCATATTCCTCAACAGATTGGGTTCGGGGGAAGAGGGAAGGGGAAGAACTTTTCCGATAAACCCTAATCAAACGAATCAGACCTGGATTTCGGAGAAGGACGAGAATGGATTCCGATGAGACTCGCAGGAAGAGGAAGAGTCAGAGTGGGGAGTTGGAGAGTTTTGGTCGGAACAGTTAAGCGATTTTGAAATAAAATCTTTTGAAATAAAATTAGGATGGTTTTTTCTTTCGGTCTAGATGGTTTTGATTTTCTTTGAACCCAATTAGGACCAATTTCAATTTCATCCGAGACCAATGGCAATTTGGTGTGATTCCAACAATTCATTAAGGGCAATCTCATCTTATCCAACGTTTTGGTTTATTACAGAAATGAAAAAAATAAAACCGAAAATAGAAGGGTAATGTTGCTCATTTTTTTTGGCCGAGGAGGGCAATCAAACCATTGGTCCTATGTAAATTGCGAAACATATGTTATATCTGTGTGTGTGAGTCGTGACCATCCGAAAACCCGAAACCGTCTCTCCTCGACGCCGCCGTTCTGTCGCCGTCGTTGAACTCTTTCCAACCGGCGTCGAGAGTCTCGGACGAATTCGAAGTCCCGTCACTTTCTTAACCGTCTTAAACTCCCTGCGCCGATAGAAATGACTATGTCCGGCGGAAAAACCGATCCCGACGGCGATGGCCGAGACTCTCAATCCGCTATAGAAACCGAATTAGAGTCTCTCCGTAATCGCGTCAAGGTTAGGATCTCCGTGCTGCTTCTCGTCTTTCACAGCTTCGAATTTTCTGCTCTATTGTTAAAGCATTTTGTTCGTGGAACGATTCAAATACTACAGTGCTTGAAACTAAGTTTGATTCTTGTTAAGTTTTGGTGAAGTAACCAAGATTTGTTTGATCTATTCATTTGTTTATTCTATATCTCACCAGGAGCTAGAGGCGGAAAATGCTAAATTGCTATCTCAGGTTTCAAGCTGCCAATGCCAACAGGTGAACATATGTTCTTACACTTTGGTTTGGCTTTCACACTGTTTTGGTTCGAAATTGCTAAGGATCTCCATGTGTTCGATGTTGACGTTGTAGATGGAAGTGAAGCATGATGTGCCTGTGCTAGATTCTGGAAGCTTGGTTAGGAGAAGAAGCAGGAAAGTTAGAAATAGAGCTGATAGCTTACCGAGCCATCTTATTTCAAAGAGATATGTTGCTTTGAAAATCATGTATTTTGGTAAGAGGTATGCCATATGTTTTTCTTTACGTTTACTTCTCTGCTCCATGAAATGTTATGTGTTGCTAAGCGTATAAGTGAATGACCTTTTGTTTGTTATAGATTTTATGGTTTTTCGGCTGAAGCACAAATGGAACCAAGTATTGAGGTGTGGTTATGTTCTCTTTGTTTTGTTTTCTGTACTGATGTTCTTCTTGCATAGAAGAACGCAACTGTTGCAAAAACCGGGATTTGAAGTTTTTGTTTACAACATGAGTTACTTGTGTACTTCTGCTGCAGTCAGAAATTTTCAAAGCACTAGAAAGGACACGGCTTTTAGTTGGTGACAAGAAGGATTCTAATTACTCGAGATGTGGGAGAACAGATAAAGGTGTTTCATCGACAGGGCAGGTGGGTTGGTTGAGCATCTCATGGTTGCATTTTACGCCTGAAATCCTTGTAGAACACCAGTTGTCTGTAGCGAATGATATTGTGTGTCCATGGTATACCTTACCTAGATTCATCTAAGCTCACCAATTTATAAATCGATTTCTCACCATGCTGGTGTTCTTCCAAAACATTGTAATAGGAGCATTCCCTACTGTCTCTAAGGTAGCCTTGTGAAAGCAGTACTCATATACACATTCGATTGTTGATTCAGGTGATTGCTTTGTTTCTAAGGTCCAGACTGAAGACACCCTCTGGAGACTCTGAAGGCCATGTTGATGGGAAAGTTAATGGAAGTAAGTTTACTCTGAGAATGTAACTCAGTGTAGTTCTCCCCTCTTGTTATGGTGTTTATGTAATTCTCTGCTCTCTCTTGTTTAGGACCAGAATATGATTATGTAAGAGTGCTAAATCGTGCTCTCCCTGATGACATCCGAGTTTTGGGATGGTCTCCCGTTCCTCTTGACTTTCATGCAAGGTGTGTGCGTTGTTTTTCTTTTTTTTTTGTCCTTCCATTCTTGTGTACATGCGCTCTTTTGCCCTTCAGGCTCCAGAGTATTTTGTGAACTATTATTAGAAGGTACATGCTGACCTTTTTTGTTTCTTTGTATACAGGTTCAGTTGCTCTGCTAGAGAGTACAAGTATTTCTTTTGGAGTAAAAACCTAAATCTTTCGGTGCAGTGATCCTCTACACTTGTTTAGAAAGTCAAAGAAATTGAAACAATCTAGATGCTTAATTTGATTTGCATTTTTCTCCAGGCCATGGACATTGCTGGTAAGAAGTTCATTGGGGAGCATGATTTCAGGAACTTTTGCAAGATGGACGTGGCAAATGTGCATTGCTATACAAGACGTGTTACTTTCTTTGAAGTCTCTCCTACTCAAAATAGGTCGGCTTTGGTAAAAAAAACGCATTTAAGCAAATTTTCTGTTTCCCGATTTGATGAATCCTGACTGCATTAGTATTCTTTAAACTGATTTTGGATGCTATAAAGTCTTTCTGATCGTTTTACTTTTGTATTTTTTTGTTGTCTTTTGGTCCTAAAACGTCCGATGTACTTGTTTTTCTTCTTGTGAAGTCACGAGGGTGATCAGCTTTGCACATTTACAATGAGAGGCAGTGCTTTCCTTTGGCACCAGATCCGCGCCATGGTCGCTGTGCTATTCATGATTGGACAGGGCGTTGAATCGATTGATGTAAGTTCTTAGGCGCTTTTATGTTTGTTCCAGTTTCCCTTTTTGAGCTCAATCCAACCCTTACTTAGGAGGTTCATATCTTCAGGTGATAGATACATTGTTGGACACGAAGAAAACGCCAAGAAAACCTCAATACCTATTGGCCTCTGAGGTCCCCTTAGTCCTCCGTACATGCGAATTCGAAAATGTTAACTTCATTTGTTCTTCAGGTAAAAAGCTTGCTCGAGATATCTTGGAACTGCGATCCAGAAGCTAATGATTATAACAATCTCTTTTCATGTCTAAAGGCGCCGCAGAGTCATTGAGGTCTCATTTCAAGAAAGAATCGCTAACGTACCAATTAGAGTCCGTGATTTTCCAGGAGGCTCTCCGGAACTGTTTACTTGTAGGCAATGGTACGATATCAGTTTCTCCTTGACCCTAAGTCATAAGATGATTTCCATGAAAAGAGAGGAAAAACTCAAACTTTCAGTTTGCCACAGACCAAAGCTCGTGTAATGGCGAAGAAAAGAAGAAGAAGGGAGCAATACACGTTCCTCTACTAATTCGACCAACTGAGCGTAAGTCTCACTGCAAACATGTTCAGATGCAAAGATGGATATCTCATTTTATGATCCTCTCTCTTTCTTTTTTTTCATTCTGTAGCTTCGTATGAAGAACGATCTGCGAAATTGAAATCCAGACAACAAGAAACATGTCCTGTGTAGTGTAAGCGACTAAGCGAGAACATCAAAGAACAGAGAGGCTTCTCAAATTGTTTGTTGTAGAAGTTGATTGACGATTGATGAACAGAGAAGCTTCTCAATTTGGTTGTTGTACAAGTTTATTGAGGATTGATGAACAGAGAGGCTTCTCAATTTATGATTGATGATATAAATTTTGGTTTCATACATATGAATTGAGTCTCAATTTAATTTTCTAACTCATGATTTATATAGATTCATCATAAATTTGGACGTTGAGTTTTGAATCGCGGATATTGATTTTTGGGTCTTTATTTCAAATGTTGTCGGAAGAAGAAGATACTGTCGGAAGAAAATGGCTTTGCGACCAAAACAAAAGAAACATCAAAGGATCCAAAGTGAAGTACGAGCGAGTATCAGTTAGGTTTCGTTTTGTTGCAGCGTCAAATGGAATGGCTCGTGTTTACATGGAGACTCTGATACAGAGATGCGTCACTTTCTCCCAAATCAAACAGCTTCACTCCCATTTTCTCACCGCCGGCCATTTCCAATCTTCGTTTCTCCGTTCTCGCCTTCTCGATCGCTGCGCGGTTTCTCCCTTCGGAGACCTCTCCTTCGCCGTAAAGATCTTCCGTCGCATCCCTAAACCTCTGACAAATGACTGGAACGCAATCATCCGCGGATTCGCCGCCAGTTCTCAACCGTCGCTCGCGTTTTCATGGTATCGCTCCATGTTGTCGCAAGCTTCGTCGTCGTCTCTGTGTAGAGTCGACGCTCTCACTTGCTCTTTCACTTTAAAAGCATGCGCGCGTGCTCTCTGCTCCTCCGCCACGTCGCAGCTTCACGCTCAGAGTAACCGTCGTGGTTTATTCGCCGACGCGCTTCTCTGCACCACGTTGCTCGATGCCTACTCTAAAAACGGAGATTTAATCAGCGCGCAGAAGCTGTTCGACGAAATGCCTGTGAGAGACGTCGCGTCTTGGAACGCTTTGATCGCTGGATTAGCGTCTGGAAACCGAGCGCACGAAGCGTTGGAGTTGTATAAACGAATGGAGTTTGCAGGGATCGGAAGAAACGAGATAACTGTTGTTGCTGCTTTAGGAGCTTGTTCTCATTTGGGTGCTATTAAGGAAGGTGAAAAGATCCATGGATACATAAAAGACGCGAACTTGGATCAAAACGTGATTGTTAGCAACGCGACCATCGATATGTATGCGAAATGCGGGTTTGTCGATAAAGCTTTCCAAGTGTTCGGTCAAATCACAAGCAAGAAGAGCATTGTTACGTGGAACACAATGATCATGGGGTTTGCTGTGCACGGAGAAGCACGCAGAGCGTTAGAGATCTTCGAGAAACTTGAGCATAATAGCATCAAGCCTGATGATGTCTCGTACCTAGCTGCTCTAACCGCGTGCAGACACGCAGGATTAGTTGAGTACGGTACATCTATATTCAACAACATGGCTTGTAACGGAGTCGAGCCTAACATGAAGCATTACGGTTGTGTAGTTGATCTGTTGGGCCGTGCTGGAAAGCTGACAGAAGCGCACGACATTATATGCTCGATGTCGATGGTTCCGGATCCTGTTTTGTGGCAGAGCCTTCTTGGAGCTTCAGAGATTCACAAGAACGTCGAAATGGCTGAGATAGCTTCTAGGAAACTGGTTGAGTTGGGTGTTAACAACGATGGGGATTTTGTATTGCTATCGAACATTTATGCAGCGCAGGGACGGTGGAAGGACGTAGGACGAGTGAGAGATGATATGGAGACCAAACATGTGAAGAAGATTCCCGGTCTCAGCTACATAGAAGCGGAAGGAACGATACATAGATTCTATAACAGCGACAAGAGCCATGAACAATGGAGACAGATTTATGAAAAGATCGACGAGATCAGGTATGTTTTACAATTGATACACAACTGAGATTGGCAAATTCTATTGCTTTTTGGGTTTTACTTATTCTTGCGTTTTGACTGATGAGATCAGGTTCAAGATACGGGAGGATGGTTACGTGGCGCAGACGGGACTTGTGTTGCACGACATTGGAGAGGAAGAGAAAGAGAACGCTTTGTGCTATCACAGCGAGAAATTGGCGGTGGCTTACGGACTGATGGTGGTCCATGGTGCCGGTGAGAAGACTCCGGTGAGGGTTATCAAGAACTTGAGGATATGTGGGGACTGCCACGTTGTCTTCAAACATATCTCAAAGATTTATAAGAGAGAGATCATTGTTAGGGATCGAGTTCGGTTTCATAGGTTCAGAGATGGTTCTTGTTCTTGCAGAGATTACTGGTGACATTACAAAAATCTAGCGGCGATGATGATTATGTTTCTTTAAACCAGAATCTCGGACTAAGCTTTTTTTTTTTTTCACCTCTAACATTTTACTCATGTGTTTATTACATGAAATACCACTAATTTTTTTTTTAAATAATCATCTCACTAATGATAAATGGACTAAACATATATTTAAAAAAGTATAGAGCACGATTAGTCTAATATATCCAATCACATATAACCATTCAAACATTAGTTACCAAGAAAAATTCCAACTATATCATATTAATCATTTTAACAATTATATTCCCCCTTTCGTCTTGATTGGAAGAGCATGTTTTTGAGTACTATGCTTTTCATCACCCAATCAACTTTTCTATCTAAAGCATTTAGGGAAAGCATTTAGAGGCTGCTAATGCTCTCCAAATGTTCCTCCTCTCTATGTTCTCATATGGAGCTTTTTGTAGAGCATTTGCCATTTAAATATCTAAAAATTCTAAAATAATTATATATAATTTATTTATTATGTTAAATAATACAAAAATTATCTTTATATCCAATTGTAGATTTTATACTTTTAAAACTAATATTTATCAATAAATTATTTTTATCAGCTATGCCAATCTAACTTATTTTTATTAAAATATAAATAAAAATACTGCTTATGCTGCTTAATGCTACTGATTTACTATCAGCTATGCCAATCTATCTTATTTTTATTAAAATATAAATATTTCCACCATCTATGATTGTATATAATAAAAATATAATCTTTTCGAGTATGTTATGATTTTAATATTTTAAAAATGAACTTAAATTAAAAATCGCAAGAGTGGAATTTCTGAATTCAAAATTTATCAATTTAATAAAAAAGTTAGTTGAATTGTATAATTAGACTGTGTAATATAAATATTATAACAAAAAATTTAATTTGATAAAAAACATTATAAAACTAGATTTTAGTAAGTAATTCTATTATTTGATCATGTGCTGGTGGAACTGACTAAGGTAAAGACTGCGATTCTCTACCAATTATTCCGTCAAACCATCTAAAATATTTTAGATTAATATAAGATTGGGTTAAATGGACGGATTAGTCCATCCTAACTATGAAATCACTAAAAAGAGAAACATAGACCAATATGCAATGAATTAAATGGACATATTTAGGCCATTTGGACACTCACAAAATATGTTTAACATTCATATAAAAAGTAATTATAAATCTGATTATGAAAAATTCTAAAAAAAAACTAATATAGATTATTCAAATACAAAGAAAAATGTATGCATGTTAAAATTCCCTTTGGCTAGGAAGATGAGTGCTGGTGTAAAACATATTATGAAAATGACCAAAGTAGATAAAAATCTGTAAAAAAACTAAAAATCAATAGTCTAACTCAATTTGGCATCCGATTTTGTTATTATTCAATTTAATACAAAAACAGTCGCTTAAAAGAAATGGTTGAAAAGTAGCGAGTATACTAGTAGTGAATATTCCAAATTTAAGATAAAGTTAGAAATTGAAAGTCAGAACTGTGGGCCCCTTAAGGTAACAGGCGTATTCGAAGCCCAACAGCAGCTTCTTGGAAACTTCATATTGTCAAAAAGCCGAGTCAAATTAGTAGAAACCAAATCATTCCTCTTTAACCGAACCAAACAAAATATTTCTCTCGCCGATCAAAAACCCTAGAATCTTCAATCCTCGCCTCTTGTTTCTGTAGATCGCTCCGGGTTTTTACCCTCTGTTATGTAGGTTTGGTTCGCTCTCTCCACTTGATTGTGAGAGCAGAAGAAGAAGAAGAAGAAGGGTTCTGTAAAAGGGTTTGCTTCTCGTTGACCCGATCGATTCTTTTTTTTTTGGGGGGTTCTTAAGAGATAGATCCTTTATCGGGGATGGCGAATTCTTCTCCCGATTCGAGTTTGAAAGGCGGCAAATTTAGCGCACCAGGTTTCCGATTTCACCCGACTGATGAGGAGCTGGTGGTTTATTATCTCAAGAGGAAGATCTGTGGGAGAAAGCTTAGAATCAATGCCATTGGTGTCGTTGATGTTTACAAAGTGGATCCTAGCGAGTTGCCTGGTAATTTTCTTTACTTGATTTTCACGCTACGCTTTCTTTGCTTTGTTTTGTGATCGTTACCGAATATTTTATTGAGTTTTAGGCTTTTTGCAGTTTCATGATTAATCAGTTTTTGCTTGTTGATTATGATTCGTTGACTTATATCAGAAGTAAACGATTGTTGTTGAGTTTTAGGTTTTTTGTAGTTTCATGATTAATCAGTTTTTGCTAGTTGATGATGATTCGTTGACTTATTTGAGAAGTAAACGATTGTGTCCGTTTCGTATTTATGATTTCATTTTTTTATGATTTCTTGGTTTCTGGCATATTCTCTGTTCACGAAGTTTATGTTTGCGTTGAAACCAGTTCTCTAACAAACCTGAACAATCTGTCTGATGCAGGTCTATCGGTGTTGAAGTCTGGAGATCGACAGTGGTTCTTTTTCACTCCGAGGAGTAGGAAGTATCCAAACGCAGCTAGGTCAAGTAGAGGCACCGCAACTGGTTATTGGAAGGCAACAGGAAAGGATCGAGTCATTGTGTACAACTCCAGATCGGTAGGACTCAAAAAGACTCTTGTTTTCTACAGAGGTCGTGCTCCTAATGGTGAGCGAACTGATTGGGTGATGCACGAGTACACGATGGATGAAGAAGAACTCGGAAGATGTAAGAACGCCAAGGTAATTATTCTTTTAAGTTGTGTGTTGGATAAGATAGTCAAAGTTATGTGTTGGTCTCCTTCGTTTATATGTAATTTACTAATTTTCCTTTGTTCTTATTTGATTTCAGGAGTATTATGCACTCTATAAGCTGTACAAGAAAAGTGGGGCTGGTCCCAAGAACGGTGAAGAGTATGGTGCTCCGTTTCAAGAAGAAGAATGGCTCGATGATGATGATGATGGTGAAGACGCAGATAGTGTTGCTGTACCGGATAATCAAGTGGCCCGTTATGAGAATAACCGTCGTGTGGACGATGATATATTTTGCAATCCTGTCAATCTTCAGTTAGAAGATCTCGAGAAGATTCTCAATGAAATCCCAGACGCACCCGGAGTTGCTCAAAGACAAATGAATGAACTTTCTGGTGTTCTTCAGGTCAGTTTCCTTCTCTCTTTAAATATGGTTTCATATTCTCTCGGACTAAATAGATACTTGTACTTGCAGGGTAATAGCGAAGCAGAGATACAGAGCACGTTGCTGAATAATTCTTCGGGAGAGTTTCTTGCACCCTGGGAAGTGGAAAATACCTTGCCAAATTGCCAGCAACACAATAGTCACTCGAGTTATCAGTCCCATCTTAGGACATCAAACTCATTTGAGGCTAGTGAGGTCAATTCAGCTTTCAAGACCTCTGGTATGGCACCTTTTGTGTTTGAGAAGGAGGATTACATTGAAATGGACGATCTTCTGACCCCTGAACTCGGAGCTTCTTCCATTGAGAAACCTGCACAGTTCTTGAACCCTGGTGAATATGGAGACTTTAATGAGTTTGACCAACTGTTCCATGACGTTTCCATGTCTTTGGATTTAGAACCTGTTTTTCAGGGAACTTCTACAGATCTGTCTTCTCTTAGTAATTATGCTAACGACGGAAGACAACAATTCCTTTATCAACAACAGTTTCAGGACCAGGCCCTTGAGAACCAGGTGAACAGCTTCATGGATCCTAACCCAAATGTCAATCAATTCACTGACGATATGTGGTTTAAAGATGCTCAGGGTGATCTCTATGATCAACCACAATCTTCTTCTGTAGCATTTGCTTCACCTTCATCAGGTACTTAAACTCTTGTTCGTCTCGCCAAGTTACTTTCCCACGTAATGCTTTTTATGCACATGAACCAAGACATGTATGTATATATGATACTCTAATTTTTGTTAATCCTCGCTTATCAAAAACCCTCGTGTATAAATCTTTAAACGTGATAACCTTAGAGCCTTTCCGCTGATACTTCGTGAATACCAATTTGCTCAGGTGTGTTGCCTGAATCTACGAATCCTACTGTGAGTGTAAATGCACAAAACCAGGAAGGCCAAAATGGTGGTGGAAAAAGTAGCCAGTTCTCATCAGCCTTGTGGGCATTTATGGACTCAATACCTTCAACACCAGCCTCTGCCTGCGAAGGTCCACTTAACCGGACCTTTGTGCGCATGTCTAGCTTGAGCCGCATCAGGTTCAACGGGACGTCAGTGACTACTACTAGCAAAGTCACCGTAGCAAAGAAGCGTATGGGAAACAGAGGTTTTCTTCTGTTCTCAATTGTGGGTGCTTTGTGTGCCATCTTCTGGGTGTTCATCATAGCTACAGTTGGTCTGGGGAGACATCGTGACCTAGACTCTTTGATTCAGGATAAGTTATAAGAAAGCATGATCCACATTTAGTGATCATGGAAATTGACATGTGAATCTTTGATTATGTATAGAGTTTGAAAGAGTTGCGAAAATAATTTTTTTAACTAAGGGTTTTTTTTTTCTCGATCCTCGAGCTTCTTCATTAGAGCAACTCCAAGAATCTTCTTCTTCACGTCAAACTAACAAAAAAAAAATGTTTGAAAATAAAACAATTTCGGGCCCATGGGTTTAATGGGCTGGAAGAAGCGTATTTTCAGGCCCATATGGTTATCGTAGTCCAAAACTCCAAATGATCCAAACGACTGCGAAGTGCGAAGTAGCAGAGAAAAGCTGAGAGACACGACATCAGATAGCAGCCAAACAAAAATCACTCAGATCTTCACAAAAATCTCGTTTTTTTATTTCTAATTTTATTTACATTTCTCTCTGGCCGATCAAACCCTAGAAGGTTTCTCCGAGTGTCATGTAGGATTGATTCGTCTTCTCTTCTGCATCGTGTGTGACGGAGAGAAGGGGATCTGAGGTTTTCCGAGAGAGTTTGCTCCTCGTTGACCCAATCAGCTCTTTCTTGTTTCTTTTCTTCATTTTTTTTCTTTTTTGCGAGAGATCGGTTTTGATTATTACGTAGATGGCGGATCCTTCTTCAAATTCATGTTTCAAAGAGGGAAAATTCACCGCGCCAGGGTTTCGATTTCACCCGACCGATGAGGAGCTTGTCATGTATTATCTGAAGAGGAAGATCTGTAAGAAAAGGCTTTCTGTCAATGCCATCGGCGTTGTTGATGTTTACAAAATAGAACCCGAGGATTTGCCTGGTAATTTTACTTAATCGAGATTTTTCATGTTTCCTGATCAATTAGATTTTTGGGTTCTTGTTTGAGTGCTTGCGAAAGGAATAAAGTATATCACTTTCTCATTTTCGGTTCTGAAAGTTTTCATAGTTACTTAAAATGCCCATCTGTGTTGGCACAGGCCAATCGGTGTTGAAGACAGGAGATCGACAGTGGTTCTACTTCACTCCGAGGAGTAGGAAGTATCCAAACGCAGCTAGGTCGAGTAGAGGCACTGGTACTGGTTATTGGAAGGCAACAGGAAAGGATCGAGTCATTGTGTACAACTCGAGATCGGTAGGGCTCAAAAAGACTCTTGTCTTCTATAGAGGTAAGGCACCTAGTGGTGAGCGTACTGACTGGGTGATGCATGAGTACACGGTGAATGAAGAAGAACTCGACAGATGTAAGAACGCCAAGGTATTATATTACAACGATGTGTTGGTCTCTTTCATTTGTTTATTTGTTCTTAATTATTTGATCTGATTTTTACCCTTTTTTTACCTTCAGGATTATTATGCTCTTTATAAGCTGTTCAAGAAAAGTGGGGCTGGTCCCAAGAACGGTGAGGATTATGGTGCTCCGTTTCAAGAAGAAGAATGGGTTGATGATGATGATAGTGAAGATGGAGACGATATTGCTGTACCAGAGGAGCCTGTGGTTCGTCTTGAGGATACTCGTGGTGTGGATAATGTTGGACTTTTCGAGCCTGTCAATGTTCAGTTAGATGATATCGAGGAGATTCTCAACGGAATCCTACAAGCACCTGGGGTTCCTCAAAGATGTATTAATGGCCTTGCTTCTAGTATCCCTCAGGTTGGTTTCTTCTCTCTTTAAGCCAGGAAGATGATTTTTGCTATCAGTCTATTGGATTATGCCTTATTTCACGTGTTCGTTTCGTTATGCTTTACTCACTGCATTGATAACTGTACTTGCAGGTTAATAGCGAAGAAGAGCTGCAGAGCGCGTTGGTGAATAATTCTGGTAGAGAGTTTCTTCAACCCCAGGAAATTGGAGAGTTATTGCCAAACGGCCAGCCTTGCAACAATCCCTCGAGTTCTGAGTCTCCTGAGGTCACGTCAGCTCCCAATGACTCTGGTATGGGGCGTTTCGTGTTTGAGAAGGAGGATTACATTGAAATCGATGATCTTCTGATCCCTGAACTCGGAGCTTCTTCAGTTGAGGAACCTGCACAGTTCTTGAACCCTGGTGAATTTGGAGACTTTAATGAGTTCGACCAACTGTTCCATGACGTTTCCATGTCTTTGGATATGGAGCCTATTGCTCAGGGAACTTCTGCAGATCCGTCTTCTCTGAATAATTTTGCTGACAACACATCCGACCGGAGACGACAAGTCCTTAATCAACAGTTTCAGGATCAGACTTTCGAGAACCAGCTCAGCAACATCATGGATCCTAGCCCTAATCTCAATCAGTTCACTGACGACATGTGGATTCAAGATGCAGATCAAGCTGTTCTCTTTGATCAACCGCAATCTATTATTTCTGGAGCACTTGCTTCACCTTCACCAGGTACTTAAAACTTGTGCTCATCTCAAAGCCTTCACATATGTTGCTTTGCTACTATTATCTCCCACTAAGCACGGATGCTTTTTCTGCATTCGTCTTTGACTTGAACCAAGACATGTGTATGTATATATGGTACTCTGCTTTTTGTTGCTTATCAAACCCTCTATGTTTAAATATTTAAACGCAATAGCCATAAGCATTTCTGTTGATACTTTGTGAACACTATTTGCTTAGGTGTGATGCCCGGTTCCACAAATCTCAACACGAGTGTAAATGCCCAAGACCAGGAAGGCGAAACTGGTGGTGGAACAAGCCCGTTCTCATCCGCTCTGTGGGCATTCATGGACTCAATACCTTCAACGCCAGCCTCTGCGTGTGAGGGTCCTATTAACCGGACCTTTGTTCGTATGTCTAGCTTCAGCCGTATCAGGTTCAGTGGAAAGGCTAATGGAACGCCAGTGACTACTACCGTAGTAGCAAAGAGGCGTAGCAGGAACAAAGGCTTTCTTCTCTTATCAATCGTGGGTGCCTTGTGTGCCATCTTCTGGGTGTTCATAGCCACGGTTCGAGCCTCGGGGAGACCCGTCTTCTCGTGAAAGGTGGTTTTCTTGAGCCAGATTCTTAATTACAGGAAAGTTAGAAGAAGCCATGTATCCACATTAGTGGTGATGGGAATATTGACCTATTCAAATATATGAGTCTTTGAATATGTACAGAGTTTGAAAAGAGTAAAGAATATTAAATTCTTGATAAAAAGAGTTTCGTTTTCTTCTCGATTGTTCTATGTTTTTGGTTTGCACATCGTCTGGATTTTAAATATGTACAAAGTCTCACAAGATCAGTTTCCAGAATCAACCGCCATAAGCTTATTAAGGTAAATAAGTCATGATCTTGAAGAGGTTTTGTGGCTCGTGAAGCGAGAACTCTTGTATTCATATCTCTGTCGAAGCAGCTTCAATCTGAACTCCTGTGATCTCTGTCTTGATGACGGTGATTGCGATCTCGGTTCCTAAAACCGTCACTGAGCAAAGAGAGTAGTATCCGTAGGAATCTGCAAGCTTGAGAAACGAGAGAGCAGATTCCAACAATGCAGCCAGCTGAAGTTTCTTCTGTTCTACTCATAGCTGCTGCGTATAAGATTAGCTTAGCTTTTATCTCCGTTCCTCTGTTATTGATCGCTAAGGCGGTTGCATCGCCGCCTCTCATGAATATTCTAGTTGCCGACAACTATATAAAAAACATGGATCATTTATAATTCTTTTTTTTTTTTTCATCTGGAATTTTATTAGAGCCAAAGTTGGAATACAAAGCCGGCGGAAAACAGAGAAATCCCGGAAGCAAAAAGCCCAAAAAAGGAAGCAAAACCCAAATAGGGAAGCAAACACCCACATACGGGTAGAAAAGCCAGAGAAAACAAAGACATTCTCTGGAAGCACAACAAAGCAAACTACTAAAAAGCTAGAAGATGATAAGACCACACGAACAAGGGACAATCTAAACCAAAGGACTTCAAAGCACACATAACCGCTCCCATAGAACCTGAAGAAGTCGAAGGAAGACTGAGAGACAAATGCTCGAGCAACCCCAACAGAAGAGGCGAAACACTCCTAAGCACAACCAGCCAAACACCGAGCAGAGACACTTACAAGAGCACAAGAAGACCAGGGAAGAAACCACACCGCCAAACCAAACGAAAGGAACCGGCACTGAAGAGAAAGGCCAAGCACAAGGTACACCGACCTTGACCACCGAAAGGGGAAAACACCAACTAAAACTAACAGGTCTTACACGCGGACACTCGCACATCCGTCCCAGCCATCTACCGACAAAAAACGGATCACCTCCTCGCAAGAGAAAACCTGAAAGACAATACCACTGCGACGCGATAACTCATCTCCAAAGCCAAAGGGAACTCAAAGAAGAGCAAGTAGATGCTCCCGCAACAATACCACATACAGAAGACGAACCCCACAACGGAACCAAACCAAACTCACACCGCCGAAGGCTGAAGAAAGAAAAGCAGAGCAGCTGAACCAAACTTCGAGAGCAACGCCATTAACAGAACAGCACACAAACACTAAAGCCGGCGAACATGACATAATCATAAACGAATCGTTGCGAAAATGTTAAATCTGCAAATCTCTGAAAATACCCAAACCATCAAGGAGCCACACACAAAAACCCAACCACAGACAACCACAGAACTAGAAAAAGCACACAATCCAAACCAGAGAAGCAACAAGGAAGAAGGCAAGCTACTAGAGAACGAGGAGCTTTAAAACCAGAACTTCGAACGAAGCCTTAAAATCTCCGGAGGAAAGAAGCCGCAAAGAAAAAAAGAGGTAAGCCATCCCCTTTCCAGCAGAGGTGAGGACCACCGGACACCGGAAGGGCTGAATTGCAGAGGCGGCGGGGAGCTAGGGTTAAGAAAGAGTGGGGAAGAAAAGTCGCCACTCAGAGGCCTCCGATATATCACGCAACGCCCATGAAAAGATTAGTTTCATTCGATGCTTTCGGATCATTTATAATTCTATATTATCTAATACAGTTATTTTTAAAAAATAACAATTTTACTCATTTGACTTCTCGTGATGTGTGTTTGCTAACAAAAATATTGCCACGAATCATAGTTAAGCTGCTAATTCTTCTTTTCGGCAGGGATCATAATTAATAATTATTAAATGTAGAGAAATTAGCCGAGGAAGAAAATTATTCTTAATTAATATCAACTTAAAACTTACTAAAACTGTTAACCAAAAAACAAGAAAAAACAAGGAGAGACCAAGATTTGACTCTCTCCCTTTTCACTCGCCGGAGAAAAGAATCATCGATCAAATGGCCGACGATAGCCAGATCCGAATCGGAGTGTTAAGCTGCGCAAACATCGTCAGAAAAGTCTCTCGCGCCATCAACCTAGCTCCAAACGCTACTATCGCAGCCATAGCCAGCATCAGCAGCTCCATCCAAGAAGTGAAATCGTTTGCCGCATCAAATGGTTTCCCTCCGACGGCGAAGATACACGGATCTTACGAGTCTCTTCTAGAAGATCCCGACGTCGACGCCGTCTACTTTCCTATTCCGGCCAGCCTCCACGTCGAGTGGGCTGTACGCGCCGCTCAGAAGGGGAAACACGTACTTCTTGATAAGCCTGTTGCTCTGAATGTTTCTGAGTTCGATCAGATCGTTGCGGCTTGTGAAGCTAGTGGGGTTCAGTTTATGGATGGGACTCAGTGGATCCACAGTCCTAGGACGGCTAAGATTAAGGAGTTTCTTACCGATCCAGTGAGTTTTGGTCGGCTCAAAACCGTAAGTCTTATGTCTTGAAGGAAAGATCTGCTGCAGCAATTTTAGTGAAATTAATAAAGCTTTGTTTGATGATATTTTCAATAACAGGAAGTTACTGAAGTTGATAAATATTTCGCCTCTGAGTATTTTTGATTCCATGGATTCTGGACTAGTTTGACATTTGTTAGTTGTAATTATTTATCATCTTTCATTAGGGAATTGTGATTATGTTCTCTGTCTCTTATTGTTTCAAAGGCTGAAATTTGCGTTTGCGTTCATAAGAAACAAAAAGTTTGCTTTTCACTTGGATAAAGAAAAAAAAAAAAAAACCTAATTATTCACTTGTAAAAGTTTGTTGATCTTAGAGTTTTAAAATGAGATTTCGTGTGTGCAAATCTTCTGATTATTCACTAATTAAAAACATTTTTCGTCTATTTAATCCATGATTCTGGTCTAAATTTGATACTTTTACTTGTAATTATATCACTTTCCATTAGATAATGTTCTCTCTCTCTTCAACTGTTTCAAAACCCAATATTTGCGTTAGCGTTCATAGTTGACAAAATAATTTGTTTGAAAATTTTATGTTATGATTTTGTTTTCATTTGGATAAAAAAATATATCCTATTTATGTAAAAAGTTTGTTAATCTTAGGGAGTTATAAAATGAGCTATCCTTTACCAATATTTGTTTTCAGGTGCACAGTTGTTTCACATTTGCAGCAAACGAAAACTTCCTAAAAAACGACATCCGTGTTAAGCCTGGTCTCGACGGACTTGGTGCTCTGGGTGATGCTGGATGGTACACAATCCAAGCAACACTTCTCGCCAACAGCTTCAAACTTCCGACAACCGTCACTGCATTGCCCGGTCCTGTCCTTAACGATGCGGGAATAGTTCTCTCTTGCGGTGCACTGCTCGATTGGGAAGAAGGTGTAACCGCAACAATCTACTGCTCTTCTTGGCGAACCTAACGATGGAGATAACAGCAGTCGGTACGAAAGGCACTCTACGTGTCCACGACTTTGTTATCCCGTTTCAAGAAACCGAGGCCTCGTTTACTACAAGCAGTATAGCCTGTGTCAGCGAGCACAGAGTCGTGAGTGAGATTCCGCAAGAGGCGTGTATGGTGATTGAGTTTGCTCGGTTAGTTGGAGAAATCAAAAACAGAGGAGCTAAACCGGATTGGTTTTGGGTTAGCGTTAGCCGGAAGACGCAGGTTATTGTTGATGCTGTGAAAGAGTCGATTGATAGTAACCTTGAACCGGTTTTTCTCTCAGGCCGGTGATTCAAATAGACAGAGAGAGATCAGCTTTCTTGGTTTAGATAAAATATCAAGATCATAAAGAAAAGTACAAAATAGTATAATAATAATAATGAATGTGGTACAGAACAAAATGAGAATCGATTGCCTAAAGGAAAATGGTATCTTTGGTAACTTAAAAATCATTCATAATTTGTATTTTATTTCATTATTATTTAGCATTTTTAATATTTGATTGTATGGAGAATAAAACATGACCAAAATAAGCAAACCCATTAAATGAAGAGTATTTGTGTTTCATATAAAAAACAATAGTATAATTAGGTAAATTCTCAAATGCACTATTCACACAATATTTGCGTACATCATCGCATATTTGCTTGTGAGAACTAAATGATGAAAATCTTCATTTTACCTAGTGCTGGGCATTTTAACCGAAAACCGAACCGAAATAACCGAAATCGAAACCGAACCGAATTTTATGAAACATTTATTGGATATTGAATTGAGATAACTGAAATAACCGAACTAAAACCGAATGAATAACCGAACGGATAACCGAATATCCGAAATACGATCAATATACTTAGAAATATATTTATATTTATATTTAAAATAACTAAATAATTAAAATTAACCAAATATTAGTAAAAAAAACCGAATTATCCAAAATTATCCAAATGTTTTTATCCAAAATATCCGAATTATCCGATATTATCCGAAGTTATCCGGTTTTTTATCCAAATTATCCAAAAAATATAAGAGAAATTGGAACCGAAACCGAAATAACCGAACCGAAACCGAACCGAATTTTATGATTAACCGAACGGTTACTAAATCTCTATAACCGAAAAAACCAAAAACCGAAAAAACCGAACCGAAACCGAACCGAATTTTATGATTAACCGAACGGTTGCTAAATCTCTATAACCGAAAAAACTGAAAACCGAAAAAATCGAACCTAACCGAACCGAAAACCGAACACCCAGCGCTAATTTTACCAACCGTTGTATACATATAAGAGATTATGGCCTTGAACGTCTTCTTTCTTAGCCATACAAGATTTTTAACAAGTAGATTTCCTAAATTATAGGGAAACTAGTTTTTTTTTTTTCATTTTACAAATAAAAATAAAAAATCCATGTTTTGTGGGTGTTTAGAAGAGTTCCACGATCTTTTTATTTATTTAAAATTTTACATTTACTGATTTTTATTTTTCAGTATATTATTTTTTTTCTATTTTTTTCTAAGACAACTTAAAAACCACTAATATCTTTATTCTTTAGTTTGACCGATATCCACTATTTTGAAAATTTAAATGTATTTTCTCTATTAAAAAAAGTCAAAAGAATATTAGTGTATTATATTAATAAATATCATATATTTATTATACTGGAATTTAACTTTTATTTTTAAAATCCAGCTATATATTATTATTTTATAGTATTTAAATTAAACAAATTTTATATTTTTAGAAGTATAATTAATCTTGTTTAGCTTGTTTTATAAATTAGTTTTATGAAATAAATATATGTGTTCTTTAATGATAACTTTTGTGTTTTTATTATTTTTATAAGAAATAATATGCTTTCATTAGCAAATTTTTATTTTTTTTATCATTTTTAATCTTATATAAAAAATTAATAGTTCAAATGTAGTTAAAACCCTAAATAAATCACATATTGTTTGATATTTTGTGTTTACGAGGAATTTATGTTACACTTCCACCGGATATATCTTTTTTTTTTGGGCAACTCCACCGGATATATCTATATATAGAGAATAACATATTGTTTGGTCATTATATACACTTATTGTATGTATTTAGCCCTGAGCATTTTAACCGAAAACCGAAAACCGAACCGAAACCGAATCGAAATAACCGAAACCGAACCGAACCGAATTTTATCATTAACCGAACGGTTACTAAATTTCTATAACCGAAAAAACCCAACCGAAACCGAACCGAACCGAAACCGAATGGATAACCGAACGGATAACCGAATATCCGAAATATGATTCATATATTTAAAAATATTATTTATATTTATATTTAAAATAATTAAATAATTAAAATTAACCAATATTAGTAAAAAACCGAATTATCCAAAATTATCCAAATGTTTTTATCCAAAATATCCGAATTATCCGATATTATCCGAAGTTATCCGGTTTTTTATCCAAATTATCCAAAAAATATAAAAAAAAAACCGGAACCGAAACCGAAATAACCGAACCGAAACCGAACCGAATTTTATGATTAACCGAACGGTTACTAAATCTCTATAACCGAAAAAAACCGAACCGAAACCGAACCGAATTTTATGATTAACCGAACGGTTACTAAATTATCTATAACCGAAAAAACCGAAAACCGAAAAAACCGAACCGAACCGAACCGAAAACCAAACGCCCAGGGCTATATGTATTGAACAAAAAATCTTGCAAGATTATGCATTAAATGCTGCCGCGGTGTTTACTTGGCTGATATTAATTTAGGGATAGGCATATATTTACCCTATATAAGTAGGCTGTAATGTATATTGTATGCTAAGTAATTTTTGTTCAGCTGCAAAAATCTTAAGTAATGTATATTGTACCGAGGATGCAAAATTTTTGTTAGTTAGATACTTAAAATACCTTATAGTTTTTGATTCTCTAGCTAGTTAACTCTTAAATGAAGTAATTAGCGACAAAAATTGACATAAATAAAACAAAAGCAAAAAACATGACCAAAAAAGGGGGACAAAATTGCAATTTCTGAACTTTCTTCCGCAGGTTGATGAGAAAAGCAGTTTTGTATATTAATGGCGAAGTGTGCTTGAAAAAAACGACAAAAGAGACAAACCAGCCTTTGGAGGGGAGTGTCTCCGTACGTTCTCTGAGAGCACAACATTCTCTCTCTCTCTCTCCATCCATTTTCTGTTATATATCACCAACCTCTCTGTCTCTCTCTCTCCGTATTGTCCACTTTTTTGTTTTACTCTCTTTCTCTCTCTTACACTCTCTCCATATTTGAACCATCTTCTTCTTCTTCTTCTTCTTCTGTGTAATCGGTTCTTCTCTTCACATTTTCTGCTTATCTCGACGATGTTTGAAGAGAAATTTCTGGGCTTTCATGGCGATTTTAACAAAGGACGAGCTTCCGATCGTCGTCTTCCTCCTGTTCTTGGTTTTTCCGGTGGGTTTCAACAGAATCTCGACACGAACCCGTTTCTGAAGAGGAGTCAGTGTTACGACAAGGTGAGTACGAAGAGCGTTATGGTTGGTGATGATGGTCTGGATTTGTGTAGAAAGCTTAACAAAATGGGTATATCTTGCGACATGAGTATCTGGAGCAAACCCGGACCGGTACGGTTCGACCCGGATGCTTTTGGGTGTTCTGGGTTCGACCAGAATCCGGATGGAGCTTCTCGTCGTCACACTCCTGACGGGTTTCGCAGCGATTACTCTGTTTTTCTTCAGAACCCCACTTCTCATGGAGTTTCTCCGGCGGATCTTAGATTACTTGGCTTTCAAGACTCTGTTAACATCAACGGGTTTAGAGAGATGGTGGCTGTTAAGAACCACAGAGATTTGCTTTTGGACCATATGAATCGACCCGTGAAGCGTTCATCTCCTTGTCTCAGAAGCTTCTCTCTTGGGAACGATGTGTTTCAGGGCTCGTTGGTGTTTGAGGGGAATAGGGTTTCTCGCGCCCTACCCGCCATTGATGGTGCTGGAGAGCTTGGAGCTTATTATTATCCACAGGATGGTCTTAGAAGCGTCTCTCTTCGGAACGAAGCGTTGATGTTTGAAGGAAGAAACAGGGTTTCTCGAGCTCTAGCCGCCATGGAAGTCCCTGGAGCTTCTTATTCACAAGATAGTCTTAGATGCATTGGGAACGATGCGCTGATGTTTGAGGGAAAAAGGGTTTCTCGAGCTCTAGCCGCCATGGAAGGTTCTCTGATGGGTCAAGGCTCCTATAGGAAGATGAGTCCAAAGACGACGAGTGATTTGCCTCTGGAGATTGCATCCATGGTTAACATCTACGGATCTGTGAACATAATGGCCAAAGATCAGATTGGTTGTCGATTTTTGCAGAAACTGGTCGATGAAGGAATGTTTCTTCACGCTCTATTCCTTGAAATCATCAACCATGTCGTTGAGCTTTCCATGGATCCCTTTGGGAATTACTTGGTTCAGAAGCTGTTAGATACGTGTGATGAGGAACAGAGAACGTTGGTTGTGAGTGTTTTGACCTCAAAACCAATGGCGCTTGTCAAGATCTGTCTCAACAATTATGGGTAAGCTCTTAATTTTCTTTCTATCGATTTGTACATGTTATGCTGCTAATTTTGGTAACAAGAAACAGAGCTTGTATCAAGTTCTATGCTTTATTAACTTAGTCAACAAATTATAGTATTAAAAATTCCCACTAGTCCACGAGTTTTAATTAGAGACAAAGACATTTCATCTTTTGTTGATTAGGATGTAATCGTTCTTGGTTTTCGGGAAAGAAGAAACTTTTACTATTTACGGAAACATTTGAAATCCTTGCAAAGCTTCGTATAAGGTTTAGCCATCGTTACCACTTACCAATAAAAGAAGGCGACATTTGGTAGAAAAGGATGAAATTATTATTTTATTTAAAAATTCTTTTGCTGTTTTTGGACAAACCAAAACTGCAAACTTTAGGAAGCTATAGAAAAAAGCTGAGACCTTTAGCCATAAAGCCTTAAAATCAGCTATTTCTCATCTGAGTTCTGGTTATGGTTATTTTTTGGATAAAACAGGACACGGGTGGTGCAGAAGATGATCGAAACGGTGAAAACAAAACAGCAGATCGGGATGGTGAAGTCAGGTCTCAAACCGAGTTTTCTTTCTCTAGTCAAAGATTTGAATGGGAATCATGTGATTCAGACTTGCTTGACTTCTCTTGGTCCTAACGACAACAAGGTTTGAATTAATGTCACATAATCTCCATATTTCGTTTCTTACTTAAAAGCTCTGATTATGACATGTCTATCTTAAATGTTGTGAAAATTTGGTGTCAGTTTGTGTTGGAAGCTGCTACGAGGTACTGTGCTGAGATAGCGACTCATCGTCACGGGTGCTGTGTGCTTCAGTGCTGCGTTTCAAACTCTGTTGGAGAGCAACGTGAGAGACTCGTCAATGAGATATCCAGAAACTCACTTCTTCTTTCTCAGGATCCTTTCGGGTAAAATTAACCGTGACTCTTAAGACTCAATAGTTACTTGCTTTAGTTTGATAAAACTCTGCTTAAGGTTTATGCAATTGTTACAGGAACTATGTAGTGCAGTATCTAATAGAGCAAAAAGTATCTGCAGCGAAGTTGCTGGTTCAGTTTAGGATGCATTACGCCGAGCTAGCGACTCAGAAATTCAGTAGCCATGTGATGGAGAAATGCCTTAGGATATATCCAGAGAGTCGTGCTGAGATTGTCCGCGAGCTTCTCTCCGTTCCAAACTTTGAACATCTCGTGCATGATCCTTTCGGAAACTACGTTATCCAAACTGCTCTCTCAGTAACCAAGGTAAGTCCACAATCAAATAGAACAAAAGCTTATAAAAACACAAACTGAGATGGGGTTTTTGGGTTGAAACAGGGTCTTGTTCGTGCGAGCTTGGTGGAGAAAGTGCGTAAATATGGGAAACTAAAGTTTAGTCCTTACTGCAAGAAGATATTCTCCAAGACTATCATGAAGAGGTGATTAGCAAAAATCTTGTTGTTTCTGTGGTTTAAGATCGGATAGACCTTTAAAAAAGAAACTTCTCTTTTGGTTTGGAAGAAGTGACTTTGATTAAGTAACAAATATGTGTTGTTGTTTTGTGTTCCAAGATCGGATTAGGCCTTAAAATAGACACTGCTCTCATTTGTTGTCGGTCCCTTTTTTGTAGTGACAACAAACTCTGTGTGTTGTTTTAAGCCAATGGTCTTTTTATATATATATATAACTTAAGAGGCCACACTAATTGGAACTCGAAACACAAACAAGGTTTTTTACGAACAAAGTCAAACGATTTCACAAATCCAATTCTCAATCGTATTTCTTCGAGTTAGGTATAAAACGATGATGATTATGCCTAGAAGGAAACATTTTGCTGCAGGAACTTAGTGGAATTTGATAAGCGATTTGTTTGATAATATTTCCAGAATAGGAATTCACTGAAATTGATCATTGCTTCACGTGGAGTATTTTGACATTTTGCTACATTGAACCATGGATTATGGTCTAAATTTGACATTTCTTACATGTAAATTATACCACCGGTTGCAGACTCTAAGTACAAAACGTTGTTCTCGACTTCTTCATATGCTAAAAACGTTTGATGGTTGGTCGGATATAATTAAGTTTCTCGTATGAAGAAGTCGAGAACAACGTTTTGTACTTAGATGAACCAGAAACGTTGATGATTAATTGTTTTGAGAACAACGTTTTGAATAATTGAATAATCTAATATATATATATAGACTTAGTTTTAATATTTTCATTTTATCAAGTTAAAATATATCAATCTAATTTAAGAATTTTATTTTCCAAGTTAAAAGTTTATATTTTATTAGTATTATATTTGAATTATTTATGTATGTTTTTATTTTTTAATAATTGAAGTATGTTCAAAAGCATATTTATTTATTTTGATTTTGTGATTTATAAAGATAATTGATGTGTTATATTATTTACTTATATTTATGGGATTATTTGATTTAATAATTTAATATGTATGATTTTATTTTATTTTCGTTTTTAATTAGTAAGAAAAGTGGGACCCATTATTTTATATTGTTTGAATACTTATTTAATAGAGATAATATTAATTTCCATAATACCAAAAAAGTTATTAGCTAATGAATAGGTCCAAACAACCTTTTATAAGTAGATGTTTTTCTCTTAATAGTATAGATAGATGTTCTTTACAAGATTTTTATGAGGTCATGAATGTTTATTATAATAGACAAAGAGAGGACACAACATGGTGTTGGATGGCATCGTATGCAACTCTTCATGGTGAAATCTGAGAATTTTGTTTTAATGTCTTAGTTATATATCAAGATATTTTTATTTGATTATGTCACAAACTATCGCAATAATACAAGTTAAAGAAATCATCTCAGGTTAGTTTTGAAGAAAATGTAGCAATATTTGTTGAGATAGTTGTACAAGATATAACTATTTAGATTTTAGCTCAGATATATCATCATTCGTTTGATACAGTGAAAAAAAGTTAAATGACATTATGAGTGTTCTCGAAGTTTACAACATATATTTTAAAGCTGGCCAGAGACGAATTCACAAGAGTTAGTTCCCCTTTGGTAAAAAATCAACATTACTAGCCACATTTTAGAGATTGTATTGGTATACTTGATGGTATTCATGTGCCAGCTCGTCCTCCATCTCCGAAGGTAGGATTTTTTATAGTTCCACTAGATTATAACCCGAGCCCGGCTCGGGTATTATATATTCATAATATAATCTACTTAAAATTAAATTATTTTTAAAAAAAATCCAATATAGTTGTTTTGATAGTATAACATTTGAAATATATATATCTATCCAAAATACACTAATTATTAACATATTACATGTTATTGCATAGTTGTAATTTTTTGTTCAATTTGAACTTTAAAAACTTTGGAAAGAAGCGAGAAGATATTTCAGGGATGAGCGGGAATCATTTATTTTCAAAAGGAAAAGGGTTCCGAAATTTAAATGACCTATCTGGGATCCAGATCTGTAGGTTTGGAAATATTATTCGGGATCCGGATCCGTATCCGGGATTCGCTCCGTATCCAATCTGAATATCCGGATATCCGGAAGGCCGGATCCGGATAATAAAACTTAGGATCCGAATATCTGATTTTTTAAGTCCGGATATCCGGAGCCAGATCCGGATCCTTTAAATATACTATATTAATCATTTTTATTAATAAAATTTTAAATATATTAAGAATTATACATAAAACGAACTTAAAAATTATTTATATAATATTCTTTTTTTTATTTTTTGCTAATAGTATATTATATTTTATTATTAATATTATTTTATATATATTTAATATATATTTTACGGATCCGACAGCAGATATCTTGATTTTTAGGCGGATATCCAAAATCCGGAAGCCCCGGATCCGGATCCATATCCGGATATGAATATCTAAAAAATCCGGATATCTGACTTTGCCCCAGTCTTTATAGCTAATAGGCTATTAATGGGCTACTAAAGTTTTAATAAGTTAAATAGTTAGTAATGACATGGCTAAATAAAAATATTTCATTGGTTCAATTTTCCTTAAATTGCTCTCAGTGAGACACGTGGCAGAAATCTCTCTTAGTGTCTTCTCTATTAATATATAGGGGATTAGGAGATGCAGCAATTAATGTGTTCATTTATTTAATTTTAAGATGAAATTCATATAATACTAAATCTTCACACATATCTTAGAGTACGTGTAAGAGCACATAATACTAACTAGACCCGGACCCGCGCGTCGGCGCGCGGATTATGAATAATATTTTTTCAATTGCTAACATAAATTGATGCATTAATAAAATTTTGTGATTTAATTATTATTAATAAAATTATAACAAGTAAAAAATTAGATAAATTTGTGGTGTGAATCATTTTGTGAGTATTGTATTTCGAATGATTAGAAATTTAGAGAACGAAAGTAGTTTTGATTAGAAATTTAGAGAAACGAAATTAGTTTTGAAAAGTGAAATAGATGAAGTATAAAAATGAGTAATTACAACAAAGTATTTAAAAGGACTTTGAAAATTGCTAGTATTCATATTTTCAAAAATATAAATTTGTTAATTTATAATATTAAGTAAATTTTTTGTCAAAATTACTCAAAATATAAATAAATTTCAATTTTAAAATTCATCTTTAAAATTTAATTTTAAAATACATCAGAATTTTAGAGTAATATTTTTTATTATAAATTTTTGATGGATTTAGACAATTGTTATATGGTTAATTTGAGCCCAAATTAAAACTGGCCCGAATGAATATTCCTCAATATATCTATGATGAAAGATGTGCCTCCAGCTCTCCTCGGTCTTTGCTCTCCTCGGTCTTTTGCTATCCGAAATTCGTATGATTCTTCTTCTCTTTTTTTTTTTGTTTGATTGATTCTAAGTTTCGAAATATTACATGCAAATCTCCTGGCCACAATATTTGTTTTTTTAATATTTGATTTGTTTTCGTTTGCATGCAATTTGGAATTTATAGTTGAGACTTGAAGATCAGGTGAAATCTCGATCCAGCTCTTAGTCATCTTCTTCGCCTTCAGTAGGTCAGTCCTTTGTATCCAATTTTTCGTTTAATAGTCGATTACTTTGTTTTTTCTCGAGTTTTTCTGTAATCAAATTCAGTTATGTTGTCTTCTGATTGAAGCTGTTGTTGAGAGTAGTTAGGGTTCTGTGTTTCATTTGATCACATCTTCAAATTAATTGGATTGATTATTTTTCAAACTCGAGTGTTAGAAGAGTAAGAGATCTATTTTCTCAAAAATTATTATTTTTGGGCCGGTTTTATCTGAGTTCGTTTGTGATTGTTTCTTTCTTTTCTGTAAAGATGATTGCAATCTCGTGTCTTCTTGGTTTGTATCCTTTGTAGTTTTAGATATTTTGTCCGCGTAAGTGTAGAATGTGGAAAGTTCTAATAATTTTGCAATGCAGCGATGATCCCGTATTATGGACCTGAAGTTTCAACCGATATTACCTTCATGAGAACTTATAAATCAAGGACTGGTCACTGTGTGGTATGTTCTTAAGTTTACTTTCAATTATAGATGTCTTATACTTGAAGTATGTTATAAGGATGTACTTTAAATCGTGTTGGGAATTTTAAAATAGTAATGGATTCATTTTGTTTTGGTTAGTCTTCAACTATCTTTGATTGTGTCTCTTTGTAGTCAACGTTTCTCTAATATGTGTTTTATTTCAAATAGAAATGTCTTCTATTAAACTTTGTTATACTCTCTGTTTTCTTACCAGAAAATTCCAAAGGAGATGATCAAGAGAGTTATGGAAGAAAACCAAAACCGCAATTATCTTACTCTGACTTGTGCAGTTACACCTGGCAGACTGTGGGCAGCAGATATTGTAAGGAGAAAGATTTCCTTTGGAAGGGAAACGTTTGCAAAGGAGAATTCCTTCGTGGATGGTGATTTGCTCTTATTTAAATACAATGGAAGGACCAGGTTCCATGTGGAGAGATTCCGTTCAATCTGCAATACTGTGGACCTTGCGGCCAGGGGTAATTGTCTATATGAGTTAGACTATAAAAAGAAGTCTTCCTTTGCTAAGTATTGTTGTTTTGGTCCCAATCTATGGCAGGAATATGCTTCTCTGAAGACTTTCTTCCCATTCAATTTTTGGTTGAAACCTGGTTAACTTATCCACTTTAGGTTGGACAACAATCAAGGCACGACCATCCTTAGGTAACCTAGAAGATTAAGTTCAAAATTGAAATACGGATTAGATTAAAGAGAGAGAAAACATGAAAATTATAATTATGATAACTTACTTGTTTTTCAACTCGATGAACTCAGGGAAATCTCCATTCAGCAAAAGATCAGACATATCAAAGGCATTGGAAATTTGAAAATTTCCTTCATCACCAAAAATTGAAGATATTAGCTACTGTTAGCAAATGTTATATCGCTAACATAAAACATCAAAGCTCTCATAGGATCTAACCTTGATAGATGTTGACTTTTGCAAATCTAATGAGACAAACGACAACCTTATCACCAGCATTTTCGCAATAAGAGGATAGCTTGTCCACAAATCTGCCCCATAGACAACATGGCATCAGATTGTTCCTACACAATAAAACATTCAAATAGGCAACGATCAACTCTAGTCCATATACAGTTAAACTATATTTGGCTAAAAGACTTACTCTGCGTCCCTAAGTTGAAACGCGACTTTCTTTTTCTCTTTTCCTTGGCATTGAATAGTTTCTAGTTGACCTATATCAACCACTTGACCAATAAAATCTGCAATAAGTTATACATAAAAGGTTTTAATATATTTTCGTCACACATAAAATCTGAAACTAAACAGGTTAAAAAAACTTACCAATAAGGAAATGAGTTTTCAGCTCACCACTTGTGACTTGATCAAAACTTTTCAACGATAGAAAATTTTGAGTTGATCTAAGCTTTGATGGGCTTATAGAAGTGTTTCCAACGAAACTCATTCTGTAAGTGTGCTCTATTGGTCAATATAGATCGGTTGCAGGAGTGAGATTAAAGTTCTGAATCACCTTCTAGTCTCCAATGGGAAGAGCTTGTTCAATGCGAGAAACATATTGTTTCCGACAGGAAGCATGAATCTTTGTGCCCTATTCATCATAACAGATAAGTAAACAAATAGTTAGTGTATAAATTCACAATATGAGATATTTGTATCGACAGTTAAAGATTGGTAACTCACAGATTCATCCGCTAATATGAGTTCATATGTCTCTCCTGTCATCGCAGTGTACTGCCACCAACCATGAAGAACTCTTACTTGGATACGCCATGTGGACTTGTATGGTTTCAAATCTTTGAGGTAAGTAATCATTGTTTGGGATACCATGTTTTTGGTTATAAATTAGAGTGTGATCTTTAGGTGGTTGATGATATTCGTGAATCGGTTTGTCACATAAGAGTATTTATACAACTTTGACTTAGGGTTTAATGTGATTGGAAGATCTTTACTCTGTAATCTAAGATTTACTCTAGGAAGATTTTTTAAAAAAATATGAAAGTTTTCATGATATGGAATTTGTTAGAATCCGGTTAATATGGAAAAATCTTTGCATATTCTTAATGGACAATAGATCACTAAGGGGGGTTTATTGGATTAAAGAATTGAGAGAATTTGAAAATATATGAATCCATGGAGAATTTATGAAATCTGGCATTTGATTTGGAATTTGATTTAATAATCCAAGAGAATTTTAAGGAATCTGAGATTTCATTTTTAAAAAATAAAATAATCTCTGGGATTTCATTTAAAAAAAAGTAATTTAATAATAAATTAAAATTTGAAATTTAAAATCTGAAATTATTTGGTTTATATTTCTTATTCATATAAAATGTAAAAAATTGAAATTTGGGTATATTTGGAAAAATAGGATTTTCAACTTTTATAAATTGAAATTTGGGTATATTTTGATATTTGTTTTGCCAAGTTTTGAATTTTATAAAATGAAAAAATGAAATTGAAAGTTACAATTTTTAAATTTCAACTAAATATTTTTTCTCATTTCAAAAGTTTTGATTTACTTTTTTGAAATTAAAACTATTTTTTTTTTAAAAAACTTCAAATACCACCATAAGAGGTGGTATTTGTATTCATTCATTTTTAACTATAAATTGTCGTTCAAATTCTTTCAAATTCCATCAGGTGGAATTTATTGATGAAATCTCAAATTTCCAATAAGCTGAAATTCTAGAGGTATTGTACAAATGTTTAATTCAATAAGCTAGGATTTCAAGAAACTTTTACAAATGTTAAATCCAATAAGGTAAGATTTATAAAGAAAGTGAATTCCTCTCAATTCACTGATCCAATAAGCCCCCCTAACTGTTTTTATAGAATGTTAAACACAAAAGGATATTTTATATAATAATTTAGCATTTACGAACTATAGAATTTTGAACAAAAAGGGATATTGTATATAATCATTTAGCCCTACAATCTCGAAGACGAAATCTAATTTATTTATACTGGTACATTTATGGAATCTAGTATGAGGATACTCCTTTTGATATCTTTTTCTAACCATAAATATATTGTATCGTAATATGTTTTATTATTAGTTTTGTAAAAACAATATATTATTTTATACAATCAAATTACGAATCAAATTACCAATCAAACACTATGGTACCACCAATCAAATTACGAATATGCATGAAAAATCAAACCAAATATTCGTTGGAAATATTTGATCATCATATTATATATCATATAATATATTATCGCTAAATATATTTAAAAAAGAAAAAAAAGATTTTCTCACCATAATACGTAGATGAAAAACTCATTACATATAGTACTGTGTACTAATAATAATTATGTCGAAGGAGAGTTTCATCATGTGTTATTTTCAGATTCTTATGGAAATCCACAACTTTTTATTAATTAGTATAGATTGGTATGTGATGATGATCTAATTATGTTACGATAGTATAAATTGTTTTTGTCCATACTGGACCAATAAAAACTTAAAAACCGTATATAGCAACATAATTAAATCCTTCTGCTCCATTTTTTTATTCCTAAACTACCCTTAATGAGATTTAATCATTTTCCAAGCAGATCAATGACATATGAATAGCTAACAATTTTTTTAATAGGTCCAAACAACTTTTTTTAAGTCGATGTATCCTCCCTTAATAGTATAGAAGTGTTGACTCTTGTGGTACAAAAAACCCTTTACCTGGTATCCAGATGCGAAATATTACCTTGTCGATTCATGATACCCAATTAGAACTGGTTATCTACTCTCTTATTGTAGATCCAATACCATCTTAATCAATATGCTAGGGGCGAACCACCAACACATGTTAGAGATTATTTAATAGTTAACATTTAAGTTTGAGACCTGTGATTGAACTCACATTTGGAGTATCAAAGGTAACATAGGATTTTTGATCACAAATATCTTATGTATAAGTTAAAAAAATGGGTGAAGATTGTGACTCTACAATTTTATAAAAGATTCACATAATGAGGATCATGATTTTGTACATTGACATATAGTAGAAGATTATGCACATTATAGCGATTAAATTGTGGAAAATGACGAAGAAGAAGATAATGATGTTGAACTCGTGATAAAATAATGGAGGCTTTATGTGGTTCTATCATCAAAGAGTTAGTCGGAGGACATATACTTCGTTATTATTTTTTGTGTTATTTGTATTTTCTTATTTTGTTCTATTTATATTTGCTGAATTTTCTTTATTTTGAATGATATTTTCTAATTGTATGAAAGTTTATTTTTGAGTATTATATTTTTATAGATTTAAATTTTAATTATGCATTTTTGAATATTTTATCAAAATTAAAATAAATAGAATTTTGAAAATATGAAATTTTATTGTGAAAGATTAATTTAAAATAATGAACAGTTGTTTAAAATAGAAATGTTGGAAATTATTTAAATATGGTAATTAGTTTTAGTTACAAATATAAATTTAAATAGATATATTTAAATTTAATAAGTAATTAATTATTAATAACATGAAAATATGTCCTCTTTAATATTTTTAATTTTTTAGTTAAATGCTATAATAGAATAAAAAAGGAACAATGTACGATCTAGATGCTATATTTGGATGCAACTGCTAAAATTAAAAACAAACATCTGAATGCAACATTCACATCCAAAAACAAACAAGGTCTAAGTTAATGGGCTAGACCCAATCTACTTAATTAGACAAGTTTTTTTTTTTTTTTTTTTTTTGTGTAGCCATGGTCTCTAAAACTGGTTCATGTAATAATATATATGACACTTTTGATTCGTTTATGTAAATGCTATTAAAAGTTATTAAAAAAAGGTAGTTGTGATAACAATTTGATTGTGATAACCATTTGAAAGGAAGCAAGTTGACAAAGAAAAGAAAAAAGAAGCTAAAACAACCAAAACAATGTGATTGTACTTGATTTCAAAGGGGGGTTTTGTTTCTCTCTTCCTCTCTCCACAGGTTCAATTAAGAGAAAGAGAATGAGCCCATCACTGGGCAGTAGAGTAGGCTTTAGAGAGAGAGAGAGACGGCTGTTGAAAGAGAACCACAGACGCAAAGCGTATGATTATTATTAAGAATGAAGAAAGTCCAAACCTTTTGCTCTGAAAAGCAACGGAAAGATTTGAAAAGGAGTTTCATTTAATTTCTTTATCATTTCTTATTCTTTTTTTTATTTTATTTTATTTTCTTTTTAATCCATCTCAAAATCTCACACCTTTTTTACTTCTCTTGGTAGCTGTTACCACTTGTTTTGGCATTTTTCTGTGTTGTCATTAATGAGAGTAAATCATCAAGTGTAACTTCTCTCTCTCTCTCTCTCTCCCTCTGAAACTCGAATTTTGGAAAGATCATGCTTTGATTTGGGAAGTTAAGGTTTTTTCTCCATTTTGGGGTTTCTTCATGGCGGTTCTGGGTCTTGCTTGGATCTAAAAGGAGAGAATTTTGTTGGGTATTTTCTTTTCTTTATTTTTTTTCGAAAATGGAGCCAAAAAAGTTTGAAGCTTTTGGTCTTGTCTGCTTCATCTCACTGCTTCTGTTAAATCCATTATGGCTTGCCTCCTCCAACATGGAAGGTTATTACTGTTCTCTTATCTTCATTTTCTTTTTGCTATTTTTTTTCTTTTATGTAATTACTTTTGCCTGGCTTATCATTTTCATTGGTACATGAGAATAGAAAATTCATCTGGCACTGTCGCTGTTCTTAAGAGGCCCTTTTTGGTTTTTTTTTTTGCAGAATCTGATTCTATTTAAAAGTTCAAATTTTCAGAGATTTTTGTGAATTATCTATGATTAGGCTCCTTCTCATATCACAATGCCTTTTTTTTTTTTCTGATAAAGACAGGAACTCAGCCTCATAGTTTTGGAAATTAGAAATTTGTTATTGGCAACATATTAAGAATGAACTGAAGAAAATTAAATTCTAGTGTTGAAGGTGCTAAACGCATATGCAAATTCACCGGAAAATGGAGTTCGATTGTAAAAGCAAAGAGAAATGACTGCTTTTCCTTTGCGGAAGTCTAAATATATTAACTTTCTGTGTTGTTAAACTCCTTTTTGGAACTAAAACTGTTTTCTTGATTGGTAAGTTCTTCTTCTTTCTGAACTTTTGGTGTATATGATAAAACAGGTGATGCATTGCACAGTTTGAGAGCTAATCTGGTTGATCCGAACAATGTCTTGCAAAGCTGGGATCCTACACTTGTTAATCCGTGTACTTGGTTTCATGTAACGTGCAACAACGAGAACAGTGTTATAAGAGTGTGAGTATCTCTCTGCGTGCACCCGACTTAACCAGTGTTCTTGGTTTAGTTTCTTTAATCTCTGTTTGTTGTTTGCTTTCTTCAGCGATCTCGGGAATGCAGACTTGTCTGGTCAATTAGTTCCCCAGCTTGGCCAGCTCAAGAACTTGCAGTACTTGTAAGTTTTTGCTTTAATATCAAAAATGGAAGTTAAAAAATTACTCAAGGTTATGCTCAGAGACTTGTAATTTATTATGCCAATTAACCATTTGTCATTGTAGATTGTTAATATACTTCTGACTGTGATACTCTTAAACTGCAGGGAACTTTATAGTAATAACATAACTGGGCCGGTTCCAAGTGATCTTGGGAATCTGACAAACTTAGTGAGCTTGGATCTGTACTTGAACAGCTTCACTGGTCCAATTCCAGATTCTCTTGGAAATCTCTTCAAGCTGCGCTTTCTGTAAGAACATCTTAGTCTGCTCTTCTCATCATGCACTAGCTAAATGTCTTGCTTTTATTTAAATTGATTAAAGAAAAGTTGTTTGTTTGAATTCTAGTAATGTGGTATGAGTTTTTGTTGCAAGGATAGTCGGCTCAACAATAACAGTCTCACCGGACCAATCCCCATGTCATTGACTAATATCACAACTCTTCAAGTTCTGTGAGTATCACGTATTCAACTTCACTTTCTGCTCTTTTGTACTTCTCACTCTTAATGGATCCCCTGATTCGTCCTTAAATCTCTTGCAAAATGCAGGGATCTGTCGAACAACCAATTATCCGGATCTGTCCCTGATAATGGTTCCTTCTCGCTCTTCACTCCCATCAGGTTTGATGGAATCCATACTGTTGAACACTTATCACTCGCATTATAGATTTCTCTGATTCCTTGTGTTCTGCATACTAAATTAAAGAGATCTAATAAGTAACTATGAAGACCACCAGGTTATACAATATAAAGTCTTGAGTTCATCTTAATCAAAATTTGATCAGTAGACATACTACATTGCCCAAAATACTATACTTTTTATTGGTGAATTTGGAAATATTAGCGCTTCGACCTCTTAAGTTGTGTTCTTTCTGCACAGTTTTGCTAACAACTTGGATCTATGCGGCCCAGTTACGAGCCGCCCTTGCCCTGGATCTCCCCCATTTTCGCCTCCTCCACCTTTTATCCCACCGCCCACTGTTCCTCCTCAAGGTAATGAAATGAAGTAGACAGTAAAGTTTTATATCTTTTAGTGGATTTTGATTGGAAATAGTCTTACTCACAGGTTTTAGAAGCCAATGATCGACTTCTCTGGTAGACTATTGGTTATTGACTAATTTTTTTGTAAATGTTTTTTAAGGTGGGTATAGTTCTACTGGAGCCATTGCGGGAGGAGTTGCTGCTGGTGCTGCTTTACTATTTGCTGCCCCTGCATTAGCTTTTGCTTGGTGGCGTAGGAGAAAACCTCAAGACTTCTTCTTTGATGTTCCTGGTAAGTAAAGAATCCAAGCTTTGTTTCATTGGAGTATTGGTTTTAGTAAGTAACCATTATTAATGTTATGGTTCTATGATGCAGCGGAAGAGGACCCTGAGGTTCACTTGGGGCAGCTGAAGCGGTTCTCTCTACGGGAACTTCAAGTAGCAACCGATAGCTTCAGCAACAAGAATATCTTGGGACGAGGTGGGTTTGGTAAAGTCTACAAAGGTCGTCTCGCTGATGGAACACTTGTCGCAGTCAAACGGCTTAAAGAAGAGAGGACACCAGGTGGCGAGCTCCAGTTTCAGACAGAAGTGGAGATGATAAGCATGGCTGTCCACAGAAATCTTCTCAGACTACGTGGTTTCTGCATGACTCCTACAGAGAGATTGCTTGTTTACCCTTACATGGCTAACGGAAGCGTTGCTTCTTGTTTGAGAGGTAACCTCAATTCCAAGTTTGCGATAAAATGTTTATCCATTTTTGTTGTTTTCTTCATTTTCTTGAAAATGGATTGCAGAACGTCCACCATCACAGTCACCTCTAGCATGGCCAATAAGACAGCAAATCGCGCTAGGATCAGCGAGGGGTTTGTCTTATCTTCATGATCATTGCGACCCGAAGATCATTCACCGTGATGTGAAAGCTGCTAATATTCTGTTGGACGAGGAGTTTGAAGCGGTGGTTGGCGATTTCGGGTTAGCTAGGCTTATGGATTATAAAGACACGCATGTCACAACGGCAGTGCGTGGGACTATTGGACACATTGCTCCTGAGTATCTCTCAACCGGAAAATCTTCAGAGAAAACCGATGTTTTTGGCTACGGGATCATGCTTTTGGAACTGATCACAGGTCAGAGAGCTTTTGATCTTGCAAGACTGGCGAATGACGATGACGTTATGCTTCTAGATTGGGTAATATTATAAGGACAGAGATTCTCTGAAGCTCATTACTTGGATAAACTACTGTATCTACTCTCAAAGCTCACAGGTTGCATTTGATCTTTCTCAGGTGAAAGGGCTTCTGAAGGAGAAGAAACTGGAGATGCTTGTGGATCCTGATCTGCAGAGTAATTACACAGAAGCACAAGTGGAACAGCTCATACAAGTGGCTCTTCTCTGCACACAGAGCTCACCAATGGAGCGGCCTAAGATGTCTGACGTTGTTCGAATGCTTGAAGGTGATGGTTTGGCTGAGAAATGGGACCAGTGGCAGAAAGTTGAAGTTCTCAGGCAGGAAGTGGAGCTGTCTTCTCATCCCACCTCTGATTGGATCCTTGATTCTACTGATAATCTTCATGCTGTTGAGTTGTCCGGTCCGAGGTAAAGAGATTGTAATTTGTCTAACAGAAACAGAGAACAGAGAAAGATAAATAAAACTCACTTCTATGTATTCTTTTTAAATCCTTGGTAGAAGAAAAGGGTAAATGGTAAAAGATGGCGTTGATAGAAATTAAATGGTGAAGACGAGTTTGATTAAATACGCAAACACAATCTTAAATTTTAAATGAACACAAACATAAACCAATAAGAAACATAACCAATACTATCATGAATGGATATCTTTAGAATCATTCAAGGGAAAAAATGGTGTTATATTATTGAAAACTGAAAAGCATCAGCATGTGTTGTATATTATTGAGAATACTATTAGAATTTAAGACAATTTTAATTATTTTATTAAGAAAAATTTAGACAAAATATAAAATTGAAAACATGGAGTATAGTAAATATCATAAACTCAATGACATGTGATTGTTTAATATTAATTACAAAACAGATTTTAATTATATTTTATATAATAGGATGTGTTTAACATGATATGACAAGTAAGATAATTATAACTTATCAGATGGTGACATATGTTATTGTTAATTTAGACAATGAAATGTGTTACATTAATAATTTCAATTAATATAAAAATTTATTTTTAGATTTTTTAAGAATACAAAATAAAAATATCTATATTGATTTTTTTAAAAGTAGAAACTATGCAATCAAAATAAAATAGGATAAAATCATAAATTATAAGATGAAAAAAAAATCAACCAATATAATAAAAAATTATAGCTGATTAATTGAAAATATTTTATATTACACACAATTATATAATTATAAAATTATTAACTATGATAATCAATTATTTTTTTTTTAATTTACATAACTATAATTTATATATATTATATTTTACCTAAAATAATCAATTTACTAATAATATGTAAGTTTAAGAAATTATATATATCATAATATTATTATTACTATTAAGAAATTATATAAAGCTAGTTGATGAACGAATGATGCGAGTGATATGGAATCAAACCAACTGGTTGTTCAACTCTCTTTGGCTGGATCGGTTGATGGAATGGATTGAAGACGCCACAAAGCCTTATGGATCTAAGCTTTGATAAGTCAAGATTGCTCAAGATCGATATTACACACCACTCAAGACTTCAAAAGGGTTTTCAAAGATGAAAAACTCCGGTTTCTTTATTGATATGAGTTGTAAAGATACACGGCTGCTCTAGAGGCCTTATAAACAAACCGATGCAGCTTTGCCCTACTTGGGGACTTGAAGCAAATTACAAGAATTACAAGTACTGAAAAGAAAACTAACTTAACCTGGGACGGATCCGGATATCCGGATTTTTTAAGGTATCCGGATCCGGATCCGGATCCGCCCGGATCCGTGTTTTCACTATCCGGATCCGGAACCGGAGTTTTCGGATATCCGGATTTCGGATATCCGCCTAAATATTGAGATATCCGCGGATATCCGCGGATATCCGGATCCGGATTAAAAAAAAATTATATCAAAAATTTAAGAATAAAAGACAAATTAATTAAAATAAGTTTTAATATGTTTTACCTCAAAATATCAAATAACAAAATGTTTCAAATAAAAAGTCTAAAAAACAGTAAAAAAAACTCAAACGTGTTTACAAGGATCCGATCCAAAAAAAAAGGTATATCAAAAATTAAGAATAAAAGACAAATTAAATACAAAAAGTTTTTAATATGTTTGATACCTCAAAATATCAATAACAAAATGTTTCAAATAACAAGTCTAAAAAACATAAAAAAAAAACTCATAAACGTTTTACAAGATTCACGTGATTCAGATTCTTCTTTTACTTTTGAATTCGCAATCGTATCTGCCTATGAACACAAAGAAAGTAGCGAGGAGATAATTGACATTACTTAGATTGCAGCACAAATTTCGAATTCCACATAAGCAATTTATTGATTCAGGATTTTAGTGACAAATGACGACAAAGGAAGGTGTCGTTTTTCCTTGGGCTTATCTTGTTTTATTTTCTTAAATTTATTGGGCTTATCAATAGATTCATGAATCCTCAAAGCTACGGGCTTATCTAGTATTACATATAGATATATATATACACGGATCCGGATATCCGGGGTTCACAAACAACTTATTAGCCGGATCCGGATCCGATCCGCCGATCCATAAGTTTTTGTTATCCGGATCCGATCCGGGACCCACGGATATCCGGATTTCGGAGCGGAGCGAGTGATGGATTTCGTTCAGGTTTTAATCATATTAAAACAGCCCTAACAACAATCCTAAATCCACGGATCGTGCCAATTGAATCTATGTTTGAATATATATGAATCTCGAACATACCTGAAGGTTTTGCAGCGGAATAAGAACAGGTAATCGAGATCTCAAGCGCCTCAAGTGCTGCGCCTCTACAGAAGTCCACACGCACACAAACTGGACGACGGGATGCTAGTGCCGGAGCGAACGATTCGCCTTCGGTTTCTATCTTCGTTTCTGTGTTTTTCTGAAGCTCAAAACACTTCTGAACAACTTTGATATTTTTTGGTTATATCCTGTCGAGCAGCCCCTATATCATATATATAGGCTGGAGCTGCCGACGGGTGTCGATCGACACCACCTAATTGGTGTCGATCGACACCATCCAAAAGTCAATACTTCTAGAAGTCGTGACCGAACAAGTGTCGATCGACACCCACCATTGGTGTCGATCGACACCCTCACAGAAAGTCGATATCGACGTATATCTTATATACGTTGATCATACATTACTCTAATGATCAAAACCCATTTATAATATCCAGTTTGCTTAGGTGTGTGACCCTATAGGATCATATGATAATGGTAATGAGTTCATAACTCATAAGTTATAAGCGGCTTCTAGCAAAACATTATAACCATCCAATATCATATGATTGTCTTATCTCGACATCACGACTCTAATAGAATAAATACAAGTCTGATTTCAGGACATTCCCTTCAATCTCCCACTTGTACTGGAATCAAATATTCCCATAATCCCTTTGTCTCTATATCTCGATCTGGCATAAGGCAAGAACTCGTGTCATCCTTAATCAACCAAACCATGTTTATCGAACTCCGATTTATACTGATAAAATACAAACGATTGACATTCAATCCGTTTGAGCGCGGCCACGCATTTCCAGTATCAAATCTTCGATAGGCCCTGAGATATTTATCTCCCGTTATATGGGAGGACAAATTCCATCTTGTTCCATCCCTGTTCCCTACACACTTCATAATATGCCCAATCAATGCCTTTATAGCCACCAGTTACGGCTGACGTTTGACAAGGTCAAAGCACACCAATTCATATGTAAGAAATCATGATGAACTCAGGTCTAAGGACTATACTCTATAGTCGTAATGAGAAACTCTTACACTCATATAACAATCTTGTAGAGTTCTCATTAGCGGGTCATGTCCGATCATGTGTTCTCTAACACATATCTATGTGATTGACTTTAATACTCTTATTAATGACTCCATGAAACTTAGTCATCAGTCACCTCACATACTAGTCTCACGCGGTTATTAATGTCCAATTTTAATAACCTCGACTATGGACGAAAATAATTTATGTCATCTATCACTTATAGAGTTTCATGATCAAATCACGTATTTGATGATCTATAAGAATGCCATAAATTACTTTTGGACAATTATTTAATAACACCATTAAATAATATTGAAACAATTTCATTAAATAAAACATAACCAAATGTATGTTTACATGAACATCAAAAACATAAATATGATAACTCCCACTAAAAACAAGATTACTGCTTAAGGAATCTAATGCCTATAGCAGCAGCATGACTCTCATGCTTCGGTCGTGGAAGTGGCTTAGTCAACGGGTCAGCAACGTTCTCGTCTGTCGGAACTCTGCTGATCTTGACGTCGCCTCTCTCAATGATATCACGAATCAGATGATATCTCCTCTCAATGTGTTGGATTTCTGGTGTGATCTGGGCTCCTTAGCTTGAGCTATGGCTCCATTGTTGTCACAAAACAATGCCACTGGCTCAGAAATGCTAGGAATCACACCAAGCTCAGTAATGAACTTCCTAATCCAAACAGCCTCCTTCGCCGCTTCCGAAGCAGCGATGTATTCAGCCTCGGTCGTCGAATCCGCCACGGTGCTCTGCTTGGAACTCTTCCAACTAACTGCACCTCCATTCAGACAGAAGACGTAACCAGACTGAGATCGAAAATCGTCTCTATCTGTCTGAAAGCTGGCGTCCGTATAACCACTCACTACAAGCTCATCACATCCTCCATAACCAAGAACTTATCCTTGGTATTTCTCAAATACTTTAGGATAGTCTTGACGGCAGTCCAGTGACTCTCACCGGGATCTGACTGGTATCGACTCGTCATGCTTAAAGCACAAGCAACATCTGGACGAGTACAAAGCATGGCATACATAATAGATCCTACTGCAGAAGCAAAAGGAATCCTACTCATGCGCTCTCGCTCAGCAGGTGTCGAAGGACACTGCTTCTTGCTGAGAGTAATGCCATGAGACATCGGAAGCAAGCCCTCTTGGAATCATGCATGTTGAACCTGTGTAGAACCTTATCTATATAAGTGTCCTGGCACAGTCCAATCACCCTCTTTGATCTATCTCTATAGATCCTTATTCCAAGAATATAGGCGGCTTCGCCCATGTCTTTCATCGAGAAACAACTTCCGAGCCAGTCCTTTACTGACTGAAGTAATGGAATATCATCTCCTATGAGAAGTATGTCATCTACATACAGTACGAGAAATGCAACTGCGCTCCCACTAGTCTTCTTGTAAACGCAAGGTTCCTCTTCGTTTCTGATGAAGTTAAACTTTTTAACTGCTTCATCAAAACGTAGGTTCCAACTCCGAGATGCTTGCTTCAATCCATAAATGGATTTATGAAGCTTGCATACTTTCCCAGCAGCATCAGGATTAGTGAAACCCGGAGGTTGTGTCATGTACACATCCTCCTCCAGAATCCCGTTAAGGAAAGCTGTTTTCACATCCATTTGCCAAATCTCATAATCATAATGAGCGGCTGTTGCTAGGAGAATCCGAATAGATTTAAGCATAGCGACTGGGGAATAGGTTTCATCATAGTCAACACCTTGAACTTGTTTGAAACCTTTTGCCACCAACCTAGCTTTGTAAATCTGAACGTTTCCATTCACATCGATCTTCTTCTTGAAGACCCATTTACACTCAATGGCTTTTACACCATCAGGTAAATCACCCAAAGTCCATACTTGGTTTTGTGACATGGAACCGATTTCGGATTCAGCGGCCTTAAACCACTTTTCGGAGTCAGGGCCCATCATTGCTTCTTCGAAAGTCGCAGGTTCGTCACTGTCAATGATCAAGAGATCATGACAATTAGTCACGAGAAATCCATATCTCTCGGGCTCTTGACGAATCCTTTCGGATCTGCGAACTTCTGGCATCACAGGCTCGGGCTCTACAACTCTTTGTAGATCCAGTCGCTGCTCTTCCTCGACAGGTTGAGCAGGCTCCTGTGATTCTCGAACTTCTTCGAGTTGTACTTTACTCCCACTGTTCTTCTTGGAAAGAAATTCTTTCTCAAGAAAAACACAGTTCTTAGCAACAAACACTTTGTTCTCAGAACGGTTGTAAAAGTAGTAAGCCTTGGTTTCCTTAGGATAACCAACGAAGTAGCACTTATCAGATTTGGGTTCAAGCTTATCAGATATCAACCGTTTGACATAAGCTTCACAACCCCAAATTTTAAGAAAAGACAAACTTGGAACTTTTCCAGTCCACATCTCATATGGCGTCTTCTCGACTGATTTTGATGGAACTCTGTTTAGCGTAAACGCAGACGTTTCTAGAGCGTATCCCCAAAAGGATAATGGAAGATCTACTTGACTCATCATCGATCGAACCATATCTAATAAGTCCGATTCCTCCTTTCAGATACCCATTCCACTGAGGTGTTCCAGGAGGAGTGAGTTGTGAAACAATTCCACAATTACTCAGATGATCACTGAACTCTTGGCTTAAGTATTCACCTCCACGATCTGATCGAAGAGCTTTAATACTTTTGCCAAGTTGGTTCTGCACTTCATTTTGGAACTCCTTGAACTTTTCAAAGGATTCCGATTTATGTCTCATTAAATAGACATAACCAAATCTACTGAAATCATCAGTAAACGTGATGAAGTACTGAAAGTTTCCTCTAGCACTAACACTCATTGGACCACATACATCGGTATGTATAAGGCCCAATAGGTCACCGGCCCTTTCATTAAATTTGTTGAAAGGGCCTTTGTCATTTTGCCCATAAGCAGGATTCACACTTCTCAAATGATTCAAAATCAAATGAGTCTAAAAGCCCATCATTATGAAGCTTTTGAATCCTTTTCTCATTAATGTGGCCCAAACGACAATGCCAGAGAAACGTGGGGTTCGAGTCATTGGTTCTTAACCGTTTAGTACTTATGTTATAGACAGGCAAAGATTGGTTAAGAATATAAGTCCATTCTCTAATGGAGCGCTACCATAAAACATTTCATTACGATCAAAAGAACAACACTTGTTTTTAATCGAAAAATGAAAGTCTTCTAAATCCAAAACAGAAATAGAAATGATGTTTCTGCTTATAGCAGGTACATAGTAGCAATTATTCAATTCCAAAGATAAGCCTGACGGCAAAGACAAATGATAAGTTCCTACGGCCAATGCAGCAACTCTTGCTCCATTCCCAACGCGTAGGTCCACTTGTCCCTTCTCCAGCGTTCTACTGTTGCTTAGACCCTGCATATTTGTACAAATATGAGCGCCACAGCCGGTATCTAATACCCAAGACTTAGAACCTGAAGTAGTAACATTTACTTCTATAACATAGATACCTGAAGAAGTCGTCTCATACGTCTTCTTCGAGTTCTTTAGATCTCCCAGATACTCTTTGCAATTTCTCTTCCAATGCCCAGACTTGTTGCAGTAATGGCATTTATCAGCATCAGTAGGGCCGCGTTTGGGTTTGGAAGAAGTCTCAGGCTTATCCTGATTCTCAATCGGGAATGCCTTAGCTTTTCCTTTAGCATGTTTCTTAAACTTTTTACCCCCTTGTACCATAAGTACATTAGGGGTGCCCTTTTTGATGTTTGGCTCAGCTGTTTTGAGCATGCCATGCAGTTCCGTCAAAGTCTTTGTCATGTTGTTCATGTTATAGTTCATGATAAACTGATCAAAGCTTGACGGCAACGACTGCAAAATGATGTCCGTAGCCAACTCTTGGCTAAGGGGACAATCCAGTTTTGCCAAGTTATCAATATAACCCATCATCTTAATGACATGTGGGCTAACTGGACTGGACCCTTTTGGTAGCTTGCACTCAATGAGAGACTTAACCGTCTGGTATCTCTCAGTTCGTGCTTGCTCCTGAAACATCCCTTTCAGGCTTGTGATCATCTCAACAGGTGACGCCACGTTCTCGTATTGCTTCTGCAAGTCCGAGTTCATGGTAGCCAGCATGAGACAACTCACATCGACCTCATCATTGGAATGCTTCTCCCAAGCATTCCTTTCAGCGTGTCCGGCATTGGACTTTGGTTTCTCAAGGAGAGCTTCTCAAGGACATATTCCTTTTTCTCCTGCTTGAGAACAATTCTCAAGTTCCGATACCATTCAAGGAAGTTCGATCCATTAAGCTTGTCCTTCTCAAGGACGGATCGAAGCGAGAATGTGTTTCTGTGAGGGAACTAGCCATAGCTGAAAACACAAAATGAGAGTTTAGTTTTTGATGTTTAAGAAATGAGAAATCTTAACAATTAAGAAACTCACATTATATTCAAAACAATTTTCCTCAATTGAATATAATGATCCAAGATCCATATTCACAAAAATTTGAGTGAGCTTTGGCCCATCGCCCAAACTTTAGCTATTTAGGTAAGCAACACTTTGCTAATTATATCATATATAATTCTTGGTCTTGGATTAATATCTAATATCGAATCCAATCCTATATCTATGAGCCCAAAACTATTTTGATAGCCCATTTAAGCAAACCAATCTTTTAAGTCCGTAGTAACGATTACAACCTGCCTCACTCATGTAATTGCGGACACCCTGCTTTGGCAGACCCATCACACAATGAAACGAGCCTTGACAGTTGACAAGATTGGAAGATATTAAAAGCTTAATATTATGTTTGAGGAACGGAACATTATCTAGTTTATATAGTTATATATTCTAGATATTTTAACTTTGTTTTAAACCTTTTAAATTTTTCTTAAGTTAACAAGTTACGCAAATTCTGAAGTGGTGTCGATCGACACCAGGTCAGTGTCGATCGACAACCTTTGGTGTTGACCGACAGATTCTGATCCGGTTCAATCGCGATAAACCATTTAACCGATTAAACCGATCGAATCAATTTGCATATATCCGACCGGTGTCGATCGACACTACTTTAGTGTCGGTCGACACCCCCAAATCGTTTAATTAACGATAACTAATTTACCGTTTAAACCGATCGTAAACTAAATTTTTCACGCGAAAACTATTTTTCACGCGAAAACCATAGTGGTGTCGATCGACACCGAATTGGTGTCGATCGACACCGAAGAACTCAGAACGTGTTCTTCATCAAAAACGATTTTTGAACAGATTGATTTACATATATTCAACAGATTCAATAGAAACACACCGCTCTGATACCACTGATGGATTTCGTTCAGGTTTTAATCATATTAAAACAGCCCTAACAACAATCCTAAATCCACGGATCGTGCCAATTGAATCTATGTTTGAATATATATGAAATCTCGAACATACCTGAAGGTTTTGCAGCGGAATAAGAACAGGTAATCGAGATCTCAAGCGCCTCAAGTGCTGCGCCTCTACAGAAGTCCACACGCACACAAACTGGACGACGGGATGCTAGTGCCGGAGCGAACGATTCGCCTTCGGGTTTCTATCTTCGTTTCTGTGTTTTTCTGAAGCTCAAAACAACTTCTGAACAACTTTTGATATGTTTTTGGTTATATCCTGTCGAGCAGCCCCTATATCATATATATAGGCTGGAGCTGCCGACGGGTGTCGATCGACACCAACCTAATTGTGTCGATCGACACATCCAAAAGTCAATACTTCTAGAAGTCGTGACCGAACAAGTGTCGATCGACACCCACCATTGGTGTCGATCGACACCCTCACAGAAAGTCGATATCGACGTATATCTTATATACGTTGATCATAATCATTACTTTAATGATCAAAACCCATTTATAATATCCAGTTTGCTTAGTTGTGTGACCCTATAGGATCATATGATAATGGTAATGAGTTCATAACTCATAAGTTATAAGCGGCTTCTAGCAAAACATTATAACCATCCAATATCATATGATTGTCTTATCTCGACATCACGACTCTAATAGAATAAATACAAGTCTGATTTCAGGACATTCCCTTCACGGAGCGGATCCCGGATCGGATCCCGGATAATAATTCCAGGCCTGTCGCATAGGGGTATTAAGATAAGCTAAAAATCTATGGGTTAATCCAATCTAATTTATTCATTAATCCAAATAGACCATTAAATTTGATCTAAATGGTTTGTTGGTTTAATGGATTAATAGATCAAATAGATTGTGTCAAACAATTAAACATTGAGCGATGGATCGGACGACGAGACTTAGCCATGGATCCTAAATAGTAAAAAGTTTATCTTCTCATGATTTGATATATCTCTATGCTTCACATCGATCGATCGATCGTGTCCTAATTTTCTTTAGTTCCTCCGCATCAAAGCCTAACTCATCTTGCATCGAATCGATCTGTTTGGTCAAAAGAAGCAATCTCTCCATCGTTGATATGAGATCCTTAGACAAGGGTTTGAAGGATTTGTACCTTTTTGCCTCTGCGATCACAAGTTTGAGAGCCTTAGAGACCATAGCCCCCATATCAACAAAATCGTTCATTTTCTTTTAATATAGACAAAAAATCTAGTAGTTTTAAAAGACTAAAGAAAATCTAGAAAAGTTGATGAACATCATTCATATTCCTTCATTTAGAAAGATGTAACAGAAGGAGCAATCTTCCCATCAACTCTTTAGATATTATTGATATTTTAAATATTATAACTATTAAAAAGGTTAAAATAAATAATTACTAAAAAACTGAAAAATGGAAAATATAGGCAAAAAAAAGCAAAAAAAAGCAAAAAAAAAGCAAAAAAATAATAATAGAAATTTTATGAACATGTGAATGAGATGGTACCAATAGTTACCCTTCTTTTATGAACACATAGAAAAGTGGTCCTTAAACATGATTATTGAAATAATAATAGTTTTTGAAGTGCCAATAATAATATGCTTGTGTAAGAAATACTTATGTTGTGGTGGGTAAACATATCCTACCCTTATTCTACTCTAACCAAGCCCACCCATTATACACACAGATTTTAAATACCCTAAAACTACCCAAACTTATTAGACCATGATCAATCCAGATATTTGATGGTTCTTATTAAGTTTCTTACCATTAAATAAAATGAAAAAATGATGCTTAGGGAGAAAAGTTAATAGAAATGTTTCATTCATGGGTACTCTATTTTTTTTTCATTCTTTTGTGAATATTCTTTCAAATATAAATTAAAATATTAATTTATTTTTGATTTGTAAGTTTAAAAATTTACAATTATAATTTAAACCATAAACAATATCAAATTTGCAGATATTTGACATTTACATTATTTTTGTTTGTAATTTTCATTTATAAGTTAATCATAACAATAATAAAAAACTATAAAAATCCAAAATAAAACACAATGATTCAAAATAATCCAAAATTAATTGTCATAAACCATAATAATCCAAAGTAAAAAACATAATAATTCAAAAAATCTAAAACAAATCACAAAATAGCAAAGTCAAACACAATCAGTATTAACGCGATTTCGTGTTTTCTCGTCAAAATCGTAATTTTATGTTTTCCCGCCAAGCTAAAAACGCGACTCCGTGTTTTCCCGCCAAAAATGCGACTCCGCGTTTTCCCGACAAAAACACAATTCCACGTTTTATCGCCAAAAACGCGATTCCGCATTTTTCCGCCAAAAAAGCGACTCTTCGTTTTCTCGCAAAATAATAATAGTTTTTGAAGTGACAATAATAATAACATTGTGTAAGAACTAAGAAATAACATTTTAAGAGATATAAAACCTTTTAGCCTATGAAAATATACTTGAATGTTTACCGAATCTATAGTATTTTGAAGTAAAACCAGACTTGGTTTCACACAGTAATAACAAAAACAAAGACTTTTGAGTTTTATTGATTTTGATTAAAAGAATTAGAGACAAAATAGAAGAAACAAAAGGCCAGAGTGCATTACAAATTCAACCGTCGTAGTCCCAAATTGACAAGTTCAAGTCTCACGCGACTTCAATTGCTTTTAGTTGCACAATATGCTTAGATAGTAATAATAAACTACTTATAGTAGTGGAAGCCCCTTTGGTCCAATGATTTGACTAAAAGTTTATTAATGCTTCTACACCATGAGGTCTGAGTTTCGATCCCTACAAAATGCAGGGTTTATGCAGATTAAAAAGGAGACAAGATTGCAGGAGATCTTCAGTGTAGGGCAGGAAAATCTGTCAGACATGTATCTTCTTAAGGCAAGTTCAGGTGAAACCGGCAGGTGAAGATCTTCATATGACGGTAGAATTGTCAGTTGTAAGAGTCGTCACTGTAATAGTTTTCATAATTTGCAATATATAAATCAGTGTTAAAAAAAAACTACTTAGTAAAGTTTTTTCTGGTAAAATACTTATAATAAAGTTACAAGAAAATATAAGAAATAGCTTGTTTTGTAATCACACATGAAAAGCAAAGTTAACAAAATTATGCATGTTTATAGATAAAAAGAATCTTTCTCAGACAAAAGCATTTTATGGGAATATATATCTAATACTTTCTTGTTCTTTCATTTTTCTGTTAACGTCTTCATTCCTTTTTTTTAACTACTCGACCAATTTCAGCGGAGACAAGATGGATTGGACATCTCTTGCACAGCCTTTCGAAGAGATGCAGAGGAACTTGGTATTGCAATGTCATACTAGGAAGACATCTATCAAGAAGAAAAAGAAGTAAATTCTTGTAATTGTGGCTGTCTTTGTAATCACGGCTGGCTTACCATCAGAGCCGGCCCTTGGCCAAGCAAAGCAAGCCCATGCTTGCGGCCGACAATTTTATAAATACGTTTTGGCCACAAATTAACAAAAGTCTCCTCTAGTCTAGTGGTTAACTCATATGGATAGTCTTCATTCCCCAACCCAAGTTCGAATCCTCCAGCCTCATTTCTAGTTACTTTTTTTTCTTTACCTTTTTATCAAAAAATGAGCCAACTATTTTTTGGTTTGCTTGTAGCCTCAAAATTCTCAGGACCGGCTCTGCTTACCATGATGATCAAAACGCTTACTCATCGCCACTACGACCAACAACCACCAGAAGCTTACTCATTGCCACCACAACCAACAACAACCGCCATAAACTTACAGCATTGCGCTGCGTTCAGCTCTCAAGCTTTTTAAAAAAAAAAGAATTTTAATTTATTTTATAGTTAGTCTTTTCATATCATAAATCAAACGTGCTTTGTTATGTTGTAGTAACAAAAAGATGATCATTGTAATGCTCTGTATGATGGGATTAACGTAAACCTATCATGTTTGAATTAAAGATTAATTACTGAATTAATTAAATATAGTGGAGGCTGCATATTGACCAACAACCGCCAGAAGCTTACTCATTGCCACCACAACCAACAACAACCGCCATAAACTTACAGCATTGCGCTGCGTTCAGCTCTCAAGCTTTTTTAAAAAAAAAGAATTTTATTTTATTTTATAGTTAGTCTTTTCATATCATAAATCAAACGTGCTTTGTTATGTTGTAGTAACAAAAAGATGATCATTGTAATGCTCTGTATGATGGGATTAACGTAAACCTATCATGTTTGAATTAAAGATTAATTACTGAATTAATTAAATATAGTGGAGGCTGCATATTGAATTAAAGATTAATTAGTGTTCAAGAGGAATGGATCAGGACACCAGTAGAATTATTTTGTATAGCCACGAGAAAGTTACTATTAATTCATGCATCTTTTCAAATATAGGTATGAAACAGTCGCAAAAATCAAATCATGACAAAATAGTACAAACATGACTAATTCATGACATTTTCATGACTAAAATAGCCACAATTTAGTCACAAAATATAAGGTGAATAAATTAGCCACGTTTTGCCATGATAAATTTGTGACTATATAGCCACATTAAAATACTATGGCTAAACTGTGGCAATTTAGTCACAATTTTAACACAAATATATTTGTGACAAACTATTCTTTTTAAAAATATATATATTCAGTTGTGGCTTTTTAATTTCTTAATCCTCAAAACACAAAACCTAAAACAATTAGTTCTTAACAAAAATTATAATTGGTATAATATACCACAAAACCTTGGTGATGTAAACACGAGGGTGGATATGGAGCAAGAAGGCTGGTTGTTCAACGCTCTCCTTCAAGCTAGTTGATGAACGAATGATGTGAGTGATATGGAATCAAGCCAACTGGTTGTTCAACTCTCTTTGGCTGGATCGGTTGATGGAATGGATTGAAGACGCCACAAAGCCTTATAGATCTAAGCTTTGATAAGTCAAGATTGCTCAAGATCGATATTACACATGACTCAAGACTTCAAAAGGGTTTTCAAAGATGAAAAGCTCCGGTTTCTTTATTGATATGAGTTGTAAAGATACACGGCTGCTCTAGAGGCCTTATAAACAAACCGATGCAGCTTTGCCCTACTTGGGGACTTGAAGCAAATTACAAGAATTACAAGTACTGAAAAGAAAACTAACTTAACCGAATTATAAAGCTAATGAACTACTAAACCGAAATAACTAATTGACTACTTAGTCGACCTGAAAACAAAACAAAAGCACACGGTTAGTTTAATTGAATTTAAAGTAAACCATATGTTGATTGATTGAACCGTGTGTGATTGAAGTGCAGTGTTTCATTTAGTTTGGATGCTGAATAAGGAAACTCCATGCTCTTGTCGAATGGAAAACAATGGCCAAGTCTTATGCACTTCTTCTTCATGGTCATGTGGACCGACTCGGATGTGATAAGCTTCTATGTGAGCTGCTGCTTCTTTCTCTTTAGCTTGAATTGTGTCTTGCTGGTCTTCACTTAGATGATCTTCAGTGATGTTGAGCGTGCTCAGCTGGTCCGTGATACTCTCCAAGCTCTGGTTGTTGAATAGGCTTGCTACTCCAAGGTTGAAGCTCTCACGCATGTCTCTAGTTCCGGATCTTGTTCTTAGAGCTTGCTTCATGATGGGAATGGGTTGGTTGGTTCCTAGTTCCTCATCATCCCCTCCCCCTTGCGAAGATTCTGTACTCAGAGTTGTCTCATCTGCATCAAAGTGAGATAGATCAGAAACATTAAATGTATGAGAAATTTTAAACTCACCTGGCAGATCAATGTTATACGCATTGTCATTTATTTTCTTCAGGACTTTGAATGGGCCATCTCCTCGTGGTGACAGCTTAGACTTTCTTTCATTTGGAACCGTTCTGTCCTCATGTGTAGCCAAACCCAATCTCCTTCTTTAAATGTGACCTTCTTGCGTTACTTGTTCACATACTCCTCGGTTTGCTTGTTCTTCTTCTCTATGTTCTCTCTAACTTTCTCATGGATCTTCTTGACAAACTCGCCTTCTCCACTCCATCTTGGCTAATCATCTGTTCTTTGTGTTCCAAAGGCATAAGATATAGTGGAGTATTTGGTTTAAATCCATAGACAACTTCAAAAGGAGAGAGTTTAGTAGTAGAGTGTGGCACACGATTATAAGCAAACTCAATAAAAGGTAAACAATCAAGCCAATTCCTTCAGTTTTTACCAACCGTAGCCCTTAAAAGGGTTGAGAGTGTGCGGTTGACAACTTCAGTTTGTCCATCTGTTTGTGGATGTCAAGTTGTTGAGAAGAGAAGCTTTGTGCCTAGCTTCCTCCATAGTGTTCTCCAGAAGTGGCTTAGAAATTTTGTGTCTCGGTCTGACACTATGGTGCGTGGAATGCCATGTTACTTCACCACCTCCTTGAAGAACAAATCAACTATTTGAGTAGCATCATTGGTATTGTTGCATGGGATGAAGTGAGCCATCTTTGAGAATCGATCCACAACAACGAAGATCGAATCCTTCTTCCTGATGTTTGGCAAACCTAAAACGAAATCCATAGAAACATCTACCCATGGCATGTTAGGAATAGGTAATGGAGTGTACAAACCATGTGGATGTGACCTGGATTTAGCTCGTAGGCATGTGATACACTTAGCACAAAAGCGCTCCACGTCTCTCTTCAAGCGTGGCCAAAAGAAGTGCTCCACCACAATGCTCAGTGTTTTGTCAACTCCGAAATGCCCCATGAGGCCTCCTCTGTGCGCTTCCCTTAGTATTAGATCTCACATTGATCCTTGTGAATGCACAGCCTCCTATCCCTGAAAAGAAAATCATCTTGAAAATAGAATGGACCTGTTGCGCCTTTGTTGCATAGCTGGATGGTGTCTTTGAAGTCGGGATCATCTTGGTATAGGTCTTTGATGTGCTCAAAGCCCATAATCTTGGCCTCCATTGTAGCTATCAGGGTATGTCTCCTTGAAAGTGCATCAGCTACAATGTTTTCTTTCCCCTTCTTGTACTTAATGACATAGGGAAATGTCTCCACAAATTGAAGCCACCTTGCGTGTCTCTTCTTGAGTGATGTTTGGCCTCTTAAGTACTTTAGAGTCTCATGATCTGTATGAATAACAAACTCTTTAGACAATAAGTAATGTTGCCAAGTTTCAAGAGACCTTACAAGCGCATATAGCTCCTTGTCATAAGTAGGATAGTTTAGTGAAGCTCCATGAAGCTTTTCACTAAAGAATGCCACCGGTTTGCCTCCTTGAGTTATAACAGCTCCAATTCCTGTTCCTGAAGCATCACATTCAATCTCAAATGTTTTATTAAAGTCAGGCAAACACAAAACCGATGATTGAATCAAATGATCCTTAAGCTTCTGAAAAGCTTGCTCTTGTTCTTCTCCCCATTTGAATGCAACGTCTTTCTTGATAACTGATGTTAATGGGGTTGCAATGGTGCTAAAGTCTCGGAAAAACCGCCTATAAAAGCTGGCTAGTCCATGGAAACTTCTCACATGTCCTATGGTTGTTGGTGTTGGCCAGTCTCGGATTGCCTTGATCTTCTCCTCATCTACTTGCAAACCCTGAGAACTTACAACAAAACCTAGGAAAACTACTTGATCAGTACAGAAGGTACACTTCTTGAGGTTGGTGTATAGGCCTTCTACCCTCAGAGTGTTTAAAACCTTCTCAAGATGGATCAAATGATCCGATAAGCAAATGCTGTATATAAGAATATCATCAAAGTGAACAACAACAAACTTACAAATGTATGCTCTTAGCACGTGATTCATGAGTCTCATGAATGTACTGGGAGCATTGGTGAGTCCAAATGGCATGACTAGCCACTCGTATAAGCCTCTCTTGGTCTTAAAGGCTGTCTTCCATTCATCATCTTCCTTCATTCGAACTTGATGATAGCCGCTTTTAAGATCAGTCTTTGAAAAGATTGTGGCTCCACTTAGTTCGTCATCAAGGCATGGTATTGGATGCCTATACTTTATTGTGATGTTGTTTATAGCTCGGCAATCCACACACATCCTCCATGTTCCATCCTTCTTTGGCACCAACAAGACTGGCACGGCACAAGGACTTAGACTCTCCCGGATGTATCCTTTTGACATCAACTCTTGGACTTGCTTCTCTATCTCCTTAGACTCTTCTGGATTAACTCTATACGCGGGTCTTTTAGCAATGGAGCTCCTGGAATAAGATCTATCTGTTGCTCAATGCCTCGGACTGGAGGTAAACCAGCTGGAATCTCATCAGGAAACACATCTCCAAATTGCTTGAGAAGCTCTTTAACTTTGGTTGGCAGCTCCGAATCTATTGGACCTGAAAGCAAACATTCTCTAAAGACCATTAGTAGCACCTGTGTTTTGCAATCAATAGCTTTACAAACCGAAGTTGGAGTGATAAACAAGTTGGTCTTACGAGCCTTGTTTATTTGGTTCATGGATTTTTGCATTTCAAATACTTCTTGTGGTGTAAGAGGAGCTAGGTTGTGCTTGCGGTTGTTATGGCTGAATGAATAGAAGTTGGTTCGCCCATGGTGAAGAGTATCCTTGTCATATTGCCATGGTCTTCCCAACAAGAGATGTCCAGCCTCCATTGGAACCACATCGCATTTCACCTCATCCGTGTACTTGCCTATGCTGAATGGCACGGATACTTGCTCTCCAATCCTCAACACTGTATCATCATTAAGCCATTTCAATCGGTATGGCTTGGGGTGCTTAGTTGTCTTGAGACCTAACTTATCAACAAGATACTTGCTAGCCACGTTAGTGCAAGAACCACCATCTATGATCAAGCTACATACCTTTGAGTGTATGTTGCATTTGGTGTGAAAGATGTTTTCTCTCTGAACGGTTTTTGGTTCAAACATGGCACTAAGAGCTCTCCTTGTAACCAAGACTTCTCCCACTTCAGGATAGTCGGTCACTTCTTCTTCAGAATCAGTTGGTTCTGGATCTTGTTCATCTTCAGTCTCATACTCTCCTTGGTCGTTGATCAGCATCACGCGACGGTTTGGGCACTCATTGGCATAATGTCCTTTGCCCTGACACTTAAAACAAGTTATATCACGATTCTTCTTAGGTCTAGTGGTACCTGAATCTGTTTTGTTGGCCTTAGAAGTCTCGGCTGAGTCCTTCTTGAACCGGTTATCAACCGCTTGTGATTTGCCTTTGTCATAGGTCTTTTGAGCTGGTTGATTCCAAGTGCTCTTGTTGCGTGGGGTGGAAGCAGTCTTCCTCTTGATCTGTTGCTCAGCTTGAGTAGCAAAGTGCATCAACTCATCAAAGTCAGCATACACTTGTCTCTCCACCTTTCTAGCAATGCGATCTTGGAGTCCATCCACGAACTGAGCCATGAGTGTCTCATCAGGTGCTTGTACTTCAAGGCGGTTCTTCACAACTTCAAATTCCTCAAAGTATTCCTCTACTGACCTGTTTCCCTGAGATAGACTTCGAAAGCGTTTGTGTAAGTCCCTATAATAGTATGTAGGCACATACCTTTTGCGTAGTATAGCTCTCATGTCATCCCATTGATTGACTTGCCCACGTCTAAGCCTCCTTCTTTCAGAGACTTCAGGATCCCACCATGTTAGAGCATTGCCCGTGAGTTGAGCAGCTGCTAGTGCGACTTTCTTTCCCTCGGAGTATTGGTAGTAGTCGAATATATACTCCATTCTTCTCTCCCAATCTATGTAAGCATCGGGATCCACCTTGCCAGCAAATGTAGGTGGTTTCAGCTTAATGTCCTTGCCACCTTGCCATGGATTGTCATCATCATGGTCTCTTCTCTGGTTCCTGTTGACAACTCGGCGTCGTCCATTTGGTTGCTCTTCTCGCCTAGGACCTTCTTCATTGTCAGCATCATCCTCCAAGCTCGGCATATCACTGTCAGTGTTACCATCATCAGCTTGGTTCCTTGGTTGATGTCGCCGTGGACCTTGTCCATTGTGTGCGTGAGTTTGTGGAAGCAGTTGCTCCATCACATTCATGCGATCGCTGATGCTCCTTATCGCATCAAGGAGTTGTTGTGTTGTGGGTTGGGTTTGTTCTTGGTTGTCTCCCATTGCCTATACACAAGTAGCAAACACGATCAAGTGCAAAAAGGAAAAGAAAAAAAAGAAAGGAAAGACAAAAGGAAGAAGTGCAAATCAAGCAATCAAGTAATCGACACAAAGCAATGAAAAGGAAAAGATCGAAACAATCAAAAAGGAAAAACAAACGAGCTAAGGAACAAATCAAGTTCGGATTCACACAATAAGGCAAGTACCAAATCGAATGAACAATGATATGATTTTTTTTTATATAACAAAATTCAAATATGGAAAGAGCGGGAAGCCCTAGTGCAAGTCTAACACAGTTCGATCAAAGATGTTTGCGGCGGCTGATGCAAGGAATTAACAAGAAAAAAGCTAACACGATCTGAACTAGCAATCCTAGATGCAACCAGACGACTCAAGCAATCAGTTCTCAGAATCTAATGCAAACAACCTATGATAAACTCTCTTTTTTTTTTTTGATTTTATAGATGCAACAAAGGAATGCAATGAATGATAACTAAACGATTTCTTATTGGTTTTTCTTATGATGCGGAATTGAAACAAGCAAAGAAACAAAGTGATCAATGAGCAGAAAGGATAAATCGATGCAAGGATAGATATCACCTTGAATCTAGAACCTTTCGGCTCTGATACCAAAATGATGTAAGCACGAGGGTGGATATGGAGCAAGAAGGCTGGTTGTTCAACGCTCTCCTTCAAGCTAGTTGATGAACGAATGATGCGAGTGATATGGAATCAAGCCAACTGGTTGTTCAACTCTCTTTGGCTGGATCGGTTGATGGAATGGATTGAAGACGCCACAAAGCCTTATGGATCTAAGCTTTGATAAGTCAAGATTGCTCAAGATCGATATTACACACGACTCAAGACTTCAAAAGGGTTTTCAAAGATGAAAAGTTCCGGTTTCTTTATTGATATGAGTTGTAAAGATACACGTCTGCTCTAGAGGCCTTATAAACAAACCGATGCAGCTTTGCCCTACTTGGGGACTTGAAGCAAATTACAAGAATTACAAGTACTGAAAAGAAAACTAACTTAACCGAATTACAAAGCTAATGAACTACTAAACCGAAATAACTAATTGACTACTTAGTCGACCTGAAAACAAAACAAAAGCACACGGTTAGTTTAATTGAATTTAAAGTAAACCATACCTTGATTGATTGAACCGTGTGTGATTGAAGTGCAGCATTTCATTTAGCTTGGATGCTGAATAAGGAAACTCCATGCTCTTGTCGAATGGAAAACAATGGCCAAGTCTTATGCACTTCTTCTTCATGATCATGTGGACCGACTTGGATGTGATAAGCTTCTATGCGAGCTGCTGCTTCTTTCTATTGAGCTTGAATCGTGTCTTGCTGGTCTTCATTTAGCTGATCTTCAGTGATGTTGAGCGTGCTCAGCTGGGCTGTGATACTCTCCAAGCTCTGGTTGTTGATCATAGGCTTGCTACTCCAAGGTTGAAGCTCTCACGCATGTCTCTAGTTCCGGATCTTGTTCTTGGAGCTTGCTTCATGATGGGAATGGGTTGGTTGGTTCCTAGTTCTTCATCACTTGGTTCAATACTCATACAAAATATTATAATTTTTCAAATCTAATCTTTCTCAAATTCTTAACTCCAAATCTTAAACCTAAACTCCAAAACTCCATAGTCCAAACCCTATACTCAAAACGGTTAACCATAAAACACAAACTCTAAACAAAAAATTCAACATTTATAAAAAATTATATTTTTCATATCTAATCTTCTTAAAACTTTAACCTAAAACCTAAATCCAGACCCTATACCCTATATATAACCAAACTCTAAATTTATCCATAAACTTTAACTTAACCTCTAAACTCTAATAGAAATTAAGTAAATCAGAATCATAAAATCAGAATATAACCATTAATTATATATATAAACCAATATTTAATACAAAAAAATATTTTACATAAAATCAATTAAAATATCTACTTATACAACAAAAAATTGATACATAAGTAAAGTAGAAATCAGTCGCCTCTCTCACTGCCGTGAAGCTGATCGCTACCGATAAACTAGGGCTGGGAAAATTTCCCGAACCCGAAACCCGAATCCGGTCCCGACCCGAAAAAATCGGTTCGGTACGAGTATGGGTTATAGTGAAATAACCGAATGGTACTTATGAGCCAGATCCAATGGGTTTCGGGTTTATCCGAACCGAACCCGATACCCAAAGGGGTTAATAGAAGTTATTGAGTAAGGAGGACTCTGCAGAAATTTTCTTGAGTGTATATACGGGACTTAGAGCATCATTATTGGGGGTTGTCTAATAGAAGTTCTAAAACAAAAAAGATAAACATAAAATAATAAATAATATTTATTTATTGTTTGAGGTTCTAATATTTGGTTAATGATTATCCAAAAAACTCTAAGTAAAGAGGTTTTTGGGTAATCATTACCCAAGTATTAGAACCTCAAATAATAAATAAATATTATTTATTATTTTATGTTTATCTTTTTTGTTTTAGAACCTCTATTAGACAACTCCCAATAATCATGCTCTTAAGATTTTCTTCCCCAAATTTTTTTTTTCCAAAATGATAGTTTTGGATCTTTGATCTTCGAGGATTTTAGAAACTTGAAAGATCAGATCATCACAAATTTTGATCTCTAATCTCCCAAATTATGTTGTATACTCAAGATTTTCGCTCTATTATTAAAAAATAACCGAATCCGAACCGAACACGAACCGAATCCGTATGGGATTTGAGTTTTTAGCTTACAACCCGAACCGACCTGAACCCGGCATAACCCGAACCGAACCCGACCAGATTTTTCGTAATAACCGAATGGGACCTCTAAGCCTAAACCCGAAAACCCGAAAATCCGAATTATCCGAACCGAATGGGACCGGGTTACCCGAATGCCCAGCCCTACGGTAAACCAGCCCAATATGGCAATACCCATTTGGTTTACTATACAACGACCCTAGAAAAATGGCTAAACCTAACGAAAGCGATAACTTTATCGCCGGCATGACCTTCTTGCTGTCCCAATCACTAATCCAAGACCTAATCTTGGATTTGACTGAGCCCTTGAATTGTTCTCCTTCGGTTTTACTTTGCTCTCCTCCGGTTTAGCCATTTAGATGGTTACGAGGCAAAGCAAAAAGAAGTAATGGAAATGGTATTAGCAAGCAAACGAATATACACCTCCACATCTACATGACTACATGATACACATATAAAATATACTAGATCCGGACCCGCGCGTCGGTGCGCGGGATATGATTAATATTTTTGTAATCACACACATAATTTTATGAATTTTTTTCACTTTTGTGATATAATTAGAACTTATAAAATTATTAAAAGTAAACAATTACATAAAGTTGTGGTGTGTATTATTTTGTGAGTTTCTTTTATGTCTTGATTAGAAATTTAGAGAAAGAAAATAGTTTTACAAAGCAACAAAATTATGACTTACATCAATGTGATTGAGAGACAAGTCAAAGTTAATTTAAAAATAGAAAATTTAAGATACTAATATTATAAAAATGTTTAGCTTAATATATTCATATTTGTTAAGATATTGGACTTCAACACTAAATTATACTTATTTCAAAATAATGTTACCAATCAAAATTGTTTTAAAGAAACTTTTTCCAATAAAGAAATTTGAAAACACTATCTTTAGTGTCATAAACATACATATATTTAATAAAAATATGCCATTTTGGAGAATTGCCCATGATATAATTTATATTAATTTCATATTTATAGTATGAAGTAATGTATGATTATATATATATCAATGGATTTATATATAATATATAGTTTTAACGATATTAATATATGAATATTATAGTTTGAGAAAATTCACATGCCCATTATATATAGGTTTGAATGTAATTTCACATTTATAAAAAAAATATGCTAACCGTTAATTTATTAGTTTATTAGAATGAAAACAGATTAATTAAATATCTTAACCCATATAATTGTTATTTAATATTTTAATAATAGAAACTATAAAAACCCTGTAATTGTGTATATATAAAAATTAACATGTCTCACTATATTATTGAATAATCTAATATATATATATATAGACTTAGTTTTAATATTTTTATTTTATCAAGTTAAAATATATCAATCTAATTAATAATTTTATTTTCCAAGTTAAAAGTTTATATTTTATAAATTATATTATATTAATATTATATCTGAATTATTTATGTATGATTTATTTTTTAATAATTTAAGTATGTGCAAAAGAATATTTATTTATTTTGCATTATTTTATATTGTTTGGATATTTATTTAATAGAGATAATGTTAATTTCCATAATCCATAATTGCCCTTAATGAAATTTTAGAAAATAACTAATATTCACATGTAATATAACACATGGACTAATATTCAGTGGCATTACATGTAATATAACACATGGATAAATGTTTATTTCAATTTTGTTTCCTTCTTTAATAGTATAGACTGCAATTATATATAATTTATATTAATTTAATATTTATAGTATGATTATATAATATATCTATCAATTTATATATATATATAGTTTTAACTATATTAATATATGAATGTTATAGTTTGAGAAAATTGACAGACCCATTATATATAGATTTGAATGTAATTTCACATTTATCAAAAAAATATGCTAACATGTTAATTTATTAGTTATTTTAATGTCATAGAATCAAAACATATTAATTAAATATCTTAAGCTATATTAACAGATTAATTAAATATCTTAACCTATATTATTGTTATTTAAATATTTTAGTAATAGAAACTATAAAAACCCTGTAATATATATATATACATAAATTTAATCTGTCTCACTGTATCATTGAATAATCTAATATATATAGACTTAGTTTTAATATTTTCATTTTATCAAGTTAAAATATATCAATCTAATTTAAGAATTTTATTTTCCAAGTTAAAAGTTTATATTTTATAAATTATATTTTACTAATATTATATTTGAATTATTATGTATGTTTTTATTTTTTAATAATTGAAGTATGTTCAAAAGCATATTTATTTAATTTGATTTTGTGATTTATAAAAATAATTGATATGTTATGTTATTTACTTATATTTATTATTTGATTTAATAATTTAATATATATGATTTTATTTTATTTTAGTTTTTAATTAGTAAGAAAAGTGTAACCCATTATTTTATATTGTTTGAATACTTATTTAATAGAGATAATGTTAATTTCCATAATATTAGGTAAGACCAAAAAATTTATTAGCTAATGAATAGGTCCAAGCAACTTTTTAGGTAGATGTATCCTCCCTTAATAGTATAGATTAACCCATATTATTGTTATTTAAATATTTTAATAATAGAAACTATAAAAACCCTGTAATTGTGTATATATAAAAAATTAACATGTCTCACTATATTATTGAATAATCTAATATATATATATATAGACTTATTTTTAATATTTTTATTTTATCAAGTTAAAATATATCATTCTAATTTAAGAATTTTATTTTCCAAGTTAAAAGTTTATATTTTATAAATTATATTATATTAATATTATATTTGAATTATTTATGTATGATTTATTTTTTAATAAATTAGTATGTTCAAAAGAATATTTATTTATTTTGCATTATTTTATATTGTTTGGATATTTATTTAATAGAGATAATGTTAATTTCCATAATCCATAATTACCCTTAATGAAATTTTAGAAAATAACTAATATTCACATGTAATATAACACATGGACTAATATTCAGTTGCATTACATGTAATATAACACATGGATAAATGTTTATTTCAATTTTGTTTCCTTCTTTAATAGTATAGACTGCAATTATATATAATTTATATTATTTAATATTTATAGTATGATTATATAATATATCTATCATTTATATATATATATATATATATAGTTTTAACTATATTAATATATGAATGTTATAGTTTGAGAAAATTGACAGACCCATTATATATAGATTTGAATGTAATTTCACATTTATCAAAAAAATATGCTAACATGTTAATTTATTAGTTATTTTAATGTCATAGAATCAAAATAGATTAATTAAATATCTTACCCATATTAACAGATTAATTAAATATCTTAACCTATATTATTGTTATTTAAATATTTTAGTAATATAAACTATAAAACCCTGTAATTATACATATATATATATACATAAATTTAATCTGTCTCACTGTATCATTAAATAATCTAATATATATAGACTTATTTTTAATATTTTCATTTTATCAAGTTCTAATTTAAGAATTTTATTTTCAAGTTAAAAGTTTATATTTTATAAATTATATTTTACTAATATTATATTTGAATTATTTATGTACGTTTTTATTTTTTAATAATTGAAGTATGTTCAAAAGCATATTTATTTATTTTGATTTTGTGATTTATAAAAATAATTGATATGTTATGTTATTTACTTATATTTATTATTTGATTTAATAATTTAATATATATGATTTTATTTTATTTTAGTTTTTAATTAGTAAGAAAAGTTGAACCCATTATTTTATATTGTTTGGATACTTATTTAATAGAGATAATGTTAATTTCCATAATCCATAATTACCTTTAATGAATTTTTACAAAATAACTTAATTCAGTGGTATTACATGTAATATAACAGATGGATAAAGATATTTTTTATTTTGAATTTTGTTTTTAGATTTTCTAGTTTGGATAAAGATATATTTTTGTAAGTCATAATTTGAGAAGTGTTGCTAATTTTATTTTGAATTGTCTACAATAATATAATTTATATTAATTTCATATTTATAGTATGATTATATAATCTATCTATCAATTTATATATATATATATATAGTTTTAACTATTTTAATATATGAATATTATAGTTTGAGACTCATTATATATAGATTTGAATGTAATTTCACATTTATAAAAATAAATATGCTAACACATTAATTTATTAGTTATTTTTAATGTCATAGAATCAAAACAGATTAATTAAATATCTTAACCCATATTATTGTCATTTAAATATTTTAATAATAGAAACTATAAAACCCTGTAATTATATATATTAAAAATTAACCTATCTCACTATATCATTGAATAATCTAATATATATATATAGACTTAGTTTTAATATTTTCATTTTATCAAGTTAAAATATATCAATCTAATTTAATAATTTTATTTTCCAAGTTAAAAGTTTTTATTTTATAAATTATATTATATTAATATTATATTTCAATTATTTATGTATGTTTTATTTTTTAATAATTGAAGTATGTTCAAAAAACATATTTATTTATTTTTATTTTGTGATTTATAAAAATAAATGATGTTTTATATTATTTACTTATATTTATTATTTGATTTAATAATTTAATATGTATGATTTTATTTTATTTTCGTTTTTAATAAGTAAGGAAAGTGGGACCCATTATTTTATATTGTTTGGATATTTATTCAATAGATAATGTTAATTTCCATAATATTAGGTAAGACCAAAAATGTTATTAGCTAATGAATAGGTCCAAACAACTTTTTTAGGTAGATGTATCCTCCCTTAATAGTATAGATATTGAAAATATTTTTCATGTATTTAGACAATAAAGTCCTATTCAAACTTGTTGCTCTTTGACTAACCTATTACCTATCTAATAATCATCGAAAAAAAATTCAGCAAGACCAGAAAACTATGCCAAAGATTTACGTTCAAAAAAAAAAAAAAAAAAACCATGCCAAAGATTTACAAAGAAGCAAGGAAGTGAGGTTTGGACAATGCAAAGTATGGAGCCATGAAAAAGAATAATGGTTAAATATAAAGATACGAAACTCGATTGGTTGTTAGAGTATAAAAACAAGTTTATTCTAGTTGCCAAATTTCACACGGTACATGTTGTTTTTTCTTCTTACTACTAACCTTTTTAAAGATTAATGGTAGATGGGTGTCAAGAATGTTTCCTTCAAAGAGAACTTGAAGAAAAATTGTTTATGTTGTTACCACCTCTTGATATTGAAGAGGAAGAAAGTGAAGTTCTCAAATTGAAGAAAGTTATTTATGGTTTAAATTAATCTCCACATACTTGGTATCACAAGCCGAGTAACCATCCACGATCAGGTTCTCTCCCTTACGACAATTTTTATAACTTTCTTTATGATAATTGTTTTTTTTTTTTTTTTGGTTTAAGTCCAAGCTTTCATGTTTCAAACGCAAGATTGGAAATCACATTTCTGTTTTCTTTTTATTTCTTTGATGGATAAAAAAAGTAGTCTTATAGAAAAAGGTAGTCTTAATCTTTGTCCAAACCAACTGTTGGATCAATCACCTACGTATTGTCGGTTTGGCATTGCGTTTGGGGTTTGAGCGTTTGTATTCAATATATACGTCAATCGCAGACGCTGTATTAGTCATCAGCATCCTTAATTCATTTCTCAAGCATACCAAAGACTTTTATTTGAAATATAATATATAATCACTCACACCAAGTTCTATACATTACACGTCTTCCAATAAATTAAAGAGGAAGGATAAGGATTTTCAAGAAACGTTTTGAAACAAGAAAACTGAAACAAATTGAAAAACACCAAGCTTGCATTATAAGGTATAGAGTCAAGAATCATGAGCAGGTTTTGTATTGTCTGAAAATGAACGAGAGCCAGGTGAGCGGTCAGGCTTCTGCGATGTGAAGAGATTAGGGTATGAGTAATAGGGATCATCTTCCATGGAAGGCAGTCTCATTTGCTGGTGGTCCTGGTCAGGGCTGTGTCTGTCAAACGATGAGGTCTCTGGTCTTTGAAGCTCTGAAAGATCGCCATAGCTGCTGACTGATGAGTTCTGATGATCAAACCGCGGTTTCTCCATTGAAGGGAGTCTCTCTGCTTGGTGATTGTTCCACTCGTGACTGAAAAATGATGAAGAGTCGCCCATTTGGAAGTCAGTAAGATCTCCGTAGCTGCTGACTGAAGAATCCTGATGATCAAACTGCGGTTTTTCCATTGTCTGTGGCTGTGGGCTTGAGTGGAAAGGGTTCTCAGTTGGACTCTCTGGAGACTGGTAAGGCGTCTTATTGGTGAGCTCAGTGATTCTGAGTTGTGCAAGACTTGCAGCTGAACGGGCAGCTGCTGCGGCACGTTCCGCTGAGTCAGCAGCAGCTTGAGCAGCCGTTAGGACATCCTGCAAGTCCATATCGGATATTTTCCTTGGAGGATCCCTCGAAGCACCACTCTCTTTGGAAGAGAAAGTTCCTACTACACCAACAGATGGTGGAGAATAACTGTTCCGTTTCACGGGATCAGATTCCGTCACGTATTGTGAAGAAATAATGGGTGGAGATTGTTGGTCTTCCACGACAACGGTGCTTGCTTTTGCAGGATGTTCATCTCTTTTGGAAGCCGTTTTCTCGTCCCCTGCATTCTCTGAATTAAAGGGCAAGTCAGGAGAGGTATGTTCATACGTCGCAGGTTTCGCTGCCTCTGGTGCATTTTCAGTGGTAGCGCCAGGAGTCGGCCGCAGCAAGACATTTGGAACCTCGGGAAAGTCCAGTTTTTCATAGTCTGAGTCGGAATCAGATTGTTCCTCTGGACGTGAAAGAGGTAACATTGTCAAACGTGAACCTTTATCTTGTTCCCCATGTAATGGCAACTTAGAGCCCCCAACAAATTGCTTTGATCCATCCTAGAAAAAAAGAAGACAATTAAGGATAAAACAGAGAAACCGAGGCAAACGCTACATACTAGGTTTGATGCAAACGCGAACAAAGCACCAGACATGTTCTGAACGGACCCTATATATGTAGGTAGAGAAGAGATAATAAAGAAAGACGACGAGAGAAGCACTGACAAGGAGATCTTCATGCGATTTGAAGAGATCAGTTTCTGTAGAAGCAGGGTCCCAATCAAGTTCATGTTCTTCTGCAATTTCCTTGAGAAGTTTCAGTTTACTTTCTGGGGAAGGTGCACGCACAGACAGCAACTCCACCAACTGTAAAATTGATTTGGAAAAATCATTAGAGACACGAACAATTTTCTTGTTTTCTACTATAGACTGAAACACAGGATAAATGTTAGTGATTCAATCTGCAGAAAATACTAGTTCAGTTCTACAAATGCAATCCTAAGGAATTACAGATACTGAAGTAAAGTATTCATATAGATTCTTTTTCATGTGTGTAAGTTTCTACATGCTCGTCTCACTCTACCAATATACCTTACGATTGACACCAGAATCCGGCTTGAGCTCAGATGCAGCTGCAACGAACTCCTTCCCATACTTGGAAACAAATAGCATCTGAACCTGCTGCAGCTCAATCAAATCAGAGCACCTTGGCGCAGCAAAACATACACTTGAGATTGCTTCTTTAAGATCAAGAGGACATTCCCTACAAAAACATCAAAAAAGAACGATTCAGAAACTCAGCAACTATCACTGAACGGAAGACTCAAAAACAGACAAAACACATAGTATGACGATCAAACTATCATCTAAAAAAATGCAAAGACAAAGAGGAAACTGAAGTGAAGTAATATTTCAAGTTATAACCTTTGTGCCTCAATAATTGGGAGACGAACAGCTATGAGCTCACAGAAGAGCTCAAGGATCTCTTGAGCAGCCATCATCTTCTCTTCCCTTATGATATGCTCAACCTAAGAGAAACTAAAGAGTTAAAGAAACTAACTTCCCAGAAAAAATCCAATTAAACTAATGCAAAAAAAAAACCTTACCCGAATTCTAGCAGTGGCTTCTTGACCAGTCTCGAGAAGCTTAGCGATTTCACGGCGCATTTGCTTAATCTGCGCTTCTCTTCTATTCCGAATTAGCTTTATCCGAGGGATCGTTAACTTGAGCAAGGTTTTGCTGTGTATTATATCACCAACACAAGAAGGTCAGATACAGCAAAAAGTAGTACACTTTGAAGCAAATCCAATCTTCTCCCCGTTTTCCAGATTGATAAAAAAAAAAAACAAACAGATGAAATCAGAGAATTACCATTTTGCAGCTTTGAAGCCTTTGTTGAAGAACGAATCGAGCATCGACATGATCGAATAGCTTGTTAGGATTGATGATCGTAACGCGTCGGAGGAAGAACAGGGCAAAAAGAAAACGATGAAGATTGCAAAGATCTTGCTTCCTTCTCAGCGAAGGACTTTTTTTTTCTCCTTTTTTTTTCTTTTCGAGGAAAATAATCGAATTTGATTAAACGTGGCGTTTTGGTCAGAGTTGAGGATGTAAATGATTTACCCCTAGCAAGTGAAGTTGGTTAGCAACTAATCCACGTCGGGGCTTCAGATATGGGCCTCCTCTATTGGACTTCATATTAGAGCATGTCCACATCCATGACCATGTCCAGTTCTAGATTTTTATGGGTTAAAAAAGAAAGAAAGAAAAGAGTGTTTATATTGATTGAATTTTTATTCGGGCAAATCTCTAAAATGTACCATTTTGAAGTTTTTCTGACCATAATGAACCAAGAAATTAAGTTGGACCAAAATGTTTTAATTAAGAGATTTATGGCCAATTCTACCATTCTCACCAGAAGAAGAAAAACAGGCGACTCTTTCGTCGTAAAAACAAAACATGTCTCTTCTTTTTCGTTCGCCGTCACCTTGAGCCATCGCCGGAGACAAAATCAATTGTCGAGTCACAAGCTAAGTTCTTCGTCGTTAGATTTCGATAAGTTCGTCGTCGGAGTGGAGATAAGTTTTCATTTCATTTAGGAAATTTTTTAAATCTCAAAATTAGGGTTAAGCAACTTCGCCAACTATGGTTCAGGTTTTGCGACGACGACGATGGAGGAGTATCTTCAGCAAATCGGATACGCCGAGAAGAAGCTCTCTGCAATCCTGCTCCGAATTGTTGACGGAGATTTCCGAATTGAACCAAAGGGAAGAGACGGAGGAGCGGAGTGAGATCTCAGCGTGGGAGAGATATAAGAGCTGAGAGAGCAATTCAAGGTGGCAAGAGACGACATCGTGACATGGTTACAGAGCCTGGTATTATTACTAAGTATCCCTTTTCTCCTAGTTTCATCACTGTTTCGTTCATCTGTTATTTTCGATTTGAAGTACCTTGTATTGCTTCACGTTTTCATTTGAAGTTGCCTTTCATAACCAACTACGAACCTGTTGAAGTTACTCTCCAAACAGATCAAGTGAGTCTTATACCATAAAAGAGCATGGATGTGTTTTGGCCTTAGATTTTTTTAACTAATTACTTCTTTGTGCCTTTAGGTGAAGGATATACCATGTGGTACCAAAGGAGGTGTCATGATTACCTTTTGAGAAGATAGAAGTAAGAACTCTAAGATTTTTGTTTTCTGGTGGCATTTCCATTGCTTACAGTATGTCGATCTTAATTACATGTGTTGACCAAATTATATGTTTCTAGGTTGTTAATTGAGTGCGTAAAGATTATGTTTATGACACTTTGCTCAACTATGGTGTGAACTATGACAACACATGGATATGTGATAAGATTCATCATGAGATCAACCAGTTTTGCAGCTCTCATTCCCTTCAGAAAGTCTGTATTGACATCTTCGACCAGGTAGATTTGGAAGCCGTAGGCCCGTAGTCACCTTAATGGGAACTAGACAGTTTGATCTTAATGGTTTGGAAGCTTATTGCTTTTTGAGATTCGGTTATAATATTATGCTCATCTCATAGCAGTGAATAAAGTTTACTTTTTGATAATGTTTACATTGTGTATAATATCTTCGAAAATTCATCCAATCAAATGTGTTTCAGCTTGATGAACGAATGAAAGAGGCTCTTCAGGCTGATTGCACACGTTATGCTCCAGGAATTGAGATTATTAATTAGTGTGCGTGTCACAAAGCCGAAAATTCCAGAGAGTGTAAGGCGCAACTTTGAGCAAATGGAAGAGGAACGTACCATTTAGGAATTGAGATTATTAGTGGTCTGTAGCTTTTCTTATGTTTCTGATAGAAAGTTGAGCAACTTTTCCTGGCTCAAATTGTGGGTTCGTGGAAACTTTGCTGTACATGTTTTAGGATAACTTTCTTGAATCCCTAGGACGGTTTCCTGAATTAAGTTGTTGTTAAATAGACATAAAAGATATCAAACATATTAGGAAAAACTTCATAAATATATAATAAGGTTTTTAGGAAGACCTTACGAAATCATTAGTTAACCTTTCTAAAGTCATCACAAAAAAGTGGTAGAATTTTCTGAATATACATAAACATAAATATATTTGCTGAATGGACGAAAGCATAAGAAAATCCGAAAGTACTGTGCACCGCAGGTGTATTATAAGACGATTGCATCTTTTTGGTTTTGATTACTAGATTATTGTTGTGATTTTTGTTTGCTTTAGGAAGCCATTGTTGACATTTAGCAAGATCTTCCTAAAAGTTTACAAAGTATTTCTTAATCTTTGAGAATGTATTTTTAGAACAATATAATTTTTTTAAAAAAAAAATTAGAAATCTCTTCCTAAAAAGTTTATAAAGCTTCCTAAATTTGTTTTCTTATCAACTAGTAATTAACATACAATTTATGATGATGATTCCTAAATTTATTTTTGATCAACTAGTAATTAACATACAATTTAGGATGGTATTCCTAAATTTATATGAATCTTTTCTAAAAATTCAAGAAAATTTCATAAATTTCAAAGCTAACATTTCTAGATAAAAATACTTGTACAAATTTAGTAATATCTTTCTGAAAGTTTATAATATCTTTCTTTATTTTTAAGAATGTCATTTTAAAAAAATAGAAAAACTTCTAAAAATTTTAGGAAAGCGTTCCTGAAAATTTATAAAGCCTTACTAAATTTGTATTTGATCATTCTAAAAAGCTTAGATAGACATTTTACATGTTTAAAAATGCTTCTATAAATGTCAAAAAGCTTGATAAAAAATATTAGGAAGTCTCTTAAATATTAAACAAAATTTATTTAAAAGAAAGTCTTCATAAGAAAGTTTAGTAAGAGTTTCCTAATATTCAGGAAAACATTCCTAAAATTTTTAAAATGCTACTAAAATGTTTACAAGAACTTCTTTAAACTTTTTAAAAGCTTAAGACATTAGAAAAAAGTTGTAACATATTTTATATTTTTAAACAAACATTGATAACCCTGTAAACAAACAAAAAAATTGTAAACAAACAAAATATTGTATGGCTGAAAGTTTTAGGAAAACATTCAAACCATTCATGAAGGCTTTCATAAAAATTGCTGAAAACAAAATCCCAAGTATGTAAGAACGCTTAACATTTATTGTAAAAAAATGCCTAACATTAAAAAAGATAGTATAAATAAGTATAAGTGCGTCTCAGCCATATATGATCCGATTTACATTTCATTGTAAATGTTAAAATTTTAAAGCATGTTGTCACAAAAAATAAAAATCAGCGAACAAATGAATCATCTTCAAAAGATGCCTTTTATACAGTTTAAGAAAGCTCTCTACATAAAAGCTTTGTAAATTTACTTGTTGTAAATATGTAAATATAAAAGTTTAGAAAGCTTTAGAAAGTCTTCCCGGATCCGCGCATCTGCGCGCGAGTTATGAATTTTTTTTCAATAGCTAACATAAATTGATGCATTAATAAAACTTTGTGATATAATTATTATTAAAAAAATTATTTAAAGTAAACAATTAGATAAAGTTGTGGTGTGAATAATTTTGTTAGTATTATTTTTGGATTGATTAGAAAATTAGAGAACGAAAGTTTGGTGCACGAGACTATATTTTATTTAATATTAATATATAAAAAATATTTAAATTTACAAATTCTGAATTATAGATATAATTATAAAAATATGTGTTTCACCTAATAACATTAAAATAAACATTAAGACCAGGATGATATTATTTAAATTAGAATTATACGAATCTTGTCAATATTAGACAGGTTTTTTATGGAATTCATAAAAATAGAGAGTAAGATAGTTGTTTTAAACAGGAAAGAAGAACGCGGTAGAATAGATCACATAATTACATCAATGTAATTAAAATATAAGTTAGCGTAAATATCAAATTTGAAAATAGAGTATTTCGAAAAGTGAAAGTAAAATTTAGATAGTAATGTTAAGGCTGGTATTCATATTTGTTAATATTCATCACATATACTGCTAATAATATCTTTTTACAACTTTTTTAAAAAGAAAACCTAAATAGAATAGTATTATGTATTTTTCTTTTGTAAAAATTAGTCAAACTATCAATAAATTTCAATTTTAAAATTAATCTTTAAAAATTTGATTTTAAAATACTTCATCATTTTAGAGTAATATTGTTTTCATAATTTTTTGATGGATTTAAGCCATTTTAAGTAGGACAATTTATGCCCAAATTAAAAAGGCCCAAATACATCTTCATTCATATGTCCGATGAACACTCCTGCTCTTCATTTTCTCGGCTCTCATCGGTCTTCATCAATTCTTCTAAACTTTTTTTTTTGTGATGAAATCCTCTAAAGTTTTTATTACTCCCTTTGTTTCATAATAAGTGTCATTCTAGCATTTTGCACACAAATTAAAGCAGCATATTAAAAGTCTACTATACCCCTATTAATAAAGTTGACTCTTACCCTTCTTTTTTTCTATTGGTTAATATAAAGGTTAAACTAGTCAATCTATGTTAAAAGTTACCTCGTAAATCTAAAACGACACTTATTTAAAAAAAACAATCCTAAAACGACAGAGGAAATATGTTTTTCTTATTTTTGGGCTAAAAATATACCAAACACAAGATATAATTATGTATGGGCCGAAATTTACAAATAGTAAGGCCCAATATTTGTTAAGTTTATTATGAATCATCGACTTAATACGTGTACATCATGCGACGATAATAACTATTATCAGACAAAACTGATTGTCTGTAACTCTCCCTATTCTCAGTTCATCTTTTTTTTTTCGGTCTCATCGGATGTTCACTTCCAATTCGTCGGTGGTAAGCTTCGTTTGTTCTTGTTCTTTTTTTATTTGTCTACCTTGAATTCGGGTTGTTGCGGTCTCATCGTTTTAACGTTATTACGAAGTATCACTCCTTTAGTTGATTCTCAATTGGCTATGGCATGACTATATACAGCGTAGAATGATATCAATATGTCTGAAAAATCGTTCCTTTAAGCCTTTTTTGGTTCTGTGATGGCTTACTGTTTAGATTTCCGTCTCTTAGCTCAGATTTTCACTTTACCGATCTTCGTTTGTATATATGTATGCTGGAAAAATTCTTTCAGTAGATTCCTTGTTTGGGTTAGTGTTGTGCCGATTCATCTTTTTGAGGCTAATAAGTGGCTTCCTTTTACCATAAGGTTCAATCTTCATAGCTTCCTTTTCAGGCTAAGCTCCTATCGTCTGCTTTTTGACTAAATGTGTTTAGTCATTTTTTTTTGGACTGTCCTATTTTTTTTGTTGATGTATCCATGAAACAGATTGGAGGTCAGCTTTGTGTGTAGCATGGTTTGAGACATCTCTGCCTCAGGAAAAGCTTATTATACGGAGTGATGTGGTTATTATCCATGCCACTGAAAACACTGTGCGGAGACCATCGACAGATTCAGCAAGGGTAAGCTATTCTTTCAGTTAAAATTTAATATCGATTGAAGTTTCATAGCTCGAAGTCGAAAGCTTATGTTTTTTTGGTTTTGTAGAAGGATTATACAAAACTGAGCTTTCCTTCAGATCCATTGTTTATAATCTGTCAAGCACAAACTCATCTCTTTTGTTCATGTATATGCATGTGTCTTTCTCTTGGAAGAATGAGTTTTCTTATTTGTTAGTTCCGTGAATGTGAAATTTGGGGATTTTGAAGAGGGAAGAATTTTTTTTCTTACCTTTTGCTTGAAGGTACCAAAGCTGAAGAAAGCTGCTTTGATGATCTCATCAGTTCCTGATGATGTTGGGAAGCCGACATTTAAGCTGGAGAAAGCTCAGGTTAAAGAAGGGATCTATTCATGGGAAAATTCAATATATGTCTCAGTGAAGCTGATAAAAAAACCAACTGGAGCAGAGCCATTAACTGTCTCCTTACCTCTTAAAATTGGCAACTCTGGTGCTGTCTTAAATGTAATCTCTTTTCTCTTCTCTTCTCCATTTAAAGCCTAAGTTAGAAGAAACTGTGTCAATGATATTTTCAAGATCCAAACTAAGCAAAAATATGTGAGAAACTCATGAGAAGTTGAAACAAAAACGGTTGTTTAACATTATAAGAAAATGTTTGTGTCTTGGTGCGTGCAAGTGACAATTGAGAAGATCCAAGGAGCCAATGATTTAAGGTAAGTACTTACTATATCAGTTTACCTGCAGGTGTTGTTGTGCAACTTCTTTGTTTAGAGGTTCTTGACTTGGAACATTTGCAGGTTTATCGAAGAAAACAAAGATCAAACACTTTCCAAGGAGGATACCGTCAAGAGTCTACCAAGCAATGATGACTTAGAGGGATATAGCCAGGATGTAAGGCTCTTGGTTCAGAGAGTTTTAAAACTGTCTTAAAAGTACATTGAGGAAGTCAGTATTGATCGTTTGTATGGTATGACTTTTTTGGCAGAAAAGAAACATACATTTAAACACGACGAAGAATGTTGGTCTAAGAGGTTCTTTTGATTCCATCGGTGAATCAGGGTGGATGGGAACGCACGCCTGCCTCAACGTGTTTAAATACAGACTGGTCAGCTAGTTCAACATCAGAATAAGAACTCACATTCACATATACGAGTAAAACTTCTATTGACGTATGTGACACCATTTTTTTCTTTGTTGATGGATGTGAAAATAATAAGGGAAGTCGATAGGTGATTTAGGGTTTAATATGAGAGTATTTATATAGAGTGAAGGTAGGAGATTTCTTTACGATAATATGATTTCATTTTTTTTTTGCTAAATCTAAGAAATTCAAAGATATATTACGATAGCCGCTGGAATTAAGATATGGTAGCTGTTAGATATCGAGTTGGTGAAAAAATCTTGGTCCAAATATTTGCACAGAATTAATTGAATAGATTCTGTTATGTTTATGGAAATTTTACCGGAAATTGAAGATATTTATTAAAATCACAATCGAATGGAATATCCTTTTAGAAATCTGATTAATTGATATAATATTAAATAATATATATATATAGATATCGATATTAAATTGAAGATATTTTTTTGAATATCCAAAAATTATATATATTTATAAAAATACAAATGTTCGAAAGTAAATAAGGATATCTAGTACATTGCTGTTGTCTATATTTTTTTTTTGTCAACAAAGAACTAAAACAAACTAAACATCTAGAGTAAGCCATCGTGGCGGAACTGTATCAATATAGACCAATTATGTGGGATGACTACGAGCACTTCTCGCCAATTTGTTTGCTTTTCCTTTTTTTTCCGGGATATAAGCTTCACCTGAAAATTTCCCAAGAGCTCCTTCCAATAGTGAAATTCTTCTAAATGAATAGAAAATGTCGGCCACTCCAATGGAGAAGACACTATCTTAACCAAATCAGAGCAATCCGTCGAAAAAACAAGTGGAGTACGTTGTAGTGTATACATACATTCCATTGCCCAAATTAAGGCTTCAAATTCATCGTGTAACGGGGAAAGACTACACCGAATATTACGTATCCCCATCATCTGGTCTGCTTCCCCAATCCCTTTGCAATACCATCCTCGTCCTGAATAAATATCTGATGCTTTCCAAGCGCCATCCACGAAACACTGCCAAGTCCCAGAGGACTCCGACTCGACCACAATTTCACCAATCCTCGAAGGAGTATCTATTCTCCTACAGAGCCCCTCGTCTCCTGTATGCGCCTCTTGCCATATGTTTCCTTCTGTTGTTGCCAGTGCCAGAATATCCAGTGGACTCCGATCCTTATTAGTAAACACAAAATCATTTCAACTTTTCCAAATGTACCAAATAATCCAAGGAAATTGTGTATCCCTAATATCATGTAGAAGTCTCCAAAATAGGAAATTCATATTCGCGTAAATCGATTTCCTGGAAACACACTCTGGTTTGTTGGTACCATTGAAAGGGCCCACGTTTGTACCGCCGGCGGACATTCAAATAGTACATGATTAATTGATTCCTCCTCTGCCCCACATCTCAAACATGGCATATCACAAGGAATCCCCCTTGAACGTAAATTCTTACTAACCGAAACACAGCCCGAAAGTACTTGCCATAAAAAATGTCTGAGTTTGGGTGGACAGTTTACTTTCCATGCCTGAGCAAGCAGTGGCTTTACATCAGGACCAAAAGAAACCTCCACAACCCCTGAATCCGGATATAATCTCTCAGTCGAATAACCTGATTTGACCGTATATTTTCCCGTTTTTGTATAGTGCCATCCCACTGAATCTGGTTTGATAATCCGGCTTAAGGGAATATGCCTGATAATCTCTGCATCATTCGGAATTATCACTGCATCAATCAGAGATAGGTTCCACGAGGGAGTCGATGGATCAATCAAATCGTTGACCATCATGTTAGGATAAGTACGAAATTTGCAAGTTGCTGGTCTCGGGCGAGGGGTAGGTAACCACGGGTCATTCCACACTGAGATTGATGAACCTGATTCTACCCTTTTGATTAGTCCTTTGTTAACCAGAGATCTAGCAGAGACAATACTCCACCCATAAGACGGAGAATATGATCTAATAGGATCCAATGGATCCGAATTACGATAATTCCGGCTTTTGAAAACCTTAGCGAACAAAGATTCCGGTTTATCAATGAGTCGCCATAACTGTTTTGCCAACAGGGCTGTGTTAAAATCCTTAATTAATGGAAACCCAAGACCACCATCACATTTGTCGCGACACAATTTATCCCAAGCCATCCAGTGGATACCATCCTGATTATTCCCAAATTGAAGATATTTATTAAAATCATAATCGCATTGAATCTTTACATATCGATTTGGTGCAAAAAATCTTCTCAGAATCTTTATAAAATGAAGATACAGTTTAAAATCAGTATGTTTGTTTTGATATTACCAATATGGGATGTTTTAGTTATGCATATGGTTAGAATATTCTTGGTATAAATACAATATCTTTGATTTTTTTCCTTAGTAAAACTATTAATATTTTATATGAGTAAATCATGGTCTACCATATACTTATATACTTTTGTGTATTTTAAAAAATATGATTAATGATAGTTTATGGAGATATGTTATTATAATCAGTTCTGGTTCATTGTAGACTACAAATATTACATCGTACTATGTTGAATTTTTATGTTGACATGATATAATTTAAACAATATACTTTAGTGACATTTCTTATTGTATTCTAATTTTTCATGACAGAATATAGCACATTCTACATACATTATGCTTGATTTTATGTATCTATGATTTATTTTACGTTAATGATATATCACTCGAACAATATAGTGTCAGAATATTTCTTATTGTAATGATCATTATAGTCTAGGTAATATGATCTCATTTAGTTGAACAGTCTAATATGATCTTATTGTAATGATGAAAATATAGTCTATGTAATACGATATCATTAGGTTGAAGGATTTGATTAAAATAATACGATCTAATTATGTTACACGATTTGATAAGGTTGGTGAGTCTAATATATAATCGGATGTTAGTATAATAGATGGACCTAACATAATTATAAAATCCAATTAAATCAACCTAATTAAATTGTGGGAGTCATCACATATAGTACTGTGTCCTAATAACAACGTTTTATTAATTAGTATAGATGGATATGTGATGATAATTATGTTACGATAATACTAGATGATACCCCGCACCTTGTGCGGGTAAAATATATGATTTATATTTGATTACTATATAAATTGTTATCATAGTAGTCAAAGTTTTTTATGGCTAATATACTATCTATAAATATAATATTCAGTAGAATATCTAATCTAATAAACAATAGCAATATATCATCAAACATAATATAAATTTTGTTAAAATAAAAATATTTATAATGTTATAATTTTGATAAATTTAAAATAATTCTAGTATTTTCACAATTTATGAAGTTGCTAATATTTAAACTTCTATAAAAAAAAATAATATATAAATACTTTTATATTCAATTTAATAACGTAGTTCAAATAAAACTTGATAAAATCAAATAAAAACTTTCAAATTTCGGCGTTTATTAAATATTTCATATACGTAATTCAAAATTATGAGTAAATTTAATTATTTATATGCAATATGCATGTCATCCTTTTCATTTTGTAGTCCATGTGGGATAAAAATTTGCATTTATATAATTTCTAAAATTTAAATGTCATACAAACTATTAAATCTCTTAATTATATGCTTCTAAATGTTTGAATCTAATGATACCATAAAAGAGAAAAAAAATCTAATGGAATATCTATATTTTCCATATTAAAACTGTATATTAATTTTTTGTTGACGTGTCTGAATGTAACTATTTTATTAGTTAGTTTCCCCTAAAATTACTCTGAGTGAGACACATGTCTGAATTTTCTCTCTCCGTCTTCTCAATTAATATATAGGGGATAGATTGTTTTTGTCCATATATGGACCATTAAAAACGTTAGAACCGTATATAGTAACATAATTAAATTGTGTGCTCCACTTTTTTATTCTTAGTTAATACCTAAGGAATAGGTCCAAGGGTCCAAACAACTTTTTTTAGGTAGATGTTTCTTCCTTTACTAGTATAGACTAGAACCGGATCCGTATGTCGGCACGCAACATTATATTTTATTTAATATTGAATATAAAAAAAATAAATTTACAATTTATTAATTATAGATATAATTATAAAAATTTGTGTTTCACCTAATAACATTAAAAATAAATATTAAGACCAGAATGATATTATTTAATTTGGAATTATACGAATTTTATCAATATTATAAATATTCTTTTATGGTTTTATTAGAAATAGAGAATAAGATTGTTGTTTTAAACAAGAAAGAAGTACAAAGACAACAATAAATTAAAAATTACATCAATGTAATTAAAATATAAGTTAGAGTAAATATCAACTTTGAAAATAGAATATTTACATACTAATAGTTTGGAAAGTGAAAGTAAAATTTAGATAGTAATGTTAAGGCTGATATTCATATTTGTTAATATTCATTACATATACTGCTAATAATATCCTTTTAAAACTTTTTTTAAAGAAGCCCTAAATAGAATAGTATTATGTATTTTTATTTTGTAAAAATTAGTCAAAATATCAATAAATTTCAATTTTAAAATTCATATTTAAAGTTTGATTTTAAAATACTTCAGCATTTTAGAGTAACATTGTTTTTTTATAATTTTTTACTGTTTTTATAAAAGATCGGAAAGTCTCACCTTGAAAGTTTTCTATTTTCGATGATATTTAATTTATTCTACATTCTCAATCTTAACAATGTTAACAAAATGATTTTTTAAAGATAATGTTAATCGAAAATCTAGATTTCCATTTATATGTTAGAAGATTTTGGGAGTGTATCATTTAATATCTCGAATATAGGAGAGTTTAATGGGAGAGTATAATTATTAGTATATTCTACATTCTCAATCTTAAAGACGTTAACAAATCGATATTACATATTTTTCAAATATATACGATTTTAAGCCAAATCTAAATATAGAATTTAAACAAAATATCTTATATAATAATATATGTATTACTTAAAGTAATCTAACTATTATAATAATATTTTTATGATTTTCATACAATAAAACATATGTTGAACCTGTCATAAATTTGCTTTCTGAATATTATACTGTCATCAAAAAATTTGTATACATTCAAATTTGATATTAATCTAATCCATATAATTTATATTAATTTCATATTTATAGTATGATTATATAATATATCTATCGATTTATATATATATATAGTTTTAATTATTTTAATATATAAATATTATAGTTTGAAAAAATTTAACAGACCCATTATATATATATATTTGAATGTAATTTCACATTTATAAAAAAATATACTAACCCATTAATATATTAGTTATTTTTGATGTCATAGAATCAAAACAGATTAATTAAATATCTTAACTCATATTAATTTTTATTTAAATATTTTAATAATAGAAACTATAAAACCCTGTAATTATATATAAACAAAAATTAATCTGTTTCACTATATCATTGAATAATATAACATACATATAGACTTAGTTTTAACATTTTCATTTTATCAAGTTAAAATATATCAATCTAATTAAAGAATTTTATTTTTCCAAGTTAAAAGTTTATATTTTATTAATATTATATTTGAATTATTTATGTATGTTTTATTTATTAATAATTGAAATATGTTCAAAAACATATTTATTGATTGTGATTTTGTAATTTATAAAAATAGTGGATGTGTTATATTATTTACTTATATTTATTATTTGATTTAATAATTTAATATGAATGATTTTATTTTATTTTTCGTTTTTAATTAATAGGAAAAATGGGACCTATTATTTTATATTGTTTGGATACATATTTAATAGAGATAATGTTAATTTCCATAATCATAAATGTTTATCTCAACTTCTAATCTGAACCGTTTATCTCAACTTCTAATATAACCGTACATTATAAATGATATGATAACGACAATAATGGTTTTTTTCAAAAAAGACTTCTGTTTTGATATAGTATTTAATATAGTAGATTGTACAAATAGACACATCTTTATATATTTTAGTAAGACATTCCTAAATATGTAGAAACATTTCCTAAAGTTTTTACCAAATATTGAATTAGTGTAGATTCTATTGGCGGAGCCCAAGATAACCATATATTTGATTTTAGGATGAATACATATCCAATTTTAGCTTCTTCTTTATCTTCACTCCAGAAAGTATGGAAAGTAATATTATCAGGTTCTATCTTTTTCGAAAGTTGTTCTTACTTCAGTTGTCCACTTTTTCCGTTGGTTTAGGGAGAGCCTTGAGTTTTTTAGAAGCTTGTGAAGCCTTTGATGGTTTTTTCCCCTGAGAACTGACCAAAGAAGCAAATTCATCCAGTGGATCCACAAAAGGGCCAGAATCAGCAAAGTTGGATGGGATAGTCCCGCTGAAAAAAAATAACATATGATTTAGGAAAGCCTTCCAAAAAATTTATAAAATCTCACTAATTTTGTATTTGATCATTCCAAAAATCTTAGAAAGACGTTTAAAAAATCATCTATAAATGTCAACAACTTACTAAGTTTAGAAAGAATGTACTCTAAAAAGTAAAACCAATAGAGCAAAATTTAAAAAATTCAGGAAAACCTTCCAAAAAATTCATAAAATCTCCCTAATTTTGTATTTGATCATTCCAAAAATCTTAAAAAGACATTATAGACGTTTAAAAATGCTTCTATAAATGTCAACAACTTATATACTAAATTTAGAAAGACTTTCTTAAATATGTATTTTAGCCTCCTAAATTTAAGTTTCATCCAAATAATCACAACAATTATCATCTGTACATTTTCCGAGAATTACTTGATTGTAGACTGTTTATAAACTTACTAAACATTTTAAAATATTAAACAATTCAATGTGGCAAATCTAACCAAATTTTAGTTGTTATGTAAATGAGCATAAAAATATAATTTGTACGATTTAGGAATGTCTTCCTGAATATGCAGGAAAGCTTCCTGAATTTGAGTTTTTGTTTATATCAGGAAAACAAAATTCTCTGTAGACATTTTAGGATGAAATACTTGACCATTTCAAAACTTACTATATATAAAATGATTTTAGTTGTCAAATTGTGTTGTATCTGACCAAATTATATTTCTTGCTAAATTAGACAAAAAATCATATATAAGTTTTCTGAAAGTCTTCCTAAATGTGTAGGATAGTTTCATAAATTTGAGTTGGTTATATATAACACAAAATTTCTCATTTATACGTTGTAGAAAAGCCTTTCAAAATGAGTAGTATTCCTAAATTTGAGTTGTTGTATAAAGAGAAACAATAGTTCTCGTTACATGTTTTAAGATGAACTACTTAGACAAAAATTGAGTTACTGTATAAAAGTTTATATTTATACGTGTTTAGTAAAGCTTTCATAAATATGTAGAAGGAATTCCTAAATTTGAATTTGTGTAGTACTCTTCTTAGGCGTCATCATCTTCATCTTCTTCCATAAGATTGGGTTTCATCTCTTTTGCATAATCAAACTTTGCTCTAGAAGAAACAGACAATTTCATCAGATTTTTTCTTGTTTCCTTTTTTCTAAATGTCAAGAAGCAATAAAAAGGGGATAATACAGTGGAAGTGTCTTGTAATGAATACACATGTAAGGACTCATAAAATGACAAACCTGTTCATGTTTAACAATTTCATTGCTCGTACAGGAAACAAACCAGCCTTGGCCAGAACAAAGGTTAAATGTGTTGGTAAACAATATAGTGAATACGATCGAATGAAGATACTACAAATATTAGCTACAGCCATAGTTTCATTACTACAGCAATCGCTGGCCTTAGACTCCTAGATCTATGGTAGACTAATTGATTTCATAAAATGATTGGTAAAGACTAATATGACTTCTCCTTTTCTGTTATAACCTCACCCTGTCAAAACTACTTCTTAACAAAGAAACATCAAGAAAACTTATCCAGAAATAAAAAGAACTTAACAAGAAAGTTCTGTAGTCATTACAAATCTTTAAGCTCTGCAAAAATCTTAGAGATCAATAATTCAAAATCATGCCTCTGTATCTTTTAAATTCATCTAAAATCTGACATAATTCTCTAACCGGATGCTAACGACTGCTTGTTTACACTTCGCATTGAAAAGGGAATGAACAAGCCTGTGAATCAGATGTGATAAACCCTCAAAGAATTTAAACCAAACTTCACATAGTCGACAAATTCTCAAAAAGTACAGATACAAAGTGAGCTAAAACCAAAACCTATCGACTAAAGGAGAAGAGAAGAGAAGAGAGTATGGACTTACGATGATTCTTCTCTGCTTTGCGGCAATGACCAATTTAACGGCGATTGGATCATGGATGAACGCAGTTAAGACGACAAGCTTCGATTGGTGATTTTCTCAGAGCTCATTCTCTTTCTCTCGAGCAGCTTTCTTTCCCCTGAAGGTGTCAAATCGATTGATATTTGGAGCCAAAGATGATACTAGTTTGCTACTTTATAAAATCGAGAAAACAAGGCTTGGTTTCCGTCAACGACGGGATTCGGCTAAGTTTCAGGCAAAGCTGAACAGCAATTAGGTTTCCGGCAATGGCTCTAGAAGAGAGAAGGAGTAAGCCGCTAGTTTTTTAGAGTTCCCTTGTGTTGTGCAGAGGGATATAGGCCCTGTTCGTTTGCAGGTCGCGCGACCTACGACCTGCGACCTGCGACTGCCACTGCGACTAAGTGTCGCAGCTGTTGTTCGTTTACATGTCGCAGCGACCTGCGACCAGTCGCAGGTCGCAGGTCTTTTGTTCGTTTACATGTCGCAGGTACCTGCGACTAGTCGCAACTACCTGCGACTGATCGCTAAAAATTTTAGCGATTGATTTTCAGGTCGCCGGTCGCAAGTCGCAGGTCGCAAGTCGTAGGTCGCGCGACCTGCAAACGAACAACAATCTGGTCGCAGGTCGCAAGTCGCAGGTCGCAGGTCGCGCGACCTGCAAACGAACAAAAACTTGTCGCAGGTCGCAGGTCGCAGCGACTTGCAAAAGAACAGGGCCATAGTAAATTTGCCAGCATTAATAGTGAAACATTTTGGTCCAAACCTCCTTCCTAATTTTTTTGTGTCACTAAAACCTTAAAATGGTTTATTTCTCAATTCTACGAATAAAATTTAATCTTATATATAATTAGTGAACATCTTCCCATATTGTGCATCACTTTGCTGCCACGTGTCCACAATTTCGTGTCCCACCTACATTTGGTAAGAAACGACGTCGTTGCTTTGGATCAACGTCCTTTGAGCCACGCGTGTATATTTCGATGTTGGTCCTCCATCAAATATAGAGGCCCATTAAGCTCTTATATGGGCTTACAGACATTTGTGCATAAATATTTGCATACCAGAATTTACGAATCCACAAAGTATTTTTGTTAGGAAATGGAAGAAACAAAACAAGTCCTAAAGATTTTATTTCTTCGTAGAAACATGATTAATGATACATATTCACGTATCAATATCTCTGTGATTAATATATACTAGGCATCTTTCTCCACACCCGCGCATGCGCGACCGTGAACTAATTATGTTTAGTTTTATAGTAACAAAATTCTCAATTCTCAATTCTTCTTCCTAACAAAATTCTATAGTAAGATAATTTCTAATAGCTGAATTCTCAAATCGCTATTTTTGAGAATTGCATTTATAAATAAAACAAATTCTACTTAAAAATCAATAGAAAATAACCATAAGCTATTTTTTCTTTAGAAAAAGAGTAAAGAAACTTTTTACTAAAAGTATCAGAACCGGATCTCGAAAAAAAAAAAAATTAACGACTTCCGTCTATACCCATCTCTAGAATAATACCTACCTTAATATTTAAGATATAAAATAAACATTTACAGAATAACTAAAAATGAGTAATAAAATACATTTGTTTTAAAAAAAAGCAAGCACTTGCAAAGAAGATCAATCTAAAGCATCAACAAGTAAATCTTTTAAAAATTCAAAAAATTATACATTGTGATTATTCCAAAGAAAACCAAAAAAATAATTAACTTAAAAAATAAATGGATCAGAATTATATTGAAAGTGAAAATATAAATTTATTAGATAAAAGTATTATCCACGTAAACAATGAAAAAAACAGTTATATAAAAAATATGAAACAAAATATAATTACTAAACAACTTAATTTCACTAAACAAAAAATATAAAATTTTAATTAATATTAAGCCTAACAAAATTATAAATAGACCAATTGAAGACAAATTCTTCAAAATATATTTAAAAACAAGAGACATGACTGAAATTATATAAAGAGTAAAAAGGAAGAAAATACGTAATCACCAAAATAAATAAAATAATGTGACTTATTATAACTAATAATTAACAATAACAAAAAAGTAAAAAGTTAAAATAGTAGAAACAAATCAAAAATGCAAATACACCCACACGTTTGCCAATCATTGCCATTTTCTTAAATCACATAAACATATTCTTTTCATTTTTTTCTTTTAATATTATGATTGGGTATTAAAAAAATATTATGTTCAGCGGAAATATTTAGGTAGATTACATATATAATAATGATATGTTAATTCTTAAAATATACATAAACAACAAATAAATACTAAAGTATTTTGGATTGCATAATTTTATTAAACAACATATAATACGAAGAAAAAAACATATAACCAACGGAACACCACTCCGCGCATGCGCGGAGTTAGCAGCTCTACTAGTTATATTTAAATTAGAATAGTTTGTTATTTGAAAACCTTGAAAAGTTATAGATAAAAAATTTCTTAGTAAATACAATCAACTTTTTTCTTGACATACTTGTATTTCTATTACTATCTCCAAATGGGAAAATGGGAGAAATCAACCCGTACATTTTTTCACGGGGATTTTCATACCCGAACTTTTACAATATGTATTTTTCAATCCAAATTCATTTTAAATCTAAATTAATATAAAAATTGGTGAAATCAAACATTGACTCTGATGATGTTATTCAAACGTCAAATTTTGATGAATATCATTTTAATTGAATAAAACAAAAAAAATTACGTTTGAATAGTATCATCAGAGTCAATGTTGGATTTCACCAGTTTATATTAGTTTAGGTATGAAATTTATATTTAAAATGAGTTTGAGTTGAAAATACCTATTATGAAATTTCTGATATAAAAATCCCGTGAGAAAAAAATTCGAGTTGATTTTCTCCATTTTTCCATCTCTAAATTACCTGTAAAACTTTAAATTAACTAGTATAATATCTTGAGACACAAAAAAGACTGACTTTAATATAGAGAAAGGTGGACGAGACATGTTTTATTTGGGTCTATGATAATGATGAGAGCCCAAACAAATTTCACACAAAATCAGCCCAAATCAACCTTTTACTTTTTTTTTTTTTTTTTGTCACGAGTCACGATAACCTTTTAGGGTTTTTAAAGGAAAGTCACGCAAATGTCGTCTTTTTCAGTGTGGGGCTTTTCACTGCCGCTGGTAAGAACTTTGTTTTTGTTGTTTTCTTCATAAGTTTGTAACCCCAGCTAAATCTCCTCTCGCTCAGCAAAACCCCTATTTTTGAATATTTGTGGACTTCTTGTTGCTTCAAATATATTGTGATTTAGACTTAATTTTCTTCTCATCATTTTTCCTCTGAAAAAAAAAATCCTCCATTAGCTCAAAGTTCCTTCCTTTTTCTTTATTTCCTGCAGCCATTTTTAGCGCTGAGAGCCGAATTTATCTCCCTTTTCCCCGGATTTGAGGTATGTCATTTGTGCATTTTTGATTCGACATTTCTCTGTTTTGAAAGAAGACGCATCACATACCTTTGATTTGTTTTGTCTTGAGAGATTTACGATCAATGTATCTGTGGTAGCAGAATCTTGAGAAGATATGGACAGGATCAATGGATTGTCTGATGATTTGCTAGTGAAGATATTATTGTTTCTCCCGACGGAAGATGCCGTCTCCACTAGCGTTTTGTCCAAACGATGGGAACATCTTTGGATGTGGCTGCCAAAACTTGATTTTGATGATGGTTCTTATCCAGAATCTAAATGCAAGAGGTTAAAGTGTTTTCTCGAAAGAAACCTGCCATTACATAAAGCTACGGTTATAGAGAGTTTGCGACTTCAGTTCCTTTACTACTGTACCGTGTGTTATAAAAGTGAAGATGTCAAACAGTGGATTGCAATTGCAGTTTCTCGACAAGTACGTGAGCTGGAGATTTCTTTTTCTTGTTATGATAATCAAAACATATTACCAAGTAATCTGTATAGCTGTGAATCGCTCGTGGTCTTGAAACTCGAAGGTGAGTTTCTCTTGGATGTTCCTCCAATGGTTAGTCTTCCTTGTCTGAAAACTCTGGAACTTCGAGATATCGCATACTCTAATCAAGAATCTCTTCAGTGCCTTCTATCTAATTGCCCTATTCTTGAAGATCTATTGGTGGAATTTGGTCGTGCTGCCGATATGAGAAAGTTTAGTATTATCGTCCCGTCTTTGCTTAGTTTATCACTCTATACACCTGATTATGAGGGGTTTGTTATAGATGAGTTTGTGATAAATACTCCTTCTTTGAAGTATTTCAAGCTTGAGGATACAATGTCTGAACCCCACTCATGTGTAATTGAGAATATGCCTAAACTGAGGGAGGCATATGTCGATGTTAATGATGAGTTATCCAATACCAACACTCTGATCAGATCAATCAAATCCGTCAAGAGTCTTACATTATGCGTAAAATGGAATGCTATAGAGGTAAATCAGTTTCCATCTTTCAACTAAAAGTCTTCATGTTTAGAATCTTATACTTTTTTCAATGTGCTTTATAGAATGTGTGCGATGACGGTTTTGTCTTCGATGAGCTTGAGCATTTGAAGCTATGTGCATGCCAAGAATTCGGTATCCTTGTCTCGATCCTCAAGCATTGTCCTAACTTACAAGAACTAGGCTATTTTGGTATAAAAGTAAGTTTCAATATTACATTTCTTTTCTTAGTGTCCAATGCATAGTACGTATGGTTATAACCTAGTTCTTCTGTTTTATCTCAGGAGCATTGCTATAATTTTGTGACACGTTTCGAAGAACCGACTATGGTTCCTGAATGTTTGTCGAAACTACGGATTTTCAACTGGTTCGGATCATCATATCTACCATATCTGCACAATCTTTCTGGTTATATCTTGAAAAACGCTTATTCCTTAAAGAAGGGAACAATCTCAACGTCTGGTGATTGATTGTTGTGTTCCAAAACTTAAGATGATCAAGGAGTTGGCACTTTCTTCCCGAACTTCAACAACGAGCCAACTCGCATTCATGAGTATTCAACTTTTAGATTAAAAAAATGTATTGCTCTTCTACTTTCCTCAGCTCGTATGTATGGTATTATGTGAAAGAGAAGTTACTTTCAACTTTTATATTTAAAATTTGTAATATTCACATGAAGGTTTCAGTTTTGGTTATTTGAAAAGTAGTTATGTCTTTTATGCTATGATAAAAAATATGAAGGTTTCAGACACCTAATGGAGATTCAAGATTTACTCTGTTTATTCTTAACCAAAAATCAATATTGCTCTGTTCACATTATTACTCACCTGGCAAATACGCACAAGGATTGACTCTGCAACATGAGAACGTGGAATGTGTGATTGGAGCTGATGATTCACGCACAGGCCACTGAAATCAAAACAATCTGAAATGGTTTCAGATGCAAAGACACTCAAACTCATAGATCTTGGAGAGAGAAAGAGTGGTAATTACTCAAACCTGTTTCATGCGTTCAAGCTTGGTCGTTTCGTATATAGCGAGCTGAGTTTCATGGACCACGAGCAAGTGTACTTGATCTTGATGAAACTGAACATGCGTGTCTGAAAGTTTGCAGAACCTTGCTTTTATGTGCCTCCATAGTTATTTCCACAGCTGTAACTTTGCGTAGGACGTTCAGATTACAGCTAAAGTTTAAAGTTGCTCAAATGTAAACAGTTTGAGATCAGTTATATGGTGAAGAACTCTAACGCTCTTGGTATGGCATGGCCGATTACATGGCCTGGTTAAAGTTTGGTCTCGGTCAAGAAAAGAGTGACGACTGATGAGGCAAGAAAAGAGTTATGTCGCGGTTTCTTGGATGCAAGAGTCAAATGATTGATCATGAAGAGAGATTAAAGCATTTTGTTGAAGCCTTCATGTTGGTTCGGAAGTGCTTTTTGGTGGTTAGAGAAGTAGCTCGTGAAGGGAAAACGGCCAATTAGTACCTGAACTCTTGGTAAATGTGCGAATTAGTACCTGAACAATTTTGGTGTGCTAATCAGTACCCAAACTATCACATATCGGATTTTACATACCTGAACTATGTGTAAAAGTGTCAATCAGTACCTGAACAATTTTGTTGTGCTAATTAGTACCCAAACTCTCACATATCGGATTTTAAATACCTGAACTATGTGTAGTTGGCCAAAACATGCATTTATCCGAATTCCATTAGTCAACATTGTAATAATTCATAAAAAAATCAAAATCAAAATCAAAATAAATTCATAAAAACACATAAACAATTCGAAAAAATTCATAAAAATTCAAACAAATTCAGAAAAATATAAAAAAACTCAGAAAAATTCAGAAAATTCTAAAAAACTAAAAAATATCCAAAAATTTGACAATAATCAAAAATTCAAACATATAGTATGTTCAAACATATAATATATTTGTATGATATCGTGTGTTTGTTTTTGTATCATAGTTTAGCATCACCCCATTCTTTCTAAAAAAAACATATAGTCTGTTTGTATGATATTGTATGCTTGTTTGGTACCATAGAATAAATATAGTATGCTTGTTTTTGTATGATATAGTATATAGTATATAGTATGTAAAAATTAACACTTGAAAATATTGTTTTCTTTAAAAAAAAACAAAAAGCATACTATATACTATATAAAATTGTATTCTTTTTTATATAGTATACATTATGCTTTTTTGTTTTTTGTTTTTCTAAAGAAAACAATATTTTCAAGTGTTAATTTTAACATACTATATACTATATACTATATCATACAAAAACAAGCATGCTATATTTATTCTATGGTACCAAACAAGCATACAATATCATACAAACAGACTATATGTTTTTTTGAGAAAGAACCGGGTGATGCTAAACTATGATACAAAAACAAACACACGATATCATACAAATATACTATATGTTTGAACATACTATATGTTTGAATTTTTGATTATTGTGAATTTTTGGATATTTTTTTATTTTTTAGAATTTTCTGAGTTTTTGAATTTTCTGAATTTTTCTGATTTTTTTTGAATTTTCTGAATTTGTTTGAATTTTTCTGAATTTTTTTATATTTTGAATTTGTTGATTTTTTATGAATTTATTTGATTTTTTTTATTTTTATGAATTATTATGAACTTTTATGTATTTTCTGAATTTTTATGAATTTTTTCGAATTGTTTATGTGTTTTTTATGAATTTATGTTGATTTTGATTTTTATTTTTTATGAATTATTACAATGTTGACTAATGAAATTCGGGTCAATGCATGTTTTGGCCAACTATACATAGTTCAGGTATTTAAAATCCGAGATGTGAGAGTTTGGGTACTAATTAGCATAACAAAATTGTTTAGATACTAATTGACATTTTTACACATAGTTCAGGTATGTAAAATCCGATATGTGATAGTTTGGGTACTGATTAGCACACCAAAATTGTTCAGGTACTAATTCGCACCTTTACCAAGAGTTCAGGTACTAATTGGCCGTTTTCCCAGCTCGTGAAAGTTCTTTGAATGTGGCAAGTGGATTACTCATGTAGCGACATATCTGGCTAAAGTTAAAAAAAAAAAAAACGACAAACATGTCATCCCAATTACAGAACCGGCAAGAAGTTGAGCAAGTTTCAAAGTATCAACATCTCAAAAGATTCAAGAAGAGCAAAGCCGAAATTCTCACAAATCGCGTTAAAATGCTTATTGAATACAATAAGATTCCAAACAGAATGGTACAGGCTAGGCTTGTTCAGCGTCCCCGAGCTCTTCATCTTCTGGCACACCTCGGACATACAAAACGTTGTTGCATCTGTGTGAAGCATAGTCAGTGGATTAAACCAAGAGATCCGAAAGAGATCAAGATCACCAACGGCCGAGTTCAATTCTTAAGTTTCAATCAGTTTAGTTGGAAAGAAAACTCATGTACTTGGCAATAAATGGTAACATTGTAAACTATATATATTACCTGATCAAGATCTCTCCAAGGTTTCCTGTCATTTGTCCATCGATGTACTCTTCGGTGTTTCCAAGCTGCAAAAACAGTTTGGCCAAACTCAATGATTAAAATGAAAAGAATGATCGAAGGCGCGTGTTTAAACACTATAACATCAATCTCTGTTTAACACTTCAATGACAAAATATAATAACTAACTTTAGCGTTTCCGAAACAGAAGATAAAAATAGGTAAAGACCGTACCTGCAAGTTCATGTACGAGTCAACAGAGGCAAGAAAACCTGTGATTCAAGGAAGAAGATAAGTTACAAGCTTTGAGTATAACAATTAAGCTGTTTAACAATGGAAGTTAATAATAATACCTTTGTATTCCATTCCCCACTTAAGCTTAACAATAACAGTCTTCCCGGTCAAATTGTTCAAGAATGGCTTCGGGTTTACTGGAATCGTCTGCAGATTTTTCATCAAAATAACAAAAAAAAAAATTCAAATATTTACTCGTTAATCAATTAAAAAACCAAGCTTCACAGAAATCATGATAAACCCTAATTTAGAAACCACACCCAACAATAATCCATCGGAGCTGGAAGAGCTCAGAAACAACAAAGTTCGCGGCGAGTTGAACAATTACAGTTCTAACCTTATAAACCCCACTAAAGCTCAAAAATCTACGGAAGAAGATTGAAGAGATCGAAACTTACCGCCATGAAGTTAGACAAGGAAGAGAGAAATCGAAGATTGGGATGAAACACAAATAAAACCCTAGGCTCCTCTGTTCGTTCGTCTCTCTCTCTCAAAACCCAGAAATAGAGGGAGAACAAACGACGCTGTTTTAGCCGAAAATAAACCCTAGGCTACACCAAAAAGGCCCGTTTTGTACTGTTAAGCCCAACACTATTGTCTGACCCAGTAAAGTTGAAGTTGGGCCACTTTGTTTACAAAAGGTGCACTTGTGGATGTATTTTTGCTCATCTCTCATGAACAAATCGTTTTTCTTCTTCTCCATTTTGCCCTTCTTCTATCATGAACAAGTTTCTTTTCTCTCTCTATTTTTTCATCATTTGTTTTTTGCTTTCTCATTTTTCTTTTTCTTTTTTATATATTTTATCATCTCTCCTCTCTACATTCATTTGATTATTTCAGTTTTCTAAAGAAATCTAAACTATTTTTTATTTTATAATAAGAACTATAATTTTTTTTCTATATTTTGACATCCACTTTGATATATTTTAATTAAATATTTATAAATAAAACTTATGTACACAATAAGCGTGGACACGGACAATCATTCATGCATTTCCCTTTATCAAAGCAAAATAAGTGGACACAATAACAGTGGACACGAAGAACATTCATGCATTCCTCTTTCTCAAAGCAAAAAGAAGTGGACACAATAGCCGTGAACACGGACAACCATTCATGCGCTTCCGCGAAACCATTCATGTTCGTGTCCACGATTGTTGTGTCCATTACTTATGCTTCCGGGAGTGGAATGCATAAATGGTTTTCCGTGTCCACGGTTGTTGTGTCCACTTCTTTATGCTTCGAGGAGAGGAATGCATGAGTGTTTGTACGTGTCCACGATTGTTGTATCTACTTCTTTTTACTTCGAAGAGGAGAATGCATGAATGGTTGTCTGTGTCCACGGTTATTTTGTCTACTTTTCTGTTTTGAAGAGGATAATGCATTAATGTTTGTCCGTGTCCACGGATTTTGTGTCCACAAATTTTATTCAAAAATACCAAAAATATATCAAAATGGAAATCAAAATGTAGAAAAAAAAACTGTAGTTCTTATTATAAAATCAAAAATATTTTATGTTTATTCAAAAAAATAAAATAATCAAACTAATAGAGAAGGGGAGATGATAAAGTGTATAAAAAAAAAAGAAAATGAGAAAAGAAAGAAAAGCAAACAAAGGAAAAAAAATTATATAGTGCTATGGAAGAGAAAAAGGAAAAAGAAAGAGAAATGGGAAACAAAAAGAATGAGGATAAAATAGACAATTCTCAAGGTGAAAGTGCACCTCATGTGGAAAGTGCATCTTTTGTAAACAAAGTGGTGAAAAGTCCATCTGAGTGTAAATAAATGGAGATTCAAGATTTACTCTGTTTCTTCTTAACCAAACATCAATATTGCTCTGTTCACATTTTTACTCACCTGGCAAATACGCACAAAGGATTGAATCTGCAACACGAGAACGTGGCATGTGTGATTGGAGCTGATGATTCACGTACAGGCCACTGTAATCAAAACAATCGGAAAGGGTTTCAGACGCAAAGACACTCAAAAATCATACATCTTGGAGAGAGAAAGAGTGGTAATTACTCAAACTTGTTTCATGCATTCAAACTTGGTTGTTTCGTGGATGGAGAATGGAGTTTCAAACCAACCGGCACAAGAAAATCACACTCCAGAAGGTTTGGGATTGAGAAATCAATGGGAAGAAGAAACAAGTTTTCAGTAAATACAAAAGTTTTGGTAAATAACAATCTATGTTCCTCTTCTCTTCTTCAACATTGTAACAAAACCAATAGCCTCGCAAAGTTCTAATTTTGATCAAACAATACAAAAGTAATATTCCTCAATGAAAAAACACACCCAACGCCAGAGATCAATAATGAGTAATTGATTGATCACACAAAAGAGAACACAACTCAGCTGATATCGATCCAGATATCCCAGGAAGCTACGCATGAAGTGGATGAAGTGGGTGAAGAATGTAGCAAAGTGGAGCTTGAATACAAGAGATTTCTTCTAGAATGTGGATTGTGTGAATCTTAAGTTCCTGCAAGTAGTTCTTGAGCAAAACGACAGTTATGTGTTTGGTTAAAGAGTATCAAACCAGACGGTTTTATAGCTGGTTCGATGATTTTCTTGTGTATATTTTGAAAGAGCAAAAAAGTTGACTAAGTCAAACTATAATTAACGAAACAAACCTGATAAATACAAGAAAGAGCTAAGCAACTTCCACTACTCAACTCAAAAAAGGAAATACCGAATAGGGACTAAATCGTAATTATAATGTTAGCTTTCGACGGTTGGTATTTTTATCAACAAAAAGGCAACTTTACAAGAACCAAAGATAATTAGTGACTAATCACATTGATAAATAACCCTAAGGATCATTATATATACCGTTTGAGGCATTCTTGTTTCTCACTTTCTCTCTTTCCAATTTTCTGCCTCTCTCTCTCTCTCTAATTTCCTTCTTTCTATCTCTAAGACGTTTTTGCTGAGTTCTCGGTCCGATCATCACCATGTATTACAGTGAACTTGTAGCCGTTGTGGAGAAGGATGTTACCTCTCGTAGTTTCTTTTGTTTGGTTGATGCCGCCGTGATGCAGTACGAAGAAGAACCCCGTAAAGGAAAATCCAAATGTCACAGGAAGACGACGACGAAGACTCTCTCTGCAAAAGAAGTAGAAGTTGTAGGAGAAAGAGACAAGCGAGTCTTTCTTCAATTCCCAAGAAAAGCAAGAACTTCGGTAAAGATATTCGTTGCAAGAAGACAAGCGAATCTTGATGGGGCTTCTACTTCTTCATCACGAAACCATTCACTTCTTCTCGACGTCAACACGAACCCGGCTACTGATTCCGAGATATTACACCCAGAAAACCCTAATTCTTCTTCTTCATCGCTTCTTCTCGACCTTTACTATATCCCAACTGATTCTGACTCCGAGAAGATGGAGATAAGAAACCCTAACTTGCAATCGTCTATGTCTTCGTGCCTAACAGAGAAGAAGACAAGCCGCAAGAGACGTCCCGTGGAAGATAAGAAGCCTTGTGGTAAGTCCAAGAAAGCAAAGCTTGCTACTTTCTCATGGATAGGCAGAGAGACTCCTGAGAGGCTTGTTGAAAGTTAAACTTGATTTTGGATCAAGTTTAATTATTTGGTTAAACCCAAGATTGATCAAATTTCTAGAAGTTTTATAGAATCATCATCTTCCACCTCCTTAAACAAAAATTTAGATATTCATATAGAATTATCTAGATAATTAAGAATAAAATAATATATATATTATGGTAGAATCCTCTAGATTTTAGATTAAAATATGTAAGATATTTTGTACTTTGGAGGCTATAAATACCTCTTTTCCCTTTCATTTGTAACCAAGTTAAAATCAAGAAATATAAAGTCTTCTACTAAGTCTTCCTTTCAACATTTCTCTCCCAAATTTTCTTAAACACTTTCTCCATCACCTCTAAAATAGTTTCATTTCCAACAAAGTGGTATCAGAGCTAGTTATTTCTCTTAAAGATGTCAAACAATGGTGTTCCCTTCCAAGTCCCAATGCTCACAAAGAGAAACTATGACAATTGGAGTTTAAGGATGATGGCTATCCTATGAGCACATGATGTGTGGGAGATAGTAGAGAAAGGCTTCATGGAATCGGAGAATGATGGTGGGTTATCTCAAACTCAAAGGGATGGTTTGAGAGACTCAAGGAAGAGAGACAAGAAGGCTCTCTGTCTAATCTATCAAGGATTATATGAAGACACATTCGAGAAGGTCGCAGGAGCAAAGTCGGCCAAAGAAGCATGGGAGAAGCTTCAAACTTCTTACAAAGGAGCTGAACAAGTTAAGAAGGTACGTCTTCAACTTTAAGAGGAGAATTGAAGCCTTGCATATGAAGGAAGGTGAACTCATCTCTGATTACTTCTCAAGAGTTTTAACGTTACTAATACCTAAAAGAAACGGTGAGAAGTTAGATGAGGTGAGAATCATGGAGAAAGTTCTCAGATCGTTGGATTCAAAATTTGAGCATATTGTCACGGTGATTGAAGAGACAAAAGACTTGGAGACTATGACTTCTTGGATCACTGCAAGTGATATATCATGGTTTTTTCCGGTTTTTCAGCCATGATATAAGCATCTTTATAGAGTCTTTTATTTGTTTTTGGAGTCTTTTCGAGTCTTTTGCAGGTTCAGGTACATATTAGGCTTGATTGAAGATATTGGAGCATTTTGGAGCATTTAGTTTGAAGCATCTGAAGAGAGCAAGTCGGAGACCATTTTTGAGCCTGGTGTCGATCGACACCACTCCTGGGTGTCGATCGACACCGATCGGGATTTGACAAACCCACCGACTTTTGAAGAAAGGAAATTGCCCAGAAGATTTACATATTTTTAGACTATATTTAGGTTTTTAAGAGTCTCTGTATTCTTTTATCTTAGTTTTTACTTTGTGCTTTGAGATTTTGGCAAAGAGCTTTGGAGAGACAAATCAGAACTCATCTTGTAGAGAGAAGATTTCGAACTCCCTTAATACTCTTTTTAATATCTTAATGCAATTTATTCAGATTATGATTTGTGTTTCATCAACCATGTCTGAGTAAACTACTTGTTAGATTTATGGTTTTTCTAGGTTGATGATGAATTGTTGAATTGGATAGAATTGTTAGGGTTATCAATTGGTTTCTTCATCTAGATTGAATCTAATGCTTGTTCTGGATTGATCACCTAGAATTTAGATCTTAGGATAATTAGTAGACACGAAAGTGTTATTGACTTCCTGAAAATAATTTTAGATGAGCAAAAAAGCTATTCGTAAAGAGATTTGGTTTAGGTATTTTGTGAACTTATCGAACTTGATTTTAATGCATGTCTGAGCCTTTGAATTGCAAAGAGATTTGGAATTCTAGGATCTAGACATAGAAATCTCTGCAACGAGAGTTGATCGATTTGAATTTTGTGTTTCGAGTTCAAGAACGATTCTTCATTAACCCTTAACATTCTGTCTGGTTTGCAATTCTGAATCACCGAAAGAATTTCCCTAAGTCTAGCGCTTTTTCTCCATCAATCTACAAACTTGTTGATTTCGTTTGTTGTCTTTTAATTACAATATCTTTCGTTTAGCTTAATTCGAAAACCTTTACTCTATTGTGCGAATCTTGAATCTCTGTGGAATTCGACCCCTAAGTATTACAACTGATCTCTTAATTTGAGAGAGTAGTTCAAAGGGTTAATTTGAGCATATCAAAATTTGGCGCCGTTGCCGGGGATTCATTGAATTCGCCATTAGACTAGGAATAGAATTTAGACTAAACATTTTATTTCTTGTTTACTCACATTCTTTCTTTCTCCTTTCTTTTGTTTCAGGTTTATGCATACTCGCAACACCAGGAGCAACAAGGAAGCTAAACTTTTGAATCTTACGAATCAGGAGTTGAGAGAGTTAGAACGAACGAACCTAAAGGCAAAGAGATTAGTAGCAATGAATCGGAGAGTTATCATTCGACCTGATGCTACTGGAGTCTTACGAGACAACAGGGTCAAGCCTACAACGAGAACGGCGACCAGATTGATGACCAGGGAAATGTCATCCAAGAAATCATTGCACAAGATGATGCGAACGCCGCTCGAGGGAGGACTCTTGCGGATTTTAACAGGCCTGATCTTTTCTATGCAAATAGGTCTGCGATTCGCCCTCCTACTTTCCCAAGGAATGATTTTGAGTTGAAGCCTGTCTACTTCACTCTTGTGGGTCAACATCCTTTCCATGGTCTTCCTCATGAGCACCCTATGGATCACATTGAGAAGTTTGAGGACTTGGTGACAAGCATCAAACTGAATGGAGTCACTCAGGACTATCTTCTGTGCAAGTTATTCCCCTATTCTCTTGCTGGGGATGCAGCTTACTGGCTCAAGAATGAGAGTCCCGGTTCTCTAACCACTTGGTCTGATACCAAGACTGCCTTCCTCACCAACTTCTTTGATGATGCAAGGTCTGAAGATCTGAGAACTAAAATCTCTACATTCAAACAAGAGCCTACTGAAACCTTCAAAGCTTCTTGGTTGAGGTTCAGGTCTTACCAGAGAGACTGTCCCCATCATGGGTTCAGTGATGTTCAGCTGGTTGCAGAGGTATTGAGAGGTATATTATTGGAGTGCTGAAAGTGAATAAATTGCAAGCTAGGAAATTCAACACTAGGCCCAGCTGAAGCCAAAAAGCTTATTGAGAACTTGGTATCTAGCAATAGTACCAAGAATGCAGACTTTGAAAGGAAGAAAGCAGCTGGAGGAATGGATGGAAGCCAAATGGCTGAAGTGAAGGCAAAGCTAGACTCAGTTCATAGCATTCTTGTGGGCAGAAACATGTTCATTTTTCTGCAGAGGTTGAAACTCTTGAACAAGCTGATGAAGGTCAAGAAGAGGATGTGAACTATGTTGGTGGAACAGGTTTTCAGAATCAGAGGTTTGGAAATCAAAGGAAACAGGCCTTACAATGGTTATGGTCAGAGGAGTGCTTTTACAAGCAATCAAAACTCTTCTAGGTTTAATCAGAAGCCTCAATTTCAGAAGCCTGCTTTTCAGAACAACAACAACAGCAGCAACAGCAACTTCCAAAGGACTTATGGTTCTTCTTCTTATCAACCAATTCCTCCACCAAATGCAGAAAGCAAGATGGAGAGCATGCTGGAGCAGATTCTTGCAGGGCAGACAAAGCTGACAGCGGATTTTAATGGGAAACTTGATTCCATGTACCTAGATCTGATGGGAAATTCGAAGCTTTGAACACTCATGTCAAGAAGTTGGATACTCAGGTTGCACAAACAGCTTCATCCATGAAAAGGCAAGATGGATTCCTTCCTGGAAGGACATATGCCAATCCAAAACATCCATGTAATGCCATCATGCTAAGGAGTGGAAAACAGCTTGACTCAGTTGTGAAAAAGGGCTTCAATACAGATGAAATCGTGGAGATTGAAGATTGGATGATGATGATTTTGACTGTCCGGAGGAGGTGTCGATCGACACCATCCTTAGGTGTCGATCGACACCCACTAAAAATCCGAAGTTTCGAGCCATGACGGACAATCGACACCACTTCGAAGGGGTCGACACCAGTCAGTGTCGATCGACACCAACATAGTGTCATCGATCGACCCTTCGCGGAACAAGCCAGAATCGGCTAAGTCTCACACACACCTGGGGAAAAACGTTTACAAACCCAAAATTCCTTTCCTAAAGGCTTCCAAGAAGTCTAAACAGGAACTAGAAGATGCTAAGTGCAAATCTATCATGGAGAAACTGATTGTTGAGATTCCTCTTGTTGATGTTATGAAGACTTCTCCCATGATGAGAAGGTATGTAAGAGGATGGCTACTCAAGACTGAGTGTTGAGCAAGGAGTGATGATGATTTCTGCTCAGGTCAGTGCAATTATTCAGAATAGAGTTCCCAAGAAGCTCCCTAATCCTGGAAGTTTTGTGTTGACTTGCACTATCTTCTCCAATAGTTTCGAAAGATCCTTGTGTGATTTGGGTTCTAGTGTGAATTTGATGCCTCTATCAGTTGCAATCCGCCTGGGAATGACTGATTTCCAACCAACTAGAATCACTCTTGTTCTAGCTGATAGATCCCTTAGAATACCATAAGGTGTTTTAGTAGATGTCCCTATCCAAATTGGTGATTGCTTGATCCCTACAGATTTTGTGGTGCTGCAGTATGATGAGGAACCCAAAGATCCTCTTATTTTGGGAAGATCTTTCTTGGCTACTGCTGGTGCTATAATTGATGTGCAGAATGGAAGGATAGGCCTACATGTGGGTGATTTGGTGATGAACTTTGACATGGACAAGATTGTCAAGAAACCCACTATTGATGGACAGACCTTCTATGTGGACACACTTTCAGATCTTACTGAGGAAATCTTCAATGAGATGCACTCTGAAGATCCATTGGAGAGAGCTTTGATCACTTCTACAGCTGAGCATCTGGATGACCAAGCAAATGGATATGCAAAGATGATGGATGCTAGTGAGCAAGTTATGAAATTGGTTGCCCAAGAGGAGCTAGTTGGGACTTCAGAGAAAGCTGCAAAACTTGGAGATTGGAGTGTAGAGAAAGCTCCCAAACTTGAGCTGAAACAACTTCCTGAAGGGCTAAGGTATGCATTTCTTGGTGAAAATTCTTCATATCCTGTTATTGTTAATGCTTATCTCAACAACGCAGAGCTCACTTTACTGCTAAGCAAGCTGCGCAGATTTCGCAAAGCTCTTGGCTATTCTCTTGATGATATTTCAGGTATCTCTCCAGACTTGTGCATGCATAGGATCCACCTTGAGGATGAGACAAAGTCATCAATTGAACACCAGAGGAGCTGAACCCCAATTTGCAGGAAGTTGTCAAGAAGGAAATCATGAAATTGCTAGAAGCTGGAGTCATCTACCCTATCTCAGACAGCAATTGGGTCAGTCCAGTGCATGTGGTTCCTAAGAAAGGAGGTGTTACAGTGGTTAAGAATGAGAAGAATGAGCTGATTCCTACAAGGACTGTGACAGGGCACAATGTGTATTGACTACAGGAAGTTGAATGTTGCTACAAGGAAAGATCACTTCCCCCTGCCATTCATTGATCAGATGCTGGAGAGGTTAGCAAATCACCCTTATTATTGCTTCCTCGATGGGTACTCTGGGTTCTTTCAGATTCCCATCCATCCAGATGACCAGGAGAAGACCACCTTCACCTGTCCCTATGGCACTTTTGCATATCGCAGAATGCCATTTGGACTCTGTAATGCTCCTGCGACATTTCAGAGATGCATGATATCTATCTTCACAGATATGATTGAGGATTTTATGGAGGTCTTTATGGATGACTTTTCTGTCTATGGGTCTTCTTTTAAAGACTGTCTTGATAATCTCTGCAAAGTGTTGGCTAGATGTGAAGAAAAGCACTTGGTTCTCAACTGGGAAAATGTCACTTATGGTGAAGATGGTATTGTGCTTGGACACAGAGTTTCTGCGGCTGGGATTGCTGTTGACAGAGCTAAGATCGAGGTGATGACAAGTCTTCAGGCACCTGATAATGTGAAGTCAGTGAGGAGTTTTCTGGGACATGGTGGGTTTTACAGGAGGTTCATCAAAGATTTCAGCAAGATTGCTAGGCCACTTACAGCCCTTCTCTACAAGGATGTGAAATTTGAGTTCAATGCTGAGTGTCTTTCAGCCTTTGAACATATCAAGAAGGCTTTAGTGAGTGCTCCAATAGTGCAACCACCAGACTGGGATTTACCTTTTGAGGTAATGTGTGATGCCAGTGATTTTGCAGTAGGAGCTGTACTTGGACAGAAGAAGGACAAGAAGCTACATGCCATCTATTATGCAAGTCGAACACTTGATGATGCTCAGAAAAATTATGCAACTACTGAAAAGGGTTGTTGGCGGTAGTGTTTGCCTTTGAGAAAATTTCGTCCTTACTTGGTTGGGTCTAAGTGATTGTGCATACAGACCATTCTGCTCTTAAGTATTTGATGCAGAAAAAGGATGCTAAACCAAGATTGCTCAGATGGATTCTCTTCTTCAAGAGTTTGACATTGAAGTTAGAGACAAGAAAGGAGTGGAGAATGGAGTAGCTGATCACCTCTCACGACTCAGAGTTAAAGAAGATGTTCCCATTGATGATTTTCTGCCAGAAGAAAATATTTACATGATTGGAATTGCTTCAGAATCGGATTTGGCGAACAAAAGGCGAAGTGTAGACATGGTGTCGATCGACACCACTCCTGGGTGTCGATCGACACCCCTCCAAAAACTCGAAACTTCGAGTCGTGACGGACGATTGTCGACCAGCTTGGTCGACACTACCTTAGGCTGCTTGACACTAATCAGTGTCGACCGACACCGCCAGGTGTCGATCGACGCCCAACGCAGACGAACCCCGAAACTGCAGAGCCTCACGGTTCGACTTGGAACTTTCAAACAGCTGCTATAGCTGTTCCTGATCACCCTTGGTATGCTCATATTGCCAATTACCTTGCTGCAGACATTGATCCAGGTCTCAAAGAGTATGCTAGGAAGAAATTCTTTAGTGATCTCAAGAGATATTATTGGGATGAGCCTTATCTCTATAGGCATTGTTCAGATGGAATCTACAGAAGGTGTATTTCAGAGTATGAAATTCCTGATGTTCTGTTTCACTGCCATGGATCTGAGTATGCTGGACACTTTGCTACTTTCAAAACAGTGTCTAAGGTTCTTCAAGCAGGCTTTTGGTGGCATGTTATGTTCAAGGATGCTCAGATGTTCGTTTCTCATTGTGATGCTTGTCAGAGAAGAGAGAAGATCAGCAAGAAACATGAGATGCCACAAAAATTCATCCTTGAAGTTGAAGTTTTTGATTGCTGGGGCATTGATTTCATGGGTCCTTTCCCCTCCTCTCATGGGATAAGTACATTCTCGTTGCTGTGGACTATGTCTCCAAGTGGGTAGAAGCAATTGCTAGTCCAAAGAATGATGCTGCAGTGGTTCTTAAGCTGTTTAAGACCATTATTTTTCCCAGATTTGGAGTGCCTAGAATTGTGATAAGTGATGGTGGTTCTCACTTTATCAACAAGGTTTTTGAAAAGCTGCTGAAGAAGCATGGTGTTCATCATCGTGTGGCAACTCCATATCACCCTCAGACAAGTGGCAAGGTAGAGGTTTCGAACAGACAGATCAAGCAAATCCTGGAAAAGACAGTGGGCAAGACAAGAAAAGATTGGTCTACCAAACTAGATGATGCACTTTGGGCCTACAGAACTGCATACAAGACACCACTTGGCACTACACCATTCCATCTGCTTTATGGGAAAGCATGTCATCTTCCAGTGGAACTTGAGCACAAAGCATATTGGGCTATAAAGACGATGAATTTCGACATCAAGCATGCTGCAGAGAGGAGATTGATTCAGCTGAATGAGTTGGATGAGATCAGATTTCATGCCTATGAAAACTCTAAGTTGTACAAGGAGAGAACAAAGGCTTATCATGATAAGAAGATCATCTCCAGAAACTTTGAACCAAATGATCAGGTACTTCTGTATAACTCTCGTTTGCAATTGTTTACTGATAAATTGCGTTCTCGTTGGTCAGGTCCTTTCACTATCATGGAGGTTCGACCATATGGTGCTGTAGTCCTGCGGAACTCCAAAGGCGATGAATTCACTGTGAATGGACAAAGGGTGAAACACTATTGGGCACAAGCCGAGATTCCTGACGGACACATTGTTCGTTTGGATGATACACCATCAGTCTAACCGCAGCAGCAGTCAAGCTAATGCTAATAAAAACAAGCGCTAAGTGGGAGACAACCCACTAGTAAGTCTGTACATACGCATAATTTCGTATTTCCTTTGTTTACTAATTTTTAGTTTTGGTTTTTCTTAAGTTTTCTAGGAATTCAGATTTAAAAAAAAAAAAAAGTGTGTGGCGAACCCCAATTGGTGTCGATCGACACCACTTATCGGTATCGATCGACACCGATACAAACGAGGTAAGTTTTCTTTAAAACCCCGATTTTTCCTTCTTCTCGCAAAATCGTTTTCTCCTCTTTGATCCTACATAACTCTCGCGTTTGTTCACCAATTTGAGTGATTCCAAAGCCTAACTGTTCGATTTTCTGTGCTCTATCCATTTCCTTCAATCATTGTCTCGATCTGCGAAGGTATGGCCTTCTAAATATCATTTTCATTTCGGCACAACTTGGGTAAAACTCGAAATTTCACTCTCTACACTTGATTTGTTACTGGATTCATCTTCTTTAGGTGGTTTTAGAGTGAATTTGCCATGGGCAAACGATTTCCTTGGCCAAATTGATTATTTTCGAAACTTTTCGGATTGGAGAAAAACCTAGTTTGAAATCGATTTTTAGAAATGTTTTAGGATGGAATTGAGATGAGTTTGTGTTGATTGTGATGGCCTGGATGATTTTTGTTGTTATTATTGTCGAAATCCATGATTCAACTCGAATTTTCTCAATTCACGATTGGTGTCGATCGACACCAACCTTCGGTGTCAGTCGACACCGTTCGTATTGATTCGCCCGCGATTTGCTTTGCTGATTTCTGTGTTCATCCTTGTTCTTCTTGATTGCAGATGGCCAACCGTGGTAAACGCCCACGCACCGGGCAATCCGACGGGTCCTCTTCTTCATCACAACCTCGTGCACCCCTCATCCATGGCCAAGAAGAGAAGGAAAACGGATCACTCCCGCTCCAGTCTGGCCCGATTCCAACAAGAAGATTTCTACTTCAAAGGCATGTGTTTATCGGCCGATAGCAGATATTTGGGATGATTACGACACAATGTTTTACAACGCCTGGCTCGACGTCGATATCCTCCCCACCAGATATCCAGATTCAGCTATTCTTCGACGGATGGGGATCAAGGATGATGTTTACGTTTACTTCGAGAGATGGGATTGGGCACGATGGTGACAGCGGAGCATGATTGCTATCCAGACCTCGTCCGACAGCTTATCGCCACAGTTCGGGTCTACTATCTGAACGAGGTCATCAAGGAGCCCATTTTGGCATCCTCACTTTCTTCATTTGAGGTGTGCGCTACCGTATCACTCTTCCAGACCTCTGCACTATCTATGGATTCGATCCGAGCCTTGCCACGCTGAACTTCCCGAGAAATTCGCTAAGGTGCAAGAGTTTTGTCCTACTTCGGAACAGCATCTATGACTCGAAGACGTCCTCTCAGGCTGATATTCGCCATCCGGTCCTCCGCTACGTCGCTCGCGTTGTCGCAAACACCATCTTGTACAAGATGGAGCCAGGCAAGATGCGTGTCTCAGAACTGATCCTTCTCTACTACAGCCTTCGCGACTGCATCGCCCCTGAGCTCGATAGTCCCCTTCCTGCGTCTGATGTTAGTCGAGCCGCCATCTTTGCCCACCACTTGGTTTCCTTGAAGACCAAGCCTTTCTCCGGTACTACTAAGAAGACCGAGCGCAATGGGAGCCTTCTTACTCCCATTTTCCGATACCTCGAGATCCCGACCGATGAGAGTACAGTCCTTACTTCGCGATCTCACATGGATCAGGAGCACCTACAGAGCACTCATTGGCTGACGAATGAGTGCAGTGGTCCTACCGGGATAGTCAGGGAGCACACTTGATTCAGCTGCCTCAGCGCACTCTCACCAGGATCATCGACGACCCTGAGCAGCTTCGCTTTCAGCCTCCTCACACTGAGGTGCGCAGCGCCCCTCTTTTCGCCGACTCAGGGGCGCTTCATCTACTGCTGCCGCTACCGCCGCTGAGGACGACGTCGTCCCGGATCCTGCTGGGGATCGTCCATTTCCGTCCATACCTCCTCCACCTACCGTCCCTGCTGACACGACGACTTTCCAGAAGTATGTGATCGCCGCTTTTCAGAGCGTGTGGGACGCGATCACCCATCCTCGCTGCAGAGGTGTTCAGGCTACTTCACCAGTTCACCGCCATCGCTCCCGCTCTCGTTCACCACCGTCTCCTGCCGCCGACGAGTCCGATGATGATTAGTCTTCTCTGCGGTTTTGTCTTTCTATCTTTTCTTTTATCTCTCTTCCTGCACTTGAGTCATTTTTCTGTTTTTTTTCGAGTCAGTCTGTTATTTTTCTTTTTACTTTGAACTCTATTGGAGTATGATATTATGGTATGCTTGATCTTTATTATTACTTGTGTTTTCAGTGTTTTAACAGTGCTGACATTAGGAATCATGATTTGGATTTCTAACTTTGAATAAAACACAAGTCCAACAACGTCGATGTCTGAGTTCGGACTTGGTGTCGATCGACACCCTACGTGACTGCAGGTACGCAACCATAACTCTAACTCTAACATTGTTCCATTTGCTTTCTTTTACCAATCTCAGGCCTATTAACACTGGGGACAGTGTTATTCAAGTCTAGGGAGGTGGTTACTAATATTGGTTTTCTTTTTCTTTGTGAGTCTTTTGTGTCAAAAATTTGTTTTTATTGAGTCAAAAATTAGTTGAGAATAATGAACTTTACTTGGAAGAAACTGTCTTAGCTACTTCTTTAGTGACCATTCTTACAGCCATTGACAGCAGTTTCTACCAACAGGAAATTTCAAAGGTAAATTGATCTTCCATTATCCCCTCACTATTTGAGTGTCTAGATGATCCAGAGCTGGCCTAGATATAATGAACTTAATTTTTCTCATCTTGGGACTTGGTATACTTAAAATCGGATTCCTTGCTTAGGTCTGATAAGATTAGTCTGTGATTATGGTTTCCCTCTCTCTTCCTTTCATAGTCTCTAAAAAAAAAAGAATGAAAAGAGTCATACTTTGAAAAGATTAAATTTGAGAAGTTGAATCATTCGATACTTCTAAAAAAAAAAAAGAGAAAGAAAGAGAACAATCAGTCGATAAAAAAAAAAAGCTACTCTAGTAGGGAAAAATCGACTGATTGGAAGCGAGAAAAAGGGAGAAAGGAAATTAGAAGCAGATTGTTCAACAAATCAGTGCTTGGGTAAGTAAGAGTCCATGTGTCCTTAGATCGAAATTCCCTCGATGAGACTGCACTTTTAACTTGAATAAGGTCAGCAATGGAGATTCTAGATTACTTTTATAGTTGTGGTTTGGAATCTGGTTGGTTAGTAAGTCTGCGGAAAATTACTAGAGGTTTTAGCTTAAGTTAGTACTGTTTGATGTGGCTTTACTCTGGTGTTGGTTGATTCAGTGTTCTAAAGGTTAAGTGAGTTCCTATGTTTTCAAACCTCTTTCACAGGTTCAGTTTTCTTTTTTGCTTGAGGGCAAGCAAAAGCTAAGTCTGGGGTAGTTGATATATCATGGTTTTTCCGGTTTTTCAGCCATGATATAAGCATGTTTATATAGTCTTTTATTTGTTTTTGGAGTCTTTTCGAGTCTTTTGCAGGTTCAGGTACATATTAGGCTTGATTGAAGATATTGGAGCATTTTGGAGCATTTAGTTTGAAGCATCTGAAGAGAGCAAGTCGGAGACCATTTTTGAGCTTGGTGTCGATCGACACCACTCCTGGGTGTCGATCGACACCGATCGGGATTTGACAAGAGTCTCTGTATTCTTTTATCTTAGTTTTTACTTTGTGCTTTGAGATTTTGGCAAGAGAGCTTTGGAGAGACAAATCAGAACTCATCTTGTAGAGAGAAGATTTCGAACTCCCTTAATACTCTTTTTAATATCTTAATGCAATTTATTCAGATTATGATTTGTGTTTCATCAACCATGTCTGAGTAAACTACTTGTTAGATTTATGGTTTTTCTAGGTTGATGATGAATTGTTGAATTGGATAGAATTGTTAGGGTTATCAATTGGTTTGTTCATCTAGATTGAATCTAATGCTTGTTCTGGATTGATCACCTGGAATTTAGATCTTAGGATAATTAGTAGACACGAAAGTGTTATTGATTTCCTGAAAATAATCTTAGATGAGCAAAATAGCTATTCGTAAGAGATTTGGTTTAGGTATTTTGTGAACTTATCGAACTTGATTTTAATGCATGTCTGAGCCTTTGAATTTGCAAAGAGATTTGGAATTCTAGGATCTAGACATAGAAATCTCTGCAACGAGAGTTGATCGATTTGATTTTGTGTTTCGAGTTCAAGAACGATTCTTCATTAAACCCTTAACATTCTGTCTGGTTTGCAATTCTGAATCACCGAAATAATTTCCCTAAGTCTAGCGCTTTCTCCATCAATCTACAAACTTGTTTGATTTCGTTTGTTGTCTTTTAATTACAATATCTTTCGTTTAGCTTAATTCGAAAACCTTTATTCTATTGTGCGAATCTTGAATCTCTGTGGAATTCGACCTCTAAGTATTACAACTGATCTCTTAATTTGAGAGAGTAGTTCAAAGGGTTAATTTGAGCATATCAAATTTTAGCATATGAAGAAAAGAAGAAGAAAAAGGAAGACATCGCAGAGCAAGTACTCAAGATGCAGATTGATACTAAAGAAGAAACTGGCCGAAGTTATCAAAGACGTGGTGGTGGTCAAGCCCGAGGAAGAGGTCGTGGTTATGTACATGGATGTGGTTGGAGATCCAATGAAGACCATACAAACCAAAGAGGAGAAAGCTCGTTAAGAGGTCGTGGAAAAGGAAGCCCAAAAACAAGGTACGATAAGTCAAGTGTTAAATGTTACAACTGTGAAAAGTTTGGACATTATGCTTCCGAATGCAAAGCTCCGAATAACAACAGAGTTGAAGAGAAGTCCAACTATGTTGAAGAAAGGAGCAAAGAAGATGATATGTTATTGATGGCTTACAAGAAAGAAGAACCAGAAAAGCAATTCAAAATGAGCTTTCCATAGGAGTCAGAGACAAGAGCACGGAAGCCATTGGAACTCATACATACATATGTATGTGGCCCGATCAAACCAAGTTCACTCGGTAAGAGTAACTACTTCCTTCTCTTTATTGATGATTTCTCAAGAAAGACATGGGTTTACTTTTTGAAAGAAAAATCAGAAGTATTTAAAAACTTCAAAAAGTTCAGAGCCCATGTTGAGAAGGAAAGTGGCCTTATGATCAAAGCCATGAGATCTGATCTTGGAGGAGAGTTCATGTCCAAAGAGCTTATGAAGTATTGTGAAGATAATGGCATTAAAAGACAATTGACGGTGCCTAGATCCCCTCAACAAAATGGAGTAGCTGAAATGAAGAATAGAACAATCCTTGAGATGGCAAGAAGCATGCTCAAAAGTAAGAAGCTACCAAAGGAGTTTTGGGCAGAAGCAGTTGCATGCGCTGTTTATCTATCAAACCGATCTCCAACAAGAAGCGTTTTGGGAAAGACACCACAAGAAGCATGGAGTGGAAGGAAGCCTGGGGTCTCACATCTAAGAGTATTTGGAAGTATTGCTCATGCTCATGTTCCAGACGAGAAGCGGAGCAAGCTAGATGATAAAAGCGAGAAGTACATCTTTATTGGGTATGACGCTAACTCCAAATGGTACAAGCTCTACAATTCTGAAACAAAGAAGACAATCATCAGTCGAAATATCATCTTTGATGAAGAAGGAGAATGGGATTGGAGATCAATTGATGGAGACTACAACTTCTTTCCACATATTGAAGAAGATGAGCAACCAAGAGAGGATCCACCAGTTACCTCACCAACTTCACCAACACCAAGTTCTCAAGGAGATGAAAGCTCAAGTGAAAGGACTCCACGTTTTAGAAGTCTTCAAAAGATTTATGAGGTAACTGAAAATCAAGATAGTTTCACTTTATTTTGTCTATTGCGAATTGTGAGCCCATGAATTTCCAAGAAGCTATAGAAAAGAAGACATGGAAAGATGCAATGGATGAAGAAATCAAGGCGATACAGAAGAATGAGACATGGGAGTTAGCTTCACTTCCAAATGGGCATAAAGCAATTGGTGTTAAATGGGTGTACAAAGCAAAGAAGAACTCTAAAGAGAAGTTGAAAGATACAAGGCAAGATTGGTGGCAAAAGGATATGTCAAAGAGCCGGAATCGACTATGCTGAGGTATTTTCTCTCGTTGCTCGTTTAGAAACTGTTAGACTAATAATTTCATTGGCAGCCCAAAAGAGTTGGAGGATACATCAAATGGATGTCAAATCAGCCTTCTTGAATGGAGACCTTGAAGAGGAAGTTTACATTGAACAACCACAAGGCTACATAGTCAAAGGAGAAGAAGAAAAAGTGTTGAGGTTGAAGAAGGAGCTTTATGGGCTAAAACAAGCACCAAGAGCATGGAACACTCGGATTGATAAGTATTTCAAGGAGAAAAACTTCATCAAGTGTCCATATGAGCATGCACTCTATATCAAAACACAGGAAAATGATATACTGATTGCATGCTTATATGTAGATGACTTGATATTTACAGGCAACAATCCAATTATATTTGAAGATTTCAAGATGGAGATGACGAAGGAGTTTGAGATGACCGATATTGGATTGATGTCCTACTACCTTGGAATTGAAGTGAGGCAAGAAGAAAATGGAATCTTCATTACTCAAGAAGGATAAGCTAAAGAGGTGCTTAAGAAGTTTAACATGGATGATTCAAATCCAGTCTGTACGCCAATAGAATGTGGAGCCAAGCTGTCAAAGCAAGAAGAAGGAGAGAGTGTGGATTCAACACTTTTTAAGAGCTTGGTTGGAAGCCTACGTTATCTAACTTGCACAAGACCAGACATCCTATATGCAGTTGGAGTTGTGAGCCGATACATGGAGCATCCAACAACAACTCACTTCAAGGCAGCCAAGAGGATCCTTCGCTATATCAAAGGTACCATAAACTTTGGCTTGTATTACTCTGTTTCTGATTATTACAAGCTTGTAGGATATAGCGATAGCGATTGGGGAGGAGACGTAGATGACCGGAAAAGCACAATTGGATTTGTGTTTTTCATTGGAGAAACTGCTTTCACATGGATGTCAAAGAAGCAGCCAATTGTCACCCTTTCTACTTGTGAAGCGGAGTATGTAGCAGCTACTTCATGTGTGTATCATGCTATCTGACTAAGGAATCTGGTGAAAGAGTTGAGCTTGCCACAAGAAGAGCCAACAAAAATCTTGGTGAACAACAAGTCAGCAATAGCATTGGCAAAGAATCTTGTCTTCCATGATCGAAGTAAGCACATTGACACTCGCTATCATTATATTAGAGAGTGTGTTACCAAATTGGATGTGCAATTGGAGTATGTGAAGACAAACGATCAAGTAGCCGATATCTTCAGCAAGCCACTGAAGCGCGAAGACTTTATCAAGATGAGGAGTTTGCTTGGAGTGACAAAATCAAGTTTAAGAGGGGGTGTTGAAAGTTAAACTTGATTTTGGATCAAGTTTAATTATTGGGCTAAACCCAAGATTGATCCAATTTCTAGAAGTTTTCTAGAATCATCATCTTCCACCTCCTTAAACAAAAATCTAGATATTCATATAGAATTATCTAGATAATTAAGAATAAAATAATATAGATATTATGGTAGAATCCTCTAGATTTTAAATTAAAATATGTAAGATATTTTGTATTTTGGAAGCTATAAATACCTCTCTTCCTTTTCATTTGTAACCAAGTTAAAATCAAGAAATATAAAATCTTCTACTAAGTCTTCCTTTCAACATTTCTCTCCCAAATTTTCTTAAACACTTTCTCCATCACCTCTAAAATAGTTTCCTTTCCAACAAGGCTAACCCATTTGATGAACGAAACTGTAAGTAAATGGGGAGAGAGAACCGACTTGAGGCTCATCTTTGAGAAGACTCTGTTCAAAACAGATGTGTGCCCTAAGGAGAGCCGCCTCTCAATCCCTTTCAACGAGCTCATCCGCAAGGACTTCTTGACGCCTGTGGAGTCGAGTGTCATCGAAGAAGACATAAACAATGATAAGAAGACAGGAATTGAGCGGTTCCAAATGAACGTTAAGTGGGGTGTGATGTTGAAAAGATGGGAGATGAAAGGAACCTGGAACTACGCTTTGACTTGCGGTTGGAACGACATTGTCAAGAGTAACGGATTGAAACTGGAGATGATATATGTGTTTGGTCTTTCAGGTGGGGTGGAATCCTCTGTTTTGCACTTGTCACTCCTCCTCCTTCCATGGCACCGAGTAGCTCTTCCCTTGCTCTCTATCTCTGACAGAAGTTTCTTGTTTGATCTATCTGCACATCTGTCTAATTTCAGGCAATTATGGAGGGAGGGTTTTGGTCTATTAACGAACTTAGGATACTTAAATAGGATTGTGATATCTCCTCTATTATTAGCAACTTATCTCTTGAGTTCTATGAAGTTTCTTGCGTCTCGCGAGACTATAAATTGATTAATTTTTGATCTTACGAGGGGATTTCTCCTCTATTATTAATAATCTTGTCCTTTCTGTTGTGTCTAATATGTACTGTCGGTATAAAACTTTCCACATTTTGATATGAATTTCTTGTTTGGTCTACTTTAATTACTGCTTTTATTTCCCTTTCGATTTCATAAGTAAGGACTGGCTTCAGAAACAAACGGTAATTGATTTCTCCGCTACTCATTAGTGTAACTGAACCTTAGTAGAACAATCAAAGTTTTCTTCAGATGCAGGAATTTTTGAGTAATTGTGGCGATGTCTCATAGAAGTTAGTCTCTTTGATGTTGCAGAGAGTTCTTGAGTATATCTTGTGAAGCAATATCGTGACGCTGTGTACCTTCTTCTGTCATAGATGACTCTTAAGAATGGTAAGTTATGGATATGTACTATAAATATCACTATCATGGCTGTTTGGTGTTGTAGAGATGGAGGTTTCTTGCTCAACAAATGTCCGTGAATGAACAGAGAACAAAACAGAAACTAGCTCGTTCTGCTATAAGGTGATGACTTTGTTCTCTGTGTGTAAATTTTGTTAAAGCAAAAAGCTTTTGAACTTCATCACTTGTTAGTGAGTGACATGCATCGTGTGGTGGATTTGAGTCAGTTATGATAAGAATTGTGTGGTTCTGGTGAATGATGGATCTTCATCTACTCATTACTTCATTAATGTAAGTGAAACAATTAGAACATTAGTAATTGCAAAATTTCTTCTTCAAAAGCAGGATGTTTTGTGTAATTTGGGAAATGTTTCGTATAATTTTGTCTCTATAATGTTGCAGAAGCGAGTCACTGAGACAGATTCTGAGTAAGACAAGTAGTAGACTTGATGACCTGAATTGTACAAAGAATTACGAAGCTGGTCACTACAAGAAAAACAAAAAAGCAGTTTCCAATGGATAAATCGGGTCAGAAATCCGTTGAAATTGTTTGTTGCTATTTGAATATAATTGGAAAGTCGTTGGAAATTTCTCAACAGATTTTCATTTCTAACAGATTATTTCCACACTATTTCCATTTTTTTAACGGAATATTTGTTTAAATTTTTTTATTTAAACTTATAACATTTAAAATTATAAAAGAAAACAAAAATTTAATTTAATATACGTTATTTAATAATATTTAATAAAAGTTAATACTAAAATATATAATAAAAAAAATTATTGCAATAATTAAAAACAATTCTTCTGTTTGTGTCGGAAAATCCAGATATTTTGATTGCAAAAATCCCCACAGCGCAGAAAACTCTTGGCGGTAGAATGCATTCTCCGTTTTAAGCTGTTTGATATCTTCAAGAAGTGCTGGATCCGTCTGATAAGATGTTGAGCTCGGCAAAACTTCATGTCGAACGAGATTGTCTAAACCTAAACGACGACCTTTCTTATCTTACTAGGAAACTCCTTAAGAGAGACAGAAAAAACTGACAATTCTTGAGCAAATCTTAAGTTCCTACAAGTAGTTCTTGAGCAAAACGACAATTCTGTGTTTGGTTAAAGAGTATTAAACCAGACGGTTTTGTAGCTGGTTCCATGATTTTCTTGTGTATATTTTGAAAGAGCACAAAAAGTTGACTAAGTCAAACTATAATTAATGAAACAACCCTGATAAATACAAGAAAGAGCTAAAACTTCCACTACTCAACTCAAAAAAAAAGGAAATACCGAAATAGGGACCAAATCGTAATTTACATTGTTAGCTTTCGACCGTTAGTATTTTTATTAACAAAAAAGGAAACTTTACAACAACCGAAGATAATTAGTGACTAATCACATTGATAAATAACACTTACGGATCATTATATATACCGAGCTGATTTTCATGGACCACGAGGAAGTGTATTTGTTCTTGATTATATATACAAATATGATTAATTTATAATGGTTCTTCTTGATTAGATGAGATGAATCATTACCCGAGGGTCTGCTCCAGATGAAACCAGAACGTTTAGTATTTACTTAGAATGCCCTTTAAGCTTGCTCTTGACCTCATCAACGCGAGAAGGTTGTAAATCTGTATTGTACTCTCATCCATTCCAATTGCAATTATATTCTTGTCCTCAGGGTGAAAAGCCAGAAACGTTAGCCACTGTTTGCAGTTAGCCAGCAATAAATCAAATGAAACTTTGTTTGTGTTCATCATGCAGAGCACTGTCTTTAGGTGGGATTTTACCTTAAACGTCATCATATTAAACAAAGAGATCTTTTCCTCCAGATGATGACATCACATAGGAATCATTCTTGGATAAAGCAAAACACGAAACAGCTTCCTCTGAATTAGTTTCAGTCGCATCGTTTTGTCATTAAGATTCCGCTCGCTGGCTGCCACTGCTGAGGAGGTTTCCTATACAAAAAAAAAAAAAAATTGAACTTTTTCATTATTTGGCGGGATGTTAAAGGCAAAATTTAGACCATATGTACCTTTCCAGTTGTGTTACGGTCATTTTGCTGCCATTTCCAAAGTAGATGAATAACATTTGATGCCAGTGCCAATATCGCATTTCCAGAATTTGTGAAAATTAATCTCAATATCTGCAAAAGCTTTGAGTTATTATAATCAAAGTCAGCTATGTTAGTCTCTGTGTTGGTACCTTTGGTGACTCTCATATTCTCAGGGAGTCTCAATGAGCGGCATTGGGAGGGTTCACCAACTTCAGTAAACTTCCATATCTTAGACTTCTCATTTGATTCTTCAGTGATCACTGACTTTACAACAACCATATTCCGCAAATCTCCATTCTGTTCGAAAGGAAAGTGAGGAATCATGATGATTGGACGCAGACCGAAAGATTCAAAACATTGAATATGGAAATGTTTGGAATCATTGATTGCTACTAATTAAAATGGGATACCATTCAATAAAAATAAACAACAAAATGTTTTACATCTAAACATAATAACTATAAGCAGTTTCTTTAATTTTCTCTTCTGTTTTTTTAAGGTTTTTATTTTCTGGTTTACCGTTTCTTTCTCCAATTGTCAGTGAAAACTCGTAAATCACGATATAAAGACAAGTGATTTAATTGTCAGTTACAAATATGATGCATCAAAAATTCACAAAAGCGACTACATCTACAAATTATTCAATATGACGACAAACTTACAATAGATGGTATATTGTAAAGTCACCAGCATACCAATTTATAACTTTCACATTCAGGTAAAATATATAATATATTAAAAATTTAAGTATACATATATATATTAAAATCTCAAATCATATTATATAATGATACTATAAAAAGCAAATTAATAAAAGTTATATAATATCATCATCACGAAAATAAATCATCAACATATCTTAAATTATAACTTCTACAAATAAAAATTAAAGAATTAAATAAAATCGTCTGCATTTGGAACGGGTTAAATTTAGTAAAATATATAATATGTCTATATCATAATTAATATTTCAAACACAAGTTAAAATTTTACATATATAAGTAGTTATTTTCCAAAGAAAAAAATTCAATATCAGATAAACAAATTAAAAATTTCCAAATAAATTAAAAACTAAAAATAAAGATTATTTTTTCCCTTAAATTAAAATAATGCCAAAGGAAATAATTCCGCGCTTTTAAAGCGCGTGTAGAATTCTAGTATTCAGTAAATAATGATTAGAAGAGCGTAACAAATATTCAGATGTTAAATAAATAAACAACAAAGTGGAGATGAAAAGAAGAACAAAGAGAAAGCAAAGACAAAAAAAATTGTATTATAACTAAAGGAAATAATATAATATTTAAAATAAATATAGAAAATGTTATAAAGAAAAATTGAAGATAAAACAATAAAAAGTGATTATAAAAGCAAAACGAAAAAGAAATAATAAAATAAATTATAAGTGTTTTTATAACAAACAATAAGTAAAAAATAATTACATCCCTGCGCATTGTAATGTTATTTAACAATGTCATTAAATACTGTAATTGAATATATGTAAACTATTACTATTTTGTGATTTTTATTTTAATTAATATAATTTCTATTTTGATTGAATTAAGTTACGTTTAGCTTTAATTAAAGTTTATAGACCAAAGCACATATTTATCATCAAATTTGTTGGATTTAAACGAGAAATGGGTATCAACGTAGGGAAAACTAGTATAACATGTTAACAAAATTTTTGATCCAAAAAGGTCATGAATCTATATTCCAAAACTACTAAAACAAAATGAAAAATATATGAACAAGCTCATTTTCTGTGCTTTGGTCAAAGAGTAAAGTCATTAAAACCAAAGGCAAGGCTCACGTTTGTGTGACAGGTTATTTTCCAAGATCTCTGAACATTTTTGGCTGCTTCTGTGCACTCTCTCCCATTGTGAACCTTATGACTGCAATTATTAACTATTCTCCCTTCTTAACTCCTTTTTGGTCCCACGCCATACATATACCTTTATCTATACGTATAATTTCTCTCTCCTTATACCTACGATAAAGCTTGTAAGGGCATCCCCAATGGTGATCCCATGTGAGATCTTTATCCCATGATTTTGGGCTTTTTTTTTCTGAATAGTGAAGGATTCGGTCGAACCAATCACATGCCGCCATGTCATCAAGGACTCGGTCCTTAAATCTCGTCTTGACGGACCGCTCCTTCCCTCTTCGTCCCGCCATGTCATCAATGGGCCTAGGTTTTGCCGCTACGGACTCGGGAAAAACCCGCGTTGCGGGTGCCCTAAGTTCTAATATTTATACATGTTCATCCATGGTTTATAATAGGATTATGAAAACCACACAATGCAGTAACTACATATGAAATTTCATCAGTTAAGTAACAAGCCTTTCTATAGTTAAGTGAAAATAATTATAGGCTTCCTGGTCTTTTAAGGGTATCACTTGTGCATCTATATGATATATAGACTGGTCACTAATCAGCAATGAACTAATGTTTTAGTAACACTTTGAACGGTAACTAAACTATGATTATTAGTAACGAAAATGAAACAAGTGCACAAACCATATCTCAGTGTTTTTTTTTTTTTGACGAATCCATATCTCAGTGTTTGTTGCTATGTTTTAACAGTTCTCCTATTCAAACATATTCAAATGAGCAAATTGAATGTAAATGATAGCGAACATGTTCGTTGATATGAATAACGAATAAATTTTAAAAGAAAACACTGTAGAAAAATGTCAGAAAATCGACGAGAATCATGTGACCTCCATCAGGTGTACGTACGTCTTCTTTTTGATTTCATTTATTATTATAACACATACCAATTCTTCTCATCCTTTGCCCAACTATATATAGACATATATGATCACTTGCATTTAGATCATTCCATCTTTGTCACACAACACACGTTAAAAATTATCCTCTCATCTTCTAGAAGCTTCTCTTTAACACTTCTGTTTTGTCTAGAAGTTTTCCTCTTGTAGAAAAAGAAAATAAAACATGAAGAAGTTTCTCCGCACGTTATTGTTTGCCCTCGTCGTAGTCTTCGCCGCGTGTTCTTTGGTCGCCAACTGCATTCGCACGCCGCCACTAAGTCCGTCACATCAATATATCTCACCCTTTTCCAATTTTTTTATATATTTATTTGTTAATCATTTCTCCATATATAGACATATAATAACTTGTTTGGGGGGGAGTCAAGGTTCATATAATATCATTTGGCCTTTAAATTAAATTTGGATGAAAAAAAAGGGTTCATATAATGTAACTAACACTTCATTTTATGCCTTTTTAGAAACTACGGTCAATGGCGGAGAAAAGAATAATTCCGAGATAGGAGGAGCTCAAACACAACACAAGGTAGGTCAAGTCTCGCCTGGTGCAATGCTCTCAAGTTTTTCTCTAATTATATGGTATTTCTTAATATACATGTATGATCTAAAAATACTTTTATATATATCCCATATTTTTTATACCACGATTGACGAATTATGCAATAGTTTTAACAATCAATAATAATAAAGTCTAAAACTAATAACGACATCCCATTTTTTTGAAAAAAAAAAAATTAAACTTGAAGTCCAGAAAACTAACATTGTTTCCTACCCTAATTAAACCCTACAAACTAAATCCCAAACCTGAAATTCTAAGCTATAACCCAAAATATTAAACTCTAAATTCTAAAACTTAATTTTAAACTGGAAAATTGTGTATTTCTATTTTATTTTGAAAGAACTTAGACTTTTCTTTATGTTAAAACCCAAAAAACTAAAATTTTATTTTTTAAGTTTAAAATTTTCATTAGCATTCTTTCTCAATGGTTCCTTTTAAATTTTTTGTTTATAAGTCTTTGATATTAAAGGTGTGATAACCGCAATTTTTCAAATAAATACTTAGTCTTCTTTTTTTTCTTCTTACGGCCTCTTTTTTTTTGTGTCAAGATCTTACGACCTCTTAATTTAGATAACTGTATGTCTTTTGAACTTATTATTTTTATTTATTTTGTGGCGAATAAGGAAATAAAGAAAAAAGGAGGGGTAGAAATGGAAATGTATCCGACAGGATCGAGTTTGCCGGATTGTTCATATGCGTGTGGCGCATGTTCGCCGTGTAAACGCGTGATGATTAGCTTTCAGTGCTCCGTCGCCGAATCATGTAGCGTCATCTACAGATGCACGTGCAGAGGAAGATTCTATCACGTGCCATCCAGGGCTTGAATCTCCGCCGTTTATCTACTTTTCTTGTGTTTGAGATTAAAAATATCAGTTTTGGCGGGTGGCGGCAAAACTATCTATTTTGTTGGGAAGAATTAATTAAGAAATGGGCCCACTACAATTTATATTGGGCTTTCTTAGGGCTTTTCAATGCGCGTCATACACGACCGAGTCAGATGCTTGAAGCGAAGTCAAATGTTTTGGCCACTTTTTTTTCTGTAAAATGCGATGATTGTTTTTTTTTTTTTTTCCCCGAAGGAAACCATCAAACCGGTTAAACCATAGCACATCATGTAGCATAAATAAAATATCAAACCTTTTTTTTCTCTCTCTATCATATTAAGAGTTTGGAAAATTTGTCTCCTGAAATTACTCTGATTTGCAATAGTGAATCAGAGCTGAATGCTTAATTTTAGTTAAAGCAATCTGTAACACCCGTCTCCCGACACTCGGGAACGGCGTGCCACTAACTATAATATAATATAATATCTCAATTTCTTAAATAAACCATGTCTAAATTTCCGCAAATCCATAAAAATACGTCTGTCGTCTCATAACCACAATACCGTAAATAACCGTAAATATCAAGTCTGAAATACAATACGAAAATACGAAAATACGAAATTACAAATTAAACCATAAAAACCCAAAAGTAGTACCCGGTCCGATAAAACGTCTACTATTCCTCAGTCTCACCTGAAAGGGAAAGAAGAGGGGTGAGTAACAGGGGAGTCACTCAGTGAGGTACGGGATGCTAAACACAGGAAAACGCAGTTCCGATCATAGCACTCCGAAAACGGTAAAAAGAAACTAGACATGAACAAGCACGGTACCTAAAGCACCCACTGAACAATCAACAACCCTACGAACGGATCCAGTGACCGTCAACACCCTCCACTAGGAGGACAGTATGGGATAGTGCCCACTTCACCGCCGGGTTTGACGATTTATCGATCTTAAGGTCCCAGACAGCAGATCGACTAGGCTGCCTGTACCCCCTCTCACACAAGGCGTAGATAGTACAGAAGTCCGTCTCTGTACCCCCGCAATCTCTAAACTCTATCATGCTCGACTCTTCGTATAATATATATATTTATATATTTATATAAGTATAAGTATTTTAATTATATCTATATCAAACAATTATCAGTTTAACATGCACAAACAATGGGTTGAATCATCTATATCCCTATCTCCAAATTACAAACAAAACTACCTAGACTCGATCAGAGAAACGGATCATATAAAGCTCTTAATTCCATTTTAGAAGTTCTAGGCGAAAGTACGGAATTCTATGAAAAGCCACCCTCACCTTTGGAATTGAGAAAAACTGGGGTTTCTGGACTCCGGATGCTTGAAAGGACGCCAAATCTGAATTCAGGACGAAAAATCGAGTGAGAACTGCTTTCGAACGGCGAAAAACGGTTAACGGTTCAAGTTGGTCAAAGTCAGCGGTCAAAGTCAAAGTCAACGGTCAACCTGGTCAAAATCAAACCGCGATTAAACCAGATTAAACCGGACCAAATCAGACTAAACCAGACTCAATTGATTTAAACCAAGAATTGAACCAAACCGAAATTGAAATTGAAATTGAACCGGAAATTGAATTAAACCGGCCAAACCAAACCGAATTAAACCGGTCGGTCAAGCCAAACCGAAACCAAACCGGCGGCAGATCGCCGGCGAGTTCTCCGGCGACCGGCGGCGGCGAGGTACGGCGGCGACCGGCGACCGGCTACGGCGAGGCACGGCGGCGACCGGCGACCGGCGACGGCGAGGCACGGCGGCGACCGGCGACCGGCTACGGCGAGGCACGGCGGCGAACGGCGGAGGCGGCGGCGGAGCTTACCGGAAAAGTCACCGACGGCGGCGGAGGCGGCGGCGCGTGAGAAACACGCGCGGCTGCTGAGGCGGCGCGTGAGGCGCGTGGGCGCGACGCGCCGAACTTCGGGCGGCGCGTGCGGGCGCGTGCGGTGGCGACGGAGGCTGAGCTTGGTGGCGTGGCTTCGTTTCGTCGAGCTGGATCCGGTGGCGGCCTTGGATTTTCGAGAAACGCGGTGGTTAACGAGATAAGATCGATTTTCTAAACGGCCAATAAGAGATCAGATCGGAAAACGGTTTTACCGGAAACGTGCGGCGGATTACGGCGGAGGGGGAAAGTAAACAAGGTCTTCTCCTTCTTCTCCTTCTTCTTCTTCCTCTTCCTTCTTCTTCTTCTTCTTCTCTCTCTCTCTCCCCCTCTCTCTCTCTCACGGTGGAATGAGGAAACAAGATGGGGAAAACAATGATAAAAGGAAAAAGAAAGGGGGTGGGGTGGGGGAAAAGGAAAGAAAAAGGTGATAGGGAAAGGGAAAAAGGTAAGGGGATGAGAGAAAAAAAAAATAGGGGTGTTACACAATCACTAAACTTTTGTTCCATTGTTTATTTCTCATAATTTTGAGTTATTTTATGTGCACAATTTATAAATTTGAGTATTTGAAGAAATAAAACCTTTTCAGCCTCGGGTTTTAAAGTTATAAAACCGGGCCATGATATTTGACAAAACAATTCTTAGATCTAATAAAATATTTTAAAAATTAGTTATCACCTTTTCATTTTGAAAACATGGTCGAACAAAGATCCCAAGAAGACATGGTCAATAATCAGAAGAAAAATATAAAATAAAGGGATGCAACTTGCAGCATGTTAATTATTTAAGTGGAACATATTAATGGATAATTACTTACTTATATATGTAAATAACATATAACCAACCATATAAAAAATAAACTATTTTCAAAAAAAAAACCAACCTAACATCAAAAAAAAAATATAACCAACCTAACATCACTGAGTTTGACAGTGATTGGTGACATGACTTTCAAGGCTTTAAAAAATGTTAAAGCCATCAAAGCCAAAAAATACTCAATCAGGCTTTTGAGACTTTAGAAAATTCTAAAACTATGAAAGCCACTTTTTTAGTTTTTTTTGTTCCTTCATTTTCTCTCTCTTACATCTTTTAATGTGATCTTCCTTTTCTTTTGAATTTTTTTTAACAGCTTTTCATTAATATTATGTAGTATATGGAGAATACATATAAGTCAATAACCAACGTGGAAGATAACAATAGGTGGAATCTATTAAATCTGTATCATAAGGAATTTTTTTTGCATTAAAACAAATTAAAATTAATAATCTAATACTATTTTTAGAAAATCACTGAAACATATATTGAAAATTATTTAAGAATAAAACAAAACAGAAAAAAATCTAGTACTATTTTAGAAAATCTCTAAAACATTAAATTGAAAATTATTTAAAAAGTATTCAAAACAAATAAAATAAAATAAGCTCATGGTATTTTTATAAAATCTCTAAAACATTATATTAAAAATTATTTAAGAAGTATTAAAAAAAACCAAAATAATCTAATGCTATTTTTCAAAAATCTCTAAAAGAGTATATTGAAAATTATTTTAGTTGTATTCAAAACAAAAAAAACTACAGAGAAATGTTTAATCGTCGTTCATCACTTCGATCTGCGATCGAAATAACTTTTGGAGTATGGTAAAAAATGGCGTATTGTGAGGGATGAAGCTAAGTTTAAAATATCTACGATGCGAAAAATTGTGGTGGTAACCATAGCTTTTCATAATTTTATTCGTAAGTCAAATCTTGTAGTAAAAAATATGATGGAACAAGATCTTAGTTCGAGACAATATAAATGGAAGGTGTTCGAGATGAGATTGCTAATGCCATATGGGCTAAACATTGTTAGATATTTTGTATTAGTCTACTTTCTTAATGAGTTTTTCTTATTTTATTCAATAAACTTTTGTTTTTAAGTTAAATTATAATAACAAAAAAATTATTGTTTGCAATTTCAATTATTATTTTTTGAATAAAACTAATATATTAACAGCCACAGTCTCTAAAGCTTTTGATATCAATCAGACTTCTAAAGCTAAAATCTCTACATTTAAAAGTCTCTAAAGCCAAAATCTCTACAGCCTAAAACCTAAAGTCTAAAGCTACAACAGTCATGTCTCCAATCGGTACCAAATGTTGAATTAAAAGATTATTGTGCACTTGGATCTCAGCCGATTTTATCTTAATATACTACAACTGATTGTTGTGCATTTGTAGCTGATTTTATTGGATTGTTTTTAGGTAAAATTTACACACACATCTACTTTTTGCATCATTACTGAGAATTTACAATGTCATTAATGCCCACGAACAATCTCTCGGAAGGAAGCCAAGTTTATGGAGATGCACAACCTGCTCGAGATGCTAGAAATGCACATGATGCATTTACACTTTTCAACAACCATTGCCGATTTTATTGCACCTGACAAATACTTCGTAGACTGGACTGCCATACATCATCAGTTTCCACAAATCCAAGATTATAAGATTAATCCTCAAATCATAGCCTTAGTAAAGCACAATCAATTTTATGGGTTAGCCGCTAAGGACACAATGGATCACATTGAAACTTTGAGGAAATATGCAACACAATGAGACATAATGGAGTTTTTACGGATTACCTCAATTCCTCAAATAAGCTCTTTCTATAGTTTCTCGTTTACAAAACTCATCAATTGTTTAAATTTACCACCGTATTCTATCACTATTTAGGAAAGTTGTAATTCCACTTTTCACAATCATTTTAACTCTGAAACTTATTCTAATTTGTTGAGAAATAAGATATAAATAGTAGATAAGGATATCTCAAAAGCTTTTAAGATGCTTAGAAAGGTTTAAAGAATATTTAAGAAATTTTCTTTATCAAAGATTTCATTCAAGATAATCTTGTATGCATAGAGAAAATAGGGAAAATCAACCCGAACTTTTTTATACGCAAATTTTCATACCCGAACTTTCACAATACATATTTTTCAGCCCGAACTCCTTTTAAATTTTAATTTCATACCTAAAACTAATAAAAATTGGTGAAATCCAACATTGACTCTAATAATGTTAGTCAAATGTTAAATTTTGATGAATGTACAGTCGATATAACACTAATTAATGGATACAATATCGTTTTAATTGAATAAAACTGAAAAAATGAAGCAACACCAGATTTCTAACCCGTAATATCAAAGCTAAATAACGAGTTTAAAACTATTTGACTTTAATATTGCGGGTTCAAAACTTTATATTATTCTATCTTTTTTATTTTTAGGATTTTAACGACGTAAAAACATAACTAATCCGAGTCATACTTGTCGCATGAGAGGCAGGTCCGGCTTATAGGACAAACACGTGAAGCAAAGGCTTATGGCATCTATTTTAAAGGGGCATCTGTTTTATATAAGAAAATAAATTATACTAATTCAAAAAGTATGAATAAAATTTATGATTTTTATTTGATTTTTAAAAACTAGCATCCGTAAGTGAGGATACGTTGAGGTTATCATGTTTGAAGCAAATACATGACCTTTGTCTTGTATTTCAAAATACATCATCGATAAATTCATCAAAATCCAAAAAAATACTTCATAACTCAATTATATCAAAATACACTAAAACACAAATTCAATAACACCTCCTAAATGAGTTGGTTTGTGTCAATTGAGACATCTATGGTTGAAAAACTTGACTATCTGAATTTAGTTGATTATGGAGGAAAAAATGCAAAAAATGTTATATTTCAATAATAAATTGTTTTTTTTTTACTTTTTTTTATAAACAGTTTATGAAATTGGATTATCTTATGAAACTTTAACATATTTATTCAATATTATTATCATTTTATGATCTTCAATAAAATGCACAATTTTTGAACTCGCTTTGAGCAGTCCAAAACGTTGCACCAGCACTGTGGAGAGAACAACGTTCTCGTCTACAAATTGCACTAGCATCGAAATAAAGGATGAATCCGTCACTTCAAGATGGTTCTCAAGGATATCAAGATCCGTCTTGATCTTCGGGTCCATATAGGTGATAGCTTCCACCACCAAGTTCCCAGCTGGAACCGAATCTCTCGTTCGAAACATACCAGCAAGAGATCTTCCGCTCACTTCGACCATCGATACACTAAGAGAAGCAAACAAAGGTTACTTAATTATCTTCAAAATAACGAATATCAAACACAAAGAGATTCGTATTTATACCGTATGTAGTAAAGTCCATCGGATGGTTCCTTCTCCACAAAGCCAGAGAAATCGATGACCATGTGCTTAGCGATGCTAAGAGTAGGTTTGTTGAGATCAAACCTCTGTTCCCTTTGTGTTACAAGTTAAAATCGATAAGAAAGTAAATTAATTACACATACATGCATGAGAAATTAGTTAATGTATGAGTTGAGTTTCCATTTACATCAGAGTTCATCGGATACAAAGCTGTGGTAAAAGTCTCTCTAAACTCATTTGCATCGTAGTCACCGAGTAGAAAGCGAACATGGCGTTATCGGAAGATTGGAGAACTAGGAAGACAGTTAGCTATAAAAGGAAAAAGAATGTGATTGAGGATATAACGAAAGGATGTAAAAGCAGAGCAGGCTCCTACTCCTAATCCACAAGTTATAATCATCTTTAGTGGTTAAATGTTGAAAGAGAAGTACCTTGAACGGGGTGTATGGTGATGCTCTCAACAGGACATGACTCGGAGAGCTTATACATGAGAGTCTCGGTTCCATCCGAAACATTCCTTCCCTTGCTTGACCAAACTCGTCCCATGCCGTTAAAGCAGATGGTGTTTTCGATGCCAAAACTGCTTCTTCTATGCAGTTACTCTTCAAAGCATAGTCCATATCCTTAATGAGCAATGCGTAATTTGCGTGTTCATTGGCGAAACCAGCTGTTGCACTTGCTTCATCACATATTTTGAGAAAAATCGCCTGGTTCTCGGTAACTAGCAATCAAATGGAAATTTCATTAGTAGAGTACTACTTAGCAAAAAAAATAAAGAAGGGAATATCAAACAACCGTTTATGGTAAATCAACATAAAAGAAAAGTAAGATTTACCAAAGTTGGCCCATGGCCTTGAAACAGTGCAAAGATGCATTAGCTCTGATGGATCATCATTCCTTGAAAGGTTATTTTGGTAGATTTTCAATCATCTTCACGAGAAAGAGATGGCTGCAAAATGAAATCTAAACAGGATTTTTGTTGAATCTGGACGGAGTAACAAAATGAACATGCACAAAAAGTATCAGGTCTGGATTTTAGCTTCCGTTCAAGTTAGATATTAAGGATTCTTTTTTTTTAGCATCAATCAGGATCGCAACATGAAACAATCTCGAATCACACAATCAGAAGAAGAAAAAAACGAAAACAAAAATAGAGAGATCGCAGGAGACAAACAAAAATCTGAGAGAAGGATCGGAGAAGAAGTAACAAAAAAAGACGAATGAAACTAAGTAGTGTGGTCTTCTGGTCTAAGTTAGCAAGTGACGATTCTATCTTCAACATCAATCACAGTCACAAGATGAAACAAACAACGAATCGCGCAATCAATAGACGAAGCAAACAAATCGCACAAAAGGAACGAAGAGAAAGAGAGAGAGAGAGAGAGAGAGATCCGACGAACAAAACCTGAGAGAAGGAGAAGAAGAAGTTGAAATGAAATGGGCTAGGGTCGAATGACAATTGCATTTCCAACAGGAAGTTTCCTTTTATGATCATGGTCGGTGATAGTTCCCCGAATGCACTAGCTCCGTGCTTCTTAAAATCCACCCGTCCGTTTGGAGTTTGGTCACGATCCATCTCTTTGTAATGTTCCATTGGTAGATAGATGTCTAAGCTCCCATCAGATGGTCGGTCATGCTGTTGGTTAGTTCTCTTGGTCCGTTAGTGGTCTGGTGCGAGTCTGGTTCGGTTCAGCCGAGTTCATGTGGTTCCAGGGCGCTGATATGGGCTTGGATAGCTGCATTGAACCTCTTCCTTAGTTGTTTGGATTTGGAATGCGTCATGGGTCCTTCTTAGACTGTTGGTGGCTCCGGGTCCGGTTCGATGTTCTCATCATTCCCTCCCCCTTCAAGAGGTTTTGACCTCAAAACCGAATCTCCTGTATCATAATAAGATAAGTCAGCAACATTGAAAGTGTGTGAAATGTTAGACTCACCTTGCAGGTCTAGATAGTAGGCGTTGTCATTGATTTTGGCTAGAACTTTAGGCGGTCCATCTCCTCTTGGTGCTAGATTTAAAGCTCTTTTGGTCGGGAACCGCTCCTGCCTTATGTGTAGCCACACCCAATCTCCTGGTTCAAAGGTTTGTTCGCGTCGCCCCTTGTCTGCATCCCTCTTGAACTCCTCGGTTTTCTTCTTGATATTAACCTTATCCGCCTCATGCAACTTCTTGATGAGCTATCCTCGTCTGACTCCATCTTGGCTAACCTGTTCAACTTGAGGAATAGGGACTATATCTATTGGCGATAGGGGGTTGGTGCCATTAACAATCTCAAAAGGTGATGATTTGGCGGCTGAATGTCGTGCCCTATTGTATGCAATCTCAATGAATGGAATGCAATCAAGCCAAATATTCATATTTTTACCAAGAGTGTCTCTAAGTAAAGTGGATAGAGTACGGTTTACCACTTCGGTTTGCCCATCCGTTTTGGGATGACAAGTAGTGGAAAAGAGAAGTTTGGTTCCTAACTTCTTCCACAAGGTTCTCCAGAAGTGACTCAGAAAGTTGGTGTCTCAGTTAGAGACAATAGTCCTTGGAATCCCATGTAAACACATAACCTCTTTAAAGAACAGATTCACGATTTGGGTCGCCCCATTGGTCTTCTCACATGGAATGAAATGGACCATCTTTGAAATTCGATCAACAATAACAAAGATAGAATCCTTGTGTTGAATCTGTTAGAATTCATACCGGTTTATAAACGATTTTAAATCAACCAATGAATTCAATTGCCAAGATCTCATGCAAATACTGATAAATCTAGGTTCTTATAGTTTCGAATATACCTGGATATTCTGCAGCGGAATTAAAATTAAGAAAGGACCAAGGTTACTGAGCACTCCAAGCGTCGTGCCTATACCGGTATCCACACACACAAAAACTGGATCGAAACGGGATACTGGTGCCCTCGAGATCAAATCTCGTAACTGTGTCGAAAACTTCGTCGCTTCTTTAGACTTAGGGTTTTGGAGGCAGCCATATTTTCTTTATTTTTTGTGTTACTTGATTATCAACACCTTCTTATATCTTTATATAAGATTAACGCCAATACCTAGTTCACGTGAACAAGCAATTGGGCTTAGCCCATTTAGTCACGTGTACGTGACGGTCACGTGACTTCCATAATAATACATTTGTCTTATATCATATATAATACATATTATATTATTTTCAAAACCACATATATTATTTATCCAGTTTTTTTAGGTGTGTGACCCTGCAGAATCATATACTATTAGTAATAGATTCTCAATCTATAGATTATAAGCGGTCTCTAGCAAAATATTACAACCACCTAATATTACACGATTGTCGAACCTTGAAGTTACGACATTGACAAGAGTTAGTACAACTGATTTCAGGACATTCCTAACAATCTCTCACTTGTACTGGAATCATCTATTCCCATAATCGCTTTGTCTCTTATATCTCGATCTCAACATAAGGCAAGAAACGGTGTCATCCTTATTAAGCTAGATCATGTTTATCGAACTCTGATTTATACTGACTAAAAAAACGACTGACATTCACCTCGTTTAAGCACGGCCATGCATTTTTCAGTATCAAATCTTCGATAGGCCCAGAGATATGTATCTCCCGTTATATGGGAAGGACAAATCCCATCTTGTTTCATCCCTGTTCCCTAAAAATTTCATGATATGTCCAATCAATGCCTTTATAGTCACCAGTTACGGCTGACGTTTGACAAAATCAAAACAGACCAATTCATATGTACAAAATCATGATGAACTCAGGTCTAAGGACTATACTCTATAGTCATAATGAGAAACTCTTATGACACTCATATAACAATCTTGTAGAGTTCTCACTAGCGGGTCATGTCCGATACTGTGTTCTCTAACACATATCTATACCACTGAGTTTGATACTCATATCAATGACTCCATGAAACGTAGCCATCAGTCACTCACATACTAGTCTCTCGCGGTTATTATTTTCCTACTTTAATAACCTCGACTAGGGACACAGATAATTTATGTCATCTATCACTTATAAAGTTTTGTGATCAAATCACTTATTTGATGATCTATAAGAATGCCATAAATTACTTTGGGACTATTATTTAATAATATAATTAAATAATACTTAAATAATTTCATTAAATAAAACATAACCAAATGTATGTTTACATGAACATCAAAACATAAATAAAATAACTCCCACTAAAACCAAGATTACTACTTAAGATATCTAATGCCTATAGCAAAAGCATGACCCTCATGCTTGGGCCGTGGGAGTGGCTTATTCAGAGGATCATCTACATTCGCGTCCGTCGGAACTCTGCTGATCTTCACATCTCCTCTCTCAATAATATCACGAATCAGATGATATCTCCTCTTTATGTGTTTGGATTTCTGGTGTGATCTGGGCTCCTTCAACTGAGCTATGACTCCATTGTTGTCACAATACAAAGCCACAGCTTCCTAATCCAAACAGCTTCCTTCGCCGCTTCAGAAGCAGCAATGTATTCAGCTTCGGTCGTGAAGTCCGCCGCTGTACTCTGCTTGGAACTCTTCTAACTAACTGCACTGCCATTTAGATAGAAGACATAACCAGATTGTGATTGGAAATTGTCTTTATCTGTCTGAAAACTAGCGTCCATGTAGCCACTCACTACAAGCTCATCACTTCCTCCATACACTAAGAACTTATCCTTAGTATTTCTCATATACTTCAGGATTATCTTGACGGCAGTCCAGTGACTCTCACGGGGATCATATTGGTATTGACTCGTCATGCTTAAAGCACAAGCAACACCTGGATGAGTACAGAGCATGACATACATGATGGATCCTATCGCAGAAGCATAGGGAATCCTACTCATGTGCTCTCGCTCAGCATGTGTCGAAGGACACTGCGTCTTGCTGAGAGTGATGCCATAAGACATCACAAGCAAACTCTTCTTGGAATCATGCATATTGAACCTGTGTAGGACCTTATCAATGTAAGTATCCTGACACAGTCCAATTAGCTTCCTTGATCTATCTCTATAGATTCTTATTCCAAGAATATAGGCGGCTTCTCCCATGTCTTTCATCGAGAAACAACTTCCGAACCAATCCTTTACAGACTGAAGTAATGGAATATCATTTCCGATGAGGAGTATGTCATCTACATACAATACGAGAAATGCAACTGTGCTCTCACCAGTCTTCTTGTAAACGCATGGCTCCTCTTCGTTCTTGATGAAGTTAAGCTTTTAACTGCTTCATCAAAGCGAAGGTTCCAACTCCGAGATGCTTGCTTCAATCCATAAATAGATTTAAGAAGCTTCCATACCTTCCCAGCAGCGTTAGGATCAATGAAACCTGGAGGTTATGTCATGTACACATCCTCTTCCAGAATCCCGTTAAGGAAAGCTGTTTTCAAGTCCATTTTCCAAATCTCATAATCATGATGAGCGGCTGTTGCTAGGAGAATCCGAATAGATTTAAGCATAGCGACTGGGGAATAGGTTTCCTCATAGTCAATATCATGAACTTGCTTGAAACCTTTTGCCACCAACCTACCTTTGTAAATCTGAACATTTACATTCATATCGATCTTCTTCTTGAAGACTCATTTACATTCAATCGCTTTTACACCATCAGGTAAATCACCCAAATTCCATACTTGGTTCTGTGACATGGATCCCATTTTGGATTCTGCGGCCCTAAGCCACTTTTCGGAGTCAGGGCCAATCATTGCTTTTTCGAAATTCACAGGTTCGTCACTGTCAATGATCAACAGATCAAGGCAATTAGTCACAAGAAATCCATATCTCTCGGGCTCGTGACGAATCCTTTCGGATCTGCAAATTTCAGGCATCACAGGCGTGGACTCTACTACTCTTTGTAGATCCAGCCGCTGCTCTTCCTGAACAGGTTGAGCAGGCTCCTGTGATTCTCGAATTTCTTCGAGTTGTACTTTACTCCCACTGTTCTTCTTGGAAAGAAATTCTCTCTCAAGAAAAACACAGTTCCGAGCAACAAACACTTTGTTCTTGGATTAGTTATAAAAGTAGTAAGCCTTGGTTTTCTTGGGATAACCAACGAAGTAGCACTTATCAGATTTGGGTGCAAGCTTATCAGATATCAACCGCTTGACATAAGCTTCACAACCCCAAATTTTAAGAAAAGACAGACTTGGAACTTTTCCAGTCCACATCTCATATGGAGTCTTTTCAACTGATTTTGATGGAACCCTATTCAGCGTGAACGCAGACGTTTCTAGAGCGTATCCCCAGAAGGATAATGGAAGATCCACCTGACTCATCATCGATTGGGCCATATCCAATAAATTCTGATTCCTCCTTTCAGACACACTGTTCCACTGAGGTGTTCCAGGAGGAGTGAGTTGTGAAAAAATTCCACAATTACTCAGATGATCACTGAATTCTTCGCTTAAGTACTCACCTCCATGATCAGATCGAAGAGCCTTGATACTTTTGCCAAGTTGGTTCCGTACTTCATTCTGGAACTCTTTGAACTTTTCAAAGGATTCCGTTTTATGTCTCATTAGGTAGACATAACCATATCTACTGAAGTCATCAGTAAATGTGATGAAGTACTGAAAGTTTCCTCTAGCACTGATACTCATTGGGCCGCATACGTCAGTATGTATAAGTCCCAACAAGTCACGGGCTCTTTCATTGAATTTGTTGAAAAGGGTCTTTGTCATTTTGCCCAATAAGCAGGATTCACACTTCTCAAATGGTTCAAAATCAAATGAGTCTAAAAGCCCATCATTATGGAGCTTTGAATCATTTTCTCATTGATGTGGCCCAAAAGACAGTGCCAGAGAAAAGTGTGGTTGAAGCCATTGGTTTTTAACCGTTTGGTACTTATGTTATAGACAGGCAAAGATTGGTTAAGAATATAAAGCCCATTCTCTAATGGGACGCTACCATAAAATATATCATTACGATTAAAAGAGCAACACTTGTCTTTACTCGAAAAATGAATACCATCTAAATCCAAAACAGAAATATGAATGATGTTTCTGCTTAAAGCAGGTACATAGTAGCAAGTATTCAATTCTAGAACCAAGCCTGATGGTAGAGACAGATGATACGTTCATACGGCTAATGCAGCAACTCTTGCTCCATTCCCAACACGCAGGTTCACTTGTCCCTTCTCTAGCGTTCTACTGTTGATTAGATCCTGCATATTAGTACAAATATGAGTGCCACAGCCAGTATCCAATACCCAAGAGTTAGAACCTGAAGTAGTAACATTTACTTCTATAACATAGATACATGGAGAAGTCATTTCAAACGTCTTCTTCGTGTTCTTTAGATCTCCAATGTATTATTTGCAATTTCTCTTCCAATGCCCAGGTTTCTTGCAGTAATGTCATTTGTCAACATCAGTAGGTCCGCATTTCGAATTGGAAGAAGACTCAGACTTGTACTGATTCTAAATCTGGACTGCGTTGGCCTTTCTCTTGTTCGTAGCGGGTTTTTTAAACCTTTTACCCCCTTGTACCAAAAGTACATTAGGGATGCCTTTTTTGATGTTAGGCTCAGCTGTCTTGAGCATGCCATGCAGCTCCGTCAAGGACTTTTTCAGGTTATTCATGTTATAGTTCATAACAAAATGATCAAATCTCGACGGCAAGGACTGCAAAATGATTTCCGTAGCCAACTCTTGGCCAAGGGGACAATTCAGTTTTGCCAGGTTATCAATATAACCTATCATCTTGATGACATGCGGGCTAACTGGACTATCATTTGGTAGCTTGCACTCAATGAGAGATTTAACCGTCTGGTATCTCTCAGTTCGTGCTTGCTCCTGAAACATCCCTTTCAGGCTAGTGATCATCTCAACTGGTGATGCCACGTTCTCATATTTCTTCTGCAAGTCCGAGTTCATGGTGGCTAGCATGAGACATCATTGGAATGCTTCTCCCAAGCATTCCTCTCAGTGTGTGCGGCATTGGATTTCAGTTTGTCAGGGAGAACTTTCTCAAGGACATAGTCCTTTTTCTTCTGCTTGAGAACAATTCTCAAGTTCCGATACCATTCGAGGAAGTTCGATCCATTTAGCTTTTCCTTCTCAAGGATGGATCAAAGCTATAATGAGTTTGAGTGAGTGGTGGTAGACATAGCTGGATATAAGAAAGAAACGAGAGTTTAGTTTCGATGTTCAAGAAATGAGAAATCTTAACAATTAAGAAAACTCACATTGTATTCAAAATCAATTTTCCTCAAGTTGAATATAATGATTCAAAATCCATACTTTGCTAAAACTTGAGTGAGATTTAGCTCATCACCCAAATTTCAGTTATCTAGGTAAGCAACACTTTGCTAATTATATCTTATATAACTATTCGTCTTGGATTGATATATCTTATATCAAATCCAATCCTATGTCTCTGAGCCCAAAACCATTTTGATAGCTCAGTCAAGCAAACCAATCTTTTAAACCACGCGGTAAGGATTACAACCTGTCTTTCTCGTGTAATTGTGGACACCCTGCTTTGGCAGGCCCATCGCACTATGAAACGAGTCTTAACAATTGACAAGATCAGGAAAACATCAAAGATGTTTGATATTAATTGAGGACTTAATTTTAATCCAATTTTAGTTTATACTTAAAATTTATATCAAATATAAAATAAATATAACTAAGATATATCTCATATATATTTTATCGGATTATAAATAAATAATTAATTTTAATCAAATTAAAATTATTTATTATTTACATATAATAGATCTTAATCAAATTAAGACTCGAGTTTAAAAGACTAAAATTAAATACATGCAAAAAAATTCAATTGAACCAACTTGATTGTATTAACCAATAATACAAAACCGATACATTACCGAATGATTCAATAAATTCTTACATGTAGCGATATCAGAAACCCTAATCATATTAGAATTTAGACTTTTCTGAACGATTCACACATAGCCGCAGATTCATCATCTTATGATGATCTGGCTGGGTATTTTTCAAGAGTAAGTAATTGAAACAAAGTTTCGATTTTCGAAACTAATGCAATCATAAAGCTCCAGGAAAACGTGATGATTCTATTGATTCACTTAAGAACTACGAGTTCCAAAAACAAATAGTTAATCGTTAATTATCAATTTCCGTGTTGTTTTCAATTCTATTATAACACACACTTTTACGTTGCATGAACATGGAAGTAACACGACAATGTGCTTCCTTCTCCATTTCAAATGTCTTTTTTTGCTCCCTCTTTTTTGTTTTAGAACTCTCTCTTTGATATAGAGTCTTTGACTATATCCAAAGTAGGGCTTTGTGACTAAAACCAACGACGCTTCCGACAACTTTTCAGCTGCTACGCCTTTTCCGCGCCGCACTCATCCGGTGTCTACTAAAGATTCCGGTCTTCCCACCAGATCCCATCCCCCGCTTACACTGTTTTTCAGTTCCTTTTCTCTTGTTGTCCTAGAAAAGTCTCTCTTTGAAGCATGACAAGTTCTCTCGACAAAGCAATGCTAGACATGAACGAAGAAGAAGAGGAACCTTTTTCTCTTCCATATCTGCCCGAATACTGCTATAATGTAAGGAATGAAATGAGTTTAATGGGTCGTCTTCTCAATCCAGATTGTCAGAACGTCTCCGACCTCATCCGTGAAATGCCTCGCAAATGGCAGCTTTACGATATAGTCCAAGGAGTAGCTGATGTAAACATCAGGTCATCATTAGCCCAACACCAAGGAGTGATGAGACTTGGAGAAGGAAGCATGAAGCTGAGGAGAGCTAAGGAGACATGTGAGCAGAGTTCAGCTCAAATGGAGGCCAATACCAATCCGTTCAGCTCAACCACCGCCTGGAGAACACACTCAACTCACCTAAAGATCACCTCGAAGAAGAATCAGTTCAAAAAGAGTTCATATGAAGAAGATATTGAAGATACAACTTGGCAGCTCTTCAATGAGCCCGCTGGAGACGTACGACCACTAATAAATTCATTCCAGACAAACGACGAAGAATCAAGCAACAAGCCAATATGTTTTGGAAACTTAACTCACCAGAGAACCGAGGAAAATTGGATTCATCCCAAAATTCCTTGTGGTTTAAAAGTTATTCGGTTCGCAACCCGGGTGAATTCCAAATTACACGATTTGGACCAGCGAGCACTAAATGGAGGATCACGGCTAAACCAGGAGGAATCAAGCTGTGAAACGACCTGTTATGGAAACTTGATTCATCAGGGAATCCGGGATAGTTTGAATCAGACCGAGATTCATTACGGTTTGAAAGGTATTCAATTTCCAATCCAGAGGATTCTCCACTTGCCTTATTTGGAAGCTCATGGACTCAATCAGCTACAGACGAAACTTTGGCGACCAGGAGAGGCATTTAAGCATTCAGGAGACACATCTGACAATCCAGAAGAGTCAGAGATCATCTTACCATGCACCAGCATCCACAGGATCAGGCGGATCCTCTTGTTTGAATACTTACCATATCCGGGTGCATTCACACTTGGTGCAATTACTCACCAACGGCTCTATCACCAAGACTTCTGCGACTTGGAGCACTTCAATGACGACCAGGATGTTCCAGAGAAGCTCACCTATCCCCTTAAACCGTCCTGATACAAAGGAGACCTCACTTGCCCCATTTGGACTGATTTTCTCATTATTGTCCAACGGCTACTTTTTGCATTCATTTCTCTTATTCTTTAGGCTTCTTAGAACGTGTAGAGCATCTATATAAGCTCAGTTTCGACCATTGTACAAGGAACCCTTGATCATTGAAGTTTATACAAAGTATTATATTTTCTTTCCAAAGCGTTTCTTTGCAAAGAATTGTTCTTTCTTTAGTTTTAAGTGTGTGATTCACTTAGTACTATAGAAGCCACGAATTGAGTTTGTTTGTGAGATTCAAACAGCCTTGTTCGTCTATTGAGTGAGTCAATCAGCCCACCGATTGAGAGAGTCAATCATCTTCCACCACCTTACCAACCATCAACCGAGCTAAGAGATAGGTGATCACCATCTTGAAGTTCCCATCATTCGGAAATCAATCCAATATAAGTTCCACCACCCGGTTCTTATATCAGTTTGGTATCAGAGCTTCAAAAACTCCTATCCATCAGGTTGTGTCAATCCAACCTTTATCCTTATTTTCTGTTTTGTTAATTCATCTCATTAAAAAAAAAAAAAAACATACGAATTGTTTGCTTGTTTCAGTCTTGTTTTCATTTGCTTGTTTAATTTCGTTTGATAAAAAAAAAAAAGAGCGTTGATCTTGTTTTGATTATTTGTGTCAGGCTGTGAAGTTTCAAAGGAGAGGAGAAAAGAAGGATTGATCTCGTCATTCACTTGGAAAACAACCAACTTCAACCAATCCTAAGTTTTCTTTTCCTTTTGTTTTCTTGCCTCTGTATTTTTGCTCTTTAATCTTTAAAAAAAAAAAAGTTTTATCCATTAGTTTTAAAATTCAGTCAGTCCATATCACTTAGATCATTAGCATCCATATTAAAAAAAAAAAAGTGTGAGTCCAATAGGTGCATTATTTTTTCATTTGAGTCATAGTTAATTTATTTGCATAACTTGTTGCATTTGGGAATTCATTTCGTGATTGCTAGATTATTGCATCCATAAGTTTTAAAAAAAAATTATTAGACAGGATTGCATTTAGTTATTTAATCCGAGTTTTCTTGATTGAGTCAAGGCATATATTGTTTTTGTATCCATAGTTAGAAACCGTGTGAAATTAGTTTAATAGTTTTATTTGAAAATCATTGCATTAGTCTCGTAATCATTACATTTGTTCATATAAAGTTATTGGATTTGCATTCAGTCATTTAAATTATTTACTTTCTTCGATTAGTTGTGCATCCAGAAATATAAAACCAAATAAAAATCCTTCTGATTCTCATTGTTTACTACATTGCCGTAAATTGTGTTACCATTTACTCTTTGCATTGTTGTTTTAGGAAATAAATTCTGTACATTTAATTTAAAAAAAAATATATATAGAAGCTTATTTCCTTATTCTGAATATTTTGTGTATTACCTCTCTTTCACGAGAAAACTGATCCTGATTTCTTTTTGTCTTGTTCTTTGCAAGGTAAATCAACACAGGAATCAATGGACGATGAAGATGGAACGAGCGGATACAATACCTCAGAAGTAGATTGGGGTGAAGAAGAGAACCAATCTTGGAGTGAAGAATCTGACAGCGACTCATGGCATAGAGAAACTGATTCTGAAATCAGTATTGGAGAAGAAGAAGTCACTAGAGATGAGTCCCAACTTGGAGAGTCTGAAGAAGAAGAACCACAGATTAGAGACACTGATTCTGAATTTAGCGAAGAGGCCTACACAGAAGAGTCTTACGCTGAAGAAAGACCATGGTGTGAAATACCATACTCTGATCATGAGGAAGAACACCAAGAAGAGCTCGATTCCCACATCAGTTTAGAAGACTCAGAAGCAGACTTTGGAGAAGAACAAGAATATCAAGAGGATTGCGCTGAAGAGGAAGAAGTCGTAAGTGAGGCTGGAGGAGATTGTGATCCTAGATACATTTGTTTTTCAGGTCGTGACCAAGGTCCAGAAGCTTACCTAAGATGGGAGAAGGATATGGATGTGTGGTTTCATCGAAATCAAGTTCTAGAGGAGGAAAGAACAGCCATAGCTGAGGAGACTCTAATTGAAGAAGCTTTTTTTAAATGGGATGAGGATGCTTACTTCCGACTTGACTTTGAGCTGCCAGACCACACATGGGAAGAAATGAAGCAATTCTTGCACAAAACGTTTGTGGAAGAGACCGAAACCGACCCATATTATTCAAGGTGTCAAATTCCTCAAGAGCCAAGAAGATGGATCACAGTTACACCATCTAAGAAGATCTCCAGTCCTAATACCAGGAAGAGGACGCCCACCAATCCCAAGGAGAGACTGGCCAAGGAAGAGACAACACCAAAGAGGAGTGCTAAGAAACCGCAAGAAGAGACTAATGTCTCTAGCTCCAAAACTCCACAAGAACGACCAGCAGCACCACAACAAGGTAAGTGTTACAACTCTGATAAGTTTAAGGGTCAGACATGTTATAAATGCCATAAGAGAGGACACTATGCTGTAACTTGTCCACTTAAGAAAGAAAAACCACTAGAAGAGAAAATTGGATTATCTAACACAAATGATAGTTTAATTCATGCTGATTTGTTAAATTCCCATTCTAGTATAATGCACTTGTCTTTGTCAAAAGGATTTGATACAGGACATGAAGAGTGGATGCAAGAACCGGCCTTGTCTAAGAAAAAGAATCAGGCGCTTGAAGTAATACCAAGTACTACATTCAAAACCGAGGCTGACCAAAGTGCTGGGAAGAAAGACAACATCAAAGAGAAACTACCAGACCAAGCTGAGAATACTGAGAGTATTGAGCAGGTAAGTAACTCTTTGACTCAATTCGTTTTTCATGATGCAACATCTATGATAAAGACTTTACTAAACATAAAAGATGAAACAAGTTGTTTAAAATCACAAGTAGAAATCAGTTTTGCTAAAACTAGTGTCAAGGAACTAGATTCATCAAGTTTATCTCATCCTAAAGAATCCATAATGCACTTGTTTCTTGGCCAAAGTGTTGATCTTATTTCAGGAACTGAAGGAGCAAAGCATAAGGGAGTTGCACCAAAAGAAAACTTGCTGTTAGACCAAAGAAGGAGAACGCCAAAGATGGACAATACCACGCCCACACAGGGAGTAAAAGCTGAACCAGAACAGAACAGAGGAGCTGTTCTATCCCACATGTGCAAAGGAGAGCCACCAGACGTGCCAAACATAACCAAACCACAAGCATATCAAGGTAAGACCTTAAACTCTCAAAGGAGAATGAAGGCTAACTTACTTTCTCTTGGTGCAGGTTATACAGTTTCGAGGTCGAAACTTTTTCAAGAGGGAGAGTATGATGTAAAAATCAGGTCATCATCAGCCCAACACCAAGGAGTCATGAGACTTGGAGAAGGAAGCATGAAGCTGAGGAGAGCTAAGGAGACATGTGAGCAGAGTTCAGCTCAAATGGAGGCCAATACCAATCCGTTCAGCTCAACCACCGCCTGGAGAACACACTCAACTCACCTAGAGATCACCTCGAAGAAGAATCAGTTCAAAAAGAGTTCATATGAAGAAGATATTGAAGATACAACTTGGCAGCTCTTCAATGAGCCCGCTGGAGACGTACGACCACTAATAAATTCATTCCAGACAAACGACGAATAATCAAGCAACAAGCCAATAGTTTTTGGAAACTTAACTCACCAGAGAACCGAGGAAAATTAGATTTATCCCAAAATTCCTTGTGGTTTAAAAGTTATTCGGTTCGCAACCCGGGTGAATTCCAAATTACCCGATTTGGACCAGCGAGCACTAAATGGAGGATCACGGCTAAACCAGGAGGAATCAAGCTGTGAAACGACCTGTTATGGAAAATTGATTCATCAGGGAATCCGGGATAGTTTGAATCAGACCGAGATTCATTATGGTTTGAAAGGTATTCAATTTCCAATCCAGAGGATTCTCCACTTGCCTTATTTGGAAGCTCATGGACTCAATCAGCTACAGACGAAACTTTGGCGACCAGGAGAGGCATTTAAGCATTCAGGAGACACATCTGACAATCCAGAAGAGTCAGAGATCATCTTACCATGCACCAGCATCCACAGGATCAGGCGGATCCTCTTGTTTGAATACTTACCATATCCGGGTGCATTCACACTTGGTGCAATTACTCACCAACGGCTCTATCACCAAGACTTCTGCGACTTGGAGAACTTCAATGACGACCAGGATGTTCCAGAGAAGCTCACCTATCCCCTTAAACCGTCCTGATACAAAGGAGACCTCACTTGCCCCATTTGGACTGATTTTCTCATTATTGTCCAACGGCTACTTTTTGCATTCATTTCTCTTATTCTTTAGGCTTCTTAGAACGTGTAGAGCATCTATATAAGCTCAGTTTCGACCATTGTACAAGGAACCCTTGATCATTGAAGTTTATACAAAGTATTATATTTTCTTTCCAAAGCGTTTCTTTGCAAAGAATTGTTCTTTCTTTAGTTTTAAGTGTGTGATTCACTTAGTACTATAGAAGCCACGAATTGAGTTTGTTTGTGAGATTCAAACAGCCTTGTTCGTCGATTGAGTGAGTCAATCAGCCCACCAATTGAGAGAGTCAATCATCTTCCACCACCTTACCAACCATCAACCGAGCTAAGAGATAGGTGATCACCATCTTGAAGTTCCCATCATTCGGAAATCAATCCAATATAAGTTCCACCACCCGGTTCTTATATCAGTAGCTCTATCCAGAGACAGATTTCAGTTCATCTTCAGACATGAGCATGACCTGGAAGATATTATGAATAGAGGTGCGCACACTTATCAACAATGGTCTATGATTACTCAGGGCTGGGTACTTAACCCTCCACCAGACTATTGGACCTGTATCTCTGGGTTCATATGCGCAACATACCAGTGAATCACCGGACAGAACTCTCCATCGCTGCTCTAAGTGAGTTTGCTGGTCCTGTCATTCAGGTAGCCTTTGATGCAACAAAACCGTAGATTAACATTTATGAGAGAGTTAATGTTCGCTTCGAAGTCTCTAAACCGCTGAGACTGGCTCAGAAGGTGAAACTCCCAGGAGGGGAGATTGTCAACATCGTTTCCGACTATGAAAGGGTACAAAACGCTGCCATGTCTGCCAAAGGCTTACGCACAATAAACCCGCTGTCATTTCAACCAAGCAAAACCGGTTCCGAAGTCCACTCAAGAAGAGGTACCAGAAGCTAGTAAGGTGGGGAAGCAGGAGCTCCTAATCAAAGAAACTGATCCCTTATTTGGAGTCGTCAAAAAAGCCTAAGTGGGCATCAATCCAATGATGGAGAGGCCAAAAATAGTCCCGACGTTCTTGAAGATCTAAGGCAATATCTTTTGGGTTTTGATGGTCCTGAAAGATTAGCGAGACAAGAGAGGGTTAAAAGTCACTCTTTGACCTGGAAAATGATCCTTTAGGCTAGAAGACGATGCTGCGCTTAGAACCATTTCCAATGGTAACACCTATTCTCGATAAGGGGAAGGATATCGTTTTCGACTTCAGGCTGAAAGAAAAAATGGAGGAATCAAACAAAAGGACAAAAGGAAGGATTCTTATGAATTCTGCTATTCAAGCGGGTACAACAATGTCCTTTCTGCCGAGAGAAGATGGCTTCCACTCTGAAGCAGGTCCTCGCATTCTCAATTTCTCCTAGTCTATGGCGAGAGGTTCAACGAGTTTTAGAACGGGTTTCTCTGAAACTAGTTCTTCCGGGACCAAACCGCGTAAGACTAAGCCGAGAAGAAGGCCTGGTACTTACAAGCGAAAGCCGCGTGCTAAAGATTCAACTAGCGAAACCCATAACAATGCGAGAGATGCAAAGAATAAAGGAGTTTTAGGCGACAAAAGGAAAGCGAATGAAGAGGTGGAGGCATCTCAACACACAACAAGGTCTAAGAAACCAATGGCGGTCCCAAAGGAGGGACTGTCCAAGTGTTAATGATGATGATGAGCTGGAATTGCCAAGGCTTGGGCCGGGCACAAGACTTGGTGATTCCAAGGTTACGGGAGGTACAAAAAGAATACTTTCCAAAGATTCTCTTTTTAATGGAAACGAAACAGTGTAGAAACGCTCTTGTAGATATTCAGGAATGGTTAGGCTATGATAGGATTGTAACAGTGAATCCTATCTGTCACAGTGGTGGTTTGACCTTATTTTGGAAGAATTCAATTCAAGTTGAAGTTAAGTTTGTGGACAAAAATCTTATTGACTTGCATGTACAGTCGGGCAATAGCAAGTTTTATGTCTCTTGTGTGTATGGTGAACCAATCAGAGGTAACAAACCTAAGATATGGGAAAGACTTGAGAGAATTGGCATTCAAAGAAAAGAACTGAGGTGTATGTTTGGCGACTTCAACGAAATCAGACATAATGGGGAAAAATTGGGTGGTCCAAGGAAAAGTGATTCGACTTTCACCCCTTTTAATGACATGTTAAAGGCAGGTGACCTTTCAGAACTGCCAGCCTTGGGTAACTGCTTCACTTGGGAAGGTATGAGGGGGAAACTATAGATACAGATCAATCTAGACAGGTGTTTCAGAAACAAAAAACTGGTTTCAGCTCTTTCCGGCCGCCAATAAAGTTTTTTTGGACAAGAGAGGCTCAGACCATAGGCCTGTTCTTATGAACCTTGTTTCTTCTGGAGTAAGCCACAGAGGAAGCTTCAGATTTGATGACCGAAGCACTTGAGCCACCAAATACCAACCTTGATACCTATACCATAACGTGTTAGATATTCCCTTTGTGAGAATACACACATTTGATAATGAATGTTAAATATTGAGTTCTGCTTGATCATGAGATTTCATTTATTTACTACGGTTATGGAGAAGTACAATGAAGTACGGTTTGATCTGAACCTTGCAAATGCGGTTTACGGGCAATTGATTGAGAGTATGGTCCTATAAGTTTTACGAGTTTCACACGTTTTTCAAACCTCTCCTCTTTGTAAGATCTCTAGTTTTGCTTTGGGACAAGCAAAGGTTTTAGTTGGGGGGAGTTGATATTATGTATTTTTAACATATTTTGATTTGTTTTTAGTATCCGGTTTGAGTTTTGATTTGCATATTTCGTTAGTTTTTCGAGTCTTTTCTATTGTTTCGAGTCTTTTTACAGATTTTATGGAGTTCCAAAGGAGTTTGGCGTTTACGGACATGTTCGAGTCGAGTTAATGTGGAAAACACGAGAAAAGGACCAACTGAAGAACGACTGTTCTTGGAAAAGAACGACCGTTCTTGGAGTAGAATGACCATTCAGAACGACCGTGCCCCATCAGAACGGTCGTTCCCCACCTCACCTACCTTGCCGACAAAAGCCAGAGAACGACCGTTCCATCAACAGAACCATCTCACCTACTCCACCAACAACCGAGCAAGGAACGACCGTTCTCTACCAAGAACGACCGTTCCCCGACTCACCAACACCCACCTACTTCGATCGACCAACTAGAACGACCGTTCTCCTCCAGAACGGTCGTTCCCCGTCTTACCTACTCCCCTACACCTTGGCCTATATATTGGACTCACTCTTGATGCTTCTAACCACACCATCTTCTTCTCCCACTCTTCTCTAGCTTCTAAACATTGCTTCTCTTCTCTTTTAAGCTTTAATGTTTATGTTTTTATCAAGTTCTTATTAGTTTCTTTTAAGCTTTAAACATTTTATGCTTTGATCAAGTTTTACTTTCAGTTCTTATTATCTATCTTTATGCTTTAATCAAGTTCTCATAAGTTTATTTCCAGCTTTTGTTATCTATATTTGCACTTTGTTCAAATTCTTATTAAGTTACTTTCAGCTTTTATTATCTGTTCAAACTTTTATGATGAACTCTATAATCTCTTTGTTTTCTTCTTCTTTAATTATGTCTGAGTAGATCTCTTAGTTAGGTTAAAGTTTGTCAAAGGAATTCATGAGCTTTAGGGTTAAACACAAATAGGCTATTCAAATCGATGTCTTCACCCTTGTTATCCTTAATGCTTGGATCGAATTGATCACTTGATTCATTGATGTCAGGTTAACTTAGACAGTGAGAGTTGCTAGGTTGCTAGAAAGAACATTGGTGAGCAATTTATTCATTACCTGCGAGAGTAGATGTATTGGAGAATTGTGAACATATTAAACCTGATCTTAAAGCTTGTTTACGATTTCTAGTACCAGCGAGAGTTAGGAATTCTAGGTTGATAGACAAAGATATTGGTACCACGAGAGTGGATTGATATTATCTTTATGTTTGAGTTCTAGACTTGTGCTTAATTACTGCCTGAATAGTTGTTTGATCCTTTGCTCTGAATCTCCTGTGATATTCCTTGACCTAACACTTGTTTAATATTATCTTTACAACCAATTTTGCTTTTATTACCTGCTATTTATAAAACCAAAAACATAATTGAATTGTCTTAACTTTTGATTTAGCTCATTAGATCAAAGTGTGAAACTGGTCTTCGTGGGATCGACCCCTAAATACTACTTCGTATGCTGTGCACTTGTAGTAGGAAATAAGGGTTTAAAACTCGTGTATTAAGTTTTTGGCGCCGTTGCCGGGGACCAAATTTTCACCTTTGATTTTCGACGAAATTTCTAGTCTAAGACCCTAACTTTTACTAACTTTGATGGCCATGGACTACAATGATTGGCCACAAGAAGAGGAGGACACGTTTGAAGAATACATTCAAGATGAGTCTTTTGATGAGAACATACTTACGCCAGAACAAAGAGTGGAGTTGGATAAGCTTTGTGTGGAAAAGCCAATGCTTACAAGGAGTGACCTAGCAGTAATGATCCAGATGAACCTCATGTCACATCGGGCAGTACTAGAAGGAAGAGAGCTTACGTTTGATGAGATACTGGTAGCCCAGTCACTTAAGGAGGTAATATATTGGATTCCACCATTCCAATTACAAGGTACATCCGATTTAGCCTTTGAATTTCAAGATTTTGAGGATAGTCACATGCCTTCTATTGGAGATGTAGCTTATGATTCACCTTCCTCCATACTCATTGATGAATGCTATGATTTGATATGTGAGACTCAAAGACTAGATGCCTTAAGAGTAGAAAAGTTTGCTAGAGATTATCATGAAATATGTTTTGATACTAGTTATCTTTGTGTTTTGAATGATCATAATCTCGAGCTTAACTCTTTAATGCTAGAGGAATCTAGATCGCTTCTTGAAAAATCTGACATAGGGGATGAATTTGATTTAGATAAGATCTTGGATGAGATAGAGAACCCTAAGGTTGAAAATGATGATGAGAATGAGAATGTGGTATTTTATAAGACTGATGGAAATAAAGTTGACTATTTTGTGACAAACTCGTTTGAAGCTAAAGTTGATTATATCTTTCCATCGAATGCATTTGATTCTCAACAACATCTCACTGTCAAGGAATATTTGAAGATACACGCTACATTTGTAGTAAACTTCCTTGATGAGAATATTGTCTATTTCCTTTGGACAATTGTATGCCTTTTTGCGCACTTTGTTTCTTGTCCCAATAAGAGAAGGACCAAAGGTGCATTGGCTCAGCCTTTTGATTCTCATGATTAGCGCTTGTGCTCAGAAGTCAAGCTAACGACTTAAACCAAGCGCTTGGTGGGAGGCAACCCACTGGTAAGTGTTTTTCTTTTATTTTCTTTTGCTATTGATTTTTGGTTTTGTTTTTCTTTGTTTCAGTTAATTAAAAAAAAAATTAAAAAAAAAAAGAAAAAAAAAGAGGAGCGAGCACCCGATTCTATTCCGGAGCACCTGCTCCGCCATGGTGTTCTCCCTGCCGACCCAGGTAAGTTCTCTACGACTCTTCTCTCGCTCATTTTCACACCGAGACGGTATGAAGTAAGTCTGGGGGAGGGTCGTGCCTTGAGTCAGCACTTTATTTATTTTTTGAGTCTTTTGTTATTTCTTTTAGAGTCAGTCTTTTTTATTTGGGTCAAAATAATTCATTCTTTTCAGCTAAAAAAAAAAAAAATTATCGAGTCAAAACACTGTGTGAATTTGTTAACTTTTTGGAATTGCAACATGTTCGATGTCATTGCCTTACGACTGCTTAGCATTGTTTGAGGATAGTTTGGAAACACAGAAAAATCCATAACTTGATCATTTAGTGAATTTCTCAAATCATCTGAACTTAATCGAATTATTGGAACTTAATATGGACTTAATTTATCTCACTTAGGGGGTTGATAATCATGTATTGGATTTTACATTTGGAGTTTTTTTTACATCATTTCTACCAATCTTTGCTAACTCCAAATGGCTAGATTTATCCTTAGTCTAATACCACACCCTTACCATTTCCATGTTGAAACCCACTTATTTTTGTTTACTGTCATTGCATTCATGTGCAAAAACTATGGAGTATACGGACCGACACAACTTTTCTTTAGGACTGTGTCTAGATATGTGGTCTCTTACTGATTAAACTCATGGGATGTGTCTAGAAATGTGATCTCTTTTTGAATACATTCATCGAAAATTTTCGTTTCAAAAGAGGATGAACTTTTAAATGGGTAGAAGTTTGTATTCACATTCAAGAAATAAGCTTACATCGTTGAAATTCTTTTGATGCAGATCTTAGGGACTAACCGGTTCCATTCTCCGATATATATAAAAAAATAAAATAAAAAATAAAATAAAATAAATAAAAAATAAAAAATAAAATAAAACAGAAGGAACCGGGAAAGTCAAGGTAATATCTTTAAATTTCATGAAACGTTAAAAGAAATCATGTTCTTGTTTGTGACTTTGTTAAATAAGGGTAGAAGGATTAGAGTTAAGGAGAGTTGTATACCTCCTAATTGGTGCGTGTCTCACTGTGATTTTGCATAATGATTTGCATCCGTTTGTACTGCTAAAAGAAACCGAAGCACTTGAGCCACCAAATACCAACCTTGATACCTAGACCATAACGTGTGAGATATTCCCTTTGTGAGAGTACACACATTTGATAATGAATGTTAAATATTGAGTTCTGCTTGATCATGAGATTTCATTTATTTACTACGGTTATGGAGAAGTACAATGAAGTACGATTTGATCTGAACCTTGCAAATGCGGTTTACGGGCAATTGATTGAGAGTATGGTCCTATAAGTTTTACGAGTTTCACACGTTTTTCAAACCTCTCCTCTTTGTAAGATCTCTAGTTTTGCTTTGGGACAAGCAAAGGTTTTAGTTGGGGGGAGTTGATATTATGTATTTTTAACATATTTTGATTTTTTTTTAGTATCCGGTTTGAGTTTTGATTTGCATATTTCGTTAGTTTTTCGAGTCTTTTCTATTGTTTCGAGTCTTTTTACAGATTTTATGGAGTTCCGAAGGAGTTTGGCGTTTACGGACATGTTCGAGTCGAGTTAATGTGGAAAACACGAGAAAAGGACAAAATGAAGAACGACCGTTCTTGGAGTAGAACGACCATTCAGAACGACCGTTCCCCATCAGAACGGTCGTTCCCCACCTCACCTACCTTGCCGACAAAAGCCAGAGAACGACCGTTCCCTCAACAGAACTATCTCACCTACTCCACCAACAACCGAGCAAGGAACGACCGTTCTCCACCAAGAACGAAAAGGTAGGTGCGAGAGATGCAAAGAATAAAGGAGTTTTAGGCGACAAAAGGAAAGCGAATGAAGAGGTGGAGGCATCTCAACACACAACAAGGTCTAAGAAACCAATGGCGGTCCCAAAGGAGGGACTGTCCAAGTGTTAATGATGATGATGAGCTGGAATTGCCAAGGCTTGGGCCGGGCACAAGACTTGGTGATTCCAAGGTTACGGGAGGTACGAAAAGAATACTTTCCAAAGATTCTCTTTTTAATGGAAACGAAACAGTGTAGAAACGCTCTTGTAGATATTCAGGAATGGTTAGGCTATGATAGGATTGTAACAGTGAATCCTATCTGTCACAGTGGTGGTTTGACCTTATTTTGGAAGAATTCAATTCAAGTTGAAGTTAAGTTTGTGGACAAAAATCTTATTGACTTGCATGTACAGTCGGGCAATAGCAAGTTTTATGTCTCTTGTGTGTATGGTGAACCAATCAGAGGTAACAAACCTAAGATATGGGAAAGACTTGAGAGAATTGGCATTCAAAGAAAAGAACTGAGGTGTATGTTTGGCGACTTCAACGAAATCAGACATAATGGGAAAAAATTGGGTGGTCCAAGGAAAAGTGATTCGACTTTCACCCCTTTTAATGACATGTTGAAGGCAGGTGACCTTTCAGAACTGCCAGCCTTGGGTAACTGCTTCACTTGGGAAGGTATGAGGGGGAAACTATAGATACAGATCAATCTAGACAGGTGTTTCAGAAACAAAAAACTGGTTTCAGCTCTTTCCGGCCGCCAATAAAGTTTTTTTGGACAAGAGAGGCTCAGACCATAGGCCTGTTCTTGTGAACCTTGTTTCTTCTGGAGTAAGCCACAGAGGGAGCTTCAGATTTGATGATCGAAGCACTTGAGCCTCCAAATACCAACCTTGATACCTAGACCATAACGTGTTAGATATTCCCTTTGTGAGAATACACACATTTGATAATGAATGTTAAATATTGAGTTCTGCTTGATCATGAGATTTCATTTATTTACTACTGTTATGGAGAAGTACAATGAAGTACGGTTTGATCTGAACCTTGCGAATGCGGTTTACGGGCAATTGATTGAGAGTATGGTCCTATAAGTTTTACGAGTTTCACACGTTTTTCAAACCTCTCCTCTTTGTAAGATCTCTAGTTTTGCTTTGGGACAAGCAAAGGTTTTAGTTGGGGGGAGTTAATATTATGTATTTTTAACATATTTTGATTTGTTTTTAGTATCCGGTTTGAGTTTTGATTTGCATATTTCGTTAGTTTTTCGAGTCTTTTCTATTGTTTCGAGTCTTTTTACAGATTTTATGGAGTTCCAAAGGAGTTTGGCGTTTACGGACATGTTCAAGTCGAGTTAATGTGGAAAACACGAGAAAATGACCAACTGAAGAACGACCGTTCTTGGAGAAGAACGACCGTTCTTGGAGTAGAACGACCATTCAGAACGACCGTGCCCCATCAGAACGGTCGTTCCCCACCTCACCTACCTTGCCGACAAAAGCCAGAGAACGACCGTTCCAACAACAGAACCATCTCACCTACTCCACCAACAACCGAGCAAGGAACGACCGTTCTTTACCAAGAACGACCGTTCCCCGACTCACCAACACCCACCTACTTCGATCGACCAACTAGAACGACCGTCCTCCTCCAGAACGGTCGTTCCCCGTCTTACCTACTCCCCTACACCTTGGCCTATATATTGGACTCACTCTTGATGCTTCAAACCACACCATCTTCTTCTCCCACTCTTCTCTAGCTTCTAAACATTGCTTCTCTTCTCTTTTAAGCTTTAATGTTTATGTTTTAATCAAGTTCTTATTAGTTTCTTTTAAGCTTTAAACATTTTATGCTTTGATCAAGTTTTACTTTCAGTTCTTATTATCTATCTTTATGCTTTAATCAAGTTCTCATAAGTTTATTTCCAGCTTATGTTATCTATATTTGCACTTTGTTCAAATTCTTATTAAGTTACTTTCAGCTTTTATTATCTATTCAAACTTTTTTGATGAACTCTATAATCTCTTTGTTTTCTTCTTCTTTAATTATGTCTGAGTAGATCTCTTAGTTAGGTTAAGGTTTGTCAAAGGAATTCATGAGTTGTAGGGTTAAACACAAATAGGCTATTCAAATCGATGTCTTCACCCTTGTTATCCTTAATGCTTGGATCGAATTGATCACTTAATTCATTGATGTCAAGTTAATTTAGACAGCGAGAGTTGCTAGGTTGCTAGAAAGAACATTGGTGAGCAATTTATTCATTACCTGCGAGAGTAGATGTATTGGAGAATTGTGAACATATTAAACCTGATCTTAAAGCTTGTCTACGATTTCTAGTACCAGCGAGAGTTAGGAATTCTAGGTTGATAGACAAAGATATTGGTACCACGAGAGTGGATTGATATTATCTTTATGTTTGAGTTCTAGACTTGTGCTTAATTACTACATGAATAGTTGTTTGATCCTTTGCTCTGAATCTCCTGCGATATTCCTTGACCTAACGCTTGTTTAATATTATCTTTACAACCAATTTTTCTTTTATTACTTGCTATTTACAAAACCAAAAACATAATTGAATTGTCTTAGCTTTTGATTTAGCTCATTAGATCAAAGTGTGAAACTGGTCTTCGTGGGATCGACCCCTAAATACTACTTCATATGCTGTGCACTTGCAGTAGGAAATAATGGTTTAAAACTCGTGTATCATGAATGAGGAAATAAAAAAGGCTTGGTTAACGAATCACTCCTTTTTCAACGTCTCAGTATCTGATAAAATCAAGAGCTGTAGAAAATCCTTACGCAAATGGAAGAGAAACCAGAAACTTAATGCAAGGGATCAGATACAGCAAATCCATGTTTCACTGGAGCAAGTGCAATCATATTCCTTTCCGTCCAAAACAAGGGTAGACTATCTTAAATAGGAATTGGCCAAAGCTTATAAAGAAGAAGAAAGGTTTTGGAGTGAAAAAAGTAAAGAGAAATGGGGTGTCAAGGGGGATCACAACACAAAGTTTTATCACGCCTCAGTTAAAGCAAACAGAGCGAAGAAAAATATTATTAAACTCATGGATGATAACGGGAATCTGCAATACGCGGAAGCATTAAAAGGAGATATAGCATCCAAATACTTCACTCAGCTCTTCAAATCTTCCAACGCCTCAGATTTTGAACATTTCTTCACCAACTTTGTTCCCTCAGTGACTCAGGCTATGGACGACCAACTAATTAGAGAAGTTTTTAAAGAAGAAGTCCGAGAAGCTGTCTTCGCTATCAAAGCTTCTAGAGCTCCAAGAGCCGACGGTATGACGGGACTGGTCAACTATTGGTGCTCAGGTAAAAGAAGAGGTACAGAACTTCTTCTTAAATGGTAGCTTCCCTATAGATTGGAACTATGCGCAACTCTGCCTCCTTCCAAAGATCATTGATCCAGAGCTTATGTAAGACTTGAGGCCAATAAGCCTTTGCTCCGTCTTATACAAAATTGATAGCAAGATTCTGGTGTGGAGATTAAAGCCTATCTTATCCTCGATCGTCTCCCCCACTCAATCAGCGTTTGTAGAAGAGAGGCTTATTTCTAATAACATATTGATAGGACATGAGGTTGTCCACGCACTCAGAACGAACAAGAAGTTCTCCTCCATTTACATGGACATAAAATCAGACATGTCAAAGGCTTTCGACAGAGTGGAATGGAACTATCTGAGAGCGTTGTTGAAAGCAATGGGATTTCACGAGTGGTGGATTGAAAGGGTGATGTTCTGCGTGTCTTTGGTTACCTTCTCAGTTCTTATCAACAATCAATCTTTCGGCAAGATATCTCCTGAAAGAGGATTGAGACAAGGGGATCCGCTGTCTCCCTTTTTGTTTGTGTTATGCACTGAAGGGTTAATTCACAAGTTGAAAGAAGCAATGAAAGATGGGATACTGGAAGGAATCCAATTCTTCGAAACAGGTCCTATGATACACCATATGTTATTTGCAGATGATAGTCTTTTCATTTGGGAAGCAAAAGATGAACAAGCTTCCCTGCTAATGAAGATTCTGGATGAATACGGGAATGCTACTGGACAACAAATCAATCTCCTTAAATCAGCCATCTCTTTCGGTGCTAAAGTATCAGCAGAGCAAAAACCCAAAATTAAATCCATCGCCGACATAACAAAGGAAGGAGGATCTGGCACTTATCTTGGACTACCAGAGTGCTTCAGCGGCTCAAAAACAGAGATGTTGGCTTACATTTATGACAGATTAAAGTTTCGCCTTTCAGGTTGGTTCGCCAGGTTACTCTCTCAAGGGGGCAAAGAGATTTTACTGAAGGCAGTGGCGATGGCCATGCCAGTCTACGCGATGTCATGCTTCAAAATGACAAAAAAGCTTGTGACAATCTCACCAAGGCAATGGGGGATTTCTGGTGGAATTCCCTTGAGCTTAAGAGAAAGATTCACTAGATGAGTTGGACCAGTGGAGGATCCAGAATTTAATTTGAGGGGTGTCAAAATATATTAAAAGAGGTTTTAGGTAGGGTTTGAACTTTGGTTTGGGGGTTCAACAGAGAGGTTTTACCAAAATTGCCAATGCATTTTTAATGTTTTCAAGCACTTTTATATATTTATAGAAATATAAGGGGTGTCATGTGACCCCCCAATCTTCTAAGTGGGTCCGCCATTGAGTTGGACCAAGTTGTGTCTCACCAAAGAACAAGGAAGTCTAGGATTTAATCAAGACTTGGTTAACGACAGTGCTTTAATCTAGCCCTTCTAGCTAAGCAGGCTTGGAGGATTTTGGACCAACCAGATTCTCTCTTCGCCAATTAAAAGCAGATATTTCGATCAGTCAACCTTCCTCTCATCTACAAACAGTACAAAACCTTCTTATACTTGGAGAAGCATTCAGTTTGGCAAAGAATTACTGAGACAAGGTCTAAGAAAGAAACTAGGAAACATGAACTAGGTTAGAAAGTTGGATCAGGGATGAGGGTTCAAGACGTCCACTGTTGAATAATATTTTGGTGGATCTAAATCTCACCATTGACAAATTGATGGATCCTATCTCGGGTGGGTGGAACACGGAGGCTCTCCATTAACATTTCTATCCTCAAGACATTAACCGCATCCTTAAGATGCAACCGTCATGGATCACGTGGAATTTTGGATATGGGTACACAACAAATATGGTGCTTATTCTGTCAGACCTGGCTACTGGTTCATTAACCATTTGTCTAACAAGGAATTGATTCAAGAGGAAGAAGCCAGACCTTCCATTAATGATTTGAAAAGCGTGGTGTGGAAACTGGATACGTCTCCCAAGATTAAAAACTTCATTTGGCGAGCTTTATCAAATGCTGTTCTGGTGGGAGAACTTTTGCTAACAAGAGGTATGAAGCTGGATCCTGTCTGTCAAACTTGTGGATTCATTGGCGAGTCGGTCAGTCACCTACTTTTCAGTTGTTCTATAGCTCGTCAGGTCTAGGCTCTCTCTAACATTCCCTTACCTGAGAATGGTTTTTGTCAGAACTCCATCTTCTCCAACTTTCACTTTTTGCTAGAGTTGTGGCGTAATAACAAATTTCCAAAAGAGGTGATTAGATTGTTTCCTTGGATCATTTGGTTTTTGTGGAAGAATAGTAATGGAGTAGCTTTTGAAGGTCGTTGTTTTTTAGCCACGGAGATCGTTTCTAAGATCAAAGTGGAAGCCTAATTCTGGTTACTACCACAAGAATTAGACTTAAGGCTGGACATTGAAGAAAAGGCGCTTGTTGGGATCACTATGAAAAAGTGGAAACCTCCCCAAAACACATGGTTCAAATGCAATGTTGGGGCGCATTGGGATCCAATTCAAGGAAGGTGAGGTGCATCTTGGATCGTGAGAGACAATGAGGGAGAAGTTATGGCTCATAGCAGAAGATCCTTCATAGGGATTGTAAGTTTGGCTGCCATAAACCATAAAGTCCTCAAGTGGTCGATTGATAGCATGGTCCGCCTCAGAGTGAACAAGGTGATTGACACGAGATCTCCCACGGATTGAACTTTGGAGGGATGGTTTTGCTGGATAAACTTTGAACTCAGTAAGCTACTAGCTTGAAAGAACAAAGTGATGGATCGAATGGTCGCACAAGGGTTGCGAAAGGCCCTTGATATTCCAACCTCAGCAGTCCTAAGATATGACACACTTAGATGACCGAAGAGGGTTTGTTGTTTGGATATTACTCACCAAGCAACAGAGGTTTGTTCACAAAGAACAACAGAGAATCACTCTCTAGGATAATCATAAAGTTTAGCAAAAACAACTTGTTATTGATTGAAATGAAATCGAAATACATATAGAGTTATGTTTGTGACTTCTCGGGAATGAGAACAGTCAATCCCAGAAAACAAGACAATAAATAATAAAGACTAAAGACTTGACTGAAGAAAAATGTGTTGAATGACTCTTCAGATCCTTGCTGTCTTGAATTTCCTTCCTGATCCCGAGTTTATAAGGTTTTATAAGGTTTGGAAGGTTTATAAGTTTTGGACGGATTTTATAAGGTTTGAAAGGTTTTTATAAGGGACCTTATAAATGATGATTTAGTGAAGTCTTCTTGAGTTCTCTTGAAACCTTACTAAGGTGATGTGTTGCACTTGATCTTCCATGGGGCTGAACTGGTTCATGGTTGAGCTAAGTAGTGAACTTATTGGCTGAGATAACTGTCTGGTCCGGGCCCTGGTCATGGCTTCAGCTGGTACAAGCAAAGCATCCTCAGCTACAAGCTCCGGTTCAAGTCCTTCCACGGTTTCAACATCTGGTTCTGGTTCCGGTTCAAGCTCTTCATCCTCAACGCCATCCATAATCATATCATCCCCTCCCACTTGAAAAGGATTTGACCTCAAATCTGGATCATCTGCCACAAAAGGAATTAAGTCAGCAACATTAAAGCTTGAACTAACTTTGTACTTACCTTCCAAATCAACTTGATATGCATTCTTGTTGATTCGCTTGACAATCCTGAATGGTCCATCAACCCTTGGCATGAGTTTGGAATTCCTTTCTGCTGGAAATCGATCCTTTCTCAAGTAAACCCAAACTTTGTCTCCAACATCAAAGATAAGTTCACGCCGAACCTTGTTGGCTTGCTTAGCATATTGCTTAGTCCTTTCCTCAATGTTGATCCTGGCCTTCTCATGGATCTGTTTGACAAGTTTAGCTTTCTTCTCGCCATCTAGGCTAGCTCTTTCACTCAAAGGTAACGAGATTAGATCCAAAGGTGACAAAGGATTGAAACCATACACAATCTCAAATGGGGAATACTTAGTAGCTGAATGCACAGAATGATTGTATGCAAACTCAACATGTGGTAAACATTCTTCCCAAGTTTTGAGGTTCTTTTTAATCACAGCTCTTAGCAAAGTTGACAAAGTCCTATTGACTACCTCTATTTGTCCATCACTTTGTGGGTGACAAGTAGTTGAAAACGAATACTTAGTACTTAACTTAGACCAAAGCGTTTTCCAGAAGTAACTCAAGAACTTTGTATCCCTATCAGACACGATGGTTCTAGGCATGCCATGCAAACGAATGATCTCCTTAAAGAACAACTCAGCTATGTGCAAGGCATCATCAGTTTTGTGACATGGAATGAAATGAGCCATCTTAGAGAATCTATCAACAACTACAAAGATGGAATCCTCCCCAGTTCTAGTCCTAGGCAATCCAAGCACAAAATCCATAGATATGTCATTCCACGGATGAGTAGGAATAGGAAGAGGAATATACATACCATTGGGTTGAACTGTGGATTTGGATTGCTTAAATGTAACACATCTGCCATAGACCCTCTCAACATCCCTTTGCAAGTGTGGCCAAAAGAAGTGTTCTTGTACCAACTTCAATGTCTTTGCAATTCCAAAATGTCCCATCAAGCCTCCTCCATGAGCTTCCCTGACTAACAATTCTCTCAAAGAGCAATTAGGAATACACAAACGATTGGCATAAAACAGATACCCATCATTCCTAAAGTACTTGCCACTTGCAGATTTAGAGCAAGCAAGATATGGTTCTTTGAAATCCAAATCAGTCTCATACAACTCTTTCATTTGTTTAAAACCAAGACACTTAGCATCAAGAGTAGAGATGAGCACATACCTTCGAGACAGAGCATCAGCTACAACATTCTCTTTACCTCTCTTATATCGGATGACATATGGAAATGTTTCTATGAATTCAATCCATCTGGCATGTCTCTTGTTAAGCTTTTGCTGTCCTTTCAAGTGCTTGAGAGTCTCATGATCAGTATGCACCACGAACTCCTTAGGCCAAAGGTAATGCTGCCAAGTCTGCAAGGCCCTCACTAGTGCATAGAGTTCTTTGTCATATGTGGGGTAATTGAGAGTGGCGCCTCCAAGCTTCTCACTGAAATAAGCAATTGGTTTCCTATCCTGCATCAAGACAGCACCAATTCCAACTCCTGAGGCATCACACTCAATCTCAAAAGTTTTCAAGAAATCAGGCAAAACAAGAAGAGGTGCATTAGTAAACTTCCCTTTCAAGGTCTGAAATGCATCTTCCTGTGCTTGTTCCCACTTGAATCTCACATTCTTCTTGATGACTTCGGTAAGAAGAGCTGCTATTGTGCTGAAGTCCTTCACAAATCTTGTGTAAAAGCCAGCTAGGCCATGAAAGCTTCTGACCTCACTCACATTTTTAGGACTTGGCCATTCTCTGATAGCTCTAACCTTCTCCTCATCCACTTTAATGCCATCTGCACCCAAAACAAAACCCAGAAACACGAGATTATCCGTTCCAAAAGTGCATTTCTTCAAGTTAGCATATAGCTTTTCCTTTCTAAGCACTTCTAAAACCGATATAAGATGCTCATTGTGTTCATCAAGTGTTTTGCTGTAGACAAGTATGTCATCGAAGTACACTACAACAAAAACCCCTATGAAAGCTTTTAGAACATGATTCATCAACCTCATGAAAGTACTAGGTGCATTGGTTAAACCAAAAGGCATAACTAACCATTCATACAACCCTAACTTTGTTTTGAAAGCAGTTTTCCATTCATCCCCTTCTTTCATACTAATTTGATGATATCCACTTTTCAAATCGATTTTAGAAAAGATGCATGACCCATGAAGTTCATCTAGCATATCATCTAATCTAGGGATGGGATGTCTGTACTTAACTGTTATGTTGTTGATTGCCCTACAATCCACACACATACGCCAGCTGCCATCTTTCTTGGGCACAAGGAGAAGTGGAACAGCACATGGACTCATGCTTTCTCTGATGTATTCCTTCTCCATGAGCTCATTGATTTGTTTCTGCAGCTCTTTGGTCTCAACAGGATTGGTCCTGTATGCTGGTCTGTTAGGAAGAGAGGCGCCTGGTATGAAATCAATTTGGTGCTCAATGCCTCTGATTGGTGGTAGGCCATCTGGATTCTCACCTGCAAATACATCTTGGAAACCTTGCAAAAGAGACTCAAACTCACTTGGAAATTCCAGTGCATGGTTAGAAGAAGACATTAGTGTTTCTTTAAAAACCAACAAAAACATTGACCTATTAGCAAACAGAGCATGCTTGATCTCACTGGTTTTAGCAAAGAAGTTAGATTGCCTTACCTTGTTGGAATCACTTTCCTTGGATGCATTGGCCTCTTGATCTCGTTTGGCCTGTTCTCTCCTTTCTTTCAAAAGCATTTGATCTTTGTGCACTTCTTGAGGTGAGAGTGGAGCTAAGATAATCTTCTTTCCATTGTGCTCAAAGGTGTGGTGGTTTGTGAACCCATCATGGACTGCCTTTTTATCATATTACCAAGGCCTTCCCAAAAGAATGTGTCCAGCCTCCATAGGAAGAACATCACAATGAATCTCATCTTGGTACCTTCCAATGGTGATGGGAACTAAGACCTGATTGCTCACCTTCATCTCCCCTGTCTCATTAAGCCATTGCAGAGAAAATGGTTGTGGATGCTTCTTCAAACTCAAGCCAAGTTTCTTAACCAAAGTCTCACTAGCCACATTGGTGCAGCTGCCCCCATCCACGATCAAACTACAGACCTTGTCATTGACATAACATCTGGTGTGAAAGAGATTTTCTCTCTGCTCATGCTCCCTCGATTTAGGTTGCACACTCAAGGTTCTTCTATTAACAAATAGTTCTCCATGAGCAGGATAGTCCACATGATCTTCTTCAGAATCGGATTGGGGCATCTCATCCTCGGATTCTATTTCTCCATTCTCCAACAAGATCATCACCTTCTGGTTGGTGCAATCCTTAGCATAGTGTCCATGCCCATGGCATTTGAGACACCTCAAATCTTTGGTTCGTGTGGTAGTAGAAACTTCTGCCTTTCCCTTGACATCACTAGTAGATGAGTTAGTTTTAACATCAGAAGAAGTCTTAGTTGAAACCTTACCCTTGTCTTGGTAGCTAGACTTAGCATTCGAATTGTATGCAGTCTTAGGGTAGCTCCTTATCTTACCCTATTGTTCCACCAGGATTGCTTTGTGTAGCATCTCCTCTAGGCAGTCGTACTCATGCATCTCCAGTCTGTCTTGGATCTCACGGTTGAGTCCACCTTTGAATCTGAACATTGTGGTTCCGGATCTTTAACAGCATCAACTTTGATCATCAGTGTCTCCATTTCTTGGCAGTAGTCTTCCACACTTTTGGTTCCATGAACCAATCTCATAAGCCTCTGATGTAGATCACGATGGTAGTGGCTAGGCACAAACCGTTTCCTCATGAGATTAGTCATCCCTTCCCAAGTAACTACAGCTGGTTCTCCTGATCTTCTCCTGCTTGTCACAATTTGATCCCACCAGTTAATAGCATAACCATGAAATTCAGTTGCAGCCAATCTTACCTTTTTGATCTCTGAATATTTTTGGCAATCGAAAACCAATTCGATTTTAATTTCCCACTCAAGATAGGTATCTGGATCGTTCTTACCATGGAAAGGTGGAATTTTAAGCTTAAGGCTACCTAGATGATTATCCTGCCTAGGTCTTCTAGTTCTACCTCGGCTCCCACTAGAGTTATGATAAGATTCTCTTTCCTCATGGTTTGATCGCCTTTGGTTGGTGCGAGATCCACCAGTTCCTTCTCCGGTTGCTGGATTCTGAGTATCCTCTTGGATGCGATCAAGTCGTGTATGGACTTATTCCATTTCAACTCTCATCAGCCTCTTCATCTCTCCGAATAATGCTTTCATTTGAATGCTTGAAAGCCCTGGATTGTTTTCCTGTTTGTCTTGGCTTTGATCAGACATTGTTACCTGAGAAAATGAACAATCAGATAAAACAGGTTCTCGAAACTGTTGGGTCGCCTTGAAACCTGCAACCAATTAAGCAAACGAGTTAGTGAAAAACCCTCTTCCTCACAAGTTTTTGGTCTCTCAATATGGTGGAGGTGGTGAAATCTCAATAGTTCTGATAGAACAAATTCGATCAAACCCAATGAATCAACCCAAACAACAAAGGAAGTTGAAGAGACAGATAGACAGATTGCAAGATTTTTGGTTCTGGTTGGTTGATCTATCCTAGAAACCGATTTCTCCTGGTTCCTAAACTCTTTCTTTTTCCAAAGAGACCGATTTCTCCTAGTCTCTGATTTTTTTTTTAATAGACTCAACCGGAGAACAGATAGACAGAAAACATTTTTTTCGAAAAAGAAGAAGATGAATAGATGAGAAAGGTGATTAGAATTCGATACCAAACCCCAAAGCTGCTCTGATACCACTTGACACGAGTTCTCCCACGGATTGAACTTTGGAGGGATGGTTTTGCTGGATAAACTTTGAACTCAGTAAGCTACTAGCTTGAAAGGCCCTTGATATTCCAACCTCAGCAGCCCTAAGATATGACACACTTAGACGACCGAAGAGGGTTTGTTGTTTAGATATGACTCACCAAGCAATAGAGGTTTGTTCACAAAGAACAACAGAGAATCACTCTCTAGGATAATCACAAAGATTAACAAAAAAACTTGTTATTGATTGAAATGAAACCGAAATACATATAGAGTTATGTTTGTGACTTCTCGGGAATGAGAACAGTCAATCCCAGAAAACAAGACAATAAATAATAAAGACTAAAGACTTGACTGAAGAAAAATGTATTGAATGACTCTTAAGATCCTTGCTGTCTTGAATTCCCTTCCTGATCCCGAGTTTATAAGGTTTTATAAGGTTTGGAAGGTTTATAAGTTTTGGACGGATTTTATAAGGTTTGAAAGGTTTTTATAAGGGACCTTATAAAAGATGATTTAGTGAAGTCTTCCTGAGTTCTCTTGAAACCTTACTAAGGTGATGTGTTGCACTTGATCTTCCATAGGGCTGAACTGGTTCATGGTTGAGCTAAGTAGTGAACTTAGTGACTGAGATAACTGTCTGGTCCGGGCCCTGGTCATGGCTCCAGCTGGTACAAGCAAAGCATCCTCAGCTACAAGCTCCGGTTCAAGTCCTTCCACGGTTTCAACATCTGGTTCTGGTTCCGGTTCAAGCTCTTCATCCTTAGCGCCATCCATAATCATATCAGTGATTTTGCAGTGGATGATGCGCATTCGATTGGGATCATCACTAGGCCGAAAGAATGGCCATCATTTAAGTTCCAGAGTTTAGATATTTTGAAGAGTCTGGATAGGAAGCAATGGTGGAGACTCGAAAAGGAATCTAAGCCAACGAACAAAGGGGATTTTCTCATTGCTCAGAGTGTTAACTAGCTCAAGCTTTTTCAGTCTTATGTGGCTTCTGGGTTTCCTCTATGGTTGAAAGTTCTGTTTGAGAATGCACCATTTGTTTAGTGTTTTTTGTATAGGCGTTAGGACTCTGTTAGTTCTAGCTTTTTTTGGTGGGTATTGGTTATTGGTTGTCTCCTGTTTTCGTTTCAGGGCACCGTTCGGAAAGGAATTGTTGTATTCGAATCTTTTTACCTAATGATATTCAGATGACAAAAAAAAAACATGGAAGTAACACAATATCATAATCAAATTACGATGTCGACATGCTCGTACAAACCTTAACAATTACGTATATCTAACATATACACTAATTTATTTAGATTCAGTTTCAATAATATGCACGTAGGCTCTGATACCACTGTAGGAATTCATACAGGTTTATAAGACTTTATAAATTAACATATGAATTCAATTGCCAAAATCTCATGCAAATACTGAAATAAATATAGGTTCTTATAGTTTCGAATATACCTGGATATTCTGCAGCGGAATTAAAATTAAGAACAGACCGAGGTTACTGAACACACCAAGCGTCGTGCCTCTACTGGTATCCACACGCACACAAACTGGATCGAAACGGGATGCAGGTGCCGTCGAGATCAAATCTCGTTACTGTGACAAACACTTCGTCTTTTCTTTAGACTTCGGGTTTTGGAGGCAGCCGTATTTTTCTTTTTTTTTTGTTACTTGATTATCAACACCTTCTTATATCTTTATATAAGATTAACACCAATACCTAGTTCACGTGAACAAGCAATTGGGCTTAGCCCATTTAATCATGTGTATGTGACGGTCACGTGACTTCCGTGATAATTCATATATCTTATATCATATATAATACATATTATATTATTTCCAAAACCGAGTATATTATTTATCCAGTTTGCTTAGGTGTATGACCCTGCAGGATCGTATACTATTAGTAATAGATTCTCAATCTATAGATTATAAGCGGTCTCTAGCAAAACATTATAACCACATAATATTACATGATTGTCGAAACTCGACGTTACGACATCGACAAGATTTAGTACCATTGATTTCAGGACATTCCCAACATAATCTTGGGTAGACCTAAAAAAAAATCCATAGAAATATCCTCCCATGGAGCGTTATGAATAGGTAATGGCATATAAAGACCGTGGGGATGTGACATGGATGGCTTTGTGGCATTGAACACATTGGGCACAAAACCTGTCCATGCCTTCTTAAGATGAGGCAGATATAAATGCTCAATCACGATGGCTAGTGTCTTGTCCACTCCAAAATTTCCCATGAGTCCTCCACTGTGTGCCTCACTCAACACTAGTTCACACATGGATCCCTGCAGAATACACAAACGCTTATCTCTGAACAAGAATCCATCATGTAAATAAAAGGCAGAGAAACTCCCTTTTGCGTGTTCTTTGTAGCACTCTCCAAGCTCAGGATCATCTTTGTACAGCTCCTTTATGTGTTCAAATCCAGAACTTTGGCCTCCATGGCTGCAATGAGAAGATGTTGCCTTGATAAGGCGTCAGCAACCACATTTTATTTGATTACATAAGCGAAAGTCTCCACAAACTGTAGCCATTTCGCGTGCCTCTTCTTGAGGTTGGTCTGGCCTCATAAATTCTTCAAAGTTTCATGGTCCGTGTGTATGATAAACTCCTTTGGAAGATAGTGTTGCCACGTTTCTGTAGCTCAGACCAATGCATAGAGCTCCTTGTCATAAGTAGGGTAATTCAGTGTTGCCCTACCTAGTTTCTCACTGAAAAAAGCCATTGTTCGCTTCCCTTGAAGTAGTACAGCTCCAATTGCATCCCATTCCACTTCAAACATCTCATCGAAATCTGGCACTGCTAAGACTGGTGCTTGTGTTAAACGATCCTTCAAAGTCTGGAAGGCTGTGTCTTGAGCTGGTCCCCACAAGAATGGAACATTCTTCTTGATCAAGGCTGTGAGTGGTGCAGCTATGGTGCTGATGTCGCGCACAAACCTCTAGTAGAAGCTGGCTAAGCCGTGAAAGCTTCCCACATGTCCTATGGTCGTTGGTGTAGGCCATTCCTGAATCGCCTTAATATTTTCCTCATCGACCTGGAGTCCCTGTTTACTCACTACAAAATCTAAGAAGACAAGTTGATCAATACAAAAGATGCACTTCTTTAGGTTCGCATAAAGGCCTTCCTTTCGAAGTGTTTTCAAAAAAAGTTCTAAGTGGTCAAGGTGATCAGTTGGTTGAATTTGTTGCGGTTTGAGTAGGAAGTCTTCCACTTGATCTATTGTTCCACTTGAACCACGAGATGAAGAAGCTCGTGTGGATTGTGGTATTGAGCTCGTTCCATTTTACAGGCTATCCGATCGTGAAGTCCATCTAGGCCTGGGCGTTCGGATATCCGTTCGGGTTCGGATCGGATTTTTCGGATTTTTCGGATTTTCAGATCTAGAGATATAAAATCCATTCGGGTATTTTAGAATTTCGGATCGGCTTCAATTCGGATCCATCCGGATTCAGATCGGATTTGGATACCGAATTTATACATAAAAAATGAAATTGATTAAATTTAATAAAAAATTAGTAAAATTTTGACAAATATAGCTAAAACTTTTCGAACATTTTACATATTTTCGATATTTTAGTTATTTTAGTCTAAAATTAATTCATATAATCGGATTTATAATTGTAATTTTTGATAAATAGGTTATATTAACTCTAAATATAATTAATATTTCAGATATATATTTATATTTCGGATATTTCGGATACCCATTCGGATTTCGGTTCGGATCGGGTTCGGAGTCGGATTTTTCGGATATAGAAGTTTAGGATCCGTTCGGATATTTTATCAATTCGGGTTCGGATTCGGATCGGATTTTTCGGATCGGATTCGGTTCGGTAATTCGGATTCGGTAATATGCCCAGGCTTAAGTCCATCCATGAATTGGGCCATCAGTGCTTCCTTGGATTCCTCCAGCTCCAACGATTTCATCAGCTTTTCGAACTCCTCAAAATACTCATCAACTGACCTAGTTCCCTGTGACAACTTACGAAAGTGTTTATGTAAGTCTTTATCGTAATGTTCTGGCACGTACCTTAGGCGTAGGAGGTACTTCATGTCGCTTCATCGGTTGATTGCATCGAGCCGCTGCCTTCTCCTCTCGGCAAGAGTTATATCCCACCATGATAAAGCATTCTCGGTGAGTTGGACCGCTACTATTGCAACCTTCTTGTGCTCGTTGTACCCATAACACTCAAAAATGTATTCCATTCGCCTCTACCAGTACATGTATGCTCCTGGATCGGCTTTAGCTGCAAAAGTGGGAGGTTTTAGTTTAATCTCATGATTTTTACCTCTCGGGTTTACCTCTCTGTCATGGTATTCTAGGAGTGGGTCTTGTCGCCTTTGCCTCCGGTCTCGTTAATGGTCGGGTGTATCTTCTTCGAGATCCGGCATGTCCTCATCCGTCTTGTCCTCCTCATCATCTTGGTGCCGAGCATGAACATTGTGGATTTGTCCTCTCCTCGGCTGTTGCTCCAAACGGTCCATGCGAGCTCCGAGCTGCTGTCCAAGCGCTTGTATCTCTTCTCGGAAAGTAGCTAACATCTAGGACATGGGATTGGAAGGATTTGCTCCTAGGTCTCCAATCGCTCCTCACGGCCTGCGTGCCTCGCACTCAACAAAAACACGAAGAGAAATCAAAGGTACCGCGCATATGCAATTTTTTTTTTGCCTTAACTCGGCAACAAAGAAAAGGAAATATGACTAAAATCGACAACTAAAAAAAGAAAGAACAATCGAATGAAAGCTACTATATATATATATTAAAGGAAATATGCTGAACTCAGGGACACACAAATAAACCTAATGCAACAATGGTCAGCTGCTATGGATGCAGCAGGCTCACGGATGCAACAGTTTGGAAGTAACCGAATGCAAAGCTAACAAAGAAGGAACAAGTAAACAACAACCTAATCAAGAGCAATCGATCTAGGTATGTGTAACTTGGTTCCGACTAAGCAATCTAGCAATATTTTCTTTTTTTTGAATAAAGAGAATGAACAAGACACAAATACGAAACAAGCAGTAGCAATGAAAAAACGATGCAAAGTGAATCTGTAACCAAGCTAACAAGCAAGAGACTAGTATCTTTATATATATTTTCTTAAAGAATCGAAACAACAAAGAAACAAAACGAAAACAAAAGAGTGAAAAGATAGAAAAACCAAAGGCATAACATTTGGCTCTGATACCAAAATGATATAAGAACCGGAGGCGGAAGCTTATATCTATGGATCGGAGATAGAACAAACAAGATGGTGGTCACGCTTCCTTGTGGTCTACGGATGGTCGAAGATGGATGATCTAACACGATGGCAATCGCTTCTCTCGTGTGGGATCGGTTTGAATGGAACGATCGTGGAAAGGAACAATGTTCTCATATCTGAAACAAATAAATCTCATCAGTTTGGGAAAAAATATCAAATTGTTATCCACGTGAAGGGAGTTTTCAAATATATTAGCTAAAATTGCTCTTGGAAGTTGGTAGAGCCAAATGACTTAGATCGTTAAATCCTTAAGAATTCATCCCGAATTCAGTTAGTGGGGAGAATGTAATACCTCTTATGAAAGATAATCATATGGTCAAAGAAAAATCTAAAGAGCAACTAAAAAAAATCATATTGGATCAGAGAAAAAGTGAATGCGATACAAGAGCAATGCCCTGAAAGTCTCAATACGACCAAGAATTGTTGAGGCTCGTAAAAAGTAAGAAAAAAAGGAAAGTGATGTGAGTCGGGTTTTATCTAGTTTTACCCTCCTGCAAGTGCACAACAACAAGATAAGTATAGACATGATCGATCTACAGAGCTAAAAGTTAACACCATGAATTAATAGGAACCGAATTAAGTTATAGTGAACAATAAAGTTATTTGTTTGTAAGCTGAGAATTATGATGAAAATAGCAAGAAAGTAAACTTAAAACAAATAAACATTGATGTAAGATGAATGGAGAAAGAGCTAATCATCATGGAAAGCACAGATCAAGAATCAATCAAATCGGTGAATTTAGACATGAGAAAATGTATAAAAAGTGTTCTACAACTCGAAACAAGTTTGGTTAATTAATACTTTGCAGCACCAACTACTATGTTTACGAGACAAAAATTACTAAACTCCGCAGGTAAATAAGCAATTAAACAATTCCAAATTCGTTTGTATTTACCAAACTTTTATAAGTCACTTTGTACAGATTATATCACTTTTCTCATCCAAATTAGATTAGGTAATTAAAAAAAAAAGCCAATGAGTTTATTACCCAAATATGCAGTAGCTAGATGGTTAATCAAACACAAAAGCAATAAACACGAATTTAGATGAAGAAATTTATCCACAATCCTAAATCTAACAACCTATCAATCAATCCATAAATTCTCTCGGGAAAACTGATAAGACGGAGGAATACAATGATGGACGGATACAATGATGGAATAGAGAAAATCATGATTGCAAATCAATAGAAAATACAAAGGGTTTCAGAAATTTTATCTATTAATGAAGTGCAAAATGAGATCTCCTTAAAAGCTCTTGAATTGAAAACAATGAAAAATCCTATAAAAAATGAGTAAGAAACAAATCTAGTGTTTTTGTGTTGTGTTTTATGATAGCTGTAAGAGTTGTTTTTGAAATCAGAGGCTAAAAAACAATCATATATAGATTGTTGAGTCAATTGGGGTTAAGAATAAATTGAGAAGAAAAAGGGTCTGGCTGAGGAGTATTGGCCGACTGGCTTCTGCAGATGGAAAGGAGACACCCTTGACCTCGGGATAATTCTCAGTGCCTCATGGTTGGCTTCATTCTTTCACTTGCTTCATTCTTTTGCTTGTTTCAGTCCTCTGACGGTCTTCACTAAATCAGTATATTTCTCCAACCAAAACTCCAAGTTTCATTTCACTTGAATATGAAAGTTAATTCATAGGGCTTGATTACCACAAAAAATCGTCCAAATAAACTTCCTGGAAAGCCAGCTTTTTAATGGCTAACGTCTGATACGTCAGATATGTCCTGAAAGTAAGAGTTGCACTTCTTGAAAATATGAAGTCTTAGTTGGTCCTCTTAACTTGAAGTCTCATCTAAATGATCATATACTCCTTTTGGCTCTTTATGCATCCTTTTAGTGTTTTTACCTTCTTTGGCCTAAAATATCCAAAATACAAGAAAATACTTCCAAAAGCATAAAATCACACTATAATACTTAGATTTTGTATTAAAAACAATAAAAACATGTATAAACCACTTATATCAACCCTCTCAAACTTAAAATTTTGTTTGTCCTCTAACAAAATAGAAGATGTAGTCTTAGAAATGAGGTTTGGAGATATAAGAACTTAAAAATCTTCAATGACCATGCTTATTATACCAAGCCATGCAGACCACATAAAACAAAGATTCACATTAAGACATGCTCAATTCAAAACGCTGATTTAAGCTATAATATGTATGACTGCATTTAAGTAATCAAAACTAGTTTTCACAATAGATTGGAATTAGCGAAAATAGTATCTAAAACAATAAAACTGTCATATTTCTCGATTCATCTAGAAGAGTTTCAGAGATGCAAGGAATGCTTTAACATTTTGATATCTTTTTTATTTCAAGTGAAAAAAACACACTACAAGAAATGTGGGTATTAATAGCGGCCTATAACCGCTATCAGTCATATAACATAGCGTTCCCTTGGGCGCTCTGACAGCGCCCGTCATCGTAGGTCAGACACTTTAGATAGCGGTTTTTGCGAATGCAATAGATAAATAAACAACAATAGCGATTATGGCGTTGCTATTATTAAATTTTATAATAGCGTGTAATAATTGTTATGATTTGGTTGTACTGATCCCAATTGTTTTACAATGATAGCATATATTTTTCTGTTATTAAATAAATTTATAATGACCCGAATTTATATTTAAATACTTATTTTAATAATAATTAATTAATTTTTATTAAATTGTAAATTATTTTGGTAATGATAATTTCATAACAAAAATTCCATTAATCATTTCCATGTTTACAAATCCAAAATCATCAGCAACCAAAAAAAAAAATATCATCAACATTTCCATGTTTACTCTATCAATCAACCACTAATAACCCTTCACAATCATCCCTAACATAAACACTATCATCATCAGAATGTTCACCATCGAGATCTTCAACTTCTGGTAGAGGCAAAGGTGCAGAACCTAAATCGTCCTCTGTTTCTGGCTTTGCATGATTCTTAACATAAGCCTTTAGTTTTTTCATGTACCTACAATTCAGTCAAGATATATGAATATAGACTACCATTATTGCATGAAATACATTTAGTTAAGCAATTTAGTACATCAAACCTTTTGTTCACCATTGTCATTCGAATTACCTTCACCCATACAAAATGCCGTCTTCAACAAATCGAAAGCCTCAGTTTCAGATCCACGACCAATATCTTCCGTATTATCTCTTTTCTCACCATGAATACTCCGACAAGAACTCTTATACTTCATATTCATACCCCTAATCACTAGATGCTCAACAATCTTCTCTAATAACTGATGGCTTAAATTACGACAATCTCTACAGGGGCATAGCATTTCAGATAGATTACCTAATCTTCTTGCCGATGAATTCACGAAATTAGTAGCTCCTTCTGCGTACTCAGGAGTATTCCTACATGCGAAATGGGAAATAGAAGTTGGAATAACAAGACAAATAGGGAAATACAAGTATAAGACCGAGAGATTGTGTTAACAAAATCAAACCTTGGCAGAAAAATCCACGCCTTGTCCATACGAAAACGACTGAACTCGAGAAATTCCAGTTCGTGTGATAAGGAGAGATCGAGAAATTTAGAGGTTTTGTTACGAAGAAAGTGGTGTGGGATACGGAGAGATTGAGAGCTTGTGTTGCGAAAGATTGTGTTAGGGATTCTGTTCTTTTTATTTTTTTACGGCGCCAAAGATTGTCTCGAGCAATCTAGAAATTTTCAGAAATTCACTTTTTCCCGGTTAAACTCATTCTTCGGTAATGGACGGCCCAGATCAGAACGGATGCAAGGATCGAGAGACATATCCAACGGTGTATGAAAGGCCACATCTGTGATATGCGTATAGTTAATTCATTGGCCAATTTATTTATACCATTTTTTAGTCGAAAAATAGGTTTAGGGTATTGAAAAATACTTAAAAAATGAAAACAAAATTCCAAAATTTATAAGAATCGTAAATTAATTTTTCGAATATTATTTCTTATACTTTCATTTCATAATTCAAAATAAATAATACAAACAATAGAGGATATACCACTTTAGGGTATAGAGTCTACTTAAACACTAGAACGTGTAGCACTTTAGGGTATAGAATTTAGTAAAACACTAAGTCATATATGTGCAAATAAGTTTTTTAGTATGGTTTAGTTTTAAGAGTCTTGCACTTTAGGGTATAGAGTATGGTTTTGGTTTTAGAGTCTACCACTTTAGGGTATAAAATCTACTTAACCACTAAAGGTATAGCACTTTAGGGTATAGAGTATGGTTTTGGTATTTTTACTCATTCTTTTTGATTTTTGGCTTGATGTAAATCTTCTCCTATATATTAATACACAAATTAATAAAAAATTTGAATTGTTGATGTCATATTTTGGATATCACTCATTTTGAATTGTTGATGTCATATTTTGGATATCACTCATTTTGAAATATAGTTTTAGTGTTTTAATTTTATCTTTACTCATTCTTTTAAATTTTTGGCTCAATGTAAACCTTGTGTTATATGCGTAGACATTTTTATACAAGAAATTACTAAGACTTTTGAATTTTTATACATTATAGTATAATATTTTTGTATAAATTCAAATGTCTTACTAAAATTTTTAAATTCAAATGCAAAAGACTTAGTAATTTCTTGTATAAAAATGTCTATGCATATAACACAAGGTTTACATTGAGCCAAAAATTTAAAAGAATGAGTAAAGATAAAATTAAAACACTAAAACTATATTTCAAAATGAGTGATATCCATAATATGACATCAACAATTCAAAATTTTTATTAATTTGTGTATTAAAATTCCTATATATATATAGGAGAGGATTTACATCAAGCCAAAAATAAAAAAGAATGAGTAAAAATAAAATTAATGAGTGTTATCCAAACTATAATATCCAATAAATTAAAAAGTTTTAGTAATTTCTTGTATAAAATTGTCTAAACATATAAGATACAGTTTTAAACAATTAATATTAGATTAAGTTTCCAACGATAAATATTACACAACCCATGTCTTAAGTTTCAAACGAACAAATTACAAACCCATGTCAAGTTTCAAAATACTACGAACCCATGTCTTAAGTTTCAAACGAACAATATTTTGTCATTTGGCCATGCCACAGTTGAACCTATAGCATCCGAAATGTACTCAATCTCTGAAGTTGCTCTCCAGACCTTTGCAGTACCAATTTTAGCCACTTCAACCCAAACCTTGCTTGCATTTGGACCTAGTGGTACAAAGTGGCACACATCTTTCGGATCTGTTGAAGAGACTCTTCCTTCAGCTACCTTGTGTCCAGAGTTCTTGCAGTCTAACAGAAAACACTTACTCTTTCCACTTTTGGTGGAACTATTGCTGCCTGGACTCTACAATTAAAACAAGAAAATATAATCAAGTACCAACTTCAGAACACAGATAAACAAATAAACAAAATCGAAATACATTGCATACCACTGCTTTTGGCTCATGTGATTTTGACTCTGTATGTGTGGCTTTCAAGCCTTGATTACGTCGACTACGACGGGTACCAACTTGTGCGCCTCCTCTTGTCTTTGCCATATCTGAAACAGATCGATGAATATAGAAATGAAACTCAACTCAATCTTAACTAAATAATAAAAAAATCCAACATGCATGTTCACAGAAACTCAGATTCTAAACCCAAAAAATCTAAATCTTCGCCTTAATAGATATACAACTCGAAATCAATCAACCTTTCAGACATAATTAACCCAACATGCAACCAAAGAAGATCTAAATCGATGAAACACCAATTCGTAAGAGTGAATCGAGTGAGAACAAACCTTTTTTCATTCGATTTGATGGATTCGAGTCGCCAAAGGAATCCAGAGAGAGAAAGAAAGACAGTGAGAAAGAGAGAGTCAAGGGAGAGTGTCGGGAATTTTAATAATATATATCACTTATGTTATTTTCGATATATAAGGACGTACCACAGCGTTTATTTTTTAATCAGCAATTGAAAGGTGCCGGCCCTTACCAAATTTACGCGGCCAATTGTTTTCATTTTCCCGCGATTCCAATTATAGCGTTTAAGAAAAACAAACGCTACGAATAAAACCTGTCTCCGTATACAATAGCAGAGCTGTTAACAACGCTATCTTCGGACGCTATCAATACCCACATTTCTTGTACAAGATAGCATGAAATTACTCGACTGTCATATTTTGTTCATGTAGATTTTGAACCACCAGTTTTGTTGTCTGAGTCGGTTTATGCTTTTCTATTACCTTTTTTGCTTTCCTATTATTGAAAACAAAAAAGAACTACATTGCACCATATATGGTGTATATATATAAACTACCATTACTTATATAAATACTATTTATAATTAATTTTTTTTATGAATCTACATTCTAATATATACATTAGTAATTATAATAATTTTAAATAATATGTCACTCTAAAATATAATGTATATAATTACAAATTGGTGTATACGTTGTGTACGTTAACTTTCTCTTTTCACGTGAGTTTCTTACTAATCTTTGACTAGTTTTTGTCTGTTTTAGAAACGTTTTTCGCCGTTCATTAAAGAGCAACTAAAAAAAATCATATTGGATCAGAGAAAAAGTGAATGCGATACAAGAGCAATGCCCTGAAAGTCTCGATACGACCAGGAATTGTTGAGGCTCGTAAAAAGTAAGAAAAAAAAGGAAAGTGATGTGAATCGGGTTTTATCTAGTTTTACCCTCCTGCAAGTGCACAACAACAAGATAAGTATAGACATGATCGATCTACAGAGCTAAAAGTTAACACCATGAATTAATAGGAACCAAATTAAGTTATAGTGAACAATAAAGTTATTTGTTTGTAAGCTGAGAATAATGATGAAAATAGCAAGAAAGTAAACTTAAAACAAATAAACATTGATGTAAGATGAATGGAGAAAGAGCTAATCATCATGGAAATCACAGATCAAGAATCAATCAAATCGGTGAATTTAGACATGAGAAAATGTATAAAAAGTGTTCTACAACTCGAAACAAGTTTGGTTAATTAATACTTTGCAGCACCAACTACTATGTTTACGAGACAAAAATTACTAAACTCCGCAGGTAAATAAGCAATTAAACAATTCCAAATTCGTTTGTATTTACCAAACTTTTATAAGTCACTTTGTACAGATTATATCACTTTTCTCATCCAAATTAGATTAGGTAATTAAAAAAAAAAAGCCAATGAGTTTATTACCCAAATATGCAGTAGCTAGATGGTTAATCAAACACAAAAGCAATAAACACGAATTTAGATGAAGAAATTTATCCACAATCCTAAATCTAACAACCTATCAATCAATCCATAAATTCTCTCAGGAAAACTGATAAGACGGAGGAATACAATGATGGACGGATACAATGATGGAATAGAGAAAATCATGATTGCAAATCAATAGAAAATACAAAGGGTTTCAGAAATTTTATCTATTAATGAAGTGCAAAATGAGATCTCCTTAAAAGCTCTTGAATTGAAAACAATGAAAAATCCTATAAAAAATGAGTAAGAAACAAATCTAGTGTTTTTGTGTTGTGTTTTATGATAGCTGTAAGAGTTGTTTTTGAAATCAGAGGCTAAAAAACAATCATATATAGATTGTTGAGTCAATTGGGGTTAAGAATAAATTGAGAAGAAAAAGGGTCTGGCTGAGGAGTATTGGCCGACTGGCTTCTGCAGATGGAAAGGAGACACCCTTGACCTCGGGATAATTCTCAGTGCCTCATGGTTGGCTTCATTCTTTCACTTGCTTCATTCTTTTGCTTGTTTCAGTCCTCTGACGGTCTTCACTAAATCGGTATATTTCTCCAACCAAAACTCCAAGTTTCATTTCACTTGAATATGAAAGTTAATTCATAGGGCTTGATTACCACAAAAATCGTCCAAATAAACTTCCTGGAAAGCCAGCTTTTAATGGCTAACGTCTGATACGTCAGATATGTCCTGAAAGTAAGAGTTGCACTTCTTGAAAATATGAAGTCTTAGTTGGTCCTCTTAACTTGAAGTCTCATCTAAATGATCATATACTCCTTTTGGCTCTTTATGCATCCTTTTAGTGTTTTTACCTTCTTTGGCTTAAAATATCCAAAATACAAGAAAATACTTCCAAAAGCATAAAATCACACTATAATACTTAGATTTTGTATTAAAAACAATAAAAACATGTATAAACCACTTATATCAACCCTCTCAAACTTAAAATTTTGTTTGTCCTCTAACAAAATAGAAGATGTAGTCTTAGAAATGAGGTTTGGAGATATAAGAACTTAAAAATCTTCAATGACCATGCTTATTATACCAAGCCATGCAGACCACATAAAACAAAGATTCACATTAAGACATGCTCAATTCAAAACGCTGATTTAAGCTATAATATGTATGACTGCATTTAAGTAATCAAAACTAGTTTTCACAATAGATTGGAATTAGCGAAAATAGTATCTAAAACAATAAAACTGTCATATTTCTTGATTCATCTAGAAGAGTTTCAGAGATGCAAGGAATGCTTTAACATTTTGATATCTTTTTTATTTCAAGTGAAAAAAACATAATAGCGGACAAGATAGCATGAAATTACTCGACTGTCATATTTTGTTCATGTAGATTTTGAACCACCAGTTTTGTTGTCTGAGTCGGTTTATGCTTTTCTATTACCTTTTTTGCTTTTCTATTATTGAAAACAAAAAAGAACTACATTGCATCATATATGGTGTATATATATAAACTACCATTACTTATATAATTACTATTTATAATTAAAATTTTTTTTATGAATCTACGTTCTAATATATACATTAGTAATTATAATAATTTTAAATAATATGTCACTCTAAAATATAATGTATATAATTACAAATTGGTGTATACGTTGTGTACGTTAACTTTCTCTTTTCACGTGAGTTTCTTATTAATCTTTGACTAGTTTTTGTCTGTTTTAGAAACGTTTTTCGCCGTTCATTAAAGGTATTTTGTAAATTTCTCTTTCTTTATTTTTTTGAAAATTAAATACTACTTTCCAAATATATTTATTGGTGCTACTTATATAATAAAACTAGTTTTTTCTGGCATTACCTTAAGATAATGGTAATATTATATTTCATATATTTTCTTACAGTTTTTATGATAATATATCAAAAACAACTAAAAATCAATGGAAACCTAAAGAGATTATAAAATCAACAATAAAAAATAACGTACATAAAATAATTTAGAGAAATACCCCAATAATTTATTACATAACAATATATATTTTAACAAATGTAAATATATAAACATTATGTGATGATTATTTGTAATTGTTAATAGTCATATATACTTATTTATTTTAAAATATAGAATATATCATACGTTTATATATGATAGAAATATAAATTCATTCACTAAAGTAGATATCTACCTAACAGATAGTATAGCATGGGAAATCCATGTAAAATTCTCACTTGCTAATTTAGATATCCATATAAAAATATCATTATTATACATATAAATATCAGATATTTGAAAATTAAAATCACTCAAATAATACAATAATAATTAACAAACCATCTATAATTATTCAAGTTTAATTTTGTTCGCTAGCAATGAACCAAACTAGTTTATCTTATATACCATGTGTGTTTTTGGCATAGAGTGCAAAATACATTTTAAAAATAGCTTCAAACACATATCCGACTAAACATCTCATAATTTTTATGTTAGTTAAATTAACCATATTAGAATATAACAAGTTTATGCTTTATTTGTTACTATAGAGTTTTGATATAAATAACTGCAAATTTACACCAATAATTATAAATTTTATGAACTTATTATTTTATATATTTTTTTGCAGTTAAAAAAAAGGAACCTATGCAGTATGTGTTAAACATTTTTAATTATTGTCTCATTTAGAAAAACCATGTCATCATAAAATATAACGTATATAATTATATGTTAACTTTGTCTTTTCACGTGAACTTCAGACCATTTTTTGACTAACTTTTGTCTGTATTAAAAACGCTTTTCACCACTTAGTAGGATTATTTTTGACATTTTGACATTTTAAAATTTTCTCTTTGTTTGCATATTGATTACTTATTTCCTACTAATGCTATAAAATTTGGGGCTGAACTATATGACTTAAAAATACAAAAAAAGTTTCCTTATTATTTAAAAAATAATAATATTTTATGTACAGTTTTTAGGTGAAAATATATAAGAAAAAAACGTATACCATAAACAAATAAATACTAATGGACACCTACAAAATTATTAAACCAACAAAATTATTAAACCAACAATAAAGGTTTTCAGCTTTTCATATATATTACAAACGTAAATTAAAATTTGAATATAAAAACATCATTTTCTGTAATAAACATTAGATCAATGGTAATTCAAGATAATGCTATAATTACCAACTAATATATATATATATATATATATATATATATGCATTGTATGTGTTAGCTTTCTCGATTAAAGCGAGCTTCTAGCCAATGACTAATTTTTGTTTACTTAAAAAAAACTTTCTCCATCATCTCATGAATTATTTTGTCAATTTTATTGGTTTTCTCATTATTTACATATTAATTGCTATTTTTCTACTAATGTTATAATATTTGGTGCTTAAATATATGCAAATACAAATACTTTCCTTATATTACCTTAAAATAGTAATATTATCTTATGTATTTTCCATACAGTTTTTGGGTGAAAATATATAAAAAATTTATATCATAAATAAATAAATATTAATGGACCCCTAAAAAATTATAAAACCAAAAGTAAAAAAATTATTCCTCTTCCTATGTTTTAATCAGCTTTGATTAACATCAAACCATTTTCTTTGATTAACATTAAACCAACTGTATTTCAATATAAAAAACATTTAAGTTTACAATTTATCAAAATTAACTACTAAAAATACATAGAAAACTTCAAAACTAAATATTTTTGAAAAATATTTAAAAAGAAAAAGAGAGTAAATTATATCTAATACATGAATTTGAAATAGTGATATATATAATTGAGTAAAGATATATAAAAAACTATATAACCATTATACAATAGTTATTTGTAGTTTCAAGTACAAATTTATACTAGCAGGCTTAGAAACTTATTTCAAAATTATATAATAGATATGGTGGAAATATGCTTACATGGTGGAGATCTAATTCATTCAATAAATTAGATATCCACATAAAAGTAGTATAGCATCGAGAAAATCATGTAAAAAAATCATTTGATAGATTAAATGCTCATGTAAAGAATATATTTTAAAAAATAAAATATCATTGAATAAAATCACTCAACTAGTTAATAAAATCTAAAGATTCTTCCACAGTCAATGAATATTACAATTTGCTAGCAATGAACTTGTTGTATTCTTATATGCAATGTATTATTTTTCAATGAATGCAAAACACTTACAAAAGGTTTAAACTCAAATCCATCACATCATCTCATATTATATATATTAGAATTTAATAAGCTTCTAACTTTTTATTATTATAGAGTTCCGAATACAAATAATTGAAAACTCTACAAATAATTGTAACCCTTTAAGTTTTATATTTTGATTCTAATTTTTTTTTTCAGTTAAAGAGCTGAAGAAATAAAAATTTCATGTCCTTTACATATGGCGAGACCAAAAATAAAAATAGTGTAAGAAAAGGTTTAGTTTTTAGAAGAAATGAAAAAAAAAAAAAATCAAGTAAGCTGAGAACGGTAGATATAGAAGTGGAGCCCAGTGGTTTTAAATAGAATATAATGAAATATTCTCCCTTCTCTTCTTCAAACTTCGTCTTCATTCTTTCTTTCCACCGTCGACAACTCTTCGTGGACTCGTTTCATTTCGGGGAAGAAGAAACCCAACCTTGTTCTCTCTTTGTTTTGCACTGAAGAAACAAAAGAATCTCACGGTTTCTTCAAGCTCATAAACAAACCTAAATTTTCTGGAAATTTTTCTTTTGCTTCTCCGGTGAGTCATTCTTTCTGGCTTTTTCTTTCATCTTTTTGTTTCTCCGGTGATTCGAAAACCGTACTTTATCTTCGGATTCGTTTTCATCATCTTCGTTGTTTTTTTTTTCCGGTAGTAGTAAAAGATTTAAAAGATTTTCGTTGAACTGAACTTTGAGACCAATTTGGTTTCAGCGTTGATTCGTGTTCGAATTGACTTGTTCCAGATAGTTCGTGATTCGTGTTCTTGATCTTGTTATTATGCGAAAAAATGATTTTCTTCCGCTTCGCAGCACAGTTGTTCACAGAAATTCAAAATCTGAATTTATATTTTATTTTATTTTTATAAATCCTAGATCTTCGCGAAATTTTGTCGAACTCAGAATTTGAAATCAGATTTCACTGTCGAATCCTGTTCGACTTGAGTGGCTCCGATTCGGGTCGCAGATTGTTTTGGTTTCCTATTCTGAGGAAAAAAAAAAAAAAGATCTTCCTCTTGTTCTTCATAACTTCGCAGTACAGTTGTTTACAGAAATTCGAAATCTTTTTATTTCTATTTGTCCTAAATCCCTAGATCTTCGCGAATTTTATCCCTCCTATCATAAATCGCCGTCGGTCGATTAATTTTCTTGTTTTCCATTTGAGGATACATCTCATTAATTAATATGTATCAGATTTATTGGCGTAGATGTTAATATACGCGTCTTCTTTTGATTCGAAAAGTAGGTGGCTGCTACTTCGCGTGTGTTCTTGGTCCAGTGGAAACGGAGAATGGTCGGAAGGATAACAAACATCCTTTGAGATTGGTGTGTTGTAGATTTCGTGCATCGACAAGACAAAGACTTGGTTTGGTTAGAGACTCCACCTGTCCACTGCATTGATGACGACCGCAAGTTCCTTGTCGGACAGTGAACGCTCTCTCTCGGTCGATGGGAACAGTTATGATAGGTAAGGCTGAGACGACTTTAGTTTGGATTTGAACAGTTATTAACCAAGATTATTGATTTGCTTCTTCCTCTCTACCTGTGGCAGAGGTAACGAAGATGAATGTTCAAGCCATGGTAGTCAAGATGATGTGGACTCCACGCAAAAGGAGAAGAAGGTTGATCGCCAATATACCTTAGAGCGTAAGTCCAAGAGCATGCCGAGTGACATTCAAAGGGACATTGATATTTTGGGTGAAAAGTCGAAAGAAAACGGTGTTGAGAGTGTGCAATTCCTATCTGATCGTGAAGATGATGGTGCTGAAATGGATGACGCAATTTGGGAACCCCCGGAACCAGAAGACCCGGAAGATGAAGTTGAAGAAGAACCAGAAGAAGTAGAAGAAGAGGATGATGATGATGAATGCTGTGATGGCTCTCAGTGGAGCAAGTCAAGTTCTTTAGGAGAATCTAATGATGAAACTAGTAAAAAGCAAAAGTCCAATGAAAAGAATCGAAGAGCAATGCTTGAGGTGACAGATTCAAAGTTTAAGTTCATTGTGAGTCAAGTTATTAAGTCGGCTGGGTTTTCTGTGGAAGAGTGTGAAATTTGGATCGAGATAGTTGCTAGGTTGTACTGGGAGGCTGTTTCACTATTGAAGCCAGCTATTGATGGCAAACCAGTTGATCCAACTGAGTACATCAAAGTGAAATGCATAGCTACTGGTTCTTGCAATGAAAGGTATTACAAATTACCCTTTGTAATACTTAGACTTTGCGTTGTTTGACGATCTCACATGACTTTTTGTTCAATTCTGATCTGCTGTACTCTCCTAATGATTATTCGTTTTTGCAGTGAAGTTTTCAAAGGCCTGGTTTTCAAAAAACATGCTGCTCATAAACACATGGCAACTAAGTATGAGCATCCTAAAATAATGTTAGTCGAAGGAGTACTGGGCCAGCCTTTAAGTGGATTTTCTTCTATCAAATCAATGGATGAGGTAGGGGAGCAACATAATTTGGCAACCACCAGTTTGGAACCTTTCATATGATTAATTTTCTTGATTTTCTATTGCCAACAGGAATTAAAGTATGTGGCGCCTGTTGTTGCTATCATTGAATCTCTCAAGCCTGACGTTATGCTGGTGGAAAAATCTGTTTCACGTGAGATCCAATTGTCTATTCTTGAAAAAAAGGTCACTCTGGTGCTTGACATGAAGCTCCACCGTCTACAGAGAATTTCTCGATGCATTGGTTCACCAATCATTCCATTGGACTCTCTGTCTACTCAGAAGTTAAAGCACTGTGATTCCTTTCGCATTGAGAAAATTGTGGAGGAGCATAATGCTGTGGGCGAAGCTGAGAAGAAGCCAACTAAAACGCTGATGTTTTTAGAGGGTTGTCCTACTCGCCTTGGCTGCACGGTGAGTACTTGATTTATATTGGAGTATGATAAGTTATTAATGCTACTTGGTATCTCTACTTGAGTAACAATAAACATCAATACATCACATAATCATGGTAGTTTCCACTGGATGAAAGTCTTATCCTTATAACATCAACTGGTGAAATCTTTCAAAATTTGAATTTGTGACATGGACCTTAGACTTTGTTGCAGTATACCTGATTATCTGATTTTGACAATGTGATATGTGACAGATTTTACTTAAAGGAAGCCACAGTGATAAGTTGAAGAAGGTCAAAGAAGTAGTACAAAAATCATTTATGCTGGCATATCATCTAATCTTGGAGGCTTCTTTCCTGGCTGATCGGCAAACAATGTTTTCAACCATCTTTACAAAGGAAGCTACATCATGTGTTGCGGAAACAGAAAAGACTCCAGTATCGCCTTCTCCTGGCGAATCTGCCTTTGAAGCAGTTGATATCCCTTTGTCTAATGGACTCGATGAACCATCTATTCAGATAAATGGGGAAACAGACGGTGAGAAAGCTGAAAACTGGGATTCTGATGGAGATCATGTCTTCTCTCGCGAGCAATATAATCCACTTATTTTTACTGGGTTCTCCTCTTTATCTGCCTCAATAAGTAAATATTTAGGCTTTGTTGAAAATCCGGAATCAGTTCCAGTTACTGTGGATACAGATATCTCGAATATCAGCTATCTTGATTCGATAAGGGAATCTGCGGAAGATACTACAGAAAAGGATGAAAGTACACAACCTTTGTTAGTTGACCCTGAGCTCTCGGTAAAGACGAATTCAGATGATGGAGACATGCCGCAAACAGAGAATGATATGGAGACCACCTTGGAGACTAAGAGTATAATGGTTTTAGTGTCAAAGCGGAATGCCCAGAGGGGGATAATGTGCGACCAAAGCCGTTTCTCGCACATACAGTTTTACGAGCACTTTGATGTTCCCTTGGAAAAATTCCTGCGAGACATGTTCAATCAGGTTTGACTCTTGTTCTTTGTCAATTTTTAATAAAATGCTGTTTTGTTCTTTTGCCAATGTTTTTCTGCCTTCTTTATGTTAAGAAGCTGAAAGTTAAATGGCGCTACAACACTTTTATGGCTCAAATTTGTTAAGGGAACTGTTCATGATGCAGAGAAGCCGATGCCAGACGTGCGAGGAATTCCCGGAAGCACATCTTTACTATTATGCTCATCACAACAGGCAACTGACAATCCAAATCAAGCGACTTCCTGTGCCAAAGTATTTGTCTGGTGAGGCAAAAGGAAAAATTTGGATGTGGAGTCGTTGTGGAAAGTGTAAAACAAAGAATGGGACCCGGGAATCCACAAAACGAGTGCTGATATCGACTGCTGCTCGTAGCTTGTCATTTGGAAAATTCTTGGAACTCAGCTTTACGCAGCAGACTTTTCTGAATAGATTGGGTAGCTGTGGGCACTCTTTCGACAGGGACTTCTTTCACTTCTTTGGGTATGTTTTTTCTCTATTTTTTCCTTGCCTGTAGCTTCACATATTCTAACCAAGTAAGTATGTAAACTTTAAAATATTCCATAATATGGGCTTTCGGAATATTGACTTCCACGTATCATAGGAGAATAGTCTGGGACTCCGGTTAGTTTATACCAGAATTTATTACTTTAAGACTTAGTTCTCATGAAGGTACCTTCTTGGTTCTAGTGGTGCGACGTAAAAGTCGTGAATGGTTATAAACTTTCTGACATGGATGATGGTTTGAAAGCCGTCGTTGTCTCTAATAATATATGATATATCTTCAAACTTGTATACAACTGCAGATTAGGCTCCATGGTTGCTATGCTCAGTTACTCCCAAGTCACAACTTACACAGTCTCTCTGCCACCCATGATGCTGGAGCCTAGCATTTTAATAAAAGTGGGTTGGCTTGAGAAAGAATTCCATATAGTAAGTTTCTTTTCCGAGTAAAACAGTACTGCAGCTATATTTTCTCATGCTTGGTGTTAGCAACAAATATTATGTCTTTCTTGGGACGAGGCCTGGCCTTCTAATTGCGTAGTGAAGACTCTAGATGATTTTTGCTGATTGTTTCTATTTACTTCTGCAGGTATTCACTAAAGGGATCTCCTTGTTCGAGGACGCTGGTAGTTTTCTGAAGAGACTAAGATCACAGTTCGCAAATTCAGCTCTCAGCTATCAATGTGCTCTAAAATCGCTGTCTAACATCGAGGAGTTGCTGAAGCACGAGCGCTGCGTATTTGAGGTTAGCTTTGCAACAACCGCATTCAGTATACGAATATCTTTGCTAAGTTCATGACACAAGCTTATTAACATCTATTCATCCATTTCTTGGACACATCATTATTGCCTAAAATAGGAAAACATCAGGATTTCTTTTGACAAGGCTAAAACCATAGATGATGTTTCGCACAAACTGCTCCGCTTAAACCGCATGAGGTGGGAACTTCTGCTTCAAGCTCTCATCTGGAACTACCGGTTGCAGTCGCTGGTTTTATCTGATCGTTTGCTACCTTCAAGTGGTGAGGGCAAGACAAATGAAGAAGGTGTGAAGACCGTTTCCGATACTGGAATGACAAGATATGAAAATAATGACAAAGTTTCTGATTCTGGTAGCAATGGAGGCATGGACGTTCCACTTGTTGACGGCAAGGAAATACCAATCGTTGGTGCGTCTGTTGGGGACAATGATCAGATGGAAGAATCTGATGTACCTGAAGAGACTGAATTGCAAACTCTGTCCAGCCCCAGGCCCGATCCAACCTCTCCCATCAATGATCATTTTGACACTCATTTGGCTGTTAATATCCATTCAACCAATGAACAAGAAGCAGAAAAATCAATTCCAGTTACTGGAGATTCACTTGATGGCGAGGTTGCTGCCTCTAATGGGTCACACATCTTAGGTTGGGATGAATGGTTTTGGCTGCCATTTGAAGATCTACGCTCGAAGCCCATTGTCGATGTTGAGAAGGAATACTTGCTGAAATTTGAGTATGTCAACAATTTCACTCAAGAGAACCTACAGACGGTTAACCAGATAATCACTGAGGAAGGTTCTCGTCTGCGCATCTCTTTGAGGGACGATGATTTCATAGTGTCAGACTATGAAGACGAGCTCTCGAGCCTAATTGCTTGCGCTCTTGCCCATCTGAGCAACGCTGATAACAGATTGCCTCTTTCAAGGTGCATACATGGATCTCTTGAAGGGTTCTTGGATAAAGATCAAGATTCTAAGCAAAACGTTGACCGTGAGGGTTCTCGTTTCGCGAGTGAGAGTACGAATCGGTTGGAAATACCACCTCCTCCTCCAGAGGTCCTTGTTACTTTTGGGTCTCTCAAATCAGTTGGAAAGCCCAAATATTCTATTGTGTGCCTATATGCAGATGATTTCCGCGACCTCAGAAAGCGTTGTTGCTCCTCAGAGCTTGATTATATAGCTTCACTTAGTCGCTGTAAGCCGTGGGATGCTAAGGGTGGGAAGAGCAAATCTGTATTTGCGAAGACTTTGGATGATAGGTTCATCGTGAAAGAGATCAAAAAGACAGAGTACGAATCATTTGTGAAGTTTGCTCCCGAGTATTTCAAATACATGAAGGACTCGTATGATCTAGGCAACCAGACTTGTCTTGCCAAAGTTCTTGGGATCCATCAGGTAATGTCTCTCTACAATCATCTCTTGACCATTCCACCATATAGCATTTTGCTTAATCTTTAAAGAAACGGACAGGGCTTACTTTGAAGGATCTTTGATCACTATTTTCAGGTAACTGTAAGGCAGCCAAAGAGCGGGAAAGAGATACGGCACGACCTGATGGTCATGGAGAATCTCAGTTTTGGCAGGAAAATTACTCGCCAGTATGACCTTAAAGGCGCTCTGCACGCTCGGTTTACCGCCACATCTGCTAATGGCGCAGAAGATGTCCTACTGGATCAGAACTTTGTCAACGACATGAACAAGTCTCCGCTTTACGTTACCAAAACATCAAAACGAAATCTCCAAAGAGCGGTTTACAACGACACAGCCTTCCTAACGGTGAGTTTTCATTCATCTATCTCTCTCTTTGATTTCATGAGACATATATGCTCAGTTTACATTGTGTTACACAACCAATCCACTTATCGTAAATGGAAAACAAAATCGCAGAGTATAAACGTGATGGACTACTCGTTGTTGGTTGGAGTAGATGATGAGAGTCACGAGCTAGTGTGTGGGATTATCGACTACTTAAGGCAATACACATGGGACAAGCAGTTAGAGACGTGGGTGAAATCGTCTTTGGTGGTTCCAAAGAATGTGCAGCCGACAGTGATCAGCCCTATTGATTACAAGACGAGGTTCAGGAAGTTCATGAGGACGCATTTCGTGTGCGTCCCTGACCCGATTGGTGCAACTAAGGAGACCGACTCTTGAAAGACAAAAACCAAAGCTTGAAAAAAAAACAGAAGCTATTGATAATATACCCCATATTAAATCTCTTTATTTTGATTCTTTCATTTGATTAAAAAGTTCACATGTAAATAGAGACAACCTCAGCTTTTATTCACCCTGTTATTGTGCAGTTTTTAGCAAGTTTCTGGGGGTGGATTCAGAGTCTGGATTGTCTCTGTCCTTTTTTTTATACATTCCATCAAAAGGGAGATATAAGCAAGTAAAAGTCTGTACTGAAAAAAAAAGTGAGATTTGTAAAAGTATTGTTTTTGTATAAGAAAAAAAAAGTGGTTATGGTTACATTTGTTTGTCTAAGCATTTCAGTATTGCGTATTTTATACTGCAAAGGACAACAATGTTCGTAAACAAAGAAAACACAAAACAAGAAGCATTTTTCTTTTGGGTTTGGTTCCATGAGTCAGATACATTGACACCGAAGAGGAACAGAAGTACCAGCTGGTTTTCTCCTCTGCCTAATGACTGCTTCCTTCACCATGGGCACCTTCTGCTGAACCTTCTTCCATATGTGATTCACCGCACCATCGGGTTGAATCGGTCCAATCCCATCGGCGTGACCATTATCATACACAAAAACCGTCTGAACCTTTGCCATTCTGCTTCTAAATGTTTCCTTGTCTCTTTCAGAGAAGCTTCTGAGATGATTAGCCAACCATTTAGGTGTTAATGCATCACTTACAGAGACAAAGACCGAGAAGTCTGAGTAATCTAACATTCCCTCAAACGGCAGCTCGATGTTGTCGCTGACAATCACAGGGATGCATAGGCTTTGTATGGCGTCAAAGAGACGGCATGAAGTGGGAGTGTCACCGGCTGGATGTAGGCAGAACTCTGAGTTTCTCATTCCTCTTATAGACTGTTCTCTTCCCGTTGCATTAGGGAAACCTTCTTCCATGACAATGTCGTGTTCATCCACCAGCAAGTCCCATAGTTTTTCTCTAATTAAACCTCCCTGTCAAGTTATACATATAAAATTAAGAGACACGAAAAACAAACAAGTAAACAAATTCTTAAGAGAACGGATCATTTGTTATGACGACATATATAAGACTAATCAATTCAAATTAGGCTGCCACTGTTTCAAATGCCAACTTCCACGCTCGCAACATGTAAGATATATGAAAATTAAGTGATTAACATAAGAATTTTGTTTCACATGCTAAAGTTTAAAGATTCATTTGGAAAATTTACACACTATACACAGAGGCAAACACAAACAAATATTTATTCAGAGCCATGAACTCTCTCCAAAGAGTCCCTCTAAAAAGAAATGATAGAGATTTAGAAAAAGAAGAGTGAGTGAATACCCGATGTCTGTGCTTAGCTCCTTTGAAGTAAAGAAGACTGTGACGTTTCTGGTTCTGGGACAAATCTAGCCTAGGAAGAAGATGCGTGTACGGAACTATCACATCCTTAATGACAGAGACTTGCGTGTGCTCTATCCTCTCAGGCAAGGTACTACCGTTGAACGACTTAGAATCTTGCCTGAACCATCCTCCAAAATCCACCACAAGTAGAATCGATAGAGCAATCTCCTCACGAACATGCCACATTGCAACAGGGTCTGCCAAAGAACGCTTCAACATTTAACTAACCTGAACCATACATCCACAGATATAACTTATATAAGCTTCTACACCAAAGTCTATCTTAACACCACACATAATCTAGAGATACCCAAATGGCAGATTCTCAGAATAAGACTCAAATCTATAGTTTTTTGTATAAGATCAAGATTTGAGTGTGAGATCAAATCCAAAGATGTGAAAGTTCAAATTTTGGTACCGGTTAGAACAAAAACGTGATCACGTCCACCAGATCGCTTCCAAGCTTCAGTGTTCTTCAAAAAGTCAAGAACTTGTCTCTGCCTCTGGTAATCTTCGTTTCCAGATTTCTTCCTGAAAGAGCCTTTTCCATTTCCAAGCTCCATCTCCGCGCTTAGCGTGGCGAAGAACGGCACGAACACTACATCAGCGTCGGATTCACTGAAAACCCTTTTCGCAAAAGATCCAGTTCGTTTCTCCGGTGGAGTCTCGAGGTCTCCCATGATCCAGTACTCGGCACTGTACTGCTTAATCAGCGGGTTCTCCGGGTACGGTGGGTATTTACCGGGTTTGGGTAAACTGGTTTTCCGGGTCGGGTGATCCGGGTCGCTGGGTATGCGTGAATCTGGAGAAGAGGACCAGTACTTTTCGAGGAGACCATAATTGAGGGATCTCGGAAGCTCAGCGACAAAGACATTGATGCCGTTTTGAAAGGTATCGAGTGAGATCCTCGGATTCGGGTCGGATATTAAGGAGTTGGAGAAGAAGAAGAGAAGCGAGACGACGAAGACGAGAGAAAAGGAGAGGAATAAGCAAGAGACTGAGCAGAGAGGTCTAGCGACCGCCATTGATGTGATCTTAGGGACCATCGAAAGCTCTTAAGATCTCTCTCTGCTTTGCTTTGCTTTGCTTCGCTTCACTCTTTCTTCGCAGGAGATTGATTCTTCTACCTTCGAATCCTCTGGATGAATCAGAGGTACACAGTAAAAGGAAAATGAAATGAACAGCGTCCCGTTTTTTTTTTAGTTTTCGCGTTTTCTAAACTCCTTGGCGTTCTAATACTTATGTAGGTAACTCGTCGTTGTCTCAGTTGATCTCAGCCTTGAAAATGGTTATATATTACTCCAATGTTACATTTTACCGAAATAAACAGATGTTGCAATTGTACCGAAAATAAACCAATGTACATTTTAATTCTACCACTTGTTTTCTTGTTTAAAAATCTCAGAACAGTGGTTCTTACGCCTGGCCATTTTACCCGGATCCGAAGATCCGACCCGATACCGACCCGAAAAAAGAGGAATCGAATTGGAATCCGGAATCGGTAAAATACTCGTACGGATCCTAAACTCCTCTACTCGAAAGATCCGAATAGAATCGACCCGAACCCGATCCGAACCCGAGAATCGATTGGATACCCGAATACTCGAAACCAAAATACACTAACAAAGTTAAAGGTTTTATCTTTTCGTCCTAATTCTTTGTTTTGAATGTTCTAAATTTTCAGATCCGAACCGATCCAGACCCGAAAGGAACCAACCCGAAACCGAACCGAAATTTTACAATACCCGAACGGATCATAAACTCCTCTACCCAAAAGATCCGAATCCGAATAAAACCGACCCAAACCCGATCCGAAAACCCGAATGCCGAAAGCCTAGTCGTTCTAGAAAAAAAAAAAATCAAACAATGAGCTAGTTTTATCCTCTATTAGTCACTTGACCTTGTTAGCATTTGAAAATAAATCTCTTTTTTCTTAAGGTCAAACCGTCAAAACACCAATAGACTGATTTTATTTTTTATTTTTCTTGGTATTTTTCCTCACCGTTGAAAGTGGTAAAACTCTGACAGAGTCAGAGTCTCATAATTCATGACACTCATTTGAAATGTCAACTTTGGAGTATTATAATTTCCAAAAGTAATTATTACTAATTAATAACTGATTAAAAAAAGAAGAAGAATGGAAAGAGAAAAAACAATGGTCGTTTCAGTCTTCATTGATAACAGAGAAGAGAGAAGCTTCACAATCACAACAATGGCGAAGACGCCACATCACAAACATCTTCCTCTTCTTCTCCTCCTCCTTCTCCATTTCCCTTTTTCAGCTTCCACCATACCTCTCGGCTCTGTTCTTTACGCCTCCGGTTCAAACCAGTCTTGGCCGTCTCCCAATTTCGCTTTCTCCGTCTCCTTTGTTCCATCGTCGTCTCCTGATTCCTTCCTCGCCGGCGTTTACTTCGCCGGAAACGTTTCCATATGGTCCGCAGGAAGCGTTGACTCCAAAGGATCCCTTCGACTTTCCTCCTCCGGCTCCCTCCGACTTATCAACGGCTCCAACGCCACCGTCTGGGATTCCGGTACCGATGGTCTCGGCGTCGTTCTCGCCTCGATTGACGATTCCGGCAACCTCCGTCTCCTCAACAACGGAAGCATCCCCGTCTGGTCTTCCTTCGATAACCCGACGGACACCATCGTCCAGACGCAGAACTTCACCGCCGGTAAGGCTCTCCGATCTGGTAACTACTCGTTTCAGCTAGAGAGAAGTGGGAATCTCACACTTAGGTGGAACAATAACACGATCTACTGGAACCAAGGGCTAAATTCGTCATTTAGCTCGAACCTATCTTCCCCTAGCTTAGCTTTACGGACTAACGGAGTTGTGTCCATGTTCGATTCGACTCTCCGTGGCGGAGCTGAAATCATTTACAGTGCCGATTACGGCGAAGATGGCAAAACGTTTAGGTTCTTGAAGCTAGACGACGATGGGAATCTGAGAATCTACAGCTCCGCGACTAATAACAGTGGTCCTGTGTCGCCTCACTGGTCTGCTGTTGCTAACCAGTGTCTTGTTTATGGATACTGTGGAAACTTCGGGATTTGTAGTTACAATGATACGAAACCGATTTGCTTGTGTCCGTCTCGTAACTTTGATTTTGTTGATGTGAATGATAGAAGGAAAGGTTGCAAGAGAAAAGTAGAGCTGAGTGATTGCTCTGGGAACGCAACCATGCTTGATTTGGATCACACCAGGTTGACTATAGACCCGAATGACCCTAACTCGGAGGTTTTCTTTGCCGGAAGTTCGCCTTGTAGAGCGAATTGTCTTGGTAGCAGTGTTTGTCTTGCTTCTGTCTCCATGTCTGATGGGTCAGGAAACTGTTGGCAGAAACAACCCGGTTCCTTCCTTACCGGGTACCAGAGCTCGTCGGTTCCGAGTACGTCTTATGTTAAAGTTTGCAGTCCAGTGTTGCCTAACGAACCTTTGGTTGGAACAAAAGGCGACGGTAACAACTCGAACGTGCACTTGTGGATTGTTGCAGTTGCTGTAGTAGCTGGGCTTCTTGGTTTGGTTGCGGTAGAGGTAGGTATATGGTGGTGCTGCTGCAGAAACAATCCTCGGTTTGGTACTTTGTCGTCTCACTACACTTTGCTCGAGTACGCTTCTGGTGCTCCTGTGCAGTTTTCCTACAGGGAGCTGCAACGTTGCACCAAAAGTTTCAAAGAGAAGCTTGGAGCTGGAGGGTTTGGTACTGTGTATAGAGGCGTGCTCTCGAATAGAACCGTGGTTGCAGTGAAGCAACTAGAAGGCATAGAGCAAGGAGAGAAGCAGTTTAGGATGGAGGTTGCAACCATTAGCAGCACACACCATCTGAATCTAGTTAGACTGATCGGGTTTTGCTCCGAGGGAAGACACAGGCTTCTCGTTTATGAGTTCATGAGAAACGGATCTCTCGATAACTTCTTGTTTACTACTGATTCAGGGAAGTTGCTGACTTGGGAGTATCGGTTTAACATTGCGCTTGGGACGGCAAAGGGAATAACTTACCTCCACGAAGAGTGCCGCGACTGCATTGTTCACTGCGACATTAAACCAGAGAACATTCTCGTGGATGACAATTACACTGCCAAGGTCTCGGACTTTGGACTCGCCAAACTCTTGAACCCAAAAGACAACAGACACAAAAACCTGAGCAGCGTTAGAGGAACTAGAGGCTATCTAGCACCTGAATGGCTCGCAAATCTTCCCATAACCTCGAAATCAGATGTCTATAGTTACGGAATGGTTTTACTAGAAATAGTCAGCGGACAAAGGAACTTCGATGTCTCAGAGAAAACGAACCACAAGAAATTCTCGATATGGGCTTACGAGGAGTTTGATAAGGGCAACACCGAGGCCATCCTAGACAAACGTTTAGGCGAAGATCAAACGGTTGATATGGAACAAGTGAGGAGAATGGTTCAGACAAGCTTCTGGTGCATACAAGAGCAGCCACTGCAGAGGCCGACAATGGGGAAAGTGGTTCAGATGCTAGAAGGAATCACTGCGATAAACAAGCCTCCGCGACCAAAGACCTTAGTGAAGTGTCGTTTTCAGGGAATAGTGGGAGCATGAGCCACGCATCTATCTTGGTTGCTTCGGGTCCGACTCGATCATCTTCTTCTTCTGCTACACGGTCGTTTCAGACAATGGGGATTACATCGTCCGGACCGGCTTCCACAAGGATCAGTGAAGGTTCGTTGCTTGGATCTTAAAGTGTTGTACTGTGATTACTAATGTGTGAAGGTTTTATCTTACTTTATTTATTGGATACGTTGTAATTGTATAGGAACACAGCAAAAAAAGCAAATATCTATTGTTTCTGAATATGATGATAGTTAAAATGATATGCATATTCAAAGTTGTGGAAATGGTTCCAAGTAGATTCGAAGTTTAATATGATAAATTATCACATCATAATTAAAATTTGCAAAAGTTCAACGCAATATCATATGATTGAAAATATCTTGGGTTTAAAACTTATTTAAGATCTCAATTTCTTCCAATATTGTTGCGTGTACGTCGTCTCGTGCGAACATAAGAAACTCGTCGTGGAAAGAAAAAATAAAGCAAAAGCTCCACAACTTTTAACTACATAAAGAAATACTAAACTTTTTCTCCGTCAAAAAATTAATAAACTAAATAGAAAATATATATCTTATAGGAAACTGTATGAAATATGTATTTTAAATTTAAGCCGTCAATAATTTTGGATATTACGTAATTAATAATTCGTATAAGTTTTTGTTGTCAAAGTGATTATAAAATATGGTGATTATTAAAAGTTTCTTATGTGTTTGTATATAAGTCTTGTTTTAAATATTTAAGTTTTTCTTCTTTTTTATTTTTATGAAGAGATTAATTACTGTATTTTCTTTTCTTTTTTAACTAAAGGATAGTGTTTGTTAGTTTTTGGGGTTTGTGTGTCTAATTGTTATCTTGAATGTCTTAAGTTTTTTTTTCCGCTAGTTGTCAAAAGATTCAAGAGTATATGCATAATAATAGTATTTTTATTCTTATATTAATGATTTTTGTTGCTTTTATTTTTCGAGTCTTTGTCGAGTCGTTTCAGGTTATTAGGAGGCTTTGGATGAGGTTTGGAGTTGTTGGAGCCTTTAGAGTAAAAATGAGTCGAAACTGAGCAAAAGAGTCTAAGTTTACACAGGAGCACCTGCTCCGGTTTGAAGCACATGTTCCAGCCCGACGGGAGAAAAAAAAAGTCAAGTTAACCTAATTTCGACCAAATGAAGCCCAATAAGAGGCAGCAGCCTCCTGCAACTTAAATGATCTTTTCAGAGTTTTTAGAGAGGCATCACATTGAGATACTTTTTGCACATATTTTCTAGAGAGCTTTGTATTATTTTTGGGGAGAAGAATCTCTGCAACACCTTGAGAAGAATTCTGAACCCCTTTTGCTTATTTTCTATTTCATTCATGGATTTCTCTTCATCTATTGCTGTGTTTTGTTTCTCCATGTCTGAGTAGTCATCTAGTTAGATTAAGGTTTCAAAGAGATTCATGAATCAATGAATTGAACACAAATAGGGCTACATCAATTGGTTGTCTTCATCTATTGTTGATCTTAATGCTGAAACTTGATTAGCTACCTAGTTTCTGAGTTTAGTTTGTTTAATGCACCAAAAGTGATTGTTTAAATCCCTGAAAGAACATAGATGAGCAATTTGTCCTAGACCTTCGAAAGTTGATGTGTAGGCGAATCGTGAACATATCAAACCTGCTCTTAATGCTTATCTGCGATTTATAGGGCCAAACGACAGTTTAGGATTCTAGGTTGCTAGATAAAGTTGTTGATGCCACGACAGTGGATCAGTCTTAATTTCATGTTTGAGTTCGAGACATGTTCTTAATTATGCCCTGAATAGTTCATGATCTCTGAATTTCCTGCGAATCACTCTTGATCTAACGCCTTGTTTAATTGATTTTACATCGATATTTACTTCTCGTTTGTTACGCTACAACTCAAAAACCTATATTTTGTCTTAGCTTAGTTTCAATCTACATAGAAGCATAGTGTAACACTGGTCCTCTGGAATCCGAACATTTCTATATTACAATCATATGTTGTGCACTTGCAGTAGACAATAGGATGTAAATCTAGTGTATCAGTAACACTGATAAAGTTTTTCAACCTTTGCATATAATTTTACCAACTTTTTAACTTCTCTCTGATGATATAGCAACTAAAATATTAACGAAAATCGTCTATTATATCCAAATCCCATAAAGTCAACACCCATTTGGCCTAAAGGTCTAAAGATTAGTGTCTTTTCATTTCTTAAGTAAAGTGATGAAATTTCTAACTCAAATGGATAGAGTAGATTCAAGCTTTACCTTTCTAATGTGTTTGCTGAAGAAGTATGCTGAATACATCTTTAAAGAGTGTAGAGAGAGAGGAGAAGTTTTGTACAACTCTCTGCTTTATGTGTATGGGAAGGACGAACCAGAGAGAGCGTAACCACTCTTCAAAGAGATGGTGAGAAACGAAATAGGTCCCAGCAGTGACACTTTCAAAGCTCTCATTGCAGCTCTCAGCCTCAAACATGTAAAATATGCTGATGCAGCACGTGACTACATTTTCTCAATGGAGGAGAAGTTTGGAGCTAGTTCCACCGGAACGTATTCACTTTGGTGAGGTCGTTGATGCATATGCAAGGAGTTAAACACCCGAGAACATTCGTCAAGCCATCGAGATGGTGAAGTCTTTTCCAAGGGCAGCACATGAGGTTGATTTTAATGTCATCCTTAGCCAGTGCCGGTGCAACGTTTTGGACTGTACTAAGCGAGTTCAAAAATTGTGCATTTTTTTAAAGATCATAAAATGAAAACAATTTAGAAAAAATATGTTAACGTTTCATAAGATAATCCAACTCCATAAACTGTTTATAAAAAACCAAAAAAAAAGAACAGTTTATTATTGAAATATAACTCTTTTTTTTGCATTTTTCCTATAAAATCAGTCATTAAACTTGGATAGTTAAGTTTTTAAATCATATTTGTCTCAATTGACAACAAAATCAACCCATTTAATCTCTCTTGTGACAAGGTAGACCGCAAATAATTTTTTAATAACTTCAACTTTGAAAAACTTATTTTAGCTGTAGCGACTGATATCAAAATATTCAACAATATGCGATAAGCAACTTCTATGTTCTGAAAACAGTCCTCTATTTTTTCTTCAAAAATCAAGCATTTCGATAGAGTTTCATTGGTATTGATTCTTGGAAAATCTTTAATTTCATAAACAAATCATCACCAACAATGTAGTAATGCATATCATTCTTAAAGAAACTTCTAAATCAAACATTATACTTTCAAAGTATCTTCACTTGCAGCCGCTAGTTTTCTAAAATCAAACAAAAACCCTAAAGTTCATTTATATATATATATATATCTATCATATTTTTTAATATAAAATAAATACTCTATAAAATGTGAACGCCCTAAATTTTTGCTTTCACCTGTTTGTTTTATAAACCGGATCTATCCATAATAAGATTCTGGAAACATCAAAATCCAGAAAAAGTTAAAATATAAGTCGTTTGAACGAGGATTGCTTTAGAATGAAAAAAAAAAAACATCGTATTAAACGAAGTGAATCCAATCTCCATTATTAGTCGTAAATAAATTTTGATCCACGCAAACATACTTTTGGTCAAAGATGGTTTAACGCATTAGTTTGATCATCAAACTCCAACACCCATGTCTATTTTCAACAAATATGTAATTGTTATAATAATAATGATAATTTATTATATCGGAAATAATAAAGACAAAAATTATTACCCACAAAGTCTTGATACAAGGAGAGAAATGAGAGAGAATGTGAGAAATTATGATTGTAATGAGAAGAAGGTGTGTTTTGGAATGAGGGGGTTTGGTGTTTATATAGAAGAAAATTGGGCTCCACAATCACTTTTTCTTCCTCCTTATTTTGACTTTCATAACACTCCCCCTTGGAGACCAATGTCATATTCATACTCTCCTCAACGCCTTTGTTGCCTCGTTAAAAACCTTGAAAAACCCAATGGGAAAAAACCATAGTAAGGTAAAAAGAGTACAACTGCGCAAGCTCCCCCTTGATTAAGGTTGTCTTAGAGATCTTGTCGACGACGCATTCCAATACTATGTACATGCTTCCTGAACATAGTGGTGGGTAGTGATTTCGTGAAAAGATCAGCTGCGTTGTCGCATGAACGGACATATCTCACTTCAATCTCCTTATTCTTCTCGAGTTCTTGGATGTACATGAACAACTTCGGAGGTATATGTTTCGTTCTATCACTTTTGATATATCCTTCCTTCGTTTGAGCAACGCATGCAGCATTATCTTCGTATAAGATAGTTGGCTCCGTATCTCGGAGAATCCCACTGCTTGATAGGATGTGTCGGCTTATTGATCTCAGTGAGACACATTCTCTACTTGCTTCATGGAGTGCAATGAGTTCTGCATGATTCGAGGAAGTAGCCACCAGTGTCTGTTTCTGAGAACGCCAAGATATAGCAGTGCCTCCGATCGTGAAAACGTATCCCGTTTGTGATCGGGCTTTGTGTGGATCCGATAGGTATCCTGCATCTGCAAAACCGACCATTTTACCTTTTGAATTTTTAGGATAAAATAATCCTAAGTCAGTGGTCCCTTGAAGGTAACGGAAAACATGTTTAATTCCATTCCAATGTCTTCGCGTAGGGGACGAACTGAATCTTGCCAAAAGATTAACAGCAAATGATATATCAGGCCGTGTGCAATTTGCAAGGTACATCAGAGCTCCAATTGCACTTAGATATGGTACTTCAGGACCAAGTATCTCTTCGTTTTCCTCATGTGGTCGGAATGGATCATTTTCAATATTAAGTGACCTTACGACCATGGGAGTACTGAGTGGAGTTGCCTTATCCATGTTAAATCTTTTTAACACTCTTTTGGTATATGTGGATTGGTGCACAAATATACCCTTTTCAGAATGCTCAATCTGAAGGCCAAGACAATACTTTGTCTGCCCGAGATCTTTCATCTCAAATTCTCCTTTTAAATAATCTGATGCTTTCTGTATCTCATCATGAGTTCCGATTATGTTTAGATCATCAACATATACTGCGATTATTACAAATCCAGTTTCTGTTTTCTTAATGAAAACACATGGGCATATAGGATCGTTTACATATCCTTCTTTCGTTAAATGCTCACTGAGACGATTATACCACATACGTCCAGACTGCTTTAACCCATATAATGATCTTTGCAATTTTATTGCACATAACTCTTTTGGTTTAGAACTTAATGCTACAGGCATTTTAAAACCATCAGGAATTCTCATGTAGATATCAGTATCTAATGATCCATATAGGTATGCCGTAACGACATCCATAAGACGCATTTCTAGATTTTCATCAGCCGCCAGACTCATCAAGAATCTGAACGTGATTGCATCCATAACAGGAGAATACGTTTCCTCGTAGTCTATTCCAGGTCTTTGTGAAAAACCTTGGGCTACGAGACGAGCTTTATATCTCGTGATCTCATTTTTCTCATTTCGTTTACGAACGAAAACCCACTTAGATCCAACTGGTCTCACATCTTCGGGTGTGAGCATAATGGGTCCAAAAACCTCTCGTTTATTAAGCGAATCAAGTTCGACTTGTATTGCATCTTTCCATTTTATCCAGTCATGTCTTTTTTGACATTCATATACAGACTTTGGCTCTGGATCTTCCTTTTCCTCATTTATTTCTTGTGACACAAGATATGAGAAAACATCATCGAGATCATCTATTTCTTTTCTTTTCCATATCTTTTGATTATGGATATAATTGATAGAAATCTCATGATTTTCTTCTGGATTTTGATGCTCTACATTATCATGAGTCTCATGATTTGTTTCCTCCAAAGTACTTTCTGCTACTTTGGGTGTTTCATGAGTTTCAACTTTCTTTTGTTTCTTATGATTCTTAGTTTTAGAACCAACGGGCCTGCCACGCTTCCGGCGTGTTTCAGGCTCACGTGTATCATCTGCTTTCCCACGTTCTTGTGGTATTTCAATATGAGCAGGAGCATTTGCAGCCGGTATATGAGATTTAGTTACCGTTTTGGTATCCGCAAATGCATCTGGTAGCTGATTTGCTATACTTTGCAAATGCACAATTCGTCGAACTTCTAGTTCTGACTCTTTAGTAGGAGGATCAAGGTGTAACAAGGATGGTACACTCCACTTGATTTCCTTTCCTACTTGCTTATTTTCTCCCCCTAGAACCGGGAACACTTTTTCATCAAAGTGACAATCGGCAAAACGTGCCGTAAAGACATCACCTGTCTGTGGTTCTAGGTATCGTATAATTGATGGAGAATCACAACCAACATATATTCCCAACCTTCTTTGTGGTCCCATCTTTGTGCGTTGTGGTGGTGCTATAGGCACATATACCGCACAACCAAAGATTCTGAGATGGAAAATATTTGGTTCTCGACCAAATGCCAACTGAAGTGGGGAATACTTATGGTATGCACTTGGTCTTATCCGAATCAGTGCTTCAGCATGCAAAATAGCATGTCCCCATACAGAGGTTGGAAGTTTAGATCTCATGATCAACGGTCTTGCAATCAATTGCAGACGTTTAATTAATGATTCAGCCAAGCCATTTTGAGTATGAACATGAGCTACAGAATGTTCAACTTCAATTCCCGTTACCATACAATAATCTTTGAATGCTTGGGATGTGAATTCACCAGCGTTGTCTAATCTAACTCTTTTAATAGGATAATCAGAAAACTGAGTTCGCAGTTTGATTATCTGAGTTAGAAATCTCGCAAATGCCATATTTCGAGATGACAATAGACAAACGTGTGACCATCTACTGGATGCGTCAATTAATACCATAAAATAGTGGAATGGTCCACAAGGTGGATGTATTGGTCCACAAATATCACCTTGAATTCGTTCAAGGAATTTTGGTGATTCTTTATCATTTTGGTTGGCGATGGCCTTATGATCAATTTGCCAAGAGAACATGCAGCACATGTCATTTTATTTCCCTGATATATCTCTTGGATTTTCAGTGGATGACCATGTGAGCTTTCTATGATCTTGCGCATCATTGTGGTGCCTGGATGGCCAAGGCGATCATGCCACAATGTGAAATCCTCATGATTTCTTTTGATCACAAGGTTTGATTCAATTGCATCTATATAAGTATGATGCAAGCCAGAAGGAAACTTTGGAATTTTTTCAAGTATAAGCCTTTTTCCAGATTTCTCAGAAGTTATATACATATACTTCTTTCCATTCTCAGTTGCTGACTGAGTGTCATACCCATGAAGGTATATATCTTGGAAACTCAACAAATTCCTCTTTGAATTTGGAGAATATAAAGCATTTTTTATGGAAAAATTTGTTCCATTTGGCAGCATAAAGCTGGCTTTTCCAATTCCTTCAACCAGGTCTGTAGGACCTGATATTGTACTGACAATAACATTTGTCAGTTTTAGGTTAGAGAAATATTGTTTGTTTCTCAGAATAGTGTGGGTTGTTCCACAATCTAGTATACAAATCTCTCTAACCATCTTTTTGGATATTGTCCTATTTGTGTTGTGATCCATTTTCTGCAGGTAACATAAACATCAAGAAAAAGAGATAGTAAATTTAATTCATAAAATCACACAATAATTATACATTAATTTTGTTGTATAAACAACATTATTCTTAAAACAAAGCAAAGATGAGTAATAATTATACATGGCTTATTTTGAGATATTACAAGCATATCAATGTTCCATTATCATGGTCTCATCGAAGTCGTCCCCAAATTCGGAGGAATCGAGGTAAGTTGTACCCTCGAAGTGTTCTGTAAGGTTCACTTCTTTCCCTTTGCCTTTAATTGACTCTTGGTACAATTTGCAAAGATGTGGGGGAGTTCGACATACATGGGACCAATGCCCTTTCGATCCGCACCTGAAACATACATTTTCTTGTTTCTGGGTGGAACTCCCTTGGAGTTCTTTTCCCTTTGGGAATTGTTCGGATCGGACCCATCTGTATGAATTCCTCTCTTGTGGGTTATAATTTCTCCCACGTCCTCGATTAAATCGTCGACCACGGCCACGGCCTCGGCCACGACCACTGCCACGACCACGACCATGATAGGTTTGATCCTTTCTCTCCGGAAATTTTACATCCGTGGTATTTACTTCAGGAAATGCCTTGCTTCCTGTTGGCCTAGAATTGTGATTCTTTATGAGAAGTTCACAGTTCTTCTCAGCTAGTAGGAGCGTTACCATTAGCTCAGAAAACCTAGTGTATCCGCGACTCCTGTAGAGTTCTGCAAGAACACGGTGTTCTTTATGGAATGTCGTATAGGTTTTTTCTAGCATTTCTGCCTCAGTGACAGGTTTATCACAATATTTTAATTGTGTCACAATTCTTAGAATAGCGGAATTATAATCTTCCACTTTCTCAAAATCCTGAAATCTCAGGTATTTCCACTCGTCGAGTGCATGAGGGAGAGTTATATCTTTTTGGTTATCAAACCGCTCTTTCAGAGCTTTCCACAGCTGTGCTGGGTCTTTTATATTAGCATAATCATGCTTAATATTTTCATCGACATGTTTTCTGAGGAAAACTATCGCTTGTGCCTTTTCATGGGCAGGCGATTCGATGTTTTCTTTTATAGAGTTTGGAATTTTTTTCATCTCTAAATGGAGTTCGACATCAGTCGTCCATGCGATGTAATTTGCTCCGGTAATCTTTAGAGCTGGAAATTGTAGCTTCTCAACTTTTGCCATTTTGATTTTCTAAAACAAAATCATAAAACTTTATTAGTGCGGTAATAATCACTCATTTAAAATGAGCCGTTTACATGAATAATCCAAGCAATTACAAGGAAAAAACAATGCACAAAAAGTAAAACAACGATTAAGGAAAATTCTGCCGGAGTAAAATCTCCCATGCAAAGACCATAAATCGATGTAAAAGTTACAATCGCACAGAAAATTAAAAGCAAACGGATCATCATTCTCATCATTCTTACAAAAATTAGATGAAAAATATTTGTGAAATATTTGAGAGAAGAAGAGAGAAGATATGAAATCGATGAGTGAAATGAAATGAGTGAGGGATGAGTTTATTTATAGATCGAAAAACACTGTTCATAGCCGTTGAAAATCACTGTTCATAGCCGTTAGATGTAGCCGTTGGAGAGTAAAAAATTTGTGAAAAATCTTTGTGACCGTTATGAAAAAGGCTACCGGAAAAACTGAGTTTTTGATTAAATCCGTACTACTTCTTCCCAGTTGGACAAGAAGGTGCTCTTTAACGGAACAGGGGTTCCTGGAGATGTACGTTGATATGAGTCTAGATTTATTCGCCTGAGGAATAAATGAGACCGCAATCTTATTTTGAACACAAAAATATGCATATTTAATTTATAATGATTATAATATAAACAGATATATAATCAGAAAATTATGGTGATTTAATCATCCACATTGAAACAATAAATAAATATGCGGTGGCTCAGCCATCCATTATGACATTAACAATAAAATTATATAGGTGGCTCAGCCATCCATTATAATATCAACAATAAAATTATACAGGTGGCTCAGCCATCCATTATAATATTAACAGTAAATAAATAATTATGGTGCTTTTAGCAGCCATGATATAGTGCAGGTAAATTAAATAACGAGGCGACAAACCGCCCACGGTAATATTAAGAAAATAATGGTGCGTTAAACAACCATTACAATAATAATAAATTATATAGGCGGGTATCCCGGCCATTATAACAGGGTAAATATTACATATATATAGCCCATATCGTAGAACGATCGTGCTGATAACGTGTTATAATAATAATGATAATTTATTATATCGGAAATAATAAAGACAAAAATTTATTACCCACAAAGTCTTGATACAAGGAGAGAAATGAGAGAGAATGTGAGAAATTATGATTGTAATGAGAAGAAGGTGTGTTTTGGAATGAGGGGGTTGGTTGTTTATATAGAAGAAAATTGGGCTCCACAATCACTTTTTCTTCCTCCTTATTTTGACTTTCATAACAAATTATAATTTTTTGAACGCGTTTTTGGATAACTGTCAGGTGTTCTTTTTTATAAAAAGATTGTGGGGGAGGGTGAATATTACAAAAAGAAAATATATATTATACAATTGAGATGTAGAAGCAAATATTAATGAGAGAAATGCGATGGAGACACTCAGAATGTAAAATTTGACCAATAATGTGAACTTGCTGTGGAATTGGTCCAAAAAGAGAGGCAATCCTTCTGACCACCACCCATGTAGCATTTAAAATTAATTCTTCATCTTACGTACTACTTGCAATCTAATTATTAAAATTTAGCATTTAACCTGAATGTAAATGGCCAACGTATATTAGTATATAAATATGATTATGGTAGTCTTAAACGTATATAGTTTTTTGCTAGCAGGAGAAATTAAATGCTACATACACACGATGGTATATTTGCACACAAATCATAATTAGTAAACGCGGGATAACAATATAGGATCAATCTCGTACCATCCTGAATTTGATACACTTCTTGCTTGTACGTAACGTTGCTGCCTAAAACGATCAAAACATCACGTTGCTATATAATTCTCTAAATCTTACAGATCATAGATTTTCATAAATCGTTTCTAGCCCTGGGCGTTCGGATACCCGTTCGGATTCGGATCGGGTTTTTCGGATTTTCGGGTTTTTCGGATTTAGCCTTATAGAACCCATTCGGGTTTTAGAAAATTTCAGATCGGGTATGGTTAGTAAATTTTCAGGTTCGGATATATTTTGTAATACCATACAAGTCCCATTTTATATCCAAACTCAATTCGGATTCGGATAATACTACTTCGGATCTGGATACCCATTTAAAAATAACATATTTTAACTAATAACACATAAAACTAAACAATAGAACTAAATAAATCTTCTTAAACATTAGAAAAATATTTCTGAACTTATTCATCTTAAACATAACAATGAAAATAAGTCATAAAACTGAATTTTCAAAATATTTGAAAGTAATCAAATTATACAAAACTATATAAAAATAGTTAATATCGGATTTTTTGGGATACTCATTCGGATTTCGGTTCGGTTCGGGTATTACCCATAACCCGAAATATCTAGTTCTAAGTCCCATTTGGGAATTTGTTTAACTCCGGTTCGGATCGGATTCAGATATTTTGAATCGGGTTCGAGTATGGGTTCGGATTTCGGTTAAAAATGCCCAGGCCTAATCGTTTCTTTTGGTTCATCGTTGACACGTGTGTAAGGTCATGCTTATAAAAACTATTGAAATCCCAAGACTTTGCTGTCACGTTTATTTAAATGAGGTTTTTGATGGTCTCACATGCATGCATATTCGTTATTAGTATACGACTAGCTCATCGAATCCATACGAGTATCTCTCGAGTAACTTTGTTTTTCTTTCTTAGAGCAATGAGTAATAGTCTAATACAATACTACAAATTACATATATATATATATATATATATATATATTAATAACAAATGATCATACCATTCGAAGTTCCGTATCATTCTTAGCTTATATGGCTAATAAGCTATGGCCTATCTCATTCCAGTTATAAAAGCAGATAAATTTTATGAAACACGATAACACTTTTTTCATGGTTGTAATTTAAAAAAAAAAAATTCTAAGCTTCCTTTGACCATGATGTTGCCATATGGTCATTATGACATTATGCCCCATACGGTAATTGGTAAAATTTTGTAAACTCGAAGCCTACTTTCGATATTGTCGTCCTTTATTTGGTAAAAGTCAACTTTCTTTTTCAATCAGAACTAGATATGGACACATATGTGACATGTCGACTGATTTTTCACTTTTCTATTATAGAGATCTTCAATATACAGTATGCAGTGCCAGCCATGATATTTTAGAGATTAGAAGCTACTTAAAAAAAATTGGCCATGTTATAGATTTTTTGAAATATTATTATTAACATAAAAAGATATATCAGCAAAAAATTCTAAAAAGGGCCTTTTTTTTTTTTTTTAAATTGTGGATTGGAAGCTGGTGCTTAATGTGCCTCTCATCGGAGTCGATACTGTGATACTGTGAGCAAAATTTTCTTGATCGAAACAATGAAATATAAAACGTCAAACAAGAATATATGTTTGAGATAAATATTATTTTTTCTATGTGGACAATTCACCTGTTGTTTTCTACTGCTTGATTCTTTTTGGTGAAAATTGGTTTCTTTTTACAAGCTCAAAACCAAAATTAGGGTTTAGATCTATGATGTACGAATTTAAAGTTTAGGCCACATGAGTCATGACTTTTAACTTTATTTTTTTATAGTATCATCACCGCATTACCAGATACAAAATGATAAGGTTAAGTGATCCGGAAGATCAGATACCAAAATCTTAGGGGTATGTATTGAATCTATGATTTGAAGACATTTGGAGTGATTTGAATTAAAATGACAAATCCAGTGTTATTGGAACATGAATTTTAAAATTTACTTTAAAATTCAGTGTTATTGAACTTGTAATTTTAATATTACTTTTGAAATCCAGTGTTATTAAAAATATTTTAAGTAATGGATTTTTAAAAGAGTTGTTGCGATTTTAAAGTGTTTTGGTGGAATTTCTTTGTTAAAACTATAAAATCTCAAATCCCATGGTTTTAGATGGAATTTTAGAGTTTTTAATTAATCACAACAACTTTAATAATTCACCCAAAATCATCTAAAAACTCACTAAAAATTAAATCATCTCAAATCTACTCAAATTATATATTCAATACACCCCCTAACTCGTATCAATGGTTTAAAATTTTATAATAGAAAAATTGGGAAGGAAATAGTCTTTAAAAATAAAATACAATAAGACAAGAGGCAACGACAACCGAATTATCCAGATAATACGATTATCAAAGAAAGAATTCAGGCCAAATATATGATTCAGTGATGGGTTAAAACCTTTCAAACATTCATATATTTTCTACCAATCGACAATAAAAACTTATTAAAACGTTGCCCATATTTCGTTTGATCAACTGAACAAGCCTTAAGTATGTTATGTCCACATGAAAAAACCATAGAAAAAGAGTTAATTGCTCAAATATACCATCAATTTTACCACTTATTACTAGAATACAATAAATGTTTCAAAAATTACTGACTTCTTGTCATTACCCCAGGAAATGACGAAAAATACCTTTGATTAATTTCTTTTTTAGTGATTTATTTTAATTAAAATATGTCATGTCACTAATTTGAAAACCACGTCAGTTTTTTCTTCATGAGAAGGGAGAGAACTGTTTAGTTTTCTATCCCCATAAAAGAAAAAAAACACAGAAAACTGTCTAGTGTTTCTCGAGAAAACTCTCTCCGCTCTGCATTCCGTTTTTTGTCGAACTTCCAAAATCATCTTCTCCGAAGTATCTTCTGGGAAATCGTCCGTCGCCGCACTCTGTATCTTCGGCGACAGCCGTCAAATCGTTCGCTTTCATTCCCCCGAAAATCATCTTCGCCGAAATCCTCTTCCGTCAGAATCGTCATCTCCGAACTCGCCTGTAAAATCCTTCTCCGGTATGTTGTGTCTTAGTTAGGTTTTCTATTTCGTTAAAGCTATAGACTATTTTTTTGTCTGAGTTAGGGTTTTGTATTGCGATTGAGTTATGTTGTGGATGAGTTAGGGTTTCATAATGCGACCGAATTATGTTGTGGAGGAGTCTTGTTTTGCTCTAGATTTTTGTTGTGGCTGATTAAGGGTTCTATTGCGGTTGAGTTGACTGATTTATGTTTACCTTATGATCGAGTTACATATAATGTTGTGGCTGGGTTATGTTTTCGGTATGACTGAGTTACATATTATGTTGTGGTTGGGTTATGTTATAATGCGTATGAGCTACATATTATGTTGCTGATGGGTTATTTTTAAATTGCGGCTGAGTTATTTATGTTCTTTATGATCAGATGGAACAGAAAGCACCCGATTACCCGCGAAGACTCTACCCTGAAGGGGCTTCCAATTTAGATAACCTCGCCGTTAATCACACTTGCTCTTTGGCAGAACTCGCTGCAGCTAGAGAGAAATTAGGTCGTCCTGTGTGGAATGAACTGAAGCAATATCCTGTTGGAATAATTGCTAAGTTAACTGATGGCAAAAGCAACTGGTCTGGTAGGACTGTACACTTCCTACTCTGTAGACAACTGCAAATACAGAAGAAGGAGATCTGGAGCCTCGTTGGTGGTGAACATATCAGGTTCAGCTTACACGAATTTGGGAACATCACTGGGTTAAACACAGATCCGGTCCCAACAGAAAAGTTTGAACCTGAGCAATGCAGAGCGTTCTGGGAGGAGTTGAAAGTGCCGTACAGGGTGAGACCTAAGATAGATGAACTGAGGGCAACACTAGAAGAATGTCGGTCCTGGAGCCCAGAGAAGCTTAAATGGTTAGGTCTGCTAGTTCTTCAAGCCATGGGACTGTATGCTTTGCTTCATAACTCAATGATTCCTTTTGAAAGTGCAAAAAGAGTATTCGATGACGAGGCTATGATGACTTATCCATGAGGTCGGATTGCATTTGAAGTTCTCGTTGACTCAATCAAGACGTTGCAACCGCAAGGAGGGTCATACTGTATAGCAGGCCTGAGTTACGCGTTATTGGCTTGGTCGTATGAATCTATCACTTGCTTTGGAGAGCGTTTCGGCAGAGTAGTTGACACGCAAGAAATTTCGCTTTTACGATGGGGAGGAACGCGACGTACAAATTTTCAAACTGTCATTGCAGAAGAGATTGAAAAGCATGGCCAGGTAAGGTTTCAGGCTGAGTTATGATTCGTTTGATGTTTGTGTTGTTTACTTTATGGATGTGTTAGTATTATTTGACTGTTGTGTTATTAGTAATTTGACCCACGAGTTATTATTTACATGATGGCCGTGTTATTGTTTGCTTGACGATCGGGTTATGATTAATTGCTCAGTTACTAGTTGGGTTAGTTTCCAATGAGGCTGAGTTATGTGTTGCTGTTGTAGATGCGCGTGAGGCATATGTTTGTGAAGGAGTCTCTAGAAGATATGTTTCCCCATTTGACCCGGTGAAGAAGATGACCCACGACTTGTTAACTTGATAACAGACATATATGAGGATAGTTATGTCCCAGGGTACTCGTGGGATGTGAATAGGAACGAGAAGAAGAAAAGCAAGTCGGTTGTAGCTGTGTCAGATTGTGAGCCACCAACAAAGAAGCAGAAGAAAGGCAGGAAGCAAAATGACGGGGACGCTGCTGCTGACGTTAGGGAAGAATCATGTTCAACTGGTTTTGCTAAGGATGAGGCTATTAGTACCATAATCGCAAGTCTGGACAAAATTACCACCAAGTTTGATAGCCAGGATGCTAAGCTTGAGAAGCTTGATAGCCAGGATGCTAAGCTTGAGAAGCTTGATAGCCAGGATGCTAAGCTTAAGAAGCTTGACTAAGCAAAGACTTAACCTGGAAAATTGAACATATCGAGAGGAACATTGGCGATAAAGTCAATGCCGCAGTGGAAGAGCGTCTCAAAGGTCTGGAAAGTGACCAAAACTTCGTCTGCAGTCCCTCACCGCAGAACTTCCCACCGCAAAAGTCTGTTAACAGTCGGACACTATCTAAGACCCCTGATAATGTTTCGGGGGCGAAAAAGACCATTGACGAGGAGCTGGCGAAGACCCTTGGTAATGTTTCTGGGACGAAGAAGACCCCTGATAATGTTTCGGGGGCGAAAAGACCCTTGATGACGATTTTGCAAAGACCATTGGTGAGGAGCTTGCGAGGGCCAAAGGGAAAGGACGGAAAGGCCTCGCGCCGAAAGTACGGATAGAAGAAGTTCCGAGAAAGAGTTTGTTTGGTGATGACGACAAAACAGGTGGGGACATTGATTTCGTTTACATGTCCCCTGCTAAGGAACTACCTAAACGACGCGGCAGCAGGAGGGTAACAAAAGAGCCTGAGGATGAGGTCGCTGCTGCTAAGAAGAAGTCCGCCTCTTTAAAGAGGAAGGACTGGCCGGACAAGGAAGCTGGATGGGTTCTTGATGATGTGAGTATTTATGACTGAGTTGTGATTAATTAGTGACTGAATTATTAGTTAATTGATGGTTGAGTTATCGGTTATTGGAAGGCTGAGATGTGGTAATTTGATGGCTGTGTTATTAGTATTTACATGGCAGAGTTTTGATTAGTTGATGGCTGAGTTATATTAATTCGTTGGCTAACTAAATCCTGTGGCAAGGAAAGGAGGTTTGATGCACCCAGGTCGTTTTTTTTGTTTTAACAGAAGAATACGCGGTAAAGAAACAGAAGAGGTCTATTTAAATTATAAAAGTCAACCGTAAGTTAAGTCAGCCGTTACAAAGTAGTTAGTGTATATTAAACTCAGCCATATCGCGACGTTTCCTCTTTCTATATTTGGTGGGTGAATATGTGTAATCTCGAGACGTTTACAATATCGATACGTGTAATAATTACAGGCGTATTGTAAATAAAATTTGGCCTTATCAATTAACCGTCTTGCAACTCAGCCTTTATTATCTTATTATTTTGTAACTCTGCCTTAATCATTTTATAACCAAGATGTATTATCTTATTATTTCGTAACTCAACCTTAATCATTTTATAACTCAACCGCTGTATCGTTCTGTAACTCAACCATATAAAAATAACTCGGCCATATAAAAACTAGAAGTCACAATCAAAATAATACAACAGGACATACAAAAGTCATAACAATCACAATCTATTGTGCTAGGATGCTCTATGAAACCGAAGAACTTCGTAAAGATCCCATACTCTCTCCACCAAAAAACATTGATCACACATATCAGGACCTTTGACCTCGTCGTCGTACCATTCCCACCATTCATCATAAGGAGTACACATACAGACAGACAAATGGTAGCACGCATTAAATTGAATCTCCCACTCCTTCGATAGCAAATCATAACAATGAGGACGACATAGTCTTACACGATGGACGAAATCAGAGCTGATCGGCCTAATAGACTCTCTAGTGAACCTACACAGGTGAGTGACATCATCCCATATTACATATCACACCATTGCGTAAGTATACAGAGCAACCATAGAACCTTGAACTGCGGCTAATCTAATCTTAGCCAACCCCTCATCCTTTTTATCATACTGAAAATAATCTTGACATCCCTTTATATAAACTGCACATGGATTACCTTGATCGTAGCACTTTTTCATAAAAACCGCGTCCTTGTTGCTACTATTGAGTTCCAGATCGAGGAGATCTACTGATGCATAGACGGAAGGAAATTCTGAAACCTCTCTAAGTGCTCTACAAGTCATCTTCAGACTGAAGTGATCCCTTATCGATCTCTTGGACACACGCACGACGATAGATTCGACTATATCAATCGGCAATGAAAGAAGTGATAGCGCAGCCGTATCGTTTGTGTTTTGATAGAAGAAGTGTACGCAGAAGGAAGAACAGGCTCTGATTTTGGGTTCCACCTATTTATGTTTGTACAATTGTCTTAAATACATAACCGTATCGTAATTCCATAACACATAACTCATTAGTGTCGTAGACGTATAACTCAGCAGTATGGTGACGTTTCGTTTTCCTAAATTAGGTGTGTGAATCAATGTCTAATCTCGAGATGATTACAATCTCGAGGCTTTTACACTCTCCATACGTGTAGCAATGATGGCACTAAACCAATGATGGAACTAAACCAATGATGGCAGTAGCTTTTAATTCGCGACGTCTTCTCGTGTTTCCATAACAGACGCGTGATTACGTTTACAATCTCGAGACCACATCTCGAGATGTGTAATAATTAAAGACATAACGTAAACGAAATCCATAAATCTACCGTATCGTATTTGAATAACTCAACTGTATCGTAATATATAACGTAGACGGACATCGAACATCCTTACCAGAAAACCGGAAAATGTAAATTACATAAATCAACCGTCTCGTAATTAATAACTATGCCAAATTGGAAACAAAGTACATAACTCAACCGTAATACAAAAATCGATAGAAAACTTCTACATCGGACAAGTTCTTGCATTATGTCCACCCTGATTACAACAAGAACATGTGTGTGCTTTCCTAGGACGTCTGTTCTCACACGCAACTTCTAAAGCAGCTTTCATCCTACTTTTCTTCGGCCTTCCTGGTGGTTGTCGAACAAGCAGGGGAAAGCAGGGTTGGTTAGCCATGTTATCTGGAACTTCGAGCTCTGAATCTTCAGGTATGATCAACTCAGCGTAAGCGTTGACCAAATAATCATTGTGATAGTACTGACTGCACAACGATATACAGGAAACACCCCTGTTCTCAGCAGCTGCGATAACATGCACACATGGTATTTTTTCGTGTTCGAAGTGCCGGCATGTGCATGTTTTTCTGTCCAAACGCACAAAACGCAAACACTCCCCAGAAGAACCACTTGTAACTTCAGTGTTGTAATCATCAATCCTTTGTACCATCAACAGTCTGGCGTCATCAACACGATCCTATGATAAATACAGTTACAAAAAGAAAAAGGAAATAATGTTAAGGTTATGGCTGACTTATTAATTATGTTAATGCAGACTTATGAAAGCAGTAACGGCTGACTTATGGTACCAGTTAAAGCTGAGTTATGGAACCATTAAAGGCTGAGCTATGAACTGTTGCGGATGACTTACCTGTGGTATTTTCTCGACACCACGCGAAAGCGTGGTTAGCTGCGATTTAGCATCCTCTCTTAGTTCAGCAAACCATCTGGTCATCATAACCCGTATCGATTCCAATAGTCGAACAATGTTAAGACTTCTAGCATTTGAACGTGCTATGTTCATTGACTCCGCTATGTTCGTAGTCATCAAATTGTACCTCTCGCCAGGGAAATGAACACGCGCCCACAGCCGGATATCAGCTCTTTCTAGGTTGCCATGAAGTGCCGAATGAATCTCTTCAATCTCCTCATATATCCCATTAAATTCAGTCAGCCTAAAACATCTCGCCGCTTTCTTAACCAGACGAAAGGCTTCATTTTCTTTGTATCGGGTCAAAATGTTCTTATATAAGTGATAAGTGCAAATTCTCCGAGAAGACAACGGGTACACATACCCAATTGCTTTCCCGATCGAGCTATGCCTATCCGAGATTATCGCAAGACCCTCATCGTCTGAATCACGGCTTTTAGTTGCGTGAAAAACCAGTGCCACGAGTCATCATTTTCGGTGTCGACCACACAGAATGCAATTGGGAATATCTAAAAGTTACCATCCTGAGCTAGTGCTGTGAGAAGCGTCCCTTTGTATTTACCATTAAGAAACGTACCGTTGACAACGACAACTTTGCGCATGAAAGGAAAGCCATTCACGCTCGCATCAAATGCGAGGAAGACATACATGAATCTTGCAAACTCATCGATTTCCAGACGCGTAATTGTACCCGGATTTGCCCTTCTTATCCTGTATAAGTAAGAAGGCAAGTTTTCAAACCCACTCTCAGGAGTTCCCATCGCCATTTCCCTTGCAAATCTTAGCGTTATAAATGATTTCCAATAATCCATCTGTCCGCAAGTAAAATGATACAAATAAGTCACCGAGTCATGAACTTAAGTCAGCCGCGAGTAAACTACCTATATGTCAGCCATTAAGTTTCTATAATTCAATCATATTGTTTAAATAAGTCAGCCGTATCGAATATAAAAGTCAGCCGTTTCTTTTATGAAAATCAATCGTCTTGGTTACATAAGCCAGCCGTATCGTAAATATTTAAGTCAGCCATATCAGTTAACAGCAATTACTTTTACACTAAAGTGCTTAGTGATAGATATTCCGACGCTATTAGGTCGGACTGACGGACCAACGTCGCCGAGAAAGTCCTTGTACAACTCTCCCAAATATCTGATGTTGCTTGTCGAGATCGACCAGAACGCTCTGTTACAGAACATGTATGCACCGAATCATAAACACGTACATAAAAGGCTGGGGATCCCCTAGTGTACTAGCACGAACTCTCCAGAGACATCCATCAACCCAACACTGTACAACGAGTCTACCCGTATCAGATACGGGTACATCAAAATCAAACCGATCCCTCACCGCAAGAAGTGTCAGTCGTCTCTCCAAATCGGCTTTACTCTCGAATCGCTGCCCGACCGATATATTTAGTGAAGACATATCTAACCTTTGAACCTCCGGATTCCCTTTACAACCGCTAGTCGACAAGTTACGAGGTCTCTTCTTAGTGTTAAAATATAATCATATCTTATGTGGTATACAGTTACGTTCACATAAGTTAGTTAGTTATTAAAAGACATAAGTGTGTTCTTAAGATTGTATTGTTTTGTTTTACACAGACGTGTCTGTTCAAGGTCATGTTTCGTTTGTATAAGTAGATCGAGTCCAGTCCGAATACAATCATCGAGTCTGTCAAAATTTCTCATTTTTATCAATAAAGTTCTTGTTTCTTTCATTAGTATTCTGGTTCCTCTTTGTTTGTCTTTGTTCTTCATACTCTGTTCAAACAGAGTTTGTCTTTAGCAAAAGATTAACACTTAGGAGGTAGGGTCGGTGAATCTTCGTTGTGTTGGAGACTCAGCGAGTATACTGAAGTTGTCATCTTCAGATGACGCACCATCCGAGTCACCGAACATATCAAATCGGCTTTCAAAGTCATCATCTTGGTCGTCTTCTTCGCATACTTCATTTTCTTCGACTACTTCATTTTCTTCGCCTACTTCATCTTCTGAGCTGTAGCTAAAGCAATCACTGTCTTCGTCCTCGTCTTTGTCCTCCGGGTTGGAACCGTCATATCTCCCACCGTAATATTCGTCTATAGATTCAACTTCTGAGCTGTAGCTGAAAAACCTTTTATCCTTATCGCTCGCTCTTTCAGTCCGAGTAATTTCAGTCTCTGTAATCTCCACACAAAGGCGTGACTGTTCAGTTTCCCTCTGGCTTAAAAAAAGTTGCAACTGTCGAGTGTTGGTGATGTAAACTAGTGGAGTGTCGTGCGCCATTGTTTTCAAAGCTTTATTGTAGAACATGTAGCTCAGCTGAATCTGATGGCTCGACTCGTTGAATCTGTAATCATCGAGTATTGTCTTTGAAAGTTCGTCTAGTGCTGTACTCTCATCGGCATGTACCACTCTACTCCCTCCACCGTCGGCGATGAATACACATCTGTTTTTCTTAACCCAGTTACCCGAAAAAATAATTACCCGAGCCATAGTATCTGTGATAACTGAATGAAAATATCAAAGGCACGACGAAGAAGAATAATAAGAAGATCGCCGTAGATGAAGAAGTCTAATTCGACTCGAATAATGACATAGCAAATCGGATATGATGACATGGCAAAACGGATCTAATGTAAGTCTGCCACAACGTGCATAATATTTCAGTAATTAATCTTTCGTTAATAAATCAGCCGTAAATAGGCTACAAAAGTTTTAGCCTGCCGTATCGTGAAATAAATCAGCCGTCAAATAAATGGTATTCTAGTAATTAATCTTTCGCTAATAAGTTAGTCGTAACAGGTTGGCGTAACACTAAACTCAGCCTTATTACGGCTGACTTATTTAGTATTGCCGTAACTACCTCCCATAAACCAGCCACCTGAAAACATAACCCAACCGTCTCTTACCTACAACTCAACCAAATTTTCCATAAGTCAGTCATACCTTTTATAAACCAGCCGCATAATACGGCTGACTTATGATATTAAGTCAGTCATTGTCTATAACTCAGCCGTTATTAAAGGCTGGCTTATGTTCGAAAGCCAATCCATATCTCATAGATCAGCCATCTCTCATAAGTCAGTCGTGACTAACGGCTGGTTCATGTTCGTAACTCGGCCGATAACTCATAAGTCAGCTGTGTTTGTAAACTCAGCCACACACAACCTTAACTCAGCTCAAACGTAAAATGTGTCGCATTATGGCTGAGTTCATTAATACACGTCAGCGGTTTCTTACTTGGTGCCGGTTTTTTGCTTACGTGGCCCTGGTATTCTTGTAATTACGTTTTTTGTTACAACGTAACATAAGGGCACGCTGGGTATCAAAAAAATGCCAGTAATAAAAAAAAAAATCTGTTTGATTCTAGTAATATTACCTAACTTCCTTGGTATTACAGTTTTTTCCCTAGAAGAAAAGGTATGGAGATGTCTATAATACGCCTTATCAGGTCATATATCCTTAATACTACTGGTGGAATTTTGTCACAATCAGTGAGCGAAGAAGGAGAATGACAGACCGTAGGATCAAACATCCACTGCAAGGAGGTGAGGAATGGGTTCATGTGTCTACTAAAAGGATAATGGACGGTTGAATCTGATCGGCAAAGTCATACGTCTGAAATTCGAGAATGAGAATTATGTGCTCACTGGCTGGAGTATCAAAAAGTTTCGACTTGCAACACCACTGAATGAGTGTCAACCTCAAGTGCTAGTGCACCTCTACCACACCCCTGGAGAAGATCGTAGAAACCATCACCTCCATCTCCCCCACCATCACCACCTGCATCTCCCCCACCATCGCCACCTCTATCTCCTTCAGCATCGCCACCTCAAAATCCTCCACCACCACCACCTCCAAACCACCACCTCCAAATCCTCCACTGTCGCCACCTCAAAATCCTCCACCATCACCACCTCTAAATCCTTCACCATCACTACCTCCAAATTAGAAAAATCGAAACTAAATTGTTGATTGGTTCATAGTTACATAAACAAACATAATTGGTCATCTTTTTAAAACTCATGCGCAGATAACAATATTTACAAAATAACTAAATCATTAAATTATTTAATATATTTTTCAATTTTAAACCATTTTTTAATTTATACGTATAAAGTAAATAGAAGATTATTCTAAATATAATCATCTTAATCATGCCTCTGATTTTGGGTATAAAAAGTTTTCATTTTTTTTGTTTAGTTTTTGTTGGATATAATAGGTTGTATATATTCATTCGAATTAAACTACAAAAAGCCACAACTATTTTATGGTTCTAATTACGCTAAAATCGGATCAACTTGTAAATTACATATAGTTCATTTCTTAATTTAGATTTATAAATAAATGTTTATAAAATTCTGTATTATTAGATATATGTTGCGTTCAAAAAAAATTTGAAAAAAACTAAATAAATGATCGGTTTAGAGTTGCATATGTAAATAGATAATATTATCTATATTTTGAATTATTTTTTTATAAAGTTAATGATGATATATTATTTTTTATTTAATAAAAATTTAGTTTTTAAAATTTTGAACATAAGTTAGTTTTAAAATTGTATGAAAATTTTAAACCATTTACCCCTGGTTTGATAGTATTTATTTTTATACTATTTGAATATATATAGAAAACAATATTCGTTTATATAATTACAGAACTAGATGATACCCCACACCATGTGCGGGTATAATATTTGGTATATAATTGATTATTATATAAACTGTTATCATAGTAATCAAGTTTTTATGGCTAATATAATATTTGTAATTGTTTGTTGTATGATTTTTTTTTTATGTTAGAAGAATTGTATTATGTGAGATTACATATTGTGTTGATTGGTGTTTGAATAATTGTATCATGTGTGTATTATATTTTGTGTTCGTTTAGTAATTAAAGTAATAATATTTTTATATTGGGTGATTATATGTTTTTCTGTTTAATATTTTTTGAAACAACTTTTAAATATAATCAAAGAAATTCTGTATATGATATTTAAAATCATATTTTAGTTTTTTAATTAAATTGACATATGTTTAATTTTCACCAAAATATAGACCTAAAACAAATAAATTTAACCAAGGCGAATTAAAAGAAAATTTGATATATATAAATTGTTGTATTTTTTTTTAAAAAACTATTTTCATAAAGTAGTTAAAAATTATAAAATTCCTAGGATTTTTATAATTTTTAAGAATGATATGTAATATAATATCTCTTCATTTTAAAAAACTATTTAATATATAACTAAATTAGACAAATAGAAATTTATAATCATTTGGGCTTTATTAGATTATGTTTTGTAAACAAAAGCTCATTAAACATATCCATTAAAAATGAGATTTTAATGACATATACAAACGAAATATTCTGATTGGTTGTTTTCCTTTTTTTTACTCTCTTTGAGACACGTGGACAAAACGTCTTCTCAATTAATATATAGGGAATTATATTTGGATTCGTTTGACAAAAAAAAAGAGAGTTATATTTCGATTCTGGGTTGGCTTCCTTTCGGAAATAATCCTTTCACTTCCTAAAATCTAATATATGAAGTTGGCGTTGAAAATAAAAAATTGCAGAACTATACTTTAAAAATTAAATCAAGTGAAAGTTGAATAAACTGAAATATGTTATTTGTGTAGTAATCGATATTTGATCCCTTAAACACATTTATATTGCAACTTGGTAGTAAAAAATACATAAAAAAGGAGATGTGCATCGAAGACTTTGAATTGAGCCCTTTCAAGTTAATTCTGGCAACTTCACCATTCTCACACTCTCCAACTCTCAACAAAACCTGAGACAAAAATAAAATTAAAAATTCGTAACTCTCTCTCTCTCTCTCTCTCTCTCTCTCTCTCTCTCTCTCGCCCCCCTCGAGTCGTGTTTCTTCTTGCGGTTCTTCAGCTTGGACTCTGGTCACTTTTCTCGGAGCTTAGCTCATGGTTGGAGAGCAAGAACGAAGCCGAAGTGGCAAATAATCTGTTTAATCTGACTCTCAGATCCGAGCTTCTGGCTCTTAGGTCTTCCCTCTTGCTTCTACTGTTTGTATTCTCGGCTTAAGCTACAAAAAAGTAGCAGTATTTTTGACTTCCTAGCTGATTTGCTAGGGTTTTCGATTTCTACATCTTCTCTAGGGATTATTCCTTGGATTGACTTTTTCTCCTTGATATTCATGGCAGGTTTTTATTCTTTGCTGAGCAATTGCTCCATTAATGGACTGCTGCTTTCATACGGATCAGGATTTGCGTTTGCAGTGCTCTGCTGGTCACATTGTTCATCCATTTGAAGTCTCGTAGAGCTTTTTAACATTCAGTTTCGAGATCGAGTTCGTCATTCTCAAAGTGTCCTCCTTTGGTTTGCGTATGGAGAGCTTCGAGAGAGCTTGAGCTAATTCTGATCACAAATTGTTAAAAGCCATTTCTTGCCGTGATGGGTGGGCTTTGCTCTAGGAGTTCCTCTGTAAATAACGCTCCTGGTGGAAGCTTTCCACATGTTAATGGTCATCTGAATAATGGCTCTGCGGTGAATTTCCAGTCCGGTGAACTCGGAAACAAAGATGGTGATCGTTCTCCGGTGAGGGAGATTGCTGTTGATAAACGCCCATCAGAATCCTTTTCGTTTCCCAATCTGAGCATAGCTTCTGTTGGATCTCATCCTCAAAATATCGAGGATGGGATTCCCCGGTTATCGAGGGTTTTGTCTCAGAAATCAAGATCCACTAAGTCTAGGCAAGCTGCTGCGGCAAAGGTAAAGAAATGTTAGCATTGTGGGGTTTTAAGTTCTGTGTCCAAAGTTTATCTCTTTTATGGACTTGACTTTGAGGTGTTTCTGTTAATAGGTTTCGGAAGTAAGCTCGCTTTTGGGCAGGGCTGGCACTATGGGACTTGGTAAAGCTGTGGACGTATTGGATACACTTGGGAGTAGCATGGCGAATCTGAACTCAAATGGAGGATTTTCTTCTTCGACGACGACAAAAGGGAATAAGATCTCAATCTTGTCTTTTGAAGTCGCTAACACCATCGTTAAAGGCGCCAATCTTATGCATTCTCTGTCAAAAGATAGCATTGCTCATCTGAAAGAGGCAGTGTTACCCTCAGATGGTGTACAGAACCTTATATCGAAAGACATGGATGAGTTATTGCGGATAGCTGCTGCAGATAAAAGGTAACAGTGTTTTGACAATGTTCTTTGTTGTTTCTGTATACTCTTTGCACTTTCTATTTGTGGCTTGGAGATAAGCGAGTTATTTATCATAAATAGGGAAGAGTTGAAGATTTTTTCTGGAGAGGTGGTGCGTTTTGGAAATCGTTGCAAGGATCCTCAGTACCACAACCTTGATCGTTTCTTTGACAGGTTCCAACATGATCCTGTCATTTTGGTCACCCAATGGGTCTGTTCTATTTGGAAAGTATCTGACTTTTCATTAGCTCTGTGTTATGATTTAGGTTGGGCTCTGAATTTACACCCCAGAAAAATTTGAAACATGAAGCGGAAACCATAATGCACCAGCTAATGACATTTGTTCATTTTACAGCTGTACGTATTTTCATGCAAATTGGTGATATTTGATCCCTGCTTTACTACTCTCTCGATGGCGATTTACTCTGTTTATCTGCTATGCTTTCAGGACTTATATCATGAACTGCATGCGCTGGATAGGTTTGAACAAGACTACCAACGTAAGATCCAGGAAGAAGAGAACCCAAGCACAGTACAACGAGGTAAATATTGGAAATGGATGATATTGTGTTACGTTCTCTATTGGCTTCTGTTTTGTTGGTTCCCATTCTAAGTTCTGTTCCATTTATGTAATTTCTATGCAAGGTGTGGGAGATACCCTCGCTATCTTGAGAACTGAATTAAAGAGTCAGAAGAAGCATGTAAGAAACTTAAAGAAAAAATCTCTTTGGTCTAGGATCTTGGAAGAGGTAAGGGCTTCAAACTGACAAACCAATTATATGTCCTTCTTTGAGAAGTTTCTCGGCTCATCTGGATTCCATTTTAAAGTTTCTTGAAAACACTAATAATGCTTAGGTAATGGAGAAACTAGTAGACGTTGTCCATTTCTTGCATTTGGAGATTCACGAAGCCTTTGGTGGTGCAGGTAAGGCTTGATCATCGGATAAGGCGATTGAGGATTTAGTTTTTTATATCTAAAACGAAACATGTGCGTTCCATTCATGATCATACTACCTGATATGCAGATCCAGATAAGCCTGCAAATGACCCGCCGATCAATCAAAAGAAGTTGGGCGCTGCTGGTCTTGCCTTGCATTACGCAAACATCATTACTCAGATTGATACTCTTGTAAGTTATTAATGTTCTTATCGCTATGTTTTACTTTCCATGTTTGGCCATTTGGACGTTGGTTTGTGGGATTCAATTGAAATTAAGTTATTTTCTCATTTCTGTGAGTAGGTGTCCCGGTCTAGCACTATGCCTGCAAGCACAAGAGATGCTTTGTACCAAGGTTTACCGCCAAGTATAAAATCTGCTTTACGCTCCAGAATACAGTCCTTCCAGGTTAAGGAAGAGGTATTAGTATTCTTCCACTCTGCGCATAATGCTTTTGTGCTGACAGAATGAATTCACGATGTGCACTGTTACTTGAAATGTTATTTGTATGCCTGCTCACCATACTGTCTCTTATTTGTTTTTAACCAGCTCACTGTTCCTCAAATAAAAGCCGAAATGGAAAAAACGTTGCAGTGGCTTGTTCCTGTTGCTACAAACACGACCAAGTAAGCTTCTGCGCTATTTTCTTTCGTCACTAGAACTCCGTATCTGTCTTGAAGCGTGTTGCACGTTACAGAACCCCCTTGGTTTCAATTCTTGAAGTAAGTCAGACTTATTCTTCTGTCTTTTCTTTTCTCAACCAGAGCGCATCACGGGTTTGGATGGGTTGGAGAATGGGCAAGTTCCGGGTAAGCCCTGAGGAAAAGCTTTTCTCTCTTTGTGCTGTATATATATGCGATGCATTTTACGTTCCTTGCTGAATGATAGATATGCAAAATAATTTCAGGTCCGAGGCGAACCAGAGACCAGCTGGTCAGACCATACTAAGGATAGATACGCTTCACCATGCGGATAAAGAAAAAACTGAGGCTTACATATTAGACCTCGTGGTATGGCTTCATCATCTCGTCACCCAAGTCAGGGCTACTACCGGTTGTGGCCTAAGATCTCCGGTTAAGTCACCAATCAGATCACCAAACCAGAAAACGATCCAACTCTCCAGCGGTTCACACAACCCAAGTATGGGTTCTCCATTGCTGACAATGGAGGACCAAGAGATGCTTAGAGACGTGAGCAAGAGAAGAAAAACGCCAGGAATAAGCAAGAGCCAAGAGTTTCAAACGGTGGCTAAGTCACGGCTTTGTAAGCATCACAGGCTGAGCAAAAGCAGTAGCCACTCGCCGATGATGGGAGAGATGATGAAGAGCAAGAAGGATGCTTTCTCAATCAGAAGACCTTCTTCTGTTCCCATCATTGATTTTGATATTGATCGTATGAAAGCCCTCGATGTGATTGATCGCGTGGACACCATTCGGAGCTTGTAGTTAATACTACACTTACATCATCATCTGAGTTTCAGAATTGGGTTTGGATTGATAACAACCATTCTCTCTCTTAGCCCTCAAAAAATCAATGTGGATGTGATTAGTCCCATGGTGATGATTCAAGTTCAGAAATGGGAGAGAGATTAGTAACTTTGTACTACTACTTTTTTTTCTTGGTTTTGTGGGTGTAATTTTGGTTTGGTTCCTTTGTATTGTTGTTGTTTTTCTTGTTGTAGTTGTATTGTGTACATACAATAAATAATAATATATATAAAAATTCTTCCACCAAATGTTGCTTATTTTAGCTTATTTATAATATCAGAAATGCATCCATCATTTATAAGGTATGGATGGTGGATATTGGATAAGGTTCACACTTCCTGCAACTCTCTATAAAGTGAGTTTATCAAAACCAAACTTGAACAATGTGTGTAAAATTGTACTTGTCCATGCAATCTTGAAACGTGACGAAATTGTCGTTACTAGAGAAAAAAAAAAAAAAAATTCGAGGATTTTACACGTGACAAGCGAAAGCGTCGGCGTGTAAATAAAACCATACAAAGAATTTCAAATATTGAATTAAATAATGTTAAATGTTTTTTAAGTCCGTAATAAAATCTGCACCCGCCACTTTGTCGCTCGCCTAACCATGAAGAGGATGATCCCTCTCTAATTACTATCGCCGGATCTTGGGAAGCGCAAAAAAAAAAAAAAACAATGGACGATCCGATTCAATCTCCTCCTTCGCCATACGATCTTCTCTTCCAAGCTTTCTCCCTCATCCCTATTCGTCACTATCTCTACGCTCTCTCCATCGTCTGGGTCATCTTCTTCTACAATTTCGTCGAGTTCCATTTCCTTGGTGATTCGATTCTTCAGTATTTCAGATGCCGCGTGAAACTCATCTACCATCCAGATTCTCCTCTTTATCACGGCGTCGTCTCTCGCTGCCGGATTCTTCACGGCCGGTGAGAATTAATGACTACATTTTTTTTTCTAATTCTTGTCTATACGATTTCGGAATTTATGTTATTTCTTGATTTGTTTCTCAGATACGTGGCGACGCCATGGTTAGCGAGTCCTCATCTTCAGACTTGCTTTCTTAATTTCAACGGACTGCCTCCGGTTTTCAGCTACAAAAGGTGTTTTTGTATTTCTTTAGCTAATTTTAGAGAGTTTTGTGCGGTTTGAGACGCATTTTAGCTGATTCTTGTCTTGCACTGTGTTAGACATCTCTATCGTGCTTCTGATGGTGGAACAATTGCACTGGATTGGCTGAAGAACTCTGATGGTATAAAAAGTTTTACTGACTGAAACGTTGATTCTCATACCGTTTTTGATTGAATCTGGTTTTGATTCTTGCAGTTCTTGATGGAGATCTTCACAATCAGAGCGATATCACAAAAGAAGACACAAAGCCAATTGCTGTCGTTATTCCAGGGTTAACTAGTGATTCTTCCTCTGCCGTAAGTCATAGTTTCCACAAAATCATCTCTTTATCTGGTCGAGGACTGTCATTTATGATATTACCCCCATGAAGTTACAATGTACATTGATGATTCTGCAGTATCTAAAGCACCTTGCCTACAACACTGCAAAATCAGGTTGGAATGTTGTTATTAGCAACCATAGAGGATTGGGTGGTGTTTCCGTTACTGTGAGTTCCCTAGTTTCATGTTCTGTGAAACGTACTATACATATTCTTCTATAATCTTTTGCCCCTATGTTGCAATTGCAGTCCGATTGCTTCTATAATGCTGGATGGACAGAGGATATACGGGTAGTTCTTGGTCATATTCAACAAGAATACCCAATGGCTCCTCTCTTTGCTATTGGAACTAGCATTGGGGCTAATATTCTGGTACTAAATTAGGACTTCGGTATTTAGTTTCTTGTGTACACGCTTCTAGTTTGATCCACTTGAGCAACTATGCTTAGCTTTGAGTTACGTTGAAGTGTGGTGATTTTCTTGTCTTCCATGGACTTATTTCATATTGCTCACTTGGCTGCACCTTAGCCGATTTAGGTTTTTGAATACAATGATATTCACCAGGAGATTCATTTAGTAGACAACATAAACCTGGATCTATCGAATGTTTCAGGTGAAATACCTTGGGGAAGAGGGTCAGAGGACTCCTCTGAGGGGTGCTGTAGCTATTTGCTCTCCATGGGACCTCTTGGTGAGTTATTTTTTCCATAACTATCTTCTTCTAGATATATTGATTTCCCAACATTTTTTCCGTGTCTATATATCTCTCTAGTTACTTGATCAAAAATTGTATCTTCTTTGATACATTATGCTTTTTTTCCTGTCTCCTCCCAACAAGATTGGTGACAGGTTCATCTGCCGGAAATTCAAACAAAGGTTGTACGACAGAGCTCTCACCATCGGGCTCCAAGGTTATGCCCAATTGTATGTCCACCTCATTGGTCAAGTACCGCCTATATTTGGAGTTTGTAAGATGGGTTGAGAGAAGAAATTTCAGATAAACGCTTTGAGAAGATCAGGTTTCAGTTATAACTCTAGTTTCATTTGCAGACATGAACCTCAGTATACACGGCTTGCTAATTGGGAAGGCATAAAAAAGGTTAGTAGTGTAACCACTGTCTCGTAAACTATACAGTCTACTTGGTATATGCACTGAAAGAAGCAGAGTTCTTGAGCAGAGTAATTGCGTCCGCTGAAACTTACATTATTCTTTCGCTACTAACATTGTCTGTTGTTGCCCAACTTCATTGCTTCATATCAGTCACGATCCATCCGAGATTTTGACAATCATGCTACCTGTCATGTCGGGAAATTTGAGGTACTAGTTCTTTTCCATACTATTTTAACTTCTGATGTTAGTTTTCCTCCAGGAGAGGCCTTGTCCTTGCTATATCTGCACATCTTTGAAATGCTCTTCATAATCAGCGCTAAGCTGCAAAGTTAAGTTCTCTGTTGATTCCTAACGCAGACTGTGGATACGTTTTACCGAAAATCTAGCAGTAGCCAATACGTAGGAAATGTGGCGGTGCCGCTACTCTGTATCAGTGCTCTAGATGATCCGCTATGCACAAAGGAAGCTATTCCTTGGGAAGAATGCCGGTAACACCCGTGATCTCTTTAAATCTTGAATCCTATTACAGATACAATAGTGACATGAAGTTTCTTCGGCAAAAGGACAAACAAAAACATTGTCTTGGCGACAACAAATCACGGTGGACATCTAGCGTTTTTCGAAGGATTAACTGCATCTAGCTTGTGGTCGGTATCTCTCTAGATTCTTTCTTAAAAACAGATTAGTACGTACACTGTTATATACATATATTTGCTGTGTACAGGTGGGTTCGGGCCACCAACGAGTTTCTTGGCGCCCTTAGCTGCAGTCGTTATATGCATGTACAGAAAGTAAGCTTCTGTTTGTTAGAATTGCAATTCTAAGATTACACAACCGTTTAGTCTATTGGTCTCTTCCTACATGCGACTTACATAACACTCAAAGCAACCTCAAACAGAAAGTCACCAATCCAATTTTGTTTTTGTGCAGATTCAAGAGAGTAGAAGCTCAGGATCAGGAAAGCAGGAGGAGCCTTCGATAAACCAAGGCCCGTACCTAAACATTGCAGAAGACGGGTTGGTGGCAGCAGTCAACTATGAGCAAAACACCAATACGACCACACCATCAGAAGAAGCAACACAAGTATTCAACCAGAGGGGACACAAGCCTAAGAATGAGGCAATAAAGAGAAGCTTTAACGAGCTTTGCCGCCAGAAAAAACCGTCCATATGGTTGCTTGGTTACTTAGGCGTGGTAACAGGTTTCCCTATAGTTGGAATGCTCATAAACTACCTCTTCCGTAAGAAGAAACGACTCGCAACATCCAAACTTTGAAGTTGCTTATTTTTCTCCTCTCAACAACTTCATTCACAGATTCTTAATTACATCTGTGTCGTAATTTGTTAGTTATCGATAATTTGATATGTTAATAACATGTTGGTGGATTTACCAGAGGACACAAGGTTTAAAGAAGACGCCTTTGGTACAAATGTAGAAATTAGTCTATATAATTACCTCGGTGATTATGTAGTTGATCACCACATGGATTCTTGCAATCGTTATAGTGTGTTAGTGAGAGCATCGAATGATTTGCTCTTAGTAAGTCTTTGCCTATGATATAGTTTTGATTGTTAGCCAAATAACTTTTACCTTATAACATGACCCATTGACCCATATCATCAGAGTTTACATTCACGCATGGCATTATTGTAAAAACGGAAAGCCACGAGGGCATTCTAAGACGACGGCGTTTTATTAATTTTATTTTATTTTTCGTCTCTGGCAACTTCGAGAGCATTAAGCGTAAGCGAAAAATCGTTAAAAACTTAGGCGAGATCGTGAGAATAAAGTTGAGGATTTTGCTCAGCGTGATTGTGGGAGAATATATATATATATATATATATCAACGCCGCGATTCGGAGGTGGAATCTGGATTTGTTGAGGTGAATTTGAGTAGAGAATGGAAGAAATAAAGTCGGCGATGGAGCAGCAAATGGATCTCATGGCGGATCTGGTTCAGAAGCTCTCCGGAGAGCTCCGTACCGGATTACAACCTGCTTACGAGAATTTCCTTGGATTTTTCCACGCCATTGATTGGAAGGTAATGAGTCTGTTTGTTTTCTTATTGAATTCTATGTTTGTTTGTGGTTTACTCATTTTGGATTTGATGTTTTCTTTTGCAGGAACCTTGGATAATGGGATTAATGGCGTTTCATGCTCTTTTGCTACTTGTTACTCTTCTTTCTAGAAGGCATCTCAACTTCCACATGTTCTTGTTCTTATTGGCATGTAAGTTCTCTTCTGAAACTGTGCTGAAACACCCACCCTCTCTCGGCTACTATATGCTCGGTGTATTACTTGGAATTTAATTACAATATACTCTTCATTGGAATCTTATTCATGTCTTCAATGTTGGATAATATAGGTCTTTAATGTTATAGTTTCTTCTATATTTGGTTTCATATGATTTTTATGGTTTGGAGTGTTAAAAGTTTTCATCTTACATCATTGTATCAAGGATTTTAGAGCTAGTTTCGACAATTGTGTCATGTAGCTCTAGATATCTCTTCCTTCAGACTAGCTTCTACGAATCAGCAACCTAGCCTTTCTTTTTCTAGACATCTCAGGGTCCATGGTAGAAAGTCACATCATCCATATGAGAAATGATTTACATGGGTCAATGAGTTAAAATGCTAGAAAGCCTTGTGGTTGGTGAGAGGATGATATGATATCCATTTGACTACATAACAGTTTATAGTTTTGAAGCATCAAGTTTAGTGACTGGCATCTCCACAACGGTGTTATTGATAATGATAATGTGACCAAAACAATTTGCAGTGGGTGGGGTGTACTTCGCAGAGAATCTCAACCAGATCTTGAGAAGAAACTGGAAGAGCTTCTCAACTCTAAACTACTTTGACCCTCACGGAGTCTTCCTCTCCGTTCTCTGGTCAGGACCACTTTTGGTCATTGCGATGATAATCCTAGTAATGTGTTCAGCAATGCCCCTCTCTCTTTCCTTACTTCTCTGCATTTAGACATATGAACTCGATTGGTTTCACGAACCAGGTTTAGATTTTGTTAGCAGTGCTTAGATTGTTCTCAAGTCCATCCTCCACTTAAACACAGAAGTACAAAACACACTTTTATTGAACAAGACCCTAGTCCTCTCTGTTTATTTCCTCAAAATGAGTCGTTTCCTAGCATGAATTAGAGCCATGAAGCAACTGAGAATTCGAGGATCTGTTTCGTGTTAGGCTTAAGAACAATGACATGTGGTGGTTTTAAGCATGTTTATGTATAATCTGATGGAGGTGTCTGTGTTTCTTTATGACAGATAAACACACTATTTTCGCTTTGCTACCTAATTGTAAAATGGAAAAGAGCTGAGCTCAGGCATCGTGCAAGGCTTGCTCGTACCAAGCAGGAATAGACGAGTTCCCAAACTCTCCCCTCTCTCTTATCACATCCCTTATGTAGACTCTCACTTTGCAACCAGCTGTTTTCTATTATGTATTTCGGTTTTGAAATGGTTCGAGCCGGACCAAAACCAAACCGATATTCTTATTTCGGTTTGTTTTGGAAAAGTTTTGAAACCCGAATTGAATCGAAATAAGAGTTTGGAAAACCTTAGCCGTACGATTAATTAATTTAGAATTTTTTTGAAATAGTAAGAGATCACAGTTGTCTCCAACGGATTCCTTTTCAAAATTCAAAACATCGTCTAAACCGCGACGAGAGAGAGAGAGAGAACCACTTACAGATTTTGCTCTCGTTTTAGTCTCTCTCTCTCTTCCGACTTTATCCAAGGAGGTCAAAGAAGAGAAGCCGATGGAGAAGCAACGAGTGCTGGAGGAGACGATCCCCGTGTTCACCATGCTGAAAAACGGCGCGAATCTCAAGAGCACCTTCCTCGTCAACAGTCGCGATTTCTCTTCGCCCGAGAGAAACAGTAACGCTGTTTCCGACGACGACGAGGTGGAGGAGATTAGCAGATACCACTTGCAAATCCGCTCTCTTCCCTCTCGACAGAAACTCTTCTTCCCGGATCTATCCCTCTGGTACGAAACCATCTCTTACTCCATTTCCGATTTCTAGGGTTTCTTCGCCAAATTTTTTGTGATCCGAAATTAGATCGTTCCAGTGGATTTTTCTCATCGATTTCACTAAATTTGATCTCAGCGTATGCGTTTGGTTGTTAATTTGGATTTGTTCCTTCGATTTAGTGCGGATTAGAAAGTTGAGCCAGATGCTTGTGTTAAGTGAAGGAAGGTCATGTCATTAGGATCGGTGGTTCAACAAAGGACATATGATGTCGAGAATACATTTGTTTCACCACTCGACACATCTACAGTGATGGAGCAAGAAGAAGAGGATATAATGTTTGAAGCGGAAAATCTAGAGGGTGCGCACCAGGTTCGACCTTCTCTCATATGTTTACTTGCTCTTAGCATTTGATACGTGTTTGCTAAGTCCTTCACTGCAGTGAATCGTTCTTGTTATTTTATTTATCTGTCCTTATTTTGAGCTCATGTTAGTTGCTTAACCAGAGTGTGTAATCTACATCTCTCTCATACGTTTTCTTCCTTTTAGCATTTGAAACGTATTTGCCAAGTCCCTCACTCGAGTGAATCTTTGTTGTTTAGTTTATCTGTCCTTACTTTGCTTAACATTATCATTAGATTATATTAGTGGCTTAGCTTGAGAGTTTGATCTGCCTTCTCTGCAGTAACAGGGAGATACTGCGTCAGGTGATGACGGAGATGGACATCTGGATGTTCCCAAAGCAAGGCATGGCAATCTACTAAACCGAAACGGGTTAGTACTAATTTAGTAAATCAGCATAGACCGATTAGTTATATAAAACCTGTTTCAAGTCACCTACACCTACAAGTACGCGTGGAAATATTATCCGGTGTCCGCTCCGAAAATCTAGATGTCCGGCGGTCCGGATTCGGATCCGAATAATAAAATCTTCGATCCGTCCAATTCAGATATCCGGATCCAGATATCTGAATTTTTCAGTTCGGATATCCGGATTTGTATATCTGAAATTTTCAGTTCGGATATCCAGATCCAAATCTTTTAAATATAATATATTTTTATTTTATTAATAAAATGTTAAATATTTTTAAGGTTTATACATAAAAAATAAACCTAAAATATTTTATAGTTATCTTCTTTTATTTTATAATATTATATTTTCTTATATTATATATATATATATATTTTAGTATATACAAATATTATTTAATGTTTTTTAATATTTTAATATATTTTTACGTATCTGAAAATGCAGATATCTGAAAGCTCTGGATCCGGATCCAGATAATGAAAACACTTATAGCATGCATATATATACTAACGACTTAGGGTGGTGAAAACACTTGACTTTGCCTCTTTCTTCCAACCCCCAACCTTAGTCAATTTGGGTCCGATCTGCGGCCCAGTTCCCGAATAGATTATCGTCCAGTCATGTCATACAACTTGCCTCCGGTTCAACTCGGTCCACTTTAATCTCAGTTTTCCGCCGCGATTGGATTCTTGCTCCGGTTTTGGTCGATATATGAACAATGTCGTCTACATTGTTTTATGAACAGTACTCCGAGTTCGAGTTACGTAAAACCAATCTTTGGTCTTTTAATCTGGTTCATGAATAGTGTTTTTGTGAGCAGTGTTTTAGGGGAAACTCTGGATGAACTCTGAACCGAGTGGTTCCGAGTTAAACTTTCAGTCTGCCGTTAGGTATTAAAATAAACCTTAGGCCGCCATTTTCCCGTTTAAACTTAGCCCACCCTTTTCCCGTTTAAACTTAGCTCGCCCTTTTCTTGTTTGAACTTAGTCCGCCCTTTCCTCACACGAACTCAGCCCTCCCATTTCTTTCGTTGCCTCAGCCTGCCACTTTCTTTCATTGCCATAGCCCGCCACTTTCTTTCATTGCCTTAGCCCGCCATCTTCTTTAGCCCGCCCTTTTGTTTGGTCAAAGATAAAACGGCGGCCTGATGATGGATAGGAAGTGGCGGGTTAGTTAATGAAGAATTCGGTGGCCTGCTCGAGCAAAGGAGAAAGTGGCGGCTTCAACTATGAGAGAAACTGTCAGCCTAAGTGGGAAGGGGAGAAACTGGCGACCTAAGTGTGAAGGGGAGAAACTGGCGGCCTAGTGTACAAGAAGAAACCAGCGGCCTGAATGGTCCAAGAAGAAAATGGCGGCTTAAGTTGATGGGAGGAATATTATTAGAGTGAGGGAGATGAGAAGGCCAAACATGAAGTGTATGCCAAGCATCTCCACATCTGGAGAAGAAGAAGAAGAGAAGTGTCAAGCATGAAGTTAGCCTAGAAGAAGCTCATCACATGATCAAATATGTGTATAAGAAGCAATGGAGGTTTTAGGAGTCATGAAGTGTGTTGTAAGTAATGAGACTTGCATAAGAAGGCATGTTGTGTGCAAGAGGAGGAGCCAGCGGTTAGAGTTGGCGACCAAGACTTAACTGCCGGAACAAGATGATATCAAGACAGAGTTGAAGCTTAGTCACCCATGTACGACTAAGGCAAAAGCCTAGTCACCCATGCACGACTATGAGCAACACAAAGGGTGAATGAGGCAAGATGAACTTGGCGACTGAAGACAGTTGCACTTAGTCTCTCAGGTACGACTAAGTGACCAGCAGTCCCCTCATGGACGACTAGCACAAGGCGTAGTCTCACATGTACGCTTATGCTTTATGGCTGAAGCACTGTTCATCATTCTTTTCATAATATGACTGTTGCACAAGTGGGAGACAGCTGTTCCGCAGCAAAGAGTCACGTAGTTTATTGTAACCACTTCTTTTGCTTTGTCCCCGGTTCCTTCCCGTTTGAATGGATGCCATGCTGAATCCTCAAAGGCTCGCCTGCCATCTAGAGCGAAGGGTGGCAGCTTCAGCCATAGATTCATTTTCAGAATATTTCTTCTTGCAAACAATCAGGAAGGGTTTTTCATCAAGTTTACCCATCAGTTTTGTCCTCATATCGGCTTGGGCATCTGATTTGAACTGTAGATCCAAACCCGCAATCAATTTTTCCCGCGCTGCTTGTATCTGATAGCTGCTTTGACGTTCTTTCGTCATCAGATCCGAGTTCATCTGCTCTATCCCTTCTAATTGAGACTTCTTTTCTTCCAAATTATCAGTTATCTCTTTGATTTTTTTCGTTTCATTATCATCATCCCGTGAACGCTTCATTAACTGCAATTTTTCTTTCAGCTCTTAAATCTTCATTTCCGTGTAGCTGCTTCTCAAACTGAGACACCTTGTTCAAAGCCTGTTTTCTTTGCAATTTGTGCTTTTCTACAAGTTTTAACATTCTCTCGTTAGTCTTTCTGAGCTTGTGGATTGAAATGCTCGTAGCACCAATCACGAGTAGTATCTTATTCTCTGCTTCATGAATATATTTTTCTTCTTTTTCGTCAAATTGTTTGGACTGAGCATCCAGTTTCTCTAACTCGGTGAACAGATGTTTGTGTTGCGCCTCTGTTTCTGCTAAGAAGAGATGCAACTTCTCAAGCATTTCCTTTCTTCCGCCTTCAAAATCTTTCTGCAATTTTTTTTTTCGCATCTGAGACAGTTTGCGGTGACATCATCCACTTCTCATAGCTGTCTTGAACCTTGCTTAGATCTTCGTTAGTCATGTCGATACTACTTAAAATGTTGTCGATAACACGGCTTTGACCTTGAGCTTTTTCTTCCGAAATATCATAAAGGGTGCATAGTTTTCCCTCCTTGGAGAGTACTCACCTATGAGGCAAAACTACGCACCCTTTCTGACATTTCGGAAGAAAAAGCTCAGGGTTAAAGTCGGGTTATCGACAACATTTTAAGTAGTATCAACATAAAACGAAGATTTGAGCAAGGTCCAAAACAGCTATGGAAAGTAGTTGATGTTACCGCAGACGGTCCCAAACGTAAAAGAGAATTTGCAGAAAGATTTTAAAGACGGAAGAAAGGAAATGCTTGAGAAGTTGCGTCTCTTTTTAGTAGAAACTGAGGCGCAACACAAATATCTGTTCACCGAGTTGGAGAAACTGGATGCTCAGTCCAAACAATTTGACGAAATGAAAGAAAAAGATATTCATGAAGAAGGGGATAAGATACTACTCGTGAATGGTGCTACGAGCATTTCAGTCCACAAGCTCAGAAAGGCTAACGAGAGAATGTTAAAACTTGCTGAAAAGCATACGATGCAAAGAAAACAAAGAAAATAAGGTGTCTCAGTTTGAGAAGCAGCTTCACAACAAACATGCACTATAAATGAAGATCGAAGAGCTGAAAGAAAAATTGCAAGTGATGAAGCGTTCGCGGAATGATGATAATGATGCGGTTAAAAAAATCAAGGAGATAACTGATAATTTGGAAGAAAAGAAGTCTCAATTAGAAAGGCTAGAGCAGATGAACTCGGATCTGATGACAAAAGAACGGCGAAGCATCTTCTCTTTATTTAGTTAATCAGCTCTTCGTCCTCCTTAACATCATCATGCAAAGTCCTGCATCACTTAGATTTGTTTTCAGCATCATAGGTCGCTTAGTATAGATATGCATGCTGTATTAAGTACGATATTGAAGTTATTAAAATCATCACCTCGACTCACTCGGAAGGTGCCGACCTAGACTCCCTCTCTTACGTGCTGACCTGAACTCAGCTAGGCAATGCCGAGCTGGATCGTGCATTACCGAGCTGAAAAAGTGTGTAAACAGTCCGAATAAACTTATACGAGAAAACGACCTTTTCCGTAAACAAAAATGTGCCTAGCTGAAATGTCCAACACTGTACCGTGCTGGAATCATGGCATTCAGCTCGGCAGCATCTGGCATAGCGTGCCGAGCTGAACCCATGTCTTGCAGCTCGACACCTTCATGGCCAAAGCGTGCCGAGCTGAACCCGGGACATTCCGCTCGGCTCCTTCACATCAAGAACGTGCCGAGCTGAACTCATGACATTCAGCTCGGCACACTTTGCTCAAAAACGTACCGAGCTGAACCCATGTCATTCAGCTCGGCACCATTGTCCCGAAATCTGCCGAACTGAGTTTTCTACGAGTCTCCTACAATTCGTTGCGTATTCTCCGAGCCAAGACTTTAGCCGAGCTGGAATGTTGATCTTGGCTTAGCCTGATCCTGACTTCGGAAATAGTTGATCAACATTCCCGAGCTGACTTCATAGCTCTCTTCCAATCATTGGAATTCGACTTCGTATTTTCCGAGAAGGATTGCGGAAAATACGTTTCGTACGAAAAACCCAAAATAAAAACTGTCTTTTTGTCTTCACTGGTTCCTTTCGAAACATCGTGCCATTTCCGTAAAACTTCATGTCGTTTTACGGAAAACTTCGTGCTGTTCAAGAAATACGAAAACATCGAGGATTCTGAGTATAAAACCGAAATCAAGACATCAAGCCACGATTAAACCGAAGGAAGGATTAAACCGAAGGCATAAAGACAAGCTGGGCCGAAATACGTAATCGGGCCGGATTGGAGGAGAGAAGCTCGTGGGCCGCACCGCCCTAGGTCAATGTCAGCGGCTGGAAGGACTTCTCAACGTCCCACATCGCTAAAACAAGCTCTCGAGACCTTAGACTACTCAGTATAAATATACATCTTTGTAATCATTTTCATTCTATCCCAACTTCTCGTACTTTATGGCTTAGGTTTTAGTCTAAAACTTTTGCTTACAAGTATTGTACGGAAAGCTTATTCGACAACAGATAAATAAAGTTCTTTTTACGATCTCTTTTCTCGAGTTCTTTCCAGAAATCTCGGAATCCCCAATTTACTTTACAAAATCGATTGCGTGAATTTCGGTTCCTACCTTCACCTAGTCACCTTATTGAACTAGAAGTTATCCGATATACAAATGTTGATGCGGATGGTTGACAATCACCACAACCGCGGAAATGTTTTGCTTTTAAGTTTTGAAGCACAAGTCAAAACAGGTAAAATATATGGAGGTCAAACTTAATTACTTTTGACGGTGGATGTTTTGCGTAAAATATTGAAGGGGTGAAACTGATATTGAGAAAAGGCAGGGGTTAGAGTATCGATAATAGCAGTCTCAGAAAAAAGTTATTTAAATAAATCAAAATTAATAAAAATGACTGAGACCGCCTAGAGCTGGTCTCTAAAAATAAATGTGGACATTTGATTGGCCAGAAAAAAAAAAAAAATTATTGTCTTTCTCCTCTAATTTTTTTTCATCTCTTTCCTCGTTGATTTCTCTGAAAATTCGAGGTTCCTCGGAGCGGGAGGATTGATGGCGACGATGTTAATCGGAAGAGCTTTTAAGTCAGCAAAAGATGATGGAGATGGTGGAGAGATCCGACGGCGTAGATGGTGGAGAGAGCTACAAGCGCGACATGAGGGAGCTCCAGGAGCTTTTCTCGAAGCTCAATCCCATGGCTGAGGAGTTTGTTCCTCCTTCGCTGACTAAACAAGGTGGTGCTAACGGTGGCTTCAATGGCTTTGGTGTTGTCGGAAATGGATCCGTCAACGGTTACGGTAACGAGAACGGCGGTTTCCGACGGGTAAGAGACCGGTTTGCTTACAATTTTGTCATCTTTCGAGTGTGTTGAGGTTCAATTTCACACAATTGGCGTAGGTTTTTTGTTGTTTGATGAATCAACGATGTGCTTTCATTTGTTATGTGGATCTTCAAAAATATATCTTTTTTTTCTGATTAATTTGTTTTTCTGATTCAATCAGTTTGTGCTGATTAATTTCTCCTAATACATTCATAAAAGGAGGAGAGGTGTTTCTGGGTTTCTGGCTTGTTCTGGGAATTGGTGTGATTGAAGATAGCTTAGGAGTTTTTGCAGATAGGGTAATTGTAGTGTTAGGCAGTTGCTGGTGATCCGATCTTTCTGGGTGTGTCTTATCTTATAAAAAATAAATAAATGGTGGGTCCAGGAGATGGTGAGCATGATATAATTCTTGACGATAACAGAGAAGCCGAAGCAAAATCTCAGAATTGTGGTGGCGAGAGAGAAATGATATCTCTCATTTGGCACTTGACATCAGAGGTATGATTATATTCTACACATGTCTTTTGTGGTTTCTTCCATTGGCTGTGGTACTATTTGGTGCTTTCATAATTTTCGTTGCTTTTCTTCAACTGCCCTAAACTCTTTTTTAAGTTTATTTGTAGGCTCTTTGATAAAGTTGCTGTATTTTTCACGGCACGAGGACTAGTCCAACGATGATAATAAGCGGAAGAGGACGATCAAGGAGAGGTTGGGTATAACCAATGGGAACTTGATAAGCTATCCTGTTCTTGGTGGGAGACTTTATTTTTATGTACCAGAGGTAACTAATAGCATAGCAGCGAACACCTTATTGAAATTTACTCAATAGTTACAGAACATATTAAGAATACGTTCTTTGTATCTGTTAGAATTGGCCAGACCTTAACTCTGTTTTTATTTTGTTACAATTAAAAAGAAAACATCTTTCAGAACCCTTTTAGAGGTTCTCCCATTGTAGGGTCAAAAAAATAAGAACCTCACTTAAATCTCTGAACTAAAATTAATTAATTAAATAACCATCAGACCTTCTAATGGGGCTCTGCCAATAATGATGCTCTTAGAGCTTTAACTCCTCTCGGGTTCGCTCTCTCTCTCTCTCTCTATCTTTGAGAGAGAGAGCCACTTCTCGTTTTTTTTTTTTGACTCCGATTAACTTGGCTTCGATTCCGATTATGTCGGTTCTCCCTTTCCGTTAATCGGATAATAATCTCCGATTCTATCGGATGTTGTTGTTCTTTTTCTTTCTAATCCCATTTTTTTTTGTTTATATTTTCTAGTTGTGCTTCCAATCGAAACCACCGTTTCTTTTGGACTCTGGTCTTTTCGGTTTCTACTCCGTTTAAGTCCAGATTTTACGTTGATGTTTTTCTACAGGTTTTACTTTCAATCCGGCAGCTATTGTATGGGCCCTTTTGAGCACAGGATTCGGCCCAATAAGAGATCTTGACGAGCCCATCATAAATCGCCCAGCCCGCCAAGAACGTACGGCTCGCAGTGACGTCACTCGCAAATAAAATTGTTTCGCTCAATGCTCACTATAAATAGAGAGCACTGTAGAGCCGAGAAAGGATCAGAAATATTTTTCAGAGAGCGCTCGCCAAGTAACTTTGTAATTGACGAGCCCTCGCTTTGTAAACACTTAGTCTTTTCGACGTCTTTAATAAAAGGACTGCGCTTTACTTTCCTTATCATTTGGACGAACCCTTAAAACCCCTTTTACGACCCCTTGAATCTTTGCCAAGCACCCAAGTCTTCGACGAGCGCGAGCACGCCAAGTCTTCGACGAGCGCGAGCACGCCAAGTCTTCGACGAGCGCGAGCACGCCACGTCTTCGACGAGCGTGAGCACGCCAAGTCTTCGACGAGCGCGAGCACGCCACGTCTTCGACGAGCGCGAGCACGCCACGTCTTCGACGAGCGCGAGCACGCCAAGTCTTCGACGAGTGCGAGCACGTCAAGTCACTGACGAAGCACGAGCGCGTTTCGACATAAACAATTTGGCGCCGTCTGCGTCGAAACGCGCTCGTGCTTCGTCAGTGACTTGACGTGCTCGCGCTCGTCGAAGACTTGGCGTGCTCACGCTCGTCGAAGACGTGGCGTGCTCGCGCTCGTCGAAGACTTGGCGTGCTCGCGCTCGTCGAAGACTTGGTGTGCTCGGCAAAGATTCAAGGGGTCGTAAAAGGGGTTTTAAGGGTACGTCCAAATGATAAGGAAAGTAAAGCGCAGTCCTTTTATTAAAGACGTCGAAAAGACTAAGTGTTTACAAAGCGAGGGCTCGTCAATTACAAAGTTACTTGGCGAGCGCTCTCTGAAAAATATTTCTGATCCTTTCTCGGCTCTACAGTGCTCTATATTAATAGTGAGCATTGAGCGAAACAATTTTATTTGCGAGTGACGTCACTGCGAGCCGTACGTTCTTGGCGGGCTGGGCGATTTATGATGGGCTCGTCAAGATTTCTTATTGGGCCGAATCCTGTGCTCAAAAGGGCCCATACAATTTGTCCCTCCCCGAGTCCGGTTGTCGAGAGAGTCTTCTTGAAGACGCCGTGTTGTTTGGTCCAAATCCACACGGGGCTGTTTCCTGGTTGCTCGTTGTTGTTGGGCTTCGTGGTCGCGTCTATTGGGCTCTGGCGAGACTTCAAGGCCTTGCATTCGTTGATCTTTTCTATGAAGTCGAGTCGTCGCCAAGGAGATAGCGAGCGTAGAAAGGTTTGTTTATACGCGTTTAGAAGATATGAGCCGCAGTTTCCAAAGATTACGGTCGGAGGTGATGAGGAGAGTGGAAAGAGAGTGCGCAAGAGGGTAGTGAGACGAGCGTGGATGACTGCGATGACGAGCGCGCAGATGACAGGAAGGAGAGCGTGGCCTCGCGACGAGCGCTGCATTGCGACGAGCGCTGGCTCGCGACGAGCGCTTCATTGCGACGAGCGCTTCATTGCGACGAGCGCTGGCTCGCGACGAGCGCTGGCTCGCGACGAGCGCTGGCTCGCGACGAGCGCTGGCTCGCGACGAGCGCTGGCTCGCGACGAGCGCTGGCTCGCGTCGAGCGCTGGCTCGCGACGAGCGCTGGCTCGCGCGAGCGCTGGCTCGCGACGAGCGCTTCCTCGCGACGAGCGCTTCCTCGCGACGAGCGTGGACTTGCGACCAGCGCTTCCTCGCGACCAGCGCCTCTTTGCGACGAGCGTGGGCTTGCGACCAGCGCTGGCTCGCGACGAGCGCTGGGTCGTGGACTTGCGACCAGCGCTTCCTCGCGACTAGCGCCTCTTTGCGACGAGCGTGGGCTTGCGACGAGCGCTGGCTCGCGACAAGCGCTGGTTTACGACGAGCGCCCCCTCGCGACGAGCGTGGGCTTGCGACGAGCGCTGGCTCGCGACGAGCTCTGGGTCGTGGACTTGCGACCAGCGCTTCCTCGCGACGAGCGCCGCCTTGCGACGAGCACTGGCTCGCGACGAGCGCTGGCTCGCGATGAGTGCTGGCTCGCGACGAGCGCCTCCTTGCGACCAGCGCTTCCTCGCGACGAGCGCTGGCTCGCGATGAGCACTGGCTCGCGACGAGCGCTGGGTCGTGGACTTTAACCAGCGCTTCCTCGTGACGAACGCTTCTTTGCGACGAGCCTGGACTTACAACCAATGCTTCCTCGCGACGAGCGCTGGTTTACGACTAGCGCCCCCTCGCGACGAGCGTGGACTTGCGACCAGCGCCCCCTCGCGACGAGCGCTGGTTTACGACTAGCGCCCCCTCGCGACGAGCGTGGACTTGCGACCAGCGCTTCCTCGCGACGAGCGCTTCATCGCGACGAGCGTGGGCTCGCGACGAGCGCTGGCTCGCGACGAGCGTATCTCGTTCTTCTGTTCTTCTCTTCTCTTCTTCTTTTTTTATGAGCACAGGCTTGTGACGAGCATGGACTCATTATTCTTTTCTTCTTTTATTCACTTCTTCTTTTTGATGAGGAAGGGCTCGTGACGAGCGTGGGCTCGTTATTTTTTTTTCTTCTTCTCTTCTCTTCTTCTTTTTGATGAGCACGGGCTCGTGACGAGCGTGGGCTCGTTATTATTTTTTTTTTTTTCTTCTCTTCTTCTTTTTGATGAGCCCGGGCTCGCGGCGAGCGCGGGCTCGTTCTTGTTTTCTTCTTCTCTTCTTTTTTGATGAGCAAGGGCTCGTGACGAGTGTGGGCTCGTTATTCTTTTCTTCTTCTCTTTGATGAGCACAGGCTCGTGGCGAGTGTGTGCTCGTTCTTGTTTTCTTCTTCTCTTCTTTTTTGATGAGCAAGGGCTCGTGACGAGCGTGGGCTCGTAGTGTGCGTGGACTGGATGTCGGCGGGCTGGGCATCTTGAGCGACATTACTGGTTATGAGAGCAGCAGTTACTCGAGCAGTGGGCTTGACTGTTAGAGCTGGGCGCTCGTCGTTTTCTGGCTTAGACGGCTGAGTGGAAGCGCTCGTGATTGATCGAGTGATCAGTCGATTGGGAGCAGTGGCGGGCTGGTTGCTCGTCACTCCGAGCGCCGAGCGCAGCACTCATGGCATGGATGTGACGCTGCTTTAGTTGAAGGTCGATGGCATTCTATATGGCGGGTCGGGGTGGTTTGGTGTCGAGGACCCCTTCCTTCTTGATTGACTTGGGTCGGACATCGTTTGCTTTCCTTGCGTTAGAACCCTTATTCCCCACAGACGGCGCCAAATTGTTTATGTCGAAACGCGCTCGTGCTTCGTCAGTGACTTGACGTGCTTGCGCTCGTCGAAGACTTGGCGTGCTCACGCTCGTCGAAGACGTGGCGTGCTCGCGCTCGTCGAAGACTTGGCGTGCTCGCGCTCGTCGAAGACTTGGGTGCTTGGCAAAGATTCAAGGGGTCGTAAAAGGGGTTTTAAGGGTTCGTCCAAATGATAAGGAAAGTAAAGCGCAGTCCTTTTATTAAAGACGTCGAAAAGACTAAGTGTTTACAAAGCGAGGGCTCGTCAATTACAAAGTTATTTGGCGAGCGCTCTCTGAAAAATATTTCTGATCTTTTCTCGGCTCTACAGTGCTCTCTATTTATAGTGAGCATTGAGCGAAACAATTTTATTTGCGAGTGACGTCACTGCGAGCCGTACGTTCTTGGCGGGCTGGGCGATTTATGATGGGCTCATCAAGATCTCTTATTGGGCCGAATCCTGTGCTCAAAAGGGCCCATACAGCTATCGTTTAATCTTCTCCGTCTACCGTCTGCTTGATCTTCTGGATTTGGAAGTAATATTTCCGACGTATTGCCTCTTCAGGCGAACCCATGTCAGGTTCAGGCGAAGCTTTCCATTTGAAGGATGAATCAAGTCGTGAAAGCTTTTATCATATAGCTTTCCATATTTCTTTTATAGACGGCCGTGATGAAGTTTTCACAGATGTGCACCGCTGATGACTGTAGAAGAAGCGCCGAGTGATGACTCTGCTAAGCACGATGACGGAGCTATGGAAAGCAGTGTAATCGCCGGCACCGTTTGTCTTTTTCCCTTTGCGTCACACGTGTCTGTAACGTGGCACTTTGTTTTTCATCCTTATCTTGGGCTGAGTTGGGCTAATTTTCAAATTCAAAGTGTATATGCGTTGGTTTGTGGTCATCACTTTGTATGCCTTTTTCATATAAATGACTAGGTTTTTATTTTATAATATTTTTTATATAAGAAACATTAATAATATTTGTTGAAATATTATTTTATATTCATAATAGTATAAAATAATATATTAATCACTAAATTTACATATTATCGATAAATCAGCTATTTATATAATTTTTTTTTATTTAACATATTTGTCACTTGAATTATTTTTGATAAAAAACTATAGTTTTTTTGGTATATTTAACAATACTCTAATTTATATTATTAATTATATATTTTACATCATACATTTGTCAATAATTTATTTATAATAAACAACTTATATCTTTTGTATATTTAACAATATTTTAATTTATATTTACTAATTATGTATTTTACATCATATAAACTATTTTTATGTTCTAGTGGTTTGAAAAATGAATTCTAACGTTTTTCTCTAGCGTCAATAGTTTTTGTGAATAATTCATTATCTTATATTATAAGTTACTTTTCTACGTATATATTTCATTTTATAAATAATTGGATATTAGATTCGAATCACACATGTTAACCTTTCAAATCTATTTAGAAGTACACAAGTGTCATTTTTTTTTTTTCTAATTATATATTTGTTAAAAAACTACCAAAAGAAATATAGTTTTACATCAAAATCTTGTAATTCTCAATATTTAACTAATCTTATAGCCTAAATATTTTTCAATAAAATTTTAAAATATTTTTACAAAACCAAAATATGTTTTTTAAAATAGAATAATGCAATTTAATATTTTAGATTTTTAGAATTTATGATGTTTAGATAAGTGATATTTAAATTTTTCTATGGAATATTAGTTTTACAGAAATTTTAAATTTACAGAATAAATTCAATCATGTCGACAAACTAAATACAAACACTCTAGAACATGGTCTACTAATTTATTTTATATCACATCATATTTGTATCTCATAAGCTCTAAAGGAATTTTGTTTTTCTTCAAAAAATCGATCAAATCGCTTAATAAATATCATAAACTCATGTATTATTTATTTGGTTGAGTAGCTCTAGAGTCTAATATTAAAATTATCATTAGTTTACTCTATTCAGCTTATAATATTCGTCACACATCATATTTGTATCTCATAAGCTCTAAAAGAATTTTGTTTTTCTTCAAAAAATCGATCAAATCGCTTAATAAATATCATAAACTCATGTATTATTTATTTGGTTGAGTAGTTCTAAAGTCTAATATTAAAATTATCATCAGTTTACTCTATTCAGCTTATAATATTCGTCATTACGTTTGTCTGTTTCACAGTTAATTACAATATTTCATAATCTATTATATAAAAATTATTAAAAATTAATAAAAGCATTTAAAATACATATTTTAAATATAATCTCAAATCCATTATATTCAAATACTAAAAATTTAAAATATATGAATTAATTAAAACTCTAAAAATATAAAAAATAATTAACTTAAGATGATAATTTGGAATGTTTAATTAATTATTTCAAAGCTAATATAAACAATTTTAAAACTATATAATGACAATTATATTAGTATAATATTTAATTGGCTAAATTAATCAGCTTAAAAGGTATATATTTTCAATCTTATTAGTATAACCAAAAAATAATCATCTTCAGAAAGCTATTATTATTATGTTTGATCTATATTTTTCGTCACCAATATTTATTTTAAATTATATATAGTGAATTATATAATTGATAATTATATTAATTTATCAAATATTCGTAATATAATATTAGGTTAACTTTTTATTAATAAAAAATTATAGATATGTTTCTTACTTTATCTATTTGTTTTTAATATTCTTATATCTAGTCTTTTATTAAATTTATTATAAGTTTTTTTTGTCACCATTGTAGATTATATATAGTTAATTATAAAAATGAGATAATTATTTTAAATTAAAAAGTTTCCTAATATAATATTAAGTTGATTTTTTTATTTAATAGAACTTTATAGATAATTTCCTTATCTTATATTTTCAATTAGGAAGTTTCTTAATCTAATATCAAGTTGACGTTGTGTTTAATATAAATTTATAGATAATTTCCTTATCTTGTGTATTTTTTATTAACAATACAATTAAAAATTTTAGAAAATTTCTTAGACTTTAAATGTTGATGTGGAATGATACTATTGGTTGTTTTATAATTTCAATCCTATGTGGACACTCTTAGAGCACTATAGCTTCAACTTTTATATATTAATAGATATATGAAAAAGTTGACAAAAAAAAGGCAGGGGTTTTTTGTAAATGTTATAATAATAAATAAAAGGAAAAATTTTTATACCCGCAGAGTTTTGGAACACCGAGAATAAAAATAGAAGAGAGAGAGTGAACTTGTATTGAAGTTTTGTTGTGAAGATTGTGATTATGAACGAACGAAACGTTCGTTTATATAGAAAATAAAAAGTGAATTACTATGCATGAATAGTGACAGTGGGTTCCACACAATTGATTTTAACATCGTCGATCGTTTTTTTCTTCCTTCTTTTGTGGACTTTCATAACACTTCCCCTTGGAGACCAATGTCATATTCATATTCTGCTAAACGCTTTTGATGCCTCGTTAAAAACCTTTCTAGGAAAAACCCATGGGAAAAACCATAGCAAGGTAAAAAGAGTACAACTGCGCAAGCTCCCCCTTGATTAAGGTTGTCTCAGAGATTTTGTTGATGACGCATTCTAATACTATGTACATGCTTACTGAACATAGCGGTGGGTAATGATTTTGTGAAAAGATCAGCTGCGTTGTCGCATGATCGGACATATCTTACTTCAATCTCTTTATTCTTCTCGAGTTCTTGGATGTACAAGAACAACTTCGGAGGTATATGTTTCGTTCTATCACTTTTGATATATCATTCCTTCGTTTGAGCAACACATGCATCATTATCTTCATACAAGATTGTTGGCTCCGTATCTCCGAGAATCCCACTGCTTGACCGGATGTGTTGGCTTATTGATCTAAGTGAGACACATTCTCTACTTGCTTCCTGGAGTGCAATAAGTTCAGCATGATTTGAGGAAGTAGCCACCAGTGTCTTCTTCTGAGAACGCCAAGATATAGCAGTGCCTCCAATCGTGAAAACGTATCCCGTTTGTGATCGGTTTTGTGTGGATCAATAGATATCCTGCATCTGCAAAACCGACCGTTTTACCTTTTGAATTTTTAGGATAAAATAATCATAAATCAGTGGTCCCTTGAAGGTAACATAAAACATGTTTAATTCCATTCCAGTGTCTTCTTGTTTATTAAGTGAATCTAGTTCAGCTTGTATTGCATCTTTCCATTTTTTCCAGTCATGTCTCTTTTGACATTCATACACAGATTTTGGCTCTGGATCCTCGTTTTCATCATTTATTTCTTTTGATACGAGGTATGAGAAAACATCATCGAGATCTTCTATTTCTTTTCTTTTCCATATCTTTCTGTTATGGATGTAATTGATAGAAATCTCATGATCATGATTTTCTTCTGGCTCTTGATGTTCTACATCATTTTGAGTCTCGTGATTTACTTCCTCCAAAGTACTTTCTGCTACTTTGGGGTTTTCATGCATTTCAGCTTTCTTTTGTTTCTTAGGATTCTTATTCTTAGAACACACAGGTCTGCCACGCTTCAGGCGTGTTTTAGACTCACATGTATTGTCTGCTTTTCCATGTTCTTGTGGTATTTCAACACGAGTAGGAGCATTCGCAGCTGGTATATGAGATTTTGTTACGGTTTTGGTATCCGCAAATGCATCTGGTAGCTGATTTGCTATACTTTGCAAATGCACAATTCGTCGAACTTCCAGTTCTGACTCTTTTGTAGGAGGATCAATGTGTAACAAGGATGGTACACTCCACTTGATTTCCTTGCCTACTTGTTTATTTTCTCCCCTAGACCCGGAAATACTTTTTCATCAAAGTGACAATCGGCAAAACGCGCCGTAAATATATCACCAGTATGTGGTTCTAGGTATTGTATAATTGATGGAGAATCATAACCAACATATATTCCCAACCTTCTTTGTGGTCCCATCTTTGTGCGTTGTGGTGGTGCTACAGGCACATACACTGCACAACCAAAGATTCTTAGATGGGAAATATTTGGTTCTCGACCAAATGCTAATTGTAGTGGAGAATATTTATGGTATGCACTTGGTCTTATCCGAATGAGTGCTTATGCATGCAAAATAGCATGTCCCCATACTGATGTTGGGAGTTTAGATCTCATGATCAACGGTCTTGCAATCAATTGCAAACGTTTTATTAATGATTCAGCCAAGCCATTTTGTGTATGGACATGAGCAACGGAATGTTCAACTTCAATTCCCGTTACCATACATTAATCATTGAATGCTTGGGATGTGAATTCAACAGCGTTGTCTAGTCTAACTCTTTTAATGGGATAATCAGAAAACTGAGTTCGCAGTTTGATTATCTGAATTAGAAATCTCGCAAATGCCATATTTCGAGATGATAATAGACAAACGTGTGACCATCTACTGGATGTGTCAATTAATACCATAAAATAGTGGAATGGTCCACAAGGTGGATGTATTGGTCCACAAATATCACCTTGAATTCGTTCATGGAATTTTGGTGATTCTTTATCAATTTTAGTTGGCGATGGCCTTATAATCAACTTACCAAGGGAGCATGCTGCACATGTCATTTTATTTCCCTGATATATCTCCTGGATTTTCAGTGAATGACCATGTGAGCTCTCAATGATTTTCCGCATCATTGTGGTGCCTGGGTGTCCAAGGCGATCATGCCATAGTGTGAAATCTTTTGGATTTCTTTTAATCATGAGATTTGATCCTATTGCATCTATATAAGTATGATGCAAACCAGAAGGGAGTTTTGGGAACTTCTCCAAAATATGCCTTTTGCCAGATATATCAGAAGTTATATACAAATATTTCTTTCCATTTTTAGTTGCAGACTCAGTATCATATCCGTGAAGGTATATGTCATTAAAACTCAACAAATTCCTTTTGGAATTCGGAGAATACAAGGCATTGTTTATGGAAATTTTTGTTCCATTAGGCAACATAAAGTTGGCTTTGCCAATTCCCTCAATCACGTCTGCAGGACCTGAGATTGTATTGACAATTATCCTTCTCGGTTTTATATCAGAGAAATATTTATTTTCTCTTAGAATAGTGTGCGTTGTTTCACTATCTATTATGCAAATTTCTTGAATCTTTTTCTTGGATTTTGTTCCATCCGCATAATGATCCATTTCTGTAATTAAGACAAAGATCAATAAAGAGAAAGTGAAATTTATTCATAGAAACACACATGATAATTATACATTAGTAATTATAAGAAAACAACATTATTTGTTTAAAAACTGAAAAACGTAATAATTATACATGACATTATTGGAGACTATTCAGTAGTCTTACTACAAGCATTTTATTATTTCTCTTCAGGAGTGGTCTCAGTCGAGCTCATTCATAAAGTCTGAAGAGTCTAGGTACGTTGTTCCCTCAAAGTGTTCGGTGAGGTTTACTCCTTTGCTTTTCATTTTAAGGATTCTTTGTATAACTTGCAAAGGTGTGGAGGAGTACGACACACACGGGACCAATGTCCTTTAGAACCGCATCTGTAACAGACTGTCTCACTCTTCTGGGTGGAGTCGTTTTGTGTTCCTTTCTCTTTAGAAACTTGATCAGATCGGATCCATTTGTTAGATCCTCTCCCCCTTGAGTTGTAAGGATTCCCTCGTCCGCGATTAGATCGACGACCATGACCACGACCACGACCACGACCACGACCATAACCCCGATTGGTTTGGTAATTCCCTTCGGGTATTTCCACAGTTGTTGTTGCATTCACTTCAGGGAATGCTTTGGTTCCTGTGGTCGAGAGTTATGGTTTTTGATGAGAAGTTCATTATTCTTCTCCGCTATCATTAGTGCCACAATCAACTCTGAGAATCTTTTGTATCCCCGGTTCCTGTATTGCTCTTGCAACACATAATGATTTTTATGAAAAGTGAGATAGGTCTTATCAAGCATTTCTGCTTCTGTGACCGGTTTACCGCAATATTCTAATTACGCCGCTATTCTCAACATAGCGGAATTATATGTCTCAATTTTTTCAAAATCTTGGAACCTCAGGTTCGTCCACTCATCAAGTGCGTGGGGAAGAGTTATCTCCCTTTGGTTGTCGAACCTTTCTTTAAGAGCTTTCCAGAGTTCATTGGGCTCTTTTACATTCGCATAGTTATGCGTTAGATTTTCATCGAGGTGTCTCCTTAGAAAAATTATCGCCTTAGCTTTTTCGTGTGGAGGCGATATATTTTTCTCCGTTATGGTGTCGGAGATTTTCTCGCATTGCAGGTGGAGCTCGATATCGGTTGTCCATGCAATGTATTTTGAACCAGTGACTTTGAGAGTTGGAAACTGGAGTTTCTCAATATATGCCATTTGATTTTCTAAAACAGAAACGTAAAATATTATTAATACTGATGATTTAGAATGAACCGTTTACATTAATAATACAAGCGATTGTAAGGAAAAACAATGCATAGAATATTAAGTAAACAATTAAGACAAAATCTTCGGGAGTGATCTCCAACGAAGAGACAGAAAATACAAGTAAAAATTATAATTGCACAGAAAAACAACATTATGCAAATCATCTTTCTTCCCAAAATTAAATGAAAAAAATATTTGTGAAATATTTGAGAGAAGAAGAAAGAAGATATGAAATCGATAAGTGAAATGAAATGAGTGACGGATGAGTGTATTTATAGATCGAAATACTGTTCATTAGCCGTTAGATGTAGCCGTTGGAGAGTAATAATTTTGTGAAAAATTCTTTGTGACCGTTATGAAAAAAGGCTACCGAAAGAATTGAATGTTTGATTAAATCCGTACTACTTCTTCCCAGTTGGACAAGAAAGTGCTCTTTAACGGAACATGAGTTCCTGGAGATGTACGTTGATATGAGTCTAGATTTATTCGTCTGAGGAATAAATGAGACTGCAATCTTATTTTGAACACAAAAATATGCATATTTAATTTATAACGATTATAATATAAACAGATATATAATCAGAATATTATGGTGATTTAATCATCCATATTGAAACAATAAATAAATATGCGGTGGTTTAGCCATCCATTATGACATTAATAATAAAATTAACATTAATAATAAAATTATACAGGTGGCTCAGCCATCCATTATAACGAGGCGACAAAACCGCTCCCATATTTAGGTAAATAATAGTGCGTTAAATAACCATTACAATAATAATAAATATTATATAGGCGGGTATCCCGACCATTATAACATAGCCGTATCATAGAGTGATCATGCTCATAACGTGTTATAATAATAAATAAAAAGAGAAATTTTTATACCCGCAGAGGTTTGAAACACCGAGAATAAAAGTAGAAGAGAGAGAGAGAGAGTAAACTTGTATTGAAGTTTTGTTGTGAAGATTGTGATTATAAAAGAACGAAACGTTCGTTTATATAGAAAATAAAAAGTGAATTACTATGCATGAATAGTGACAGTGAGCTCCACACAATTGATTTTAACACTGTCCATCGTTTTTTTCTTCCTCTGTGGACTTTCATAACAGTAAACTAGACCCGGACCCGCGCGTCGGCGCGCGGGATATGATTAATATTTTTGTAATAACACACATAATTTTATGATTTTTTTTCACTTTTGTGATATAATTTGAACTTATAAATTATTAAAAGTAAACAATTACATAAAGTTGGGGGTGTGTATTATTTTGTGAGTTTCTTTTATTTCTCGATTAGAAATTTAGAGAAAGAAAATAGTTTTACAAAGCAACAAAATTATGACTTACATCAATGTGGTTGAGAGACAAGTCAAAGTTAATTTAAAAATAGAAAATTTAAGATAATAATATTATAAAAATGTTTAGCTTAATATATTCATATTTGTTAAGATATTGGACTTCAACACTAAATTATACTTATTTCAAAATAATGTTACCATTCAAAATTGTTTTAAAGAAACTTTTTCCAATAAAAAAATTTGAAAACACTATCTTTTGTGTCATAAACATACATATAATTTAATAAAAATATGCCATTTTAGAGAATTTCCCATGATATAATTTATATTAATTTCATATTTATAGTATGATTATATAATATATCTATGGATTTATATATATATATATATATATATATACAGTTTTAATGATATTAATATATGAATATTATAGTTTGAGAAAATTCACAGGCCCATTATATATAGGTTTGAATGTAATTTCACATTTATAAAAAAAATATGCTAACCCGTTAATTTATTAGTTATTTTTAATGTCATATAATCAAAACAGATTAATTAAATATTGTAACCCATATTATTGTTATTTAAATATTTTAATAATAGAAACTATAAAAACCCTGTAATTGTATATATATAAAAAATTAACATGTCTCACTATATCATTGAATAATCTAATATATAGATATATATATAGACTTAGTTCTAATATTTTTATTTTATCAAGTTAAAATATATCAATCTAATTTAAGAATTTTATTTTCCGAGTTAAAAGTTTATATTTTATAAATAATATTATATTAATATTATATTTGAATTATTTATGTATGATTTATTTTTTAATAATTTAAGTATGTTCAAAAGAATATTATTTATTTTGCATTATTTTATATTGTTTGGATACTTATTTAATAGAGATAATGTTAATTTCCATAATCCATAATTACCCTTAATAATGAAATTTTAGAAAATAACTAATATTCACATGTAATATAACACATGGACTAATATTCAGTGGCAATACATGTAATATAACATATGGATAAATGTTTATTTCAATTTTGTTTCTTTCTTTAATAGTATAGACTGCAATAATATATAATTTATATTAATTTAATATTTATAGTATGATTATATAATATATCTATCAATTTATATATATATAGTTTTAACTATATTAATATATGAATATTATAGTTTGAGAAAATTGACAGACCCATTATATATAGATTTGAATGTAATTTCACATTTATAAAAAAAAATATGCTAACATGTTAATTTATTAGTATTTTAATGTCATAGAATCAAAACAGATTAATTAAATATCTTAACCCATATTAACAGATTAATTAAATATCTTAACCCATATTATTGTTATTTTAACACTGTCCATCGTTTTTTTCTTCCCCTGTGGACTTTCATAACAGTAAATATATATAACCCAGAAGAGGAAAGAAATTTGTGGAGAAATATGAGGCCAAAAACAAACCCGATCAAGCCCACTTCTATTTCACCTTCACGGAACTATATGTCTGCAGCTTTCGAAGCTTCTGCAATTTGTTTACTCAGATTCTACACAGAGAGAATGACACCAATGATTCCGACAAAGACAACCACTTGAAGCCCCAAACGATGGATACTCTCAATCTCACCCACTCACAAGAGTTAAAATGAATCTTAAGTAGAACAGAAGTTAAAGACACAGAGAATCACGAATTCCTCGTGATCATATAACCAGTCTCGGGAGGGACTTAAACACCCTAGCAACTGTTTCTTTCACTCTTGTTCAGATCTTACACACAGATTTACTCACCACCTAACAGATTTACCTTTGTTTTGTTTACAGCAAATTATAGTCCAAATTATAGTCCAAAACCCCAAGAATCACTTGGTAAACCTCCTTTGAACTAAACTCTTGCACATTCTTAACAGCTTCTTCTTCACGTCCTTTTATGAATTACTAGCCTTTGTACTTGGCTGTCCAGAACTTGGTCTCCACGCTCAAATTGTACTCACATACTTCACCAATGCTTTAAGAGTTATTTACCATTGTATGCCAATGATTTGTCTCGTTGTGATTCTGAACTTACATGTTTGTCAGATTTCTATCAAACTTAAGCCAATGTTTAACTAGACTTTGAACCATAGTCTCAACAGTTTTCGATTAACTAATCCACTTCACTCGAGTTTAGAGTCGCAAATGGTTTAATTTTGCATCTAAGTTTCAAAACAGGATCCTGGTCTTAACTCTTACGCTAAGAGTGTTTGTAGGGTTGTGAGAGAATGTTTACTAATAATCAAAGACAAGAAGAACGAACTGGCAAAAACGGAACACCAAGGCTTCAATCTACAGGTCTCTTCTCTTTTCAGGAATCGAGTCTTTATATGTTTTCACCTTTATACAAGATTTTTTTCCTGGCAAATGTGGAAGTTGCATGAATAGTTAACGTCTAGTTCTTTAACATCTGAAAAAGGAGTTGTTGGAGCTGAGTTTGTCCTCTTTTAATTTGCAGGAGCTTGTGAGTCAGTTTCAGAATGCAACTGATGAAGGTATCACTACTTTGGTCTCAAAGTATCTGGTCATGCTTCTGTTAAAATATTTAGAAAGTATCACAAGACTGGCGGGAACTAACCTAATTTGCCCTTCCGTACAATAAGGATACTCTAACTGTCCCTCTCAAATCTAAGTGTCCCCCTCTTAGATGAAATGTCTTTTTTGACCTTCATTTAAATAAAAAAAATTAAAAACGAAAATTAGAAAAGAAAATGATGAAGTGGGTTTGTCTCGGGGAATTTAATTGAAATCAACAACCCATAATTTAATTCTGTAAACCAACCAAACCAACCAAAATTAATTTCCTCTAATTGAAAGATACCACGTGTGCTTTATTCCTCTCTCTTCTTCCTCTCTTCGAGTGCAAATAACGATTAACGTCTTCTTCCTCTCTCTCGTTTCCACCATTGGCTAAATCAGGGACGAAGATTCAAAGTTAGTTGTTTCCTTTTTATGCTATTTTCGATTTCGTGAGTGAATTAGGAAATTTATGTCTAGTTTATCTCAATTAATACTTAGTTTCATCTCAATTGGGGAATTTAATAGTAAAGCAAAATCGAAATTTGTTTTGGCTCATAGGAGTGACTGAGCTTGTTGGATAAAGCTATTAGAAACTGACATTGTTAATTGCATAGGATTCCTGGTTAACTGAGCAATGAATCGTAACAAATCGTGATGATTCTAATTAAAAATCAAACTTTCTGGGTACAACTGAGAACAACTAGCACGATTAGGAAAAGTGGTACAACTAGAATAACTAATATAACGATTGTTTTGTTCTTTTCAAGGGAAATGAGTAAAAATGGTTGCACAGCCATATGTTTGATTATGAGGGATTCTATTCAAAAGATGGTAAACAAATTTTATGGAATTCTGAAGAAGATGAGATTCATACTTTAGTGATGAGGAAATCTTTGGAAGATGTCACTTATGTTGGATTAGTGGAGGGAATTTGCAGAAATGTTTTGCTAGATGCAACTACAGCTCAGCTGAAAATTAGTTACTATCCATTGTAGTTACTATCCATGCAACTACAATATAGTCATACTCATGTCCAACTAGGAACACTAGTACGATTATGCTTTCTAAAAATATGTACATAACATCATTTACTAATGTATTTCCATATAAAATAGGTCATACAACATGTGCAAACCTATTTAAACATTGCATAGTTAAATACATTTGATCATAAAAAAGTTTGATCCATGAAAATTTAGTGTCTACACAATCTACCATATACTTTTAAGGTTACTTTGAAAAGCTTAACCACACAAACATGAAAACCGTGAAAATTTGTATTTTGTACAAGTTATAGCATTAAAATATGTTAAATGTAGTTTATTTACTCAATTTCATAAGTACAACTACAAAAGTTGTTTTTAAGGTATGGTATGACTGATTACATAATTTATCATCAAAATCCAACTTCTTGAACAATGAGTACGACTAGAAAACTAGTACGACTCTGTTATAAAAAAGGTTCTTCTGACGGCGCAAGTGGACATTATTTATTTATTTTCTCTTCTGACGGCGCAAATGGGCATTATTTATTTATTTTCTCTTCTGACGGCGCAAGTGGGCACCCATTTTTTATTCATTTTCTCTTTTTGTCCATTTTTAACTTCCACGTTCTTTTTGGACCGTGTTTTCGTAGGCACACGTTTTTTCACTTCCACAATTTTTTAAAACTCAATGTAGTTGGATTAATTGTACTAGTTGTACCTTTTAATTTAACTAAAAAAACTTGCATAATATATATATATATATATATATATAATATATTATATATGTCCTAACAAAACATAACAACAACACACCAAGTTCCAAGGCCTAAAAAAAACACACACATAACTTTCAAGGCCTAACAAAACACACAACATAAGCTTCTTAATCAATATATTTGCTGCTTGTTTCTGAAGACTAGGTGGTTTGTGTTGCAAACATTTGGTACTTAGCCTACATTTCTTTCCACAATGTCTCGGATCGAAGACATATCCAAGAGGTCGCATTGGTTCCACAACATCCTCATCAAACTGCAAAAATAAGGAAACCGATTTAATTTACTGCTGGTACAATTAATACGACTAATACGATTACTATGGTCAACTAGTCCGATTAGTATGACTATTGTTCTACTCAAACAAATCGTACTAGTTGATCTACCCATATTGTGCGATTTCAACAGAATTCCATCTCGACATTTCATGCAATCCAAAATCATCGTACTTCTTCTTTTTCCTCGGCGGATTTGAACTTGGCGACAGTCGGACGCTTCTCCGCCTTCGTTTTTTTCTTCGCCGGCGGATTTGAACTCGACGGCGGCCGCCGGAGCCGCCGGAGACGCCAGAGCCGGAGTCGTAGCACCGGAAATTCCGGCCTTTGATTTCTTGTGCGACTTCTTCTCTCTTTCTCGTTGTGCCGCTGAACGCTTATTCCCTTTCTCCCTCTTTCTCTTCTTCGCCGGCTCACTTTGATTTGGCGGCGGCGACGACGAGCTACGGTCCGGCGAAAGCGACAGAGTATGCTCCGGCGAAGGCGTCCTCAACCGAACTCCTTTTCCTTTTCCTATCTTTGTACGTGGAGGCATGATTTCAGATATCCGATGTCGACGACGTTACGGTGGTCGACTTCGTGGATTAAGGTTTCGTGGTGTTCGTGGTCGAGAAGATGATAAGTTGAAAATTTTTGGGTTTGATCGAAAATAAGGTTTTGGATGGACAAATAATGTGTTTTTTGTTTTGGTTTGGGTCAAATTTTGAGCTTCATTTAAATTTAAGTGTGGGCCAAAACCCAATTGATTAGCCCTTGATATTTTTCGTAATTATACAGATTCATTAACACCTTCCAGTCTTTTCACCCTTTTGGTTTAAAAAGAAAATGTAAAAGAAAATAGTTTTTAAAACAGGGACAAATGAGCTGATTTTCGAGTACGGATGGGCAAACAAGGTTAGTCCCATACTGGCTTGGTGCGTTTTTGTGATTAGTTTACTACATCTTTTGACACCTTGAGTGAAAAGTACACACGTTGCTGCATTGCAGTCTGGTTTGAAGGGTTCTGTGGCTTCGTATGGAATGTTGGGAGACTTAGCATAAGATGGTTATACTGAATGAGGACGTGTTACATGTTAAACATTACTTCATAAAGTCTTATTTTCGAATTCTGAATTCCGCGGTTTGTCCAACATCAATACTTGATCTTGCCACATGCAAAATTAAAATCAACACTTTTCAAATGCTTGTATTAGGCTATATAGTTTACACAATGCCTAAGCTAGTGTATCTCTGGTTTTGTATCTTACAGTTGAGTATTAATATATAAACAACATTACTGTCTTGCACCATATTACGTCAGGTAACCTCGAGTTTGTTCAAAGCGAATCTGTGAGATGGGCGATTCAGTAGACCATTCGATCCCCGTTAGTTTTTCAATTGCTGATGAATGTTTGGGGGTGTTTTAAAGATCCATGGAACCAACCCTCCGTTATACATGTCAGTGACCGGAGTTTCTTCTGCCGTTGGCCGTGTTCTCAGACACGACAAAACACGCAAGCGTGTTCTCATCACCCGGCGCGAAAATTCAATGACCCACCAGATTCTTGAGCAACTCGAAGGCCGTCATGTCTCGAGAGCCGTCTCTGTTCTCTTCCCATCTCTAGAGCCAGTTTCATATTGGCTATACGAGCGTCTTCTCCGTTCCTGTTCTTCGAAATCACTCGTCGTGCAAGCCCGTAAAGTCGTATCCCATTTGGTGACTTTCTCTCCTTTACCCCCAACTTTCCTCTTGAACAGATCAATCGAGACATATGGGAGAATCGGGTGCGTGGACGATGCACGAGAGCTGTTTGAGCAAATGCCTGAACGAGATGGTGGGTCTTGGAACGCTCTGATCACTGCCTGTGCGAAGAACAACGTTCACGACGAGGTGTTCCGTACGTTTCGTAGGATGAACAGGGATGGAACACGAGCGACGGAGACTTCTTTCGCTGGTGTTTTGAAGTCGTGCGGTTTAGTCTTGGACCTGAGATTACTTAGGCAGCTTCATTGTGCTGTGATGAAGAATGGCTTTTACGGGAATTTGGATTTGGAGACGTCCATTGTTGATGTTTACGGCAAGTGTCGGGTTATGAGCGATGCGAGAAGAGTGTTTGATGAGATTAAATACCCGAGTGATGTTTCGTGGAACGTGATCGTGAGGAGGTATCTTGAGATGGGCTTTAATGATGAGGCAGTGGTAATGTTCTTTAAGATGTTAAAATTGAATGTTCGACCTTTGAACCACACCGTTTCTAGTGTCATTTTAGCTTGTTCAAGATCCATGACCCTTGAGGTGGGAATGGTAATCCACGCCATCGCTGTCAAACTTAAATTTGTGCCAGACACGATTGTTTCCACTTCCATCTTTGATATGTATGTAAAATGTGGAAGATTGGAGAGTGCACGTAAAGTGTTTGATCAAACCGAGTCTAAAGATATGATATTTTGGACTTCGGCGATGTCAGGGTATGCGATGGATGGTGTAACTAGGATGCAAGAGAGCTTTTCGATCTGATGCCTGAACGGAATATCATTTCATGGAACGTGATGTTGGGCGGATATGTACGTGCTAGCGAATGGATGAAGCACTTGATTTCTTAGCTTTGATGCGCAAGGAGATGGAAGATGTTGATAACGTCACTCTTCTGTGGATTCTGAATGTCTGCGCAGGTACTTCAGATGTTCAAATGGGGAAGCAAGCTCATGGTTTATCTACCGGCATGGATATGATACGAATATAATTGTAGCCAATGCACTTATTGATATGTACGGAAAATGCGGTACCTTTGGGAGCGCCAATGTTTTGTTCCGTCAGATGAGTGAACTAAGGGATGAGGTTTCATGGAATGCTTTATTGACTGGTTTAGCTCGAGTTGGCCGGAGTGAACAAGCACTATCGTTCTTTGAAGGGATGCAACTTGAGGCAAAACCTAGCAAATACACACTCGCGACGCTCTTAGCGGGTTGTGCAAACATTCCTGCTCTTCGTTTAGGCAAAGCAACCCACGGGTTCCTGATCAGAAATGGCTATGATATTGATGTTGTTATAAGGGGTGCTATGGTTGACATGTACTCCAAATGCCGATGTTTTGAGTATGCTATCGAAGTATTCGAAGAGGCAGCTACACGGGACTTGATTCTATGGAACTCTATCATCCGTGGATGCTGTCGTAATGGAAGAAGCAAAGAGGTGTTTGAGTTGTTCATGCTTATGGAAGATGAAGGAGTTAAGCTGACCATGTCACCTTTCTGGGATCTTACGTGCTTGCATACGCGAAGGGCATGTTGAACTCGGTTTTCAGTATTTCAGTTCCATGAGCACCAAACATCTTGTATTACCTCAGGTTGACCATTACGATTGTATGATTGAGCTTTACTGCAAGTATGGATGCTTGCATCAGCTTGAAAAATTTCTCCTCTTGTTGCCTTTTGATCCACCTGCCCAAATGCTGACAAGGATACATGATGCTTGCCAAAAATACGACTGGCGAAAGTTAGGAGCATGGGCTGCTAAACGGCTTTATTATGATCACCACCTTCATCCACCATGTATAAATCTTAAACAGAGTGATTGTGTTCTGCACTCAGATCAGCCTTTTCGGATTTTACATATGTTTCAGCTTCGAATTTAGATCAGCCTGTCTTTTTGAAGTATTGTGTTTGGAGTACTTGAGTGTTTTTTTTTTTTTGAATGGTAATAACGGTTGATGATACTCGTGGATGATGTTGGAGGGATATTTCCAGCTATCAATCATTCACCTTGGGGTGGCGTTACACTTGCTGATTTTGTCATGCTTTTTGTCCTTTTTATCGTCGGTGTCACTCTTGCCTTTGCTTATAAGGTATTGATGCTACTCAACTCGATTTAAATATTTGAAGTGATTTTGATCTTTCACTCTGATTGGAGTGAGTCTCATCTTCTTCTATGTTTCACTTTTTGATTACAGAACATGTCATGCAGGTATCTGCAACAAGAAAAGCTTTGCTTCGGTCTTTGAAACTCCTCTTACTTGGTCTTTTTCTTCAAGGTTGGTTCTGCATTCTAACCATGTGCAGTGAAGTCCTCAAGTAGCTCGCTCTGTTTCAGCATATACGTTTGTTTATAACTTTTTGCAGGAGGATTCATTCATGGCCTCAACAACGTAACTTATGGAATAGATGTAGAAAAATTAGATTCATGGCCATTTTACAGGTACATATTTAGATTTTTTTTTCTTTTTGTTTACTTCCGTCTCTGCTATGTAATTTCTAAACATTGTAAATTAGTAGCCTTTTGTTTTGTTTTCAGAGAATAGCGTTGGCGTACTTAGTTGTGGCACTGTGCGAGATTTGGTTGAAAGGAAACCATAATGTCAGCTCAGAGCTATCTATGATCAAGAAATACAGATTTCACTGGTAAGTGTCTTTATTTTTACTTCTCAAAACATAAATGTTGACATTTGTATTCAGATGATATTTATGCATTTGCTTGATTTCAATCCTTTATTTGACAGGGTGGTGGCGTTTGTTATCACAACAATATATTTGTCCTTGCTATACGGCTTATACGTGCCAGACTGGGAATATCAAATTTCAAAATACAAGAAGAACGTACTGGCAAAAACGGAACACCAAGGCTTCAATATCTACAGGTCTCTTCTCTTTTGCAGGAATCTGAGTCTTTTTATGTTTTCACCTTATACGAGATTTTTTCTTTGCACATGTGGAAGTTGCATGAATAGTTAACGTCTATTTCATTGACATCTGAGAAATGAGTTTTTGGAGCTGAGTTTGTCCTCTTTGAATTTGCAGGAGCTGTGAGTCAGTTTCAGAATGCAACTGATTAAGGTATCAGTATTTTGGTCTTAAAGTATCTGGTCATGCTACTGTTAGAACATTTAGAAAGTATCACAAGACTGGCTTTAGTGCGTTCTTGTGATTAGTTTACTATATCTATTGACACCTTGAGTGAAAAGTACACACATTGCTGCGTTGTAGTATGATTCTAAGGACTGTGTGGCTTCGTATGGAATGTTGGGATACTTAGTATAAGATCAGTTATCATTGCATGTGCAAAACCCAGCAGTAGATTTTATTAGTTTCCAGTCTTATTTTTAAATTCTGAGTTCCGCGGTTTGTCCAACATCAGTACTTGATCATGCCACATGGAAATTTAAAATCATCAGTACTTGATCATGCTTCTATTAGGCTATATAGTTTACCAAGCCTAAGCTAGTGCATCTCTGGTTTTGTATCTTACAGTTAAGTATTAATATATTAACACCATTACTGTCTTGCACCTGCAGAAACTAAGGAGAGAATTGTAGCAAACTTGGCAAATTTCTCCTATGACCCTTATAACTACACCATATTACGTCAGGTAACCTCTGAGTTTGCTCATGTTTGCCATAGCAGAACTCAGATATCTCCACACCTTGTTCTTGTAATGATGAAATCTTGATGGTGTACTGGAGCAGCTAAATGTCTTGGAACTATTCGTAGACTGTATAACAGAGCCCAATGAGAAGCTTGTGTAATTCGGGACAGGAGGGATATGCAACGCTTGTGCTGGTAAAAAAAAAGTGTTTTATATGCGAATATACTCTGATGCTTTTGTTCTTGTCATTGCTGATTCTTCAATCGCATCATGCTCTTTCTTGTTCTTTGTACAGAGCCAAAGAATGTTGCTACCATTGTTGAGGCTGATGGGATTCCTTTTATAATCAAATGTTTATCAAGCCCTGTCCGGAACACTTTGAGTACACAGGTTTCTTGGCTCGTTAAGTGTTTAAAATGGAAACTAAAAAAAACGGTTATTACTCGCTAGGAGCTTTGTATTACATTTGTGACTATAACAGAGCAACAAGAGAGGAGATTTTTGAGAGCGGAAGTGGTAGACTCATCGAGAGGTACGCAGCAGCTGAAACGGTCAGTGTATGCTTTAGTAATTTGGCTAAGGCGTTTCTTGACAAGCATGTTCATGCAAGGACATGAGAGATTCTGTAAAAAAATCATATCTTTTCTAATTTTTTGTTCTATTTTGAGTTGCATTCAGCTTGAAAATACCAAAGTTGTGATGTGTTTTTGACAGATAAACACAGACTTTTTCGTTTAGCTAACCTGATTGTAAATAGATAAGAACTGAGCTCAGGCACCGTGCACGGCTTGCTCGTACCAAGCAGGAATAGACGAGTTCCCAAACTCTCCCCTCTCTCTGATCACAGCCTTATGTATACTCTCACTTTTGCAACCAGCTGCTTTCTATTATGTATTTCGGTTTTGAAATGGTTCGAAACCGGACCAAAACCAAACCGATATTCTATTTCGGTTTCTTTTGGTAAAGTTTTGAAACCCCGATTGAATCGAAATAAGAGTTTGGAAAACCTGAGCCGTACGATTAATTATTTGGGTTTTGAAATTTTTTGAAATAGTAAGAGATGATAGTTGTCTCCAACGACCTCCTTTTCAAAATTCAAAACATCGTCCAAATCGCGACGAGAGAGAAGAGAGAAGAGAGAGAGAGAAGAGAGAGAAGAGAGAGAAGAGAGATACTTATAGATATTGCAACGAGTGCTGGAAAACGGCGCGATTCTCAAGAGCATCTTCGTCGTCAACAGTCGCGATTTCTCTTCGCCGGAGAGAAACAGTAACGCTGTTTCCGATGACGACGAGGTGGAGGAGATTAGCAGATACCACTTGCAAATCCGCTCTCTCCCCTTTGGACAGAAACTCTTCTTCCCGGATCTATCCGTCTGGTATGAAACCATCTCTTACTTCATTTCCGATTTCTAGGGATTTCTTCTCCAAATTTTTTGTGATCCGAAATTAGATCGTTCCAGTGAATTTTCTCATCGATTTCACTAAATTTGATCTCAGCATATGCGTTTGGTTGTTAATTTGGATTTGTTCCTTCGATTTAGTGCGGATTAGAAAGTAGAGCCAGATGCTTGGGTTAAGGTGAAGGAAGGTCATGTCATTAGGATCGGTGGTTCAACAAAGGACATATGATGTCGAGAATACATTTGTTTCACCACTCGACACATCTACAGTGATGGAGCAAGAAGAAGAGGATATAATGTTTGAAGCGGCAAATCTAGAGGTTGCGCACCAGGTTCGACCTTCCTCATATGTTTACTTGCTTTTAGCATTTGATACGTTTTTGCTAAGTCCTTCACTGCAGTGAATCGTTCTTGTTAGTTTATCTATCTGTCCTTATCTTGCTTAGCTCATGTTAGTTGCTTAACCGGAGTGTGCAATCTACATATCTCTCATACGTTTCTTGATTTTAGCATCTGAAACGTATTTGCTAAGTCCCTCACTCGAGTGAATCTTTGTTGTTTTGTTTATCTGTCCTTACTTTGCTTAACGTTGTGCTTAGCTGATGTTAGTTGCTTAGCCTGAGAATTTTATCTGCCTTCTCTGCAGTCACAGGGAGATACTGCGTCAGGTGATGACCGAGATGGACATCTGGATGTTCCCAAAGCTCAAGGCAACGCCATGGCAATCTACAACTAAACCGAAATAGGTTAGTACTAATTTAGTAAATAAAAACTGTTTCAAGTCACCTACAAGCCGTAATACATCTAAAAACCCTAACTACAATATAATAGCTTCTCTCGTCTTATTCAGAATTTCACGTCACCTACAAACAGTTTTTAAAACCAAGCTATAGGTTCAGAATTTCAATCTAGATTTACATATAAGTTACACGATATAACAAGAGTTAGAGAATTCTTACCTTTTTCTGTTTCTGGTACGCATGGCGAGACCTTCTCGCTTTGGGTCGCCATCTGCAATCTAAAACCCAGGATGTAGGTATGTTAATAATGACATTTTTCCTGTAGAATATCCAAAACTCGTCAGAAAATCTAAATCGGAAACCAAAAATTCGATCATTTTCTAGTAAATAAATAATGGCTGAAAATGAGCGGGTTTTATTTACATTCAGTTTCAATTCTAAAAAGAGGAGCTGGATGTATAATCTTGCACAGATGCGCACAGCTGTATCAGAGAGAGTGGCTAGCAGAGCGGTAGGCATAAGGGCTAGCTGCGATGGTCTCTCGGAATTGGAAAGAGATAGTGAACGGCTTCAGAAAGTCGAATTCGGTATGCTCTAAATGGAAGTCGTAGATGTCGCAGAGATCATGGATAGATATCGTATGCTTCTTTCCTCCAGCAAAGAAAGAGAGAGACGCTTAAGCGGCAACCGAGTTTTGTGGGTTTGCGTAGTGCAGTCTCGAAACTCGCATCCAATGTGTCTGCTCGGGGTAAAGAACATCGTACTCCAAGGAACAAAGTTAGAGTTAGAATTATGGTCGTTTATCTGCAGTCGCGAAGGATCGACACCAAGCGAGTGTCGATCGACACCAAATCCGAATTCAGACAATAACTGTGTTGAACTTGGGTTTTATTAAAAAGTTAGAAATCCAAAACGTGAATCCTATTGGCAGCACTGTTAGAACACAAAATACACAAGTTAGAATGATAATCAAGCATATCATAAACTCATAATCCATCAAAGTTCAAGTCAGAAGAACAAATAACAAACTGACTCAAAAGGAAACAGAAAAACTGACTTAAATGCAAGAAAAAAGAAAATAAGGGAAAGGAAAAGATAGATAGATAAACCGCAGGAGGACTAATCCTCATCAGATTCAGCGGCAGGAGCTGGTGGTGAGCGTGAGCGTGAGCGAGAGCGGTGGCGACGAACATGTGAAGTAGCATGAACGCATCTGCAGCGGGTACGGGTCATCACATCCCACACGGTCTGAAAATTGGCGATCACATAGCGCTGGAATGTCGTCGTGTCGGCAGGGACAATAGGTGGAGGAGGGAGGGTCGGGAATGGGAGATCGCCAGCAGGATCCGGTACGACGTCGTCCTCAGCAGTGGTAGGAGCTGCAGTAGAAGTAGCTCCTCTGCGTCGGCGAGAGAGCGGTGCATGGCGAATCTCAGTATGAGCAGGCTGCTCTGGATCATCCCTGATGGTGGCGAGGGCAGTCTGTGGGAGCTGAACCATTCGATTCCCGTCGGTGGCTCTGTAAACCCACATCCACTAATTGTTAAGCCTGTGAGCGCTCTTCAGGTGGTCCTGATCCATGTAGCTGCGCCGAGTAATAATGATGTATGCATCTGTAGGGATCCTGAGGTGGTGGAAGATGGGAGTGAGAAGACTCCCGACGCTCTCATGCTTCTTACCGGTGCCGGAGAATGGCTTGATCTTCGAAGAGACCAAGTGGTGGGCAAAGATGGCGGCTCGACTAACATCAAACTCGGGAAGGGAACTATCGAGCTCAGGAGCAATGACATCACTCAGACTGTAATAGAGTAGTATGAGCTCGGAGACGCGCATCTTTCCGGGCTCCATCTTACACAAGATGGTGTTCGCCACAACGCGAGCAACGTAGTGCAGGACGGGATGCCTAATGTCTGCTTGTGTCGATGTCTTGCAGTCGTAGGCTCCGTGACCAAAAAAGGACAAGAAAGTGCCCATCTCTATAAAGTGCTCCGGCAATGTGGCGCGGTTGAGGCTCGTATCGAACCCGTAAATGGTGCACAACTCTGGCATTGAGATACAGTAGCAAACTCCGCGAAGAAAAAAGTGAGAATGCCTTCCCGAGCACTCCTTACGACCCTGTTCGGGTCTACTACCCGAACTGTGGCGAGAAACTAGCGAACGAGGTCTTGAAAGCAGTCGTGCTGCTCCATCACCATCCTGCCTAGACCCATCTCTTGGAGTAAGCGGGAGACATCGCTCTGGATACCCATTCGCCGAAGTGTGGCAGAGTCGGGGTATCGAGTAGGAAGTATCTCTACACCATACCCCGACTCGATGTAGAGATACTTCCTACTCGATACTCAGACTCCGCCAAACTTCGGCGAATGGGTATCCAGAGCGAGGTCTCCCGCTTACTCCAGGAGATGGGTCTAGGCAGGATGGTGACGAAGCAGCACGCCTGCTTTCCAGACCTCGTTCGCCAGTTTCTCGCCACAGTTCGAGTCTACTACTCGAACATGGTCGTCAGGAGTGCTCGGGAAAGCATTCTCACTTTTTTTCTTCGCGGAGTTCGCTACCATATCTCATTGCCAGAGTTACGGGTTCGATCCGAGCCTCAACAGCGCCACATTGCCGGAGCACTTTCCAGAGATGGGCACTTTCTAGTCCTTTTCTGGTCACGGAGCCTACGACTGCAAGGCATCGACACAGGCGGACCTTAGGCATCCCGTCCTGCGCTACGTTGCTCGCGTCGTGGCGAACACCATCTTGTGTAAGATGGAGCCCGGTAAGATGCGCGTCTCCGAGCTCATTCTACTCTATTACAGTGCGTGATGTCATTGCTCGTGAGCTCGATAGTCCCCTTCCCGAGTCTGATGTTAGTCGAGCCGCCATCTTTGCCCACCACTTGGTCTTCAAACCATTCTCCGGCACCGGTAAGAAGCATGAGAGCGTCGGAAGTCTTCTCACTCCCATCTTTCGCCACCTCAGAATGCATACATCATTATTACTCGGCGCAGCTACATGGATCAGGACCACCTGAAGAGCGCTCACATGCTTAACAATTAGTGGATGTGGGTTTACAGAGCAACCGACGGGAATCGAATGGTTCAGCTCCCACAGACTGCCCTCGCCACCATCAGGGATGATCCAGAGCAGCCTGCTCACACTGAGATTCGCCATGCACCGCTCTCTCGCCGACGCAGAGGAGCTACTTCTACTGCAGCTCCTACCGCCGCTGAGGACGACGTCGTACCGGATCCTGCTGGCGATCTACCATTCCCGACCCTCCCTCCTCCACTTATTGTCCCTGTCGACACGGCGACATTCCAGCGCTATGTGATCGCCGCTTTTCAGACCGTTTGGGATGTGATGACCGCTGCAGATGCGTTCATGCTACTTCACCTGTTCGTCGCCACCGCTCACGCTCACCACCAGCTCCTGCCGCAGAGTCTGATGAGGATTAGTCCTCCTGCGGTTTATCTATCTATCTTTTCCTTTCCCTTATTTTCTTTTCTTGCATTTGAGTCAGTTTTCTGTTTTCTTTGAGTCAGTTTGTTATTTGTTCTTCTGATTTGAACTTTGATGGATTATGAGTTTATGGTATGCTTGTTAACAGTGTTGTCAATAGGATTCACGTTTTGGATTTCTAATTTTTGGATAAAACATAAGTTCAACACAGTTGTTGTCTGAATTCAGACTTGGTGTCGATCCCCTTCGCGACTATATGAATTCAGACAATGTAACTCTAACATTGTTCCTTTTCCCAATCTCAGGTCTGATAACACTGGGGACACAGTGTTATTCAAGTCTGGGAGAGGTGGTTACTAACTTTGGTTTTCTTTTTCTTTTGAGAGTCTTTTGTGTCAAAAATTTGTTTTTATTGAGTCAAAATTTAGTTGGGAACAATGAACTTTATTTGGAACAAACTGTCTTAGCTACTTCTTTAGTGACCTTTCTTACAACCACTGACAACAGATTCTACCAACAGGAAATTATAAAAGTAAATTGATCTTCCATTATCCCCATATTGTTTGAGTATTTAGATGATCCAGAGCTGATTTAGATATAATTAACTTAATTTTTCTCATCTTGGGGCTTCCTATACTTGGAATCGGATTCCTTGTTTAGGTTTGATAGGATTAGTCTTTGATTATGGTTTCCCTATCTCTTCCCTTCAGTGTCTCTAACAAAAAAGAATAGAAAAAGGAATGAAAAAGTTATAGTTTTGAAAAAGAAGTGATCTGAGAAGTTGAATCATTGAAAACTTGTCTAAAAAAAAAGAGAACAATCAGTCGATAAAAAAAAAGTCTAGTAAGGAAAAATCGACTGATTGGAAGTGAGAAAAGAAGGAGAAAGGAAACTAGAAGCATACTATTCATTAAATCAGTACTTGGGTGAGTAAGAGTCTATGTGTCCTTAGATCGATGAGACTGCACTTAAAAGTTAATAAGGTCAGCAATGAGGATTTTAGATTACTCTTATGGGTTGTGGTTTGGAATCTGGATGGTTAGTAAGTCTGCAGAAAATTACTAGAGGTCTTAACTTAAGTTGGTACTGTTTGATGTGACTTTACTCTGGTTTTGGTTGATTCAGTGTTCTAAATTATAAGTGAGTTCCTATGTTTTCAAACCTCTTTCACAATTTAGTATTCTGTTTTGCTTGAGGGCAAGCAAAAGCTAAATCTGGGGAGTTGATATATCATGGTTTTCCGGGTTTTTCTACCATGATATAAGTCATTTTATAGAGTCTTTTATGTGTTTTTGGAGTCTTTTCGAGTCTTTGGCAGGTTTAGGTACATTTCAGGCTTGATTGAAGATATTGGGATATTTTGGAGCAATTAGTTTGAAGCAACAGAAAAGAGCAACTCGGAGCACACTTTGGAGCCTGGTGTCGATCGACACCGATCAGGATTTTACAACCTGTCGAGTTTTGAAGAATGGAAAATAGCCCAGAAGTTTCTATTATTTGCAAAACAAGCCATTTTCGTGTTTTAGACTATATATAGGTTCTTAAAAGTCTTTTGTAAGTTGTTATCTTTGTTTTTACTTTGTGCTTTGAGATTTTGGCAAGAGAGCTTTGGAGAGACAAATTAGAACTCACTTTGTTAGGGAGAAGATTTCGAACTCCCTTAATACTCTTTTTAATATCTTAATGCAATTTATTCAGATTATGATTTGTGTTTCATCAACCATGTCCGAGTAATCTACTTGTCAGATTTAGGGTTTTTTTTAGGTTGATGATGAATTGTTGAATCAGATGGAATTGTTAGGGTAATCATATGGTTTCTTCATCTGGATTGAATCTAATGCTAGTTCTGGATTGATCACCTGAAATTTAGATCATACGATAATTAGTAGACACAAAAGTGTCATTGATTTCCTGAAAATAATATTAGATGAGCAAAATACATATTCGCAAAGAAATTTGGTTTAAGGATTTTGTGAACTTATCGAACTTGAGTTTAATGCATGTCTGAGCTTTTGCAAAGAAATTTGGAATTTTAGGATCTAGACATAGAAATCTCTGCAACGAAATTGATTGGTTTGAATATTGTGTTTCGAGTTCAAGAACGATTCTTCATTAAACCTTTAACAGGTTTGCAATTCTGAATCATCGAAAGAAATTCCCTAAGCCTAGCGCTTTCCCCATCAAATCTACAAACTTGTTTGAATTCGTTTGATGTCTTTTAAATACATTATTTCTCTTTTAGCTTGATTCGAAAACCTTTACTCTATTGTGTAAATCTTGAATCTCTGTGAAATTCGACCTCTAAGTATTACAACTGATCTCTTAATTGAGAGAGTAGTTCAGCGGGTAATTTGAGCATATCAAATTTTGGAGTCGTTGGCAATTTTCCATTCTTCAAAACTCGGCAGATTGTAAAATCCCGATCGGTGTCGATCGACATTCAGGAGTGGTGTCGATCGACACCAGGCTCCAAAGTGTGCTCCGAGTTGCTCTTTTCTGCTGCTTCAAACTAATTGCTCCAAAATGTCCCAATATCTTCAATCAAGCCTGAAATGTACCTAAACCTGCAAAAGACTTGAAAAGACTCAAAAAACACATAAAAAACTCTATAAAAAGACTTATATCATGGTAGAAAAATCCAGAAAACCATGATATATCAGTCACCAATGATGTACGAAAGGGAAAGGCATTGCTGAAGAGAGCAGTAGGAGGCAACAAGAGGATATTGCAAGCTTAAAAATGGAGTAACAATTAATGAGATAAAAATTATTAATGAGTTATCAACCTTAAAGGTGCTTTACTCGTCACCGCATTTTTACACGGACACCAATTAATGAGATAAAAATTATTTATTTTACCGTTTATCTTCAGAAAGTCTACCCTTAGGTTTTCATTTCTCTTTCTTCTCAACTTGGAAAACGAAGAGTGTGTATCTTTTCTCTTGACAGAATGGAGTAGCAAGACTGATTGCCGAAACGGATTCGTCGTGAGATTGTTCGAAGAGGAGATGGGCGTGAAAGGATAATTGGTCATCAAGATGGATGTTTAATCGAGCTACCTACTGAAATCCTCCATTCAATCATGTTGCATGTGTCTCAAAACCTAAGAGATCACTTCAATACTATAGCGGCGATACATACCTTGAGGAGGGTCGCCGATGATGAGGTTTTCTTGAGAGATATTGACCTCTTCACCATGTAGTATCCTGATCTCAACAACCAAAGTATAACGAATTTCTTAATAAGATGTCGTCACCGTGGTAATATCTCTGCTCTGTTCTTACAAGGTTGTTCGGAGTTTTTCTACCACCATGATTTGGAAAACGGTTTAGCAATGATTCGTGAATTGGCGATTAGTGGCTATGAACTCGGCATCTATGTTTATGACAATCTTAGGCGTATTTTGACTCCTACTCTCCAAATTGATTTGGAATTGATTAATCCAAATCGTGATTTAGTTAGGCGTATGAGAAGGAGAATCGAGTCGTCTAACCATCGTTATTGGGACCTAATCCAATGCCACAATTTTACTTAGACCGTTGTGCTTCATTTGATACCAGCATAATTAGACGATGTCATTGTGCATGGAATAATGTGTGGGGTCGTCAATGAGATGAAAATGTTAAGAATCCATGGATGTGTGATACGTGTTTTTACTCAATCCATGTACTTGGATTTATTAGGGTGATTCCGGATAGGGTGATGCAATGGTGGCCTATGGAGTATTACTTTTAAGTTTTTTTTTCGTTTGTATGAACATGTTTTGGTTGTAGTTCTTTCTTACTATCTAATCTCTTTTATTATCTTTTTAAGTTTGTGTGGTTTGTAAGAACATATTGGGTTTTAAATGGCATAATATTGTGTATATGAACTTTTTTATACGTCTAATACTATGGTGAGCTTATCCTGATTAGATGTACTTGGTAAGAATATTTGAAAGTAACAAAAAAGGTCATTACCAAAGCGTTAAACAATATCAATCAAGTGTCAATATATAGATTTTAAAGTGTTATGGATATATGACCCTAACTTAAGGTATGTAACTTAAGTCTTGATTCCAATTCACTAAGGTAATAATTGATAAAACGATTCTTTTTAAATCTTGGATCTGAAAAGTGTAAGAGCAAAGCATCCATCCATTCAAACCCAATGTCAAGTTTACACCACCCATTGAAAATCAAATTTAAAAGCTTTTAACTATTTTTTTTTTAACGCTTGTCATTTCAAAAAGAACGAGGATACAGTTCAGTACAATCCAAAAGAAAGGAGACAACACAGAAAGCCAGAAGGCATACAGGACAGAACACATCGCATTTGGATTAAAATAGAGCAATAAAGGTAGATAGCCCACCACACCAAACCTGTGTGCGAAGAACAGGAATGAGCAAGCTTAGACACCATTTGCTTCAGCCAGCAATAACGCAGATAACCAGGTAGGACCTTTACGGGCAATATACGATTGGTAACGGCCGTCACGTGTAACACTGACTGCAATGCTTGATGCGATAATGTTGCGAGACGCAGCTGAGTGAATAAAACACCAAACCGTGAAAGAGTCAAGGAGAGTCATGATATTCTGAATAATCGGCTGTAAATCAGGATAGGATGATGGTTGAAGCAAACATTCACGGGCAAGCGGGGATGAGGCTTCAAAAATCACATTGTGGATATGGAGATTCTTTAGTGATTCCAGAGCCCAAAAGAAGCTCCATAGCTCCGCCTCATGGGCCGATGAAACCCGAGAGTAAGCACGGCGACTATGAAATATCGGTAGACCATCATGATCACGCAGTATCCAGGAAACTCCACATATCTGTTCTGAAGGAGACCACGAAACACCAATATTACATTTCAGGGCACCTACAGCCGGCTTCTCCCACTGCAAGGTAGAAATAGACGGATCATTTGCAATTGGTTGTTCCTCATTGATGATCGAATGTAGTACTAGCCAAACATCAGCTTCAGAAAGTGCACGGTTTAGGGTAATGGAAGCCTCTTGACGTGTATTCTCAAAGATAAAACCATTTCTGGCTTTCCAGATTTGCCAGAGGATCCATGGAAATGACAAACGTGCAGCTTTTGGTAAACTTGTATTCTTGCTGCATTCCAGAAGATAGGAGAGATTATCTACCATCGAGGTAGGGGAGAAACCAGTCTGAGGTAAGGGGAGCATTGTAAGATCCCACACCCGAGCAGCGTGCGGGCATAGGAAGAGCATATGACATACAGATTCAGGAGCACCATTACAGAGTTGGCAGGTACTATCAATCGAGATCCCTCTAGACGATAAAGCACCACGTACAGCAAGCGCTCCAGCGAGCGTTTTCCATAGAAAATGGCGCAACTTCGGGGATGTTTTGGTCTTCCAAAGATTTGATCACAATAGTTTCTCCAACGGAGGCATTGTAGGTGGAGGATCCTGTTGTAAATCTTGGAGAGTATCAAGTAATGCATAGCCACTTTTGGATGAGTACAGACCGTTGTTGGACATACCCCAACAGGTGGTATCAGGTTGATACCGGTGAATTTTTGTTCTCAAAATAAGGGGTACGTCCTCGGGACAAATTAACCGATTCACCTCAGAAACATTCCACCTGCCCAAAGCCGTATCCATCAATTCCGAAACCTTCAACGAGAGCACAACCGGGGCATCAACACGGTATCTAGGAGGTCTCGGAACCTTGTCCAAGAGCCAGTTATCTAACCAAACCTTCGACTCTGCACCATTTCCTATATGTCTGAGGAGACCTTGTTGGAATAGGTCCCTGCCATGGAGAATGCTTCGCCAAGCGTAAGATGGGCGAGAGCCAAGAACTCCTTCCAAGAAAGAGCAATTTTTGAAATAGCGATGCTTCAAAATCTGACCAAGGAGGGAGTCTGGGTTGGACCACAGTCTCCATGCCTGTTTACCAAGAAGAGATTGGTTAAACTTCTCAATATCCTTAAAGCCGAGACCTCCAGAACTCTTGGATTTACACATCTTTTTCCAAGCCACCCATGGGATCTTTTTCTTTTGATTACCACTACTCCACCAGAATTCCATCATAGCACTTGTTAACTTGGAGCACACATATTTTGGTAGCTTAAAACACGACATCGCGTATACCGGAAGGCTCATACAGATGGATTTAAGAAGGATCTCTTTGCCGCCTTGTGCGAGAGCCTTAGAGAACCAGCCATGCAGACGCCCTTGGAGTTTTTCTCGCAGAAAGCTTAAAAGTTTGCGTTTCGATCCACTGAAACATTCCGGGAGTCCCAAATACATGCCTTCACCTCCCTCCTGATTAATGTCCAATAACTGTTTAACTCTCAGCTTAGAAGACGCCTCTACGTGGGAACCAAAAATGATTGAAGATTTGGATTTGTTGATCATCTGCCCCGAAGCTTCTCCATAGAGAGACAAACATTTTAGAATGGCCTATGCATTTGATGCCGAAGCTCTGCACATGAGGAGGCTGTCGTCGGCGAATAATAGATGATGAACTGCAGGCCCTGAAAGCGCAAGTCGAATGCCAGAGATTTTGTCCGACAGAGCAGCTTGATTCAGGCAGTTAACCAATGCTTCTGCACAGAGGATAAACAAGAACGGGGAGAGCGGATCCCCTTGACGGATTCCCCTTTCTGGCTTAATAAACCCGTGTGATCTGCCATTGAGTAGAACTGAGAAGGTGACAGAACTCACGCAGGACATAATCCATTTAATCCAAGTATGAGCAAAACCAAGCTTTTCCATTAGAACCTCCAGAAAGCACCATTCAACTCGATCGTAAGCTTTCGACATATCCGTTTTAATAGCCATGTACGAGTCTGAAACAAGCGCGTTTGTGCGCAATCCATGCACCATCTCATGGGCGATGAGAATGTTATCAGAGATTAAGCGACCAGATACAAAGGCGCCCTGAGTATCTGAGATAATGTCAGGAAGGATTCGTTTCAGACGATTACAGAGAATTTTGGAGATAATCTTGTAATGTACGGAACATAGGCTGATCGGTCTCAGGTCTTTCATACGCTGTGCTTGGGGTATCTTCGGGAGTAGACTAAGTTGGGTATGATTCCATCCAGGAGGCATAACAGCAGTCCGAAAAAAACTAGAAACTTCAGAGACAATAGCCGGACCAACCACACTCCAACACTTTTGATAAAACACTCCTGTAAGTCCATCTTCACCAGGAGCACTACTTCCCTTCACAGAGAAAGCAGCTTGGCGTATTTCCTCAGGTAACACTTCAGCAGTAAGCATAGCATTCATCTCTGCCGAGATACGAGGATTCATACCGAGGAATAATGATTCCAAATCATGTGGATTTGAACTCATGAAAAGGTCACGGAAAAATTCCACAGCGATCTCACCCTTAGCACCTTCTGAAAAATTCTCACGATCTAAATAATCCAGAAGCATCAGTATTCGGTTCTGGATTTTCCTCCCCTTAACACTGTTATGGAAGTATTTAGTGTTCCGATCTCCAACACGCAACCATTCCTCTCTACTTTTCTGTCTCCAGAATAATTCTTCTTCTTTATAAGCTGCAGCCAGCTCACGTTTAAGCTTTTGCATCAAGTAATGGCAGGGTAAAGCCTTTGAAACTTCAGATTCTAAGGCAGACTTAAGTCGTGATATGTTATCTCGAGAATTAAGACCAGTCTGTTTCTTCCATTGAGCAAGTTCACGACGGCAGCTAGCAATACGATCCATCACCGATATTGATGAATCCCCAAAGTTGCCCCAACCCTTTGTAACCCTCTCCAAAAAGCCTTCTTTACTAGCCATTCTTTTATCAAAAAAGAAGCGACCACGAGTAGGAATGTCTCTCTCAAGGGCAAAGCAAATATGAAGAGGTCTATGATCAGATGCCCAGAGGTCGTAAAATTCCATGCTTGATCTCGGAAATAGGTTATACCAAGCATCATTTCCAAAACTACGGTCAAGTCGACACTGCACCCATACATCCTCACGCCAACCCCCCCAGGAGAATTTCGGGCCAGAGCTTTTGAGTTCTCTAATCTTGCAGTTGTGAGCCATGTTCCGGAAACCCCAAAACGTGGATTCATTCCGAATAGCTCCACCGAGTTTTTCTTCATTAGACATAAGTTCATTAAAGTCACCAGCCAGTAACCACGGCTCATTACGAGCCAACCCTAGACATTGCAAACGATCCCAAACTTCCTGTCGTTGACAACGAACAGGGTCACCATAAACAAAGGTGAGAAAAAAAGAGAGACTACCACATGTAACTTTGGTGTCAATGATTCTTTTGTCTTGTGCAAGAACCTCAACTTTGTAACTGTTCTTCCACATCAGAGCCAAACCACCACTAAAACCCAATGGTTCCACAATGATTAAATTGTCGTAACCCAAGCTTGTTTGTAAGTCGACCATGTAACGAAATTTTTGTTTAGTTTCCATTAAGAAAAGAAAATCCGGGAAGAACTTTCTACGAAGCCCCAGAGGTATCGAACTGTCTCGGTGTTGCCAAGACCTTGACAGTTCCAGCACAAAATACTCATTACATTGGCAGCAGCCTCAAATCGGAGGCCACCGAATTTTCAGAGTTGACATTGGACTTTTTAACTAAAGTCCCTGAGACTTGAGGTGCTTTCCTCTTGATGCAGTTCTTTTCCGATCCCGTGGAAGCTGAAGGGAGATGGGATTCATGGGCGGAGGTCAGTGTAGCACCACTGCGTCTTTTCCAAGCCGGAGGACGGTTACGAGACTTCTTCAGAAAGCCACTTGGGGAACCGGTAGCAGAATTCTTGGGAAAAGCTCCCAGGCTAAAGACCGTTGTTCCTTTGTCTGGACGAGACGATGAAGAGCTGAAATCGGACACAGTTTCCGAATCAGAAGATACAGAGCGCAGCTGTGGACCAGGGGAGATCCTCTGTTTCAACCCACCGGTATTGATGTGGAGTAACCTATTGCTACCTTCGGCGAAGCTGAAAACCAGGCCTTTGCCTTTGAGCAGATCTTGAGAAAACACCGGTGTAGCCTGTGCTTCGGCATTCTTTTGTTCCTCAATAGCAAGGTTAACTCGCTGAATGCGAGCCATCCGCTCCGTCGCGTCAGAGTGAGAGACATAAAGTAGTGCCATACGTTGTTCTTCCCTTGACAGACCTGGAAAGAGTGGGGGAAAACCAGGAGGCCCTGACAACGAATTGTCCGCCTTTCCATTGGAACCAGAGAAAACTGGGGCTGGAGTAGTCTCAGTTCGCCTGTCCGATGAGACTGATGCTGTAAGACCATTGGAGCTTTTGCGGAAAGGGCATTGAGGTCGTTCGTGAGTGAGACGACTGCAGAAGAAACACTTTTTCCGGATTCTTTCGTATTCATACGTTATTATCACTGAGCCGCCAGTTGGAAGGTTCAACAGCTTCTCCCCCCTTGCCGGCTTGGAGATATCAAACAGGACACAGGCCCTGATGAAATCTGTCTTCTGCGATCTGGCCGGATCATAAACCACTTCTTTCACATGACCAACTGCTTTGGCTAACTCGAACATAGTTTCCTGGGTATAGAACTCAAGAGGAATGTTCCTTATGCGCACCCAGACCTCGAACTTTGTTAAGAAATCCTCAGGAGGAGAGGCCACCCAACGCTCCAGCAACATCGTCCAGTTTTTGTATGACCAGGGACGATCATTAAGCACACGCTCTAGATCCTCCTCCTTTTGAAAGATGAACTGGAATTTGTCTTTGGATAGAGCTATTCCACGAACCCTATCATACACCCGCCATATTCGAGGCATGTCCTCAATCAGCAATGACATCGGTTGGCACGCAGGATTGAGCAGCCTGCCCAATAAGCTCATGGAATTTTTCTCAAACACCTTGAAACGCGGTTCGTCAGGCAGATTGATTGGTTCATCATCTTTTAGTGTCATCGAGAGAAGAGCTTTGTGTAAGGATTCCGACATGGTTAGGACTGGTCGGGATGCACCGGAGGAACGAAACCGCCGGGAAGGGTTTCTTTTAGGAAGGTTGTCAATTACGATTGACGCGGGATTGCTTTGCAGAAACAGGGAAGGAGGGTCGTAGATATAGGAAGTCATATCACTCTGTCCGGTAAATGAGAAGGCAACTTACTACAAATTGTAAGATTTTGATTAGGAGGAGTAAAGAGCGAGTCAGAAAAAGATATAGGATTGGCAATCACGTAACCACAGAAAAGCTTATAACTATAAAACCGTATTAAAAAAAAGATTACAACTTTGGCGTCTTTGATCTTACTTTCTATATAAAACATTTCGTGGCAAACAAATAAAAAAATCACAACTTTTATATTTATTGTCTTACTTCCTATTTAGTTGTTTATACTTTTTTATTTAAAATATTTTTGTTAGACAACGCTAACTTCCATAACTACTATGTAGATTTATTAATTATACATATTCTTTTAAGTTACTTTCTATATAAAACATTTCGTGGCAAACAAATCAAAAGATCACAACTTTTATATTTATTGTCTTACTTCCTATTTAGTTGTTTATACTTTTTTATTAAAGATATTTTTGTTAGACAACGCTAACTTCCATAACTACTATGTAGATTTATTAATTATACATATTCTTTTAAGTTAAGATATAAATAAATCTTTTTTGTTTACGAATTTACCACTCAAATCATCTATTGTTAGTTTAATAAACATAACAAATAACCAAAAAATCTAAAATAGAAATTTACTATTAACTACTAAATCTGTATTAAATGTAGAATATTCCAATCTACACCGTATACATCCCATTATTTTATTTAGAATTGTTTTCCGGAATCTAAATCTTTTGGTTTAACCATTTTAGGAAAACATCACATATATTTTGACCCAATAATCAAAACTAACATTCATATCTATAATACCCATTTATTCATAATTACAAAAAAAAAGATTTATCAAAATTTTACGTGAACAACTCTCTATAATCTCTTCTATATATACTACCTTTTTGTTACTCCATTTTTCATTGCATCCCTTTTTGTTAGATGATGTCAGCAATGATGTAGAAAAGGCATTGCTGAAGAGAGCAGTAGGAGGCAGCAAGAGGAAGTTGCAAGTGAGCCCGAGGAAGCCACTGTTACGCAGCCTCGCAGGATAGGCACTAAGAGAGTTAGGGGTAGAGATCGAGCACCACCTACTTTTTCTCAGCTCTTGCATACCCTCATGGATATTCCTTGGACACTGACATGTTTCCTCGACCCAGGCTCATTGCAGAAGCTTTGGCTTTATGAGGATGTGCAGCTTATTCTACGAGAGATGGGGGGTCTTGACAGGCTTCTCGAGACAGACTCCTCAGTTTATGCCGAGCCTTCGTGCCAGCTCCTCGCTTCTTTACATGTGGACATGCATGGATATTCGTCGAGAGATGAAGGCTTTGGATACATCACCTTCTCAGTTCATGGAATGAGCTACAAGATGGGCTTTAAGGAGTTGAGTGACATTCTTGGACTTCGAGATGGTCTCAGATACAGGCCTCCTGGAGATGGGACTACCGCCTACTTCCTATGGAGGGCTATTGCTGGGGAGTACCAGCCGGGGCACAACAAGAATGCTCACATTAAGCATCCGACGATCCGATATGTTCATAGGATCCTCGCTCACTCTCTCTTCTCCCGACGTGAGATCGGTGGAGTCAACGAGGAAGAATTGAGGCTTATAGCATTGGGTATCAAACCATGGCTCCAGAACAGAGTGGCTGTGAGTGACGCTTCTGATTTCGGTCTCCTTGGCTTCTTCATGGGGAGTTTGTTATATTATCAGGATTGGGCTTGGACGCACAAAGACCACACTCCGCAGTTGAGTATCGGCGGGTTGATCACACCTATTCTAGTGGCCAGGAACATTGAGCTAGGTCAGGCGACAGCAGCAACAGAGAGGATCGATATAACTTACTTGGCCAGAGCCAAGTTCTTACATGGCAGACTCCGATGTCAGTTCGATTACTTAATCCTGTACCACCGAGAGCAGCAGAATCTGATTCTGCTTCCTAAGGAGGCTCTCACCGACATTACGAGACCGAACAATGTCGTGTTTCTCCCAAACCGACATCATCTCTTCGACACTTCTGTGGAGCCTTTTCAAACCATCAGACAAGCCAGGAAGAAGAGAACTACAGAGACTACAGAACAGGAGGATGATTCTGACAGCATCCCAACTCATGCCGACCCTCAGTGCCCACTCTATAGTGGTGCTCGATACCACTCCAGCCTACCGCTGCTATTTCAGATGGCCCTCTTCGAGAGGCCCATACTCAGATACGCCGACTTCAGCGCAGAAGCAAGTGGCAGGACCAGACCATCGGGAAGCTGGTTGGCACGGTCCGAGGCTTGAAGAAGCAGGTGAAGAAGCTCCTGAAGGGGGCTAGCTCGAGCAGTGGTGCACCACCTCAGCATGATCTGCAGATGGTGGAGGCTTTTGAGCCTAGTACAGCGAGGAGACACTCTCACCACGGAGGCCACGGTCCAGCTACGACTTCATATATTCCCCGATCTTCTGCTTATGAGCGCCGCAGAGCAGCTCGACGATACATCCTAGCGCCTCCTCCTGGCTCCAGCAAGGAGTCACTCTCTCTAGGAGATTCCGCGGAGCCTTCTCGTTCCGCTCAGTTCTGAGGTACCTTTACACACCCCTTGTACCTATTTTTGATTTTGCTTGCATTCTCTTTTGTTTCGGTTTCTCTCTATCATTTGTTTCCCACCAAGATGATGTGAGATAAGTTTGGGGGAGAGACTAGTTATTTGACTTTGTATTTTTTTTTTTTTTTTAATCTGCATTTGCATTGTACATAGTTATGAGAAAAAACAAAAAAAATCGAAAGTTTTCAAAAAAGCAAAAAAAAAAATGCATTTAGGATCATATTTTTTTTCATTTTAGGATTGAGTCTAGTTCCTCCGTCATTTAGCTTTGCATTTGCATTCATATGCATAGGGAGTAATGATGAAATTTCTTTGTAGAGTGTTGTTACTTGAAATGAAATTGGTGCTCTAGTTAGTGGTTCTTTGATGCTTTTGATGCTGGTTAGAAAGTAATGATGCACCATGTTTGGATCAATTGTTTTGATTTCCTTGGTTTGGTTGAAGCAATTGTGAATTGTTTTCCATCTTATCTATTAGAACCTTAATCTTGACATTGAATTATCATACTTGTGCATTCTTGTTTGAACTCATGGATACCATATACATATTTGGGCTACATTTCTCCTTTTTGCCACTTTTTTGTTAGCCAAGTAGCTGATCCTCACCTTTAGGACAGTTTCTCCTCACCCTTAACCAATCCTCCTTTCAAGCCAAAATATACTCTTGTGTAATTGTGAGGCCTCTTCTTTGATTGAACTTAGCATAAAGTGTTAGGTTTTGGAAGACAGGTATAGGCTTTCATGTAGATCCAGCTCTCTCATTATAGAGCTTGGCATAGGCTTAGGATAGTTAGGGTGAAGGTTTGGATTTTGAGCTGAAAATTCTAGTGGTTGTAAAGAGAAAGAAGTGGGAAATAGTTTGAATTGGTTAGCTGAGTGTTTAAGAAAGAAAGCTCTAAGTTGAAAGTGATTTAAAATATTGTCTCTCTCTAAAAAAAATGTATGAAAAGTGAATGCGCAAAAGAGCCTAAAGTGGCCAAATGAAAAGTAAAAAAAAAAAAGAAGCAGAAAAGAAAGAGAGATCAGTGGAAAAGAGCTAAGTGTAATGATCCAAAAAGCCAATCCAATGACTATGAAAAGGTTGTAAAAAGGTAGAATAAGAGAAGTTTTGGCTTGGGGTTTTTAGTATGATAAAGTATCACATTTGGGGCATCTGGGTAGATGAGAGTCTAGTCTTGTATGCACCACTTGTCTTTTACCTTTAGCATTATGTCAAAGTTCAATCCTTTTTGAGAGATCCTTTGTTTTGAAAAGAAGCCCTATGATTGAGGTCATTTTTATCTCAAAACATTGTCCCTTAAGCCAAATGAGTTCATTCAAGTTTGCATAAGTGTGATCCATGGTTTGGAACTTAATGAATGTTAAAGGGTGGAATACTTGAAATGCTTGTGTTAGGTTGAGCTTTGGATTGAATTTCATATTGTGATGAGCATGGCTAACTCTTTTGGAGTAGGTTAGCATCAACTACAATTGACTAACAAAGGTTTTATCAACACCAAGGGCAACAACAACCACATGCTCAAGGCAGTTCTTCCAACCCCCCAAGAGGATACTAATGCTTTGCTCATGCAGCTTTTAGAAGGCCAAGGAAGATCAGCTATTGAGTTGAGCACCATGAAGAATGAATTTAATGCCAAAGTTGAGAATCTGCAGCGACATTTGAAGGTCTTGGACAATCAAATGGCACAAATGCCCTCTTCCTCCAAAAGACCACAAGGTCAACTACCAGGGATGACGCAGTCGGAAATCACAAAGGTTAGCAAACACTAAACTTTAGAATGAATTCAAGTTCTCAAGCGAAGAACTAAAAATAGAAAGCTCTGGATTCCACCAGAAAAGATTAAAAGCTTCAAATTTTTTATTGAAAATAAGAATAAGATTGTGTCTAAAACAGAATACCTAAGGTCTCTTATATAGAGAAAGCCTAAAACACAAAATAGGAAATTCTACTAAAAACCTTATAGAAAAAGGAAAACACCAAGTAAAAGGAAAACACTTAGAAAAAGGAAATTAGCTAGAAAATGGTATTGTTCATAACTCTCTCCTACATCAGTTTGTGGGTGAGCTGTAGAACTTCGCTTCAAGCTGGTTCCAAACATCCTCCAAAGTGGTATCTCTGTCCGAAATTATTGTCTTAGGAACCCCATGAAGACGTACTACTTCCCGAAAAAACAATTTGGCGATGTTAGAGGCATCTGCGGTCTTCTTGCAGGCGATAAAATGAGACATCTTTGAAAATCTGTCAACGACCACAAATACAGAATCGACTCCTCGTTGTGTACGAGGCAAGCCTAGCACAAAATCCATGGACAAGTCTTGCCAAATATCCTCTGAGATCGGTAGTGGCATATAAAGACCAGTGTTCTGAGATTGTCCTTTAGAAACCTAACAGATATAACACCTTTTAACTATAGCACCGACATCTCTTCTTAAATGCGGCCAATAAAACCTTGCCTCCAAGCTAGCAATGGTCTTGTCTCTTCCCAAATTACCACTAAGACCGCCACCATGCAAATCTCTAATCAACTTTTCTCGTAATGATGAGCAAGGAATGCACAGCCTGTCTCCTTTAAAAAGATAACCATCTCGTATGTGGAAATCCGCCAAAGGATGCTTCCCATTACATTTGCCCCATAGTTCCCAGAATTCAGCATCACGTTCATACAACTCCTTCAAAAACTCAAAGCCCACAACCTCTTGTGCTAAGATAGTGAGTAAGGAAGCTCTTCTACCCAAAGCGTCTGCCACTTTGTTAAGTGTTCCGGACTTATGCTGAATAATGAAAGGAAACTTTTGCAGAAAACTTACCCAACGAGCATGCATCTTATTTATCACTTTCTAGCTGTGAAGATACTTTAGAGCTTGGTGGTCCGTAAATAGAACAAACTCTCGCTGAATCAAGTAATGCTCCCATTGTCGTAGAGCTCGAAAGACCGCATAGAACTCTTGATCATACGTACTCCACTTTTGGCGAGCCTCACTTAACTTTTCACTAAAGAAGGCTATCGGTCGTTTCTCTTGCGATAAGACAGCACCTATTCCCACACCACTAGCGTCACATTCCACTTGAAACACTTTGTCAAAATCGGGTAATGCTAATACTGGTGCAGTACAAAGCTTCTCTTTGATTAAAGCAAAACTCTCTTCTTGTTCGGATCCCCAATGAAACTTCCCTTTTTCTTCAAACACTCAGTGATAGGTGCAGTAATGGTGCTAAAATCTCTAACAAATCTCCTGTTGAAAGTATCTAGACCATGAAAGCTGTGTACCTCAGTGACTGACTTAGGAGCAGGCCAATCCCTTATGGCACTCACTTTGTCCTCGTCAACCTGAATCCCTTCTTCACCAACAACGAATCCGAGAAATAACAGCTTGTTGGTGTTGAACGTACATTTTTTAAGATTGATGTACAATTGGTTTTCTTGTAAAACCTGCAAAACCTGCTTCAAATGTTCCAAATGCTCGTACCTGCAAAACCTGCTTCAAATATATCAAAATATCATCAAAGTAAACCACCACAAAAGAACCAATGAAAGGGAGGAGAATCTGGTTCATTAATCTCATGAAGGTGCTAGGAGCATTTGACAATCCGAAAGGCATCACCATCCATTCGTATAATCCGTCTTTACTCTTAAAAGCAGTCTTCCACTCATCTCCAGGTCTGATTCGAATTTGATGATAACCACTCCAAAGATCGATCTTTGAAAACACCTTAGAACCTGACAACTCACCAAGCATATCTTCCAAACGAGGGATAGGAAATCGATACTTAATGGTTATCTTGTTAATGGCTCTACTGTCAACACACATCCGCCACTGGTTACCTTTCCTAGGTACTAGAAGGACTGGTACGGCACATGGAGTCATGCTCTCACGAATAAATCTTTTTCTCAGCAAGTCTTCAATCTGTTCCCATAAAATCTCATTCTCCTTGGGGCTCATACGCTAGTGGGGAAGATTCGGTAGACTAGATCCTGGAATTAAGTCAATATGGTGCTGAATATCTCTCATGGGAGGTAGATCATTAGGTAGTTCTTCCGCAGTCAGCTCATTGAAATCGTCCAGAATTTCTAAAACTTCACGTGGGGTTGACGCTTCCTCCATTTCAGCGCTCAACAACCCTTTAACCACCAAAGGATAGAAACAATTTGCTTCTTTAACATCCCCATCAAGCTCTTTGTCGTCCTGTGTCATAACCAAGAAGTTTGACTTCTTTTCCTTCGCATTGTTACAAAAATCCTTAACAGGCGCCATGTCAATTTTATGATTGCCCCACGTAAACATTATCACATTGTCTCGATCTCAATATGTGATATCATTATCATACTGCCAAAGTCGTCCAAGAAAAATGTGACAAACATCCATGTCAAGAACGTCATAAGTGATCTCTTCCTTGTATTGTTTACCTATAGAGATGAGAACTTTGCAAGTCATGCTAACTCGAACTTGTGATCCTCTCTTTACCCAACCAAGGCCATACGGTTTCTCATGACGAGTCGTGGGTAACTTGAGATACTCCACCAGCTTTTGAGAAACCAAATTCTCGGAGCTTCCATTATCCACCATCATACACACCTTGTTTTGAATAGAACAATGTGTTCTAAACATATTCTTACGCTGGCCTTCTTCTTTAGATGACAACAAGACTCGTTGCAGCACAAGGCTTATCATCTCTTCAGATTCTTCTTCAGCGAATTCAACTCCCTCATATTCTTCATTCCCAGCAAAATCTCTTTCATCCTCTTCGCCTTCTTCTTCTATTATAGCGACTGTTTTCCGACTTGGGCAGACATTTGATTTATGACCATGTCCTTGGCAACAGAAACACTTGTCAATGGAAGGCTTTGCATAAGAATTGTTCTGTCTCTGAGCTGGTGTTTTGTTTTGTTGTGTAGCATTAGAGCTAGTAGCTCCTTTGTTTCCCGGGTTGGAGTCTTTATTGGCAACACTCTTTTCTTTCTCATTCGTTGGTTCAAAACTGGTCTGAGCCGTGTTTCTCCTGAATGTTGAGAACCCTCGTGATGACTTTTCCATTAACTCGGCTTTCAAAGCTAGACAAGAGGCTTCCTGCACGGTCCATACGGTTTGCAAACCCATCTTTCCCTGAAGAAAACCCTTTAAACTGCTGATGTACCTAGCCACCTTCTGATTCTCTGTCTCCCCTAACTCATTGCGTTCAGAGAAACGCAAGAATTCTGATGTGTATACAGTCACAGTTCTGTTTCCTTGAACACAATCGAGGTACATCTTGTAGAGAATCTGTTCGTAGTCTTCTGGTAAGAATCGCTCCATCATTAATTGCTTAATTCGGCGGCAGGTCTTAACAGGTCTTTTCCTTTGTCTTTGCCTTTGGACGACCAGCTTATCCCACCACACAGCAGCAGTCTTTTTCAGTTTGATTGCTTCCATCTTTACTTGTTTATTCTCAGGGATTCCCATGACGTCGAAGAATCGATCAACATCGATTTTCCAATCAAGAAACTCTTCCACTCCCATAGTTCCATAGAACAATGGAATATCAGCCTTTACTCGATAATCATGATTGTTTTGTTGGTTTCCTTCAACTACTTCTTCTTCGGATTCTTCTTATGAACTGGAATCATCAACAATTGCCTCACGATTATTCCTGCCTTGAAGAACCTTATTTCCTGCAACAACATCCCGATTATTTCTTCCTTGTTAAACCCGAACTGGTTCCCTTCCCGTATCTCTTTGCCCAACATTATTAATCTGGTTGGGTAATGCCACAACCTGATTAGTTAATTTGGTCAGCAAATTTTCCAGGTTTGCGATAGCTGCCGTCAAACCCTCAAAATCTGCTCTGGTCATCAGTTGATCACCCATCGCTAATCAAGCTTCAAAAAGAGAAGGAGAAAGCCTTGCTCTGATACCACTTGACGCAGTCGGAAATCACAAAGGTTAGCAAACACTAAACCTTAGAATGAATTCAAGTTCTCAAGCGAAGAACTTGAATAGAAAGCTCTGGATTCCACCATAAAAGATTAAAAGCTTTAAAACTTTTATTGAAAATAAGAATAAGATTGTGTCCAAAACAGAATACCTAAGGTCTCTTATATAGAGAAAGCCTAAAATACAAAATAGGAAATTCTACTAAAAACCTTATAGAAAAAGAAAAACACCAAGTAAAAGGAAAACACTTAGAAAAAGGAAATTAGATAGAAAATGGTATTGTTCCTAACTCTCTCTTACATCAAGAGAAATCAGAGCCAAACCCAAAGGAGTATGTTAATGTTATCACTTTGAGAAGTGGAAAGGAGCTGGTTCCTAAGGTAATTATTGAGGACAATGAACAGGTTGAAGGGGAGGAGGAACTTGACATTTTGGTTAACAAGACAGCTGAAAGTGATGAATGAGTGAGGATTGGATCAGATGAAAAGGAACAAGCTTCTGAAAAAGAGGTGGACTACAAGGAGAAAGGTGCTGAGAAAGAGGTTGACTACAAGGAGAAAGGTGCTGAGAAAGTGGTAGACTACAAACGGAAAGGAAAGGTTAGTGAGAACAAGACTGAACCAGAGAACATATCATCATCAACTACAAAGGAGAAGGTCTTTGATCCACCACCTTATGAGTCCTAAGCTACCATTCCCTGGAAGGTTCAAGAAGCAGATCATGGATAAATACAGAGCTATATTTGACAAGCAAATGAGTCAAGTCCAGGTCACCATGCCAATTATAGAAGCATTCTTGATGGTCCCCAAATACAACAAGTTTCTCAAAGATGCCATCAAAGAGAAGACTAAGGTTTTGGAAGGAATGGTTGTCTTGACACATGAGTGTAGTGCAATTATCTCTAGGAAAATCATCCCTAAGAAGTTGAAAGATCCAGGTTGCTTTACATTTCCTTGTTCACTAGGACCTTTGTCTTTTTAATGATGCTTGTGTGATCTAGGAGCAAGTGTGAGTCTCATGCCATTGTCAATAGCACAAGCTCTGGGTTTCAATTCCTACAAATCCTGCAGGATATCACTAATCTTAGCTGATAGTTCAGTGAAATATCCTGTGGGAATGCTTGAAGATTTGCCAGTCATAGTGGGAGATGCTGAAATCCCTACGGACTTTGTGGTTCTTGAAATGGATGAGGAACCAAGAGACCCATTGATCTTTGCTAGACCCTTCTTAGCCACAACTGGAGCTATTATTGATGTGAAGAGAGGCAAAATTGACCTGCATTTGGGAGACAACCACACCCTCAAGTTTGACATCAATGAGGTTATGAAGAGGCCTACAATAGATGGACAAGTGTTCTGGATTGAAACAATGGATGAGTTGGCTGATGAATTCCTTGGAGAGCTGGCTCAAGAGGACTCATTGCAATTGACTTTGACTTCAAAGAAAGAGGTAGATGACCTGAGCATAGAGATAGCTGGGTGTGTGAGACTCCTTGATTCACAAAAATCAAGGAAGAAGTTTCTGGGTTTGAAAAGCTTCAGAGTGTTGTGTACCAAGTCAGTATGGTTGAGAAAGAAGACATCAAGGAGGAGGCTAGCAAGGGTCAGTCTAGCATTGAGGATGATTGGAGTGAGCTCAAAGCCCCAAAGTTGGACCTCAAACCTCTTCCTCAAGGGCTAAGGTATGTTTTCTTATGAACCAATGAGACATATCATGTCATTGTGAATGATGATCTTAGTGATGAGGAAATGTCTATACTTGTGCATGAGCTTAGGAAGTATATAAAAGCCATTGGATATTCACTAGATGACATTAAGGGCATTTCTCCATCTCTTTGCATAAAATCCTTCTAGAAGATGAATTCATGACTTCTATTGAACACCAAAGGAGGTTGAATCCAAATTTGAAAGAAGTGGTCAAGAAGTAGATTCCTAAACTTCTAGATGATGGCATTATCTATCCCATTTCTGATAGCACATAAATTTCTCATGTCCACGTTGTGCCAAAGAAAGGTGGGATCACAATGGTTAAAAATGATAAAACTGAACTCATCCCCAGTAGAACCATCACATGACATAGGATGTGCATTGATTTTAGAAAGTTAAACTCTGCATCTAGGAAGGATAATTTTCCATTGCCCTTCATTGACCAAATGCTAGAGAGATTAGCTAACCATCCTTACTACTGTTTTCTTGATGGGTATTCTGGTTTTTTCCAAATCCCCATTCACCCCAATGATCAAGAAAAGACAACCTTCACTTGCCCTTATGGCACATGTGCATATAGGAGAATGCCTTTTAGTTTATGCAATGCCCCTGCTACTTTTCAAAGTTGTATGCTGTCTATTTTCTCTGATCTAATTGAACACATAATGGAAGTCTTCAGGAATGACTTTTCAGTATATGGCTCCTCTTTCTCTTCTTGTCTGTTGAATCTTTGCAAGGTACTTAAGAGATGTGAGGAGACAAGCTTAGTGCTGAACTGGGAGAAATGTTACTTTATGGTTAGGGAAGGCATAATGTTGGGGCATAAGATTTCAAAGCTGGGAATAGAGGTGGACAGGGCAAAGATTGATGTGATGACTAGTTTGGAGCCACCAAGCAATGTGAAAGGAATTAGGAGCTTCTTGGGACATGCTGGTTTCTATAGTAGGTTCATCAAGGACTTCTCCAAGATAGCAAGACCTCTCACAAAACTCATTTGTAAGGACATACCTTTTAAGTTTGATGAGGAGTGCTTGGAAACTTTCAAGTTGATCAAAAAGGAGATTGTTAGTGTACCTATAGTTCAACCCCCAGATTGGGAGCTGCCATTTGAATTGATGTGTGATGCCAGTGATTTTGTTGTTGGAGCTGTGTTGGGAAAGAAGAAAGACAAGAAACTGCATGTGATCTACTATGCTAGCAGAACTTTGGATGAGGCACAAGTAAAGTATGCAACAACTGAAAAGGAACTCCTAGCTATAGTGTTTGCTTTTGAGAAGTTCAGGTCTTATTTGGTTGGATCAAAGGTGATTGTCTACACTGACCATGCTGTATTGAGACACCTTTTGGCAAAGAAGGATGCTAAACCAAGGCTGCTGAGATGGATTTTGCTGCTTCAGGAATTTGACTTAGAGATTAAGGACAAACCAGAAGTAGAGAATGGTGTAGCTGATAACTTGTCAAGGCTGAGAATTGAGAATGACATCCCCATTGATGATTAACTCCCTGAAGAACAACTGATGGCTGTTAACATTGTGCTTGTAACTATGGAAGCTGCAGAGAAGTTAGAGGAAGCTGAAAGGTTGGATGAGAAGCTCCCTTGGTATGCTGACATTGTGAATTACTTAGCTTGTGGGAATGAACCTTTGAAGCTGGAAGGGTATCAGAGAAAGAAGTTCTTCAAAGACATCACAAGATTCTTTTGGGATGAGCCCTATTTGTACACTATGTGCAATGACCAACTGTACATAAGATGTACTGAAGAAGAAGATGTGGAAGGCATACTCCAAGCATGTCACAGTTCTACATATGGAGGTCACTTTACAACTTTCAAGATTGTAACAAAAGTGCTTCAAGCTGGTTTATGGTGGCCCACCTTGTGGAAGGACACATACAACTTCATCTCAAGATGTGATCCCTGCCAAAGGAAAGGGAGTATTAGCAAAAGGAATGAAATTCCCCATAATCCAATTCTTGAAGTTGAAATCTTTGATGTGTGGGGAATAGATTTCATGGGACCATTCCCTTCTTCATATGACAATTCTTGAAGTTGCAACACCTTATCACCCTCAGACCAGTGGCCAAGTGGAGGTTTCCAACAGACAAATCAAGACCATCTTGGAGAAAACAGTGGGATTTACCAGGAATGATTGGTCTCACAAGCTTGATGATGCTCTATGGGCATACAGAACTGCTTTCAAGACTCCTCTGGGCACTACTCCTTTCAAGTTGATCTATGGGAAGAGCTGCCACCTTCCTGTGGAGCTGGAATACAAGGCTTTATGGGGTGTGAAGTTGCTCAGTTTTGACATAAAGACAGCTCAAGAGAAGAGGATGATCCAACTCAGTGAGCTTGATGAGATAAGGCTGGATGGTTATGAAAGCTCAAGAATATACAAGGAAAAAACTAAGGTCTTTCATGACAAGAAAATAGTACCAAGGGACTTCAAGAAAGGTGATCAGGTCCTGCTATTCAACTCAAGACTGAAATTGTTTCCAGGAAAGTTGAGGTCTAGATGGAGTAGACCTTTCAAAATCAAGGAAGTAAGGAACTATGGTGATGTGGTCTTGTTGAATAAGGATGGTGAAGAGTTTACTGTGAATGGGAAAATGATCAAGCCTTATTTAGCTGAAGAGCTCAAGGATGAGGGAGGTTCCAAATTGATAAACAGTTTTAAGCTGTCTACACAATTCTTTGTAGTACAAAGGTACCAAACCACACTTGGGAATAAACTAACACACAAGAAATGCAGAATGATTGTCTAATCTAAATGCAGTCAAGAATTGATTATGAGTAACTTAACTAGCAACCTAACAATGAAAATGCAACAAGGAAACAAAGCAAACAAGATAAACAAACTTAAAGCAAAACAGTAGAGATAAACTAATTAAAAGAGCATTAGGCTTATGGATCAAGGTCATTGATTTCAAGTGATCAAGAGGGGAACAAGGATAGCTAAAACACAATAAAGAACTATCCTAAGCAATAGACAACTTGCAAATCAAAACATTCTCATGCAATGATTCTAAGCAACCAAGATTTGATCATCAACTCTCATTGGATCAAATCATGGAAACAAGCATTAAAAACAGGTCTAGTCATGCAAACTAAACACCCTAGCATCAACTCTCATTGGCTAGCATGCAAAGCACTCAAATGACTTGGGTTTGGAATTTCATCAAACACCTTATATGCATGAAAAACCCTAAGCTCTAGAAACAGAGATTTTGCCTCTAATCTAGCATTAAGAACAATCAAAAGAGAAGGAAACCAACAAATAACAATAGCTAAACCTTTATCACCCCTTAATCACCCTAGATCTATCTAATCCATAAACCTAACTAGAGAACTAGTCACTAATCATAGTGAAAACACACAAATCCATTAATGAGAAGTGCATAATCAACATATTAGTAAGAAGAAACAAGAAGAAAAGAAAGATTAACAAAGAAAAGAAAGATTACTTGGTTGATTAAGGGAATAACACAAAAGATTTTTGGGTTACTCAAAGGATAGAGAGATGTCTCATAAAATTAGGTCTAGAGCCTTTTATACTGATTCTAAAAGAAACCCTGGTTAACCCAACAAACCTGGGTTAAACCAGGAAAAACCAGGAGAGTCAACGTCGGTCAAAGATGGTCAACATTTTTGGGTTTCGGATTGGTCGTAGCGACCACCCTCCGGTCGCTAGCGGCCTCTTCTTTCTCTCGATGGTTGGCCGCTGGGATCGGAACATGCAACGACTTGCTCCTGGCCGCTGGACTTCGGTTGTTCCTGGTCGCTGTGGTCACGTAAACCCACAACGACCCAGGTTTGGTCGCTGTGGTTGGCCGCTAGGTTGCACTCCGAGCTCTTCTATTGCCTTTTCTTCACTTCTGTCCTCTTTTCAGTTACAATTGCCTCCAAATCCTCTCAGCTTCCATTTAAACACCTGAAAAGAGATACTAAAGCACACATGCACCCTAAAATGCCTAAATGCAATGGAAAACAAAGAAAAAGAAGCTAAAAGACATTATCAAAAACCATGAAAATGCATGAATATCAACTCCCCCAAACTTATCATTTGCTTGCCCTCAAGCAAAGCCAAGGAAAGGAAGAGGGAGAGGTTTGAAGGAGGAACTCAAATCCACAAGTGTCACCAAAAGAAATCAAATTGATGCTCTAGTTCTTGATTCTAAATTGCACTTCATACCAAACATACTAAAAGAGTTAGTCATGCTCATCACAACAAGATTATCATTCCAGAGATCAACCTACACAAACACTTCAAGCATTTCACCCTTTAACATTAATAAAATACAGAACCATGGATCACACTTGTGCAAACTTGAATTAGCTCATTTGGCTTTGGGTTAAGGTCTTGGGGTAAAAATAACCTCAAACAGAAGGGATTCTTTTTCAATCATAAGAGATCACTCAATGAAGAGGATTGAACTATGGCATAATGTTACAGGTAAAGGACAACTGATGCATACAGTAATAGACTCTCATATACCCTCATGCCCCAAATGTGATCACCTATTCATCTATTCGCAGCACATAGTTCACTTGTTCTACCATTTTTCAAATTCCTTTTAGTTGAATGGCTTGCTCTACACTTAAACTTATACAATCAGTTCTTAAAACTTCATAGGGAAGTCTTTCTCTCTTTTCTTTCCTTCTCTTCTTCTTTTTTTTTTTTAATTTATTTGGCCTCTTTGGGCTCATTTCACTTATTCACTTCTCTTTTTTTTAGAGAGAGACTTCCTAACATATTACTTAAGCTAGAGCATTTTTTTTTTCTTTTCATTATCACAAGCAAGCCAATTTAAATAGATTCCCACTTCTTGCCACTCTTTTTAGACTCTTGATATTTCCCACACGTATGAACAAAACTCCCAAAAACTCAACTCAACCCACCTAGTCCTAAACCAAGCTAAAAAAATAAAGAGCTGGATCTATATGAAAACCTAGTCCTGTCGTCCCAAATCCTAACACTTTATGCTAAGTTCAACAAAATGGGAAAGAGGCCTCACAAATCACTCAATAATAGCATTGGCTTGAAGGAAGGTTAGGTTAAGGGTGAGGTGATCTACTAGGGCTAGCAAAAGAGTGGAAAAAATGTGAAAGAAAGCCCTTGGTATGTATATGGTACCCATAGGCTTCAACAAGAGAACACAAACATGATAATTAAGAGTCAAAATTAAGGGTTCTAATAAGATAGGGTGGAACACAATCCATGCAAGCTTCAGCTAAACTAAGGTAGTCAAAACAGTTGATCCAAGCATGGTTCATCCTTACTTTCAATTCAACAACAAATGCATTAGAGAACCACTAACTAGAGCACCAAATTCATTTCAAACAACAACACTCTACAAGGAAATTTTATCATTGTTCCCTATGCATATGAATGTTGATGCAGAGCTAAATGATGGGTGAACTAGACTCAATCCTACAAAAGAAAGAAGACATGATTCCTAAATCCTTTTTTTTTACTTTTTGAAAATTTTCGATGTTTTTTTTTTTTGGTTTTTTACAAGATCATAACTATCTACAATACAGACTCAAAAAGATCAAACAAAAGAAAGCACAAAGTCAAAAACTGGTCGCTCCTCCAAACTTACTTCACACTGCCTCAGTGGAAAACAAATTTGAAGGAGAAACCAAAAATAAGTAAATGTAAAAGCAAGAAAAATCGAAAATATGTACAAAGGGGGTGTGCAGTAGTACCTCAGAATGGTGCAAAAGGAGAAGACTTTGTGGAGTCTCCTACGGAGAGCAACTCATTGTCGGAATCGGGAGGTGGAGCTGAGACGTACCGGCGGGATGCTCGGCGGCGCTCATAGGCATAGGATCGGGGAGCCTCGGATCTCGCTGCTGTGTCGTGGCCACCGTGGTGTGAATGTCTCCTAGCGGTACTGGGCTCAGAAGTGTCAACCATCTAATGATCGTGAGAAGGCACTGCACCGCTGCTAGAGCTAGCTCCCTTCAAGAGCTTCTTCACTTGCTTCTTCCATGTCCGGACTGTGCCAACTAGCTTCCCGATTGTCCTGTCCTGCCACTTGTTCCAGCGCTGAAGCCGACGAATGTGAGGGTGTGCTGTGCGGAGAGGGCCATCCGGAATGGCAGCGGCGGTGGGCTGGAAATTGTACCAAGCACTACCATATACCAGACTCGGAGGATCAGGAAGAACTGTGAAGCTATCGGAATCGTCCTCCGCTTCGGCTAGCTCTGCAGCTCTCGCCTTCTTTGCCTGGCTGATAGTCCGGAGTGGCTCTGAGGTAAGGGACAGGACTATCAGATCAAGCAACAAAACAAACATGCAAGCAAAGATCAAGCAATCAAATAAAACAAAGAAGACATGGGAACCAAGGGAAGGTTTTCCTATGCTAAAACTCACTTAACACTGCTCCAAAGGCTAGGGTACTCTGCTCAAGCTCAGCTACACCTCTTCACCACACAGAACTTCTCTTCTCTCTCTCGCCAAGCTCACTTAAGCAAAAGGGGAAAAGCTTTGATTTCTCTAAAAGGGAATATGTGAAGAGAGGAGATACTTATTTATAAGGGTGGGGATTAAACCATAGGTTGACACCTAAACTGCCACTAAACTCCCCCTAAAATTGCCACATAGCACTAAACACTCTCTTGGGTTATCCTAATGACACTTGGATCCCACTAAGATGAAACCAGCTAATTAATTGATTTAATTACCACCTTTTCTTCTAGAAGCTGCCCACTCAATCTTTGCCCACGAAATTCCTTTGCTGTAAGACACCTGGACACTCCAAAATGAATCTGATTGAACATTAGACTGATCTCTTTGCAGATTATTCAACTGATTCAAGCAACAAGCTTCTACAGCTAGAAAATCATAACTTTCATTTTCCTTACTCAAAAATTTCTCTGCTTGATTCTGAATTCTCCTCATGATGTCCTCTGTTCTCAAAAAAAGTTTCAGAATTTTTAGATGAGTAAAACTCGACTTATGAATTTTCTTGTCCAAACTGCCAATCTTCGTCATCCCATCTTGTCCGATTTTTAACTCTAACAGGAAACTTTTTCTTTGACTGAATGTTTTTGCAATAGCTCCATATTGATCTTGAGTACCTCTGTGAAAAATCCCGGAATTTTTAAATTTGTCCTTCTACTTCTTTCGGATTTATTTCTGTCGTAGTGTATTTTTGGTCCTTGATCGGGGTATTACATTCTCCCCTCCTTAATAGAATTCGTCCTCAAATTCACTGCTTCTGGTGGCTTCTCATAACTTTTTCCTTAAGCTATATCTCCTTAGTTATAAGTAGACATCCCCTGTTGACACAGCAACCACAATTCTGCTTCTGGTCTCCTGGTTCAGTTTTCGATTTCTTCTTGTCCCAGCTTCATCCTCGTCTTCACTTCCATCTCTATCTTTTTTCCAGTTTCTGACATTTCTTCATTCCTCTTTCCACCCTTGGCTAGATAGTATCCACTTGGATCTGCTTCCTCTGATTCCTTGATCCTTCTCACAAACTTATGTATCTTCTTGTCCTCTTCTTGCGCTTCATGGATCCGTCGGATAGATCCAATTTGTCTTACGACTTATAGACTTACTGGTTCGCTGGACTCTCCTTCTAATGCTGCCATACTTCATCTCTGGACTCAAGACTTCCACTTCCATCTCTGCATTTACATCCGTTCTTCGTCCACTCAACACATCAGCCACTGCATGGGTTTTGCCTAAGTAGTACTGAATCCTCGAATCCTCGGCATCCAAAGAAAACTTCCTTCGGATTAGCCATCAATCTCCTGACATCTCCCCTCGATGTCATCATCCTCGCTTGGCATCGCCATCTTCCTGACACTGCCATTCCTCCTAGGGGTGGGCAAATTTCCCGAACCCGAAAACCCGAACCCGGTCCGACCCGGAAAAATCGGTTCGGTACGAGTATGGGTTATAGTGAAATAACCGAATGGTACTTATGAGCCAGATCCAATGGGTTTCGGGTTTATCCGAACCGAACCCGATACCCAAAGGGGTTAACCGAAGTTATTGAGTAAAGAGGACTCTGCATAAACTTCTTGAGTGTATATACGAGACATAAGATTTTCTCCTCCAAAATTTTTTTTTTCCAAAACGATAGTTTTGGATCTTTGATCTTCAAGGATTTTAGATACTAGAAATATCAGATCATCACAAATTTTGATTTCTAATCTCCCAAATTATGTTATATACTCAAGATTTTCGTTCTATTATTAAAAAATAACCGAACCCGAACCGAATCCATATGGGGTTTGGATTTTTAGCTTACAACCCGAACCGACCCGAACCCGGCATAACCCGAACCGAATCCGACCCGATTTTTTGTAATAACCGAATGGGACCTCTAAGCCAAACCCGAAAACCCGAAAACCCGAATTACCCGAACCGAATGGGATCGGGTTACCCGAACGCCCAGCCCTATTTCCTCCTATCTTACTCGGGATTACTGTCTCGTCTTGCTCTCCTTCACTTAGCTTGTAGTCTGACTTCCATGCTGGTCTTGACCTTTTCCTCAAATCCATACTCCTCAATTCCATAATCAGCTTCCCTATCACCATTCTCGTTCACTCTTCCAAGGTTCTCCACTTCTGAGCTCAATTTACACATTCACCATAATCCTCAAGCTGAACGGCTCCGACTAGGTTCAGTTTCTAAGGCTAAGCCATTACTAGACTTCTATTACCAACTATATCTAAGGTTTACACGGGAACTCTTATCACCAAACTATCCGGCTTAAGGGTTCACTCTATGGGTTACTCGGAAATTTGACAATTCTACCGAACAAAGAATTCAATTATCACACAAAAGGGAGTTAGCGCCCATGCGTACCTGGTTTAGGACCGTTGAATGGTCCTGCGAATCTGAAGCCACTCCTTCCAGCGCATACACTCGGCCTGCCAAATACCTGTTACAAGGCAACAAACTACCTAACAACCTACTGAGCGGAACGTATCGGAATTTCCTAATTGACTTATGCGATACCTTTGACTCGATAAAACATTGAAAACGCAGAAAACACTGGTCCCGTGAGCATGATCATACAACCACGCTCTGATACCACCATCTGTAACACCCCCAAACTGGACTAGACAGGACCGGCCCACCAACAATCAAACAAAAACATGGAACGGTCAATCCCTCTGTGCGATAGAACGACAATCAAACAAGAACACGAACGACTGTACAGACCAGCCGACCCGGAGATGCCACAGTACGGGGTTAAGTAATGAGTCAGCTCATTCCAGGACGAAGTCCGAAAACAGAGCTGTCCCATTACCTAACACCGTTTACCTCTCGACCGCGGCCTAAGGCTTTCTATGGGTGCATCCTGAAAGAACTTGTTAGTCACCACATGGATAGCACCTGCACAAATAAATTATACAACACATATCCGCATTTAACAATTATACAATCCACACAATCTCACATCAAACAATAAATCGATCATGCATGCAAAGATCAAACAATTAAACTCAACAAATCAAACATTCAAGCAAAGATCAAGCAACAAAACAAACATGCAAGAACAAATCAAGCAACAAAACAAAAATGCAAGCAAAGATCAAGCAATCAAACAAAACAAACAAGACATGGGAACCAAGGGAAGGTTTTCCTATGCTGAAACTCACTTAACACTGCTCCAAAGGCTAGGGTACTCTCCTCAAGCTCAGCTACACCTCTTCACCACACATAACTTCTCTTCTCTCTCTCGCCAAGCTCTCTTAAGGAAAGGGGGAAAAGCTTTGATTTCTCTAAAAGGGAATATGTGAAAAGAGGAGATGCTTATTTATAAGGATGGGGATTAAACCATAGGTTGACACCTAAACTGCCACTAAACTCCCCCTAAAATTGCCACATAGCACTAAACACTCTTTTGGTTTATCCTAATGACACTTGGATCCCACTAAGATGAAACCAACTAATTAATTGATTTAATTACCACATTTTCTTCTAGAAGCTGCCCACTCAATCTTTGCCCACGAAATTCTTTTTTTTGCAAGACACCTGGACACTCCAAAATGAATCTGATTGACCATTAGACTGATCTCTTTGCAGATTATTCAACTGATTCAACCAACAAGCTTCTACACCTCGAAAATCATAACTTTCATTTTCCTTACTCAAAAATTTCTCTGCTTGATTCTGAATTCTCCTCATGATGTCCTCTGTGCCCACAAAACGTTTCAGAATTTTTAGATGAGTAAAACTCGACTTATGAATTTTCTTGTTCAAACTGCCAATCTTCGTAATCCCATCTTGTCCGATTTTTAACTCTCACAGGAAAACTTTTCTTTGACTGAATCTTTTTTCAATAGCTCCATATGGGTCTTGACTACCTCTGTGGAAAATCCCGGAATTTGTAAAATTTTCCTTCTATTTCTTTCGGATTTATTTCTGTCGTAGTGTATTTTTGGTCCTTGATCGGGGTATTACATTCTATGTCTTGTGATGGTTCTACTGGGGATGAGTTCATTTTTATCATTTTTAACCATTGTGATCCCACCTTTCGTTGGCACAACATGGACATGAGAAATCCATGTGCTATCAGAAATAGGATAGATAATGCCAGCATCTAGAAGTTTAGGAATCTCATTCTTGACCACTTCTTTCAAATTTGGATTCAACCTCCTTTGGTGTTCAATAAAAGTCATGGATTCATCTTCTAGATGGATTCTATGCATGCAAAGAGATGGAGAAATGCCCTTAATGTCATCTAGTGAATATCCAATGGCTTTTCTATACTTCCTAAGCTCATGCACAAGTATGGACATTTCCTCGTCACTACGATCATCATTCACAATGACATGATATGTCTCATTGGTTCCTAAGAAAACATACCTTAGCCTTTGGGGAAGAGGTTTGAGGTCCAACTTTGGGGCTTTGAGCTCACTCCAATCATCCTCAATGCTAGACTGACCCTTGCTAGCCTCCTCCTTGATGTCTTCTTTCTCAACCATACTGACTTGGTGCACAACACTCTGAAGCTTTTCAAACCCATAAACTTCTTCCTTGATTTTGTGTGAATCAAGGAGTCTCACATACTCAGCTGTCTCTATGCTCAGGTCATCTACCTCTTTCTTTGAAGTCAAAGCCAATTGCAATGAGTCCTCTTGAGCCAGCTCTTCAAGGAATTTATCAGCCAACTCATCCATTGTTTCAATCCAGAACACTTGTCCATCTATTGTAGGCCTCTTCATAACCTCATTGATGTCAAACTTGAGGGTGTGGTTGTCTCCCAAATGCAGGTCAATCTTGCCTCTCTTCACATCAATAATAGCTCCAGCTTTAGCTAAGAAGGGTCTAGCAAAGATCAATGGGTCTCTTGGTTCCTCATCCATTTCAAGAACCACAAAGTCTGTAGGGATTTCAGCATCTCCCATTATGACTGGCAAATCTTCAAGCATTCCCACAGGATATTTCACTGACCTATCAGCTAAGATCAGTGATATTTTGCAGGATTTGTAGGAAGTGAAACCCAGAGCTTGTGCTATTGACAATGGCATGAGACTCACACTTAGGCTCATAAGGTGGTGGATCAAAGATCTTCTCCTTTGTAGTTGATGATGATCTTTTCTCTGGTTCAGTCTTGTTCTCACTAACCTTTCCTTTCCCTTTGTAGTCTGCCAATTTCTCAGCACTTTTCTCCTTGTAGTCAACCTCTTTCTCAGCACCTTTCTCCTTGTAGTCCACCTCTTTCTCAGCAGCTTGTTCCTTTTCATCTGATCCAATCCTCACTTTTCATCACTTTCAGCTGTCTTGTTAACCAAAATGTCAAGTTCCTCCTCCCCTTCAACCTGTTCATTGTCCTCAATGATTACCTTAGGAACCAGCTTCTTTCCACTTCTCAAAGTAATAGCATTAACATACTCCTTCGGGTTTGGCTCTGATTTCCCTGGTAGTTTACCTTGTGGTCTTTTGGAGGAAGAAGGCATTTGTGCCATTTGATTGTCCAAGACCTTCAAATGTTGCTGCAGATTCTCAACTTTGGCATTAAATTCATTCTTCATGATGCTCAACTCAATAGCTGATCTTCCTTGGCCTTCTAAAAGCTGCTTGAGCAAAGCATTAGTATCCTCTTAGGGGTTGGAAGAACTGCCTTGAGCATGTTGTTGTTGTTGCACTTGGTGTTGATAAAACCTTTGTTGTGGGTTTGGGTTCAGAGGTTTTGGCATGAAGACTGGATTGTTGTAGGAAGGCTGTTGTTGGAAGTTGCCTTGTTTTGTATTTTGAGCTTGGGGTCTAGGTTGGGTGGTAGTTCTGCTTTTGAGGGTTCTCTACATTGTTACTTTTATAGGATAGATTGGGGTGATTCCTATAGTTGTTGTTGAAACCTTTTTGATACCCTTGGTTCCCAATGTAGTTCAACTCTTCTTGTGCATCATGTGGCATGTCCACATTGCAGTCTTGATACCCTTGATGTTGATCATAATCACCTACATAGTTGACAGCTTTGTGGTTTGCAGTAATAAGCTTGTCAATTTTCTCATTCAAGGCTTTCATTTCCTTCCTTTGACTATCACCAACATCTCTATTAGTCCTATCATAGTCATCCCCATGGGCTGAATCACTTTGTGGCAAATTCTCCACTAGTAACATTCCATCAGCTTCATGTATTCTCACAAAGTTCCCATTACTTGCTGTATCCATCATCATCCAATATTGTGGAAGAACTCCCTATATAGTGTAGTAAGAAGACTTTCCTTAGAGAAGCCATGATGTGGGCATTGGATAGTATATTCTTTGAATCTCTCCCATACTTCTCCAAAGTTCTCAGTCCCGTTTTGTTTGAAGCTGGAGATCTCATTCCTCAGTCTAGATGTCCTTGAAGTCGAGAAGAATTTGGTCAAAAATGTTTTCTTGCACTGATCCCAAGTAGTGATAGATCCTTGAGGTGGACTCTTCTCCCATTGATGTGCTTTGTCTCCTAGAGAGAATAGAAACATTATGTGCTTGAATGCATCTTCAGAGATGCCATTTACCTTCACTGTCCCACACAACATATCAAAGGTGTCAAGATGGTCTAGAGGATCTTCCATGGACAGCCCATGAAACTTGTTGCTTTGCACCATGTTGATCAAGCTTGACTTGATCTCAAAGTTGTTGTTCTCCACAGATGGTGCTCTGATTCCAGCTCTATGTCCATGAATGTGAGGTTCATCAATCTCCCCAATTGCTCTTTGTGGCCTGTCTTGAGCTCTATGAGCATTTCCATTATGCCCTTGAGCTTCATGTTGCTCTTGTTGATTGGCCATATTGTGACCCAACCTCTGTAAATGAGCAGCTCTTCCCTGATCTCTTCTCTCTAGCAAGCTGTCTCTCAAAAGCTCTGATGTCTTCCACTTTTGGAACAAGGTTTGTAATACATCTACTCCTCAAGTTCATGCACTGACCTACAAAACAAAGGAAACTCACAAAGAGAATGAGAGTTTAAGTGATAAAGTAACTTAGTCTCAAACAATCAATCAATCTCTAATGGCTAATTGACTATCCCAAGATGGCAATGACGCTAAATTGATAAACAGTTTTAAGCTGTCTACACAATTCTTTGTAGTACAAAAGTATCAAACCACACTTGGGAATGAACTAACACACAAGAAATGCAGAATGATTGTCTAATATAAATGCAGGCAAGAATTGATTATGAGTAACTTAACTAGCAACCTAACAATAAAAATGTAACAAGGAAACAAAGCAAACAAGAGAAACAAAGTTAAAGCAAAACAAGGGAGATGAAATAATTAAAGGAGCATTAGGCTTATGGATCAAGGTCAGTGATTTCAAGTGATCAAGAGGGGAACAAGGATAGCTAAAACACAATAAAGAACTATCCTAAGAAATAGACAACTTGCAAATCAAAACACTCTCATGCAATGATTCTAAGCAACCAAGATTTCATCATCAACTCTCATTTGATCAAATCATGGAAACAAGCATTAAAAACAAGTCTAATAATGCAAACTAAACACCCTAGCATCAACTCTCATTGGCTAGCATGCAAAGCACTCAAATGACTTGGGTCAGGAATTTCATCAAACACCTTCTATGCATGAAAAACTCTAAGCTCTAGAAACAGAGATTTTGCTTTTAATCTAGCATTAAGAACAGTCAAAAGAGAAGGAAACCAACAAATAACAATAGCTAAACCTTGATCACCCTTTAATCACCCTAAATCTACCTAATCCGTAAACCAAACTAGAGAACTACTCACTAATCATAGTGAAAACACAAAAACTAATTAATGAGAAGTGCATAATCAACAGATTAGTAAGAAGAAACAAGAAGAAAAGAAAGATTAACAAAGAAAAGGAAATTACTTGCTTGATTGGGGGTAGAACACAAAAGATTTTTGGGTTACACAAAGAATAAAGAGATGTCTCATAAAATTAGGTTTAGAGCCTTTTATACTGATCCTAAAAGTAACCCTGGTTAACCCAACAAATCTGGGTTAAACCAGGAAAAACCAGGAGAGTCAACGTCGGTCAAAGATGGTCAATATTTTTGGGTTTCGGATTGGTCGTAGCGACCACCCTCCGGCCGCTGTGGCTGGCCGCTAGCGGACTCTTTTTTCCAGCTATGGTTGGCCGCTGGGATCGGAACATGCAGCGACTTGCTCCTGACTGCTGGACTTCGGCTGTTCCTGGTCGTTGTGGCCACGCAAACCCACAGCGACCCAGGTTTGGTCGCTGTAGCTGGCCGCTAGGTTGCACTCCGAGCTTTTCCATTGCCTTTTCTTCACTTCTGTCCTCTTTTCAGCTCCAATTGCTTCCAAATCCTCTCAGCTTCCATTTAAACCAAAAGAGATACCAAAGCACACATGCACCCTAAAATGCCTAAATGCAATGGAAAACAAAGAAAAAGAAGCTAAAAGACATGATCAAAAACCATGAAAATGCATGAGTATCAGAGACCGAACAATGTCGTGTTTCTCCCAAACCGACATCATCTCTTCGACACTTTCGTGGAGCCACTTCAGACCATCAGCCAGGCTAGGAAGAAGAGAACTACAGAGACTGCAGAACAGGAGGCTGATTCTGACAGCATCCCAACTCATGCCGACCCTCAGAGGCCACTCTATAGTGGTGCTCGATACCACTTCCAGCCTACCGCTGCTATTTCAGATGGCCCTCTTCGAGAGGCCCATACTCATATACGCCGACTTCAGCGCTGGACCAAGTGGCAGGACCGGACCATCGGGAAGCTGGTTGGCACGGTGCGAGGCTTGAAGAAGTTGGTGAAGAAGCTCCTGAAGGGGGCTAGCTCGAGCAGTGGTGCAGCACCTCAGCATGATCTGCAGAAGGTGGAGGCTTTTGAGCCTAGTACAGCGAGGAGGCACACTCACCATGGAGGCCACAGTCCAGCTACGACTTCAGAGATGCCCCGATCTTCTGCTTATGAGCGCCGCAGAGCCGCTCGACGATACATCCCAGCGCCACCTCCTGACTCCATCAACGAGTCACTCTCTCTAGGATATTCCGCAGAGTCTTCTCCTTCCACTCAGTTCTGAGGTACCTTTACACACCCCTTATACATATTTTTGATTTTGCTTGCATTCTCTTTTGTTTTGGTTTCTCTCTATCATTTGTTTCCCATCGAGATGGTGTGAGATAAGTTTGGGGGAGAGACCAGTTATTTGACTTTGTGTTTTCTTTTCTTTTCTTTTTTTGAGTCTGCATTTGCATTGTACATAGTTATGAACTTGTGAAAAAACCAAAAAAACCGAAAATTTTCAAAAAAAGCAAAATAAAATGCATTTAGGATCATATTTTCTTTCATTTTATGATTGAGTCTAGTTCCTCCATCATTTAGCTTTGCATTTGCATTCATATGCATAGGGAGCAATGATGAAATTTCTTTGTAGAGTGTTGTTACTTGAAATGAAATTGGTGCTCTAGTTAGTGGTTCTTTGATGCTTTTGATGCTGGTTAGAAAGTAAGGATGCACCATGTTTGGATCAATTGTTTTGATTTCCTTGGTTTAGCTGAAGCAAGTGTGAATTGTTTTCCATCCTATCTATTAGAACCTTAATCTTGACATTGAATTATCATACTTTTGCATTCTTGTTTTGAACTCATGGATACCATATACATATTTGGGCTACCTTTCTCCTTTTTGCCACTTTTTTGTTATCCCAAGTAGCTGATCCTCACCTTTAGGACAGTTTCTCCTCACCCTTAACCAATCCACCTTTCAAGCCAAAATATACTCTTGTGTGATTGTGAGGCCTCTTCTTTGATTGAACTTAGCATAAAGTGTTAGGTTTTGGAAGACAGGTTTAGGCTTTCATGTAGATCCAGCTCTCTCATTATAGAGCTTGGCATAGGCTTAGGATAGTTAGGGTGAAGGTTTAGATTTTGAGCTGAAAATTCAAGTGGTTTGTAAAGAGAAAAAAGTGGGAAATAGTTTGAATTGGTTGGCTGAGTGTTTAAGAAAGAAAGCTCTAAGTTGAAAGTGATTTAAAGTAATGTCTCTCTCTAAAAAAAAAGTATGAAAAGTGAATGAGCAAAAGAGCCCAAAGTGGCCAAATGAAAAGTAAAAAAAAAAAAGAGGAAAAGAAAGAGAGACCAGTGGAAAAGAGCTAAGTGTAATGATCCAAAGAGCCAATCCAATGACTATAAAAAGGTTGTAAAAAGGGTAGAATAGGAGAAGTTTTGGTTTGGGGTTTTTAGTATGATAAGGTATCACATTTGGGGCATCTGGGTAGATGAGAGTCTAGTCTTGTATGCACCACTTGTCTTTTACCTTTAGCATTATGTCAAAGTTCAATCCTTCTTGAGAGATCCTTTGTTTTGAAAAGAAGCCCTGTGATTGAGGTCATTTTTAGCTCAAAACCTTGTCCCTCATTCAAGTTTGCATAAGTGTGATCCATGGTTTGGAACTTAATGAATGTTAAAGGGTGGAATACTTGGAATGCTTGTGTTAGGTTGAGCTTTGGATTGAATTTCATATTGTGATGAGCATGGCTAACTCTTTTGGAGTAGATTAGCATCAACTGCATTTTAGAATCAAGAACTAGAACATCAATTTGATCTCTTTTGATGATACTCTTGGATTTGAGCTCCCACCTTTAAACCTCTCTCTCATTTTTCTCCTTAGCTTTGCTTGAGGGCAAGCAAATGATAAGTTTGGGGGAGTTGATGTTCTTGCATTTTCATGGTTTTTAATCTCATCTTTTAACCCCTTTTTGATATTTTCCATTGCATTTAGGCATATATAAAGGTTGCATTTGTGCATTGGTACCTTTTGCAGGTGTTATAATGGAGGTCGAGAGGATTTGGATGCATTTGGAACTGAACAGAGGGCAGAAGTGAAGATGAAGCAAATGAAGAAGTCGGACTGCACCTAGCGGCCACTCACAACGACCAAACATGGGTCGGTGTGAGTTTGCGAGACCACAGCTATCGAAAGAGGCCGAAGCCTAGCGACCAAGCCTAGCGATCAAACGGTTGTCGCTAGCGACGAGCCCAGCGGCCAGACTCCGGTCGTTACGGATCTGAGCCAAAAAAATGTTGACCGATTTTGACTTTCCTTTGTTTTTCTTGGGTTTTCTTAAACTAGTATAAAAGGTGCTAAACCTAATTTTTAGAGATCATCCTTTTATCTTATTTGTAAACTCAAAAACCTTTGTGTTCTTCTTCTTAATCTAAACAAGTTCTTCTTAGGATTTGTGTTTCTTTCATTTCTTTTTGTTTTAACTTGTTAATCTTGTGATTATACATCTATCCAATATGGGTTTATGTGTTTTCATGAAGATTAGTGAGTAGTTCTCAATGAGGTTCATAGATTAGGTAGATTTATTGTGAGTAAGGGGTGATCAAGGTTTGCTATTGTTTATTTGTTAGTTTCCTGCTTTTTTTACTGTTCTTAATGCTAGATTATGGGCAAAATATCTAATCTAGAGATTATGGTTTTTCATTCCTAGAAGGTAATTGACAAAATTCCTGAACCAAGTCATTTGAGTGCTTTGCATGCTAGCCAATGAGAGTTGATGCTAGAGTGTTTAGTTTGCATGATTACGCTAGTTTTTAATGCTTGTTTCTATGATTTGATCCAATGAGAGTTGAATATCAAATCTTGGTTGCTTAGAGTTAATGCATGAGAGTGTCTTGATTTACAAATTGTTTTTGCTTAGGATGGTTCTTACTTGTGTTTAGCACTCCTTGTTCCCCTCTTGATCACCTGAATATCACTGACCTATGTCCATTAGCCTAAGTCTTTAATTTAGTCTCTTTCCCCTGTTTTGCTTTAGTTTGTTTCCTTTTGCACTCTTGTCTCTTTGTTTCTTTTTCCTGTTTTCCTTAATAGGTTGTTAGAAGTACTCATTTAATCATCTTGTTTGCATTTAGATTAAGCATTCATCTGTATCTCAAGTTTGTTGATTTGTTCCCAAGTTGGTTTGATAACCTTTGTACTACAAGGAATTGTATAGACATTGAAAATCTGTTTATCATGGAGCCTTTAATTACTAGCATGGAGAGGCTCCACGTTATGCCGCAACAGGCAAGTGCTGAGACCATGAAGTGGATATGTTATACTGTATTCTGAATATGGAGGGAAAACATTTGGTTTCGATGGTCATTTCTATCCCATATCGTAGTGTTTAAATATATGATAGTATGTTGTAGCTATATTCGGAGGAGGTAATCAGAAAGGTGCACTGCGCTTGTATATTTTCCCCACGTCCTACATTTTCCTCAGTGAGGAAGATGATAAGACACTCATGGATAGAACTAAGTATTCAATAGAACGTGTAAAGACCGGGGATCCTAAGTGGTGATCCACCCTATGAGGATTATGGAGTTTACGCGCTCAAATTCATTGAATGTCTAATGCTGGGTGTTGAAATGGATTCTACACATCTCCACAATCCCCAATCCACCTCTAAGAACCCCGATCTTCACACGTTCTATCGAATACTTAGTTATATCCATGAGTAGCTTATCTTCTTCCTCACTGAGTAAATATAGGACGCGGGGAAATATACAAGCGAAAGGCATTGCCGCCTTCTTGATTACCTCCTCCAAAGCTTCAGCATATTGTCATATATTTTGACACTACGATATGGGATATAATTGACCATTGAAATCCAATGTTTTCCCTCGATATTCAGAATATAGTATAATGTATCCAGTTCATGGTCCCAGCGCTTGCTTTTTGCGGCATAACGTAGAGCCTCTCCATGCACAAGCCCTCAAACTTCCACCTTAACTATCCTAAGCATATGCCAAGCTCAATAACGAGAGAGTTGGATCTATATGAAAGCCTAGACCTGTCGTCCTAAACCTAACACTTTATGTTAAGCTCAATCAAAGAAAAGGCCTCACAATCACGTAAGAGTACTTTTGGCTTTAAAGAAAGATTGGTTAAGGGAGTGGCAAAACATGTTTCAAAGTTGGAGTTCAGCTACTTGGACTAAAAAGAGGGTGGTACAAAGGAGAAAGATAGTCTCAAGTATGTATATAGTATCCATGAGTCTATTCTACAATGCACAAGCACCATGATAATTCAAAGTCAATATTAATGTTCAAATTGATAGGATGAAATGCAATTCATATTTGCTTAAGCTAAACCAAGAAAATCAAGACAATTGATCCAAACATGGTGTTTCCTTACTTTCAAACCAGCATCAAATGCATCAAAGAACCACTAACTAGAGCACCAAATTCATCTCAAATGACAGCACTCTACAAGGAAATGTCATCAATGCTCCCTATGCACATGAGTGCAAATGCAAAGCTAAATGATAAGGGGACTAGAATCAATCTTAAAATGAAAGAAAATATGATCTTAAATGCATTTTTTGGATTTTTGAATTTCTTTTTTGAGTTTTTTGTTGAATTTTTTTTTTCAAGAGTTCATAACTATTTACAATGCAAATGCAGACTCAAAAGGAAGATAAACAAAACAGAACACAATGTCAAATAACTGGTCTCTCGCCCAAACTTATTTCACACCGTCTCGGTGGAAAACAAATCTGAAAGAGAAACCGGAAAAAGGAGAAAGAAAATTCAAGAAAAATCAAGAATATGTACAAATTATGTGTATTGGTACCTCAGAACTCAGGTGAAGGAGAAGATTCCGCAGAACCTCCTAAAGATAGTGACTCGTTGCTGGACTCGGGAGGTGGTGTTGTAATGTATCGTCGGGCTGCTCTTTGGCCCTCATAAGCCAAGCTTGTGGAGTCTCCAATCCCGCAGCTGGACAGTGGCCTCCGTGGTAAGAGTGCCTCCTCACTGTACCGGACTCATGAGTCTCCACCATCTGCTGAACCTGCTGTGATGCTTCACCTCTGCTCGAACTAGACCCCTTCAAGAGCTTCTTCACTTGTTTTTTCAAACCTCGGACCGTGCCAACCAACTTCCCAATGGTCTTATCTTGCCACTTGTTCCATTGATGAAGTCTGCGTATGTGTGTGTGGGCCTCTCGAAGTGGGCCATCCGGAATGTCAGGGGTGGTGGGCTGGAAATGGTGTCGCGCACTACCGTAGACTGGGTTCGGAGGTCTGTCATCAGCTGTGTCGCTGGTAAGAGCATCCTCCTGTGCTGCACTCTCTGAAGCTCTCTTCTTCTTGGCTTGGCTAATGGTCTGGAGTGGCTCCAAAGAAGAATCAAAGAGGTGATGTCGGTTTGGGAGAAACACGACATTGTTTGGTGATATAATGTCTGTAAGAGCCTGCTTGGGGAGAAGAATGAGACTATGCTGCTCTGACTGGTACAGGAACGAGTAGGCAAACTGGCGACGAAGTCTTCCATGTAGGAACTTGGCACTGGCCAAATAAGCTATATTAATCCTCTCTGCTGCTGCTGTCACTGGTCCCAGATCAATGTTCCTGGCTACTAAAATGGGTGTGATCAACCCACCAATACTCAGCTGTGGAGTGCGGTTTGTGTGTGTCCAAGCCCAGTCCTGATAGTACAGCAAACGTCCCATGAAGAAACCAAGGAGACCGAAGTCAGGGTTAACTCTCACCTTCATTCGGTTTTGGAGCCATGGTCTAACTCCCAATGCTAAAAGCCGCAGCTCTTCCTCGTTGACCCCTCCGGTCTCACGTCGAGCAAAGAGAGTATGGGAGAGGATCTTGCGAACATAGCGAATCGCGGGATGCCTGATGTGTGTGTTCTTGTTGCTGCCTGGCTGATACTCCAATGCAATGATCCTCCATAAGAAACAGGCAGTAGTCCCATCTCCGGGAGGCCTGATCATGAGGCCATCTCTCAATCCAAGAATAGCACTCAGCTCCTTGAAACCCATCCGATAAGTCTCTCCATGAACTGTGAAGGTAATATATCCATACCCTTCTTGTTTTGATGGGGGATCTCCATGCAGCTCAACATGCAAAGAGGCTAGAAACTGGCATGAAATCCCGGCGTAAAGTGAATAATCTGTGTCTAGAAGTCTGTCAAGCCCCCATCTCTCGGAGAATGAGCTGCACATCTTGCAACAGCCCAAGTTTCTGCAATGACACCCGGTCGGGGAACTGTGTCGGAGTCCATGTAATGTCCCTGAGAGTTTGTAGTAGCAGAGAATAAGTCGATGGTATCTGATCTCTGCCTCTCACCCTATTGATTCCTATCTTGCGAGGCTGTGTGACAAAGGTTGGCTCGGGCTCACTCTCAACTTCCTCTTGTGGTCTCCTGCTACTCTCAACAGCTATCCCCTTGCCTTTCATACTGCTCTCAACAGCTGTCTCCTTGCCTTTCCTACTGCTCTCAATAGCTATCCTCTTGCCTTTCCCTTGTCCTTCTCGAACTGATTGACTTCTAAGTGTTCTTGCTTGCACTCCTTGAACTGGCACTGCTTGAGATGGACCCTAATGACCAAGAAAAGACCACCTTCACCTGCCCTTATGGCACATTTGCATATAGGATAATGTCATTTGGACTTTGCAATGCTCCTGCTACTTTCCAAAGATGCATGATGTTAATATTTTCTGATCTAACTAAGCATATCATGGAAGTCTTCATGGATGGTTTTTCTGTATATGGCTCCTCTTTCTCTGCTTGTTTGTCAAACTTGTGCAAGGTTCTTAAGAGATATGAGGAGACAAGCTTGGTGCTGAATTAGGAAAAATGCCACTTCATGGTGAAGCAATAAATTGTTCTGGGTCACAAGATTTCAGAACAAGGCATTGTGGTTGATAAGGCAAAGATAGAGGTCATGGTCAGTCTAGAGCCTCCCACTAATGTCAAGAAGCTTCCGACCGCTACAACGGATCTGTGCCCAAAAATGTTAACCAAACTTTGACTTTCTCTGTTTTTCTTGGGTTGACCCAAGGTTGTTGGGTTGACCCGGATTTCTTTTTAGTCTAGTATAAAAAGGTTATAAACCTAATTTAGAGACCATCTTTTTATCTTTTGTGCAAACCTAAAAAACTTTGAGTATTTTTCTTAATCTAAGACAAGTTCTTCATTTCTTTTGTTAATTTTTCTTTCCTTTTTGTTTAATCTTGTGATTATGTGTTGGGGTCAAAATCCCCTCCTCGGAGATTGATAAGACAAAAGGCCGGATCAACGGTTGAACATTTCATATTCTGGCAGCAAGCCCACGAAATGAGACCAAACGCCTGCACGGGTCAAGCTCTTGGCTTAACCGGTCGCAGATGAACTGAACGGGTAGTGACCATTTGTACTCTTTCCTTATCCTTGGTTTTATCCCAAAGGGTTTTCCGGGAAAAGTTTTAACGAGTCAAATTGGCTCACTAATCCTAAACCCGTCCACGAGCTGATCAAATTGCTCCGACCAAATGCCCGTCGGGCCAAGCTCTTGGCGTCCGGTCCGACGGATGAACTGAACCCTCTAATAGCCTCTCAAGACGAATCTCTGCATATCTTCCCGGTATGGCGCATTCATCAAGCCGAGACATGGGCTACGACCAGACCTCACCCTCTCGGACCGACCCCGGAAGCCATTTCCAGATTAATGGGCCTCAGCCCATTAGTTCCCGAAGAAACATCGCGCCATTTGAAGACGGATTTCACGCTGTTTAAAACATGGAAAAACATCAAGGAGTTTACTTAAAATAAACCGGAGTCAAGACCTTAACCAAAGAAGATCGGACCAGAAGATTAAAAAGACAAGTTGGGCCAAAACAAGACGAACGGGCCGTGACGGAAGAGAGGCGACAGGTCGGTGGCCCATCATGCTATTGGCGGCTGGGAAAGGGATTTTTACAACGTCCCACATTGCTTAGATTATTCTTTGAGACCCCAGGCTCTCTCATATAAATAGACCCCCTTGTATTCACTTTCAGATCATCCTAACTCAAGTGCAAGAGCTTTCGAGATATAAGACAATAAGCTTTCTCGAATATTTTTGTACTTAGAGAATTATTAATAAAATCATCTTTCTCATCTTTTTACTTTTTTGCCCTTTGGTTCTTGTTTAATAGAAATTTCGGAGCCCCGCGAAATATAAATTTTGACAATGTGAGTTTCGGTTCTCACAGTTTGGCGCCGTCTGTGGGGACATCGAAATATTCTTTATTCAAGAACAGCAGGAGGCTATGACCGCCGGAGGAAGAACCGACGATCTCAGCAATCAACCGACCGGAGGAGCGGCAAGAGCCAGCACGACCGCTGCAGGAACATCTGCGACTGGGGCAGCCGCACCCAGAGCCGTCATCGCTCCACAACCCCGGTTCGCGATGCCCACCGGAGGACCCATCATAAGAGAAGCGGCCCGCTCCGGCCCAACCGACCTAGTCGGAGATATCACGGCGATCGGAGACCTGAGAAACATGATAGCGAGATTAGCAGAACGACAAGATATACAAGCAAGAACGACGGCACAAGAAATAACGGCCATCCGAGAACTGGCGCAAAGTTCTCAACCGAGAAGACGCCTCCGCTTTTCACCGCTAACAAGCATCCCCGAAGGACAGAATCCCGGAGAGCAAACTCCCGTCGAGACAAGAGCGGAACTATCGGCACCACCGCCATTACAGCGGAAGAGCACGACAAGACAAACAACCGAGCAACCCGTCTCGACGACGACCGACGAAGAAGTCGCACTCGAGGCTAGCGGCCGCGACGAAGATGAAACGGACGAAGAAGAAAGAAACCTCACTGAAGAAGAAGAAAATATCCTCTTGGTAAACCAGCGGATAAGAGCAGACGAGCAAGAGAGAACCGGCCGGAGGAATCGATCCGCTAGCCGGAAAAGCGAAATAGACGAGCTACGCGCCCAAATGGAGCTAACGGCGAGCCAAATAAGAGAAATGAGATCTCAAGTCCACAAAGCGACCAGTGCGTCTCCCGAGATCGACCGAATTTTGGAGGAAACTCAGAAGATTCCTTTCACATCAAGAATCACGAGCATGAGACTCTCCGACCCCGGCAAACTCAAAATCCCGTTCTACGAGGGAACGACGGATCCGAAAGCACACATGAAGGCCTTCCACATCGCAACAAGTCGGACTAAATTCAAGCCCGAGGAAAAAGACGCTGGCTTCTGCCTCTTGTTCGTCGAACACTTGAAAGGAGCAGCCTTATCGTGGTTCTCGCGATTGGAGAGAGACTCGATCGACAATTTCGATCAGTTATCCGCGGCCTTCTTAAAGCATTATTCGCTTTTCATAAGCCGCTCAACATCTGACGCAGACCTTTACTCGTTGTCGCAAGGACCCGAAGAGAGCCTTTGAGAGTTTATCGAGAGGTTCAAAGTCATCGTGTCAAAGATCGATGGTCTAAGCGATAACGCCGCAATAAACGCCCTAAGGAAGTCTCTGTCGTACGCCTCCAGCTTCCGGAAGGAGATCACTATCAACCCACCGGTCACCATTCAAGACGCTCTCCACCGCGCCTCGAACTTCGTAATTCACGAAGAGGACATGAAAGCCCTGGCCAAAAGGCACCAGCCGCAGAAAATGTCTAAAAGCCCGGCGCAGCCCGCGAATATCCCGACGGAAAGAAGAAGCAAACGCAATGGCAGAGACGAGGAGCCCGAAGCAAGCGGAGCACATAACTACCAGATAAACACGAGATACCCGTTCGATGGACGCGGCAGAGGATCAACGCCCACCTGGGCTCGGATGGGCTACGACGAGAATGCTTACTGCACTTACCACCGAGCCAGGGGACACTCAACCGAACACTGCAGGACAATTGGGAGAAGACTCGCAGCTAAGCTGCTCGCCGGAGAACTCGGAAAAGAGATAACCCTAGAGAGTCTCGGATTACCCGAAAAAGATACCGAAGTCCAGGCAGAGAGACTTAACCAGGAGCATCCCGAGAAGCCTCTGGAAGAAGCACCCAAACGAGGGAGAAGGCCGAACGGAGACAACCAAGTCGGGAACCGGAGAAGGATCCACATGATAATCGGGGGATCCCAATACTGCAAAGACATGGTGGCCTCGATAAAAGCTTTCCTCAGGAGAGGAGACAAGGAGTCAAACCCGAGAACCCCGAGAACCCCGACGGCCGGGAATGATGACCGGATCGCCTTCACCGAAGACGACGCCGAAGGGCTCGATCATCCCCACGACGATCCCCTGGTCGTAGAACTAGACATTAACGACTACGACGTATCAAGGGTACTAATCGACACCGGAAGCTCGGTAGACGTCATTGATACACGAGTTTTAAACCCTTATTTCCTACTGCAAGTGCACATCATACGAAGTAGTATTTAGGGGTCGATCCCACGAAGACCAGTTTTCACACTTTGACTAAATGAGCTAAATTGAGAGCTAAGACAATTCAATATGTTTTTGGTTTTTGTAACTATCTAATAATAAAAGCGAAATTGGTATTAAGAGATAATATTAAACAAGCGTTAGGTCAAGGAATATCGCAGGAGATTCAGAGCAGAGGATCAAACAACTATTCAGGCACTGATTAAGCACAAGTCTAGAACTCAAACATAAAGATTATATCAATCCACTGTCGTGGTATCAATAACTTTGTCTAGCGACCTAGAAATCCTAACTGTCGTTGGTACTAGAAATCGCAAACAAGCATTAAGGATAGGTTCGATTTGTTCACAATTCTCCACTACATCTACTGTCGTTGGTAATGAATAAATTGCTCACCAATGTTTATTCTAGCAACCTAGCAACTGTCGTTGTCTAAATTAACCTAATATCATAAAATCAAATGATCAATTTGATCTAAGCATTAAGAACAACAAAGGTGAAGACATCGATTTGAATAACCTATTTGTGTTTAAAACCCTAAAGCTCATGAATTCCTTTGACAAACCTCAACCTAACTAAGAGATCTACTCAGACATAATTAAAGAAGAAGATAACAACGAGATTATAAAGTTCATCATAAAAACTTGAATATATAACATAAGCTGGATATAAACTTATAAGAACTTAATTAAAGCATAAGCATAAATATAAGAACTGAAAGTAAAACTTTAAAGCATAAGCATAAATATAAGAACTGAAAGTAAAACTTAAAGCATAAGCATAAATGTATAAAGCTTAAAAGAAACTAAATAAAACTTAATAAAAGCATAAACATAAAACTTAAAACTGAAGAGAGAGCAATGTTTAGAAGCTAGAGAAGAGAGGAGGAAGAAGAAGGTGTTTTTTTAACATCAAGAGTGAGTTCTATATATAGGCTAAGGTGAGGGAAGTAGGTGAGACGGGGAACGGTCGTTCTAGGTGGAGAACGATCGTTCCCCATGGTCGATCCGTAGTAGGTGAGATGCGGTGTCGGGGAACGATCGTTCCGGAGAACAGAACGGTCGTTCTCTTGGGTTTTTGTCGGCAGAGTTGGTGAAGAGGGGAACGACCACATGGGAGAGAACGGTAGATCTCCTTGGTGTGTCGGCATGGTTGGTGAAGAGGGGAACGATCGTTCCTTGGAGGGAACGATCGTTCTGGTGGTCGTTCTGCCCCAAGAACGGTCGTTCTGCTCAGTTGATCCTTTCTTGTGTTTTCCACGTCAACTCGACTCGAATATGTCCGTAAATGCCAAACTCCTCCGGAACTCCATAAAAATCTGTAAAAGACTCAAAACCATAGAAAAGACTCGAAAAACCAACGAAAGATGCAAATCAAAACTCAAACCGAATACTAAAAACGAATCAAAATACGTTAAAAACACATAATATCAACTCTCCCCAACTAAAACCTTTGCTTGTCCCCAAGCAAAACCAGATATTTTACAAAGAGGAGAGGTTTGAGAAACGTGTGAAACACGTAAAACTTATCGGACCATACTCTAAATCAATTGCCCGTAAACCGCATTCGCAAGGTTCGGATCAAACCGTACTTCATTGTACTTCTCCATAACCGTAGTAAATAAGTGAAATCTCATGATCAAGCAGAACTCAATATTTAACATTCATTATCAAATGCGTGTACTCTCACAAAGGGAATATCTAACATGTTATGGTCTAGGTATCAAGGTTGGTATTTGGTGGCTCAAGTGTTTCGGTTTCTTTTAGCAGTATAAAGGATGCAAATCATTATGCAAAATCACCGTGAGACACAAACCAATTAGGAGGTACACAACTCTCCTTAACTCTAATCTTTCTACCCTTATTTAACAAAGTCACAAACAAGAACATGATTTCTTTTAACGTTTCATGAAATTTAAAGATATTACCTTGACGACTTTCCCGGTTCCTTCTGTTTTATTATTATTATTTTTTTTTTTTATTCTCTTTTTCGTTTTCTTTTTCTTTCTTTTTTTTTTTTTATATCGGAGAATGGAACCGGTTAGTCTCTAAGATCTGCATCAAAAGAATTTTAACAATGTAAGCTTATTTCTTGAATGTGAATAAAATCTTCTACCCTTTTAAAATTTCAACCTCTTTTGACACGAAAATTTTCAATGAATATATTCAAAGAGAGAGATCACATTTCTAGACACATCCCATGAGTTTAATCAGAAAGAGACCACCTATTCTAGACAAAGTCCTAAAGAAAAGTTGTATCGGTCCGTATACTCCATAGTTTTTGCACATGAATGCAAATGACAGTAAACGAAAATAAGTGGGTTTCAACATGGAAATGGTAAGGGTGTGGTACTAGACTAAGGATAAGTCTAGCCATTTGGAGTTTAGCAAAGATTGGTAAAAATGATGCAAAGAAAACTCCAAATGTAAAATCCAATACATGATTATCAACCCCCTAAGTGAGATAAATTAAGTCCATATTAAGTTCTGATGATTCGATTAAGTTCAGATGATTTGAGAAATTCACTAAATGATCAAGTTATGGATTTTTCTGCGTTTCCAAACTATCCTCAAACAATGCTAAGCAGTCGTAAGGCAATGACATCGAACATGTTGCAATTCCAAAAAGTTAACAAATTTCACACAGTGTTTTGACTCGATAATTTTTTTTTTTTTTTTTTTTTTTTTTTTTTTATAAAAACACACCGAAAAATATAAGAAATAAACATCCACAAAACACACCGTTAGTACACAAATGAATCCCTCCCCCAGACTTGTTTTTAACCGTCCCGGTTAAAACAAAACTGAAAGAGAAACCCGTAAAATAAAAGTGTCATAAAATAAAAATGGATATAGCAAGGGTGATAGAAATAACCACAAGTTCTTGTTAGGAACGATCGGTCTCTTCGCTCCCAGCAGAGCGGTTTCTCGAATGCTTAATAAAAGCCTGCAAAAACAATCTCAAACAAAACAAGAAACGTAAATAGAACAAGAACAAAAAAAAACTTCACGCTATTTACATGTTACCTGGTGGGTTGCCTCCCACGAAAGCGCTTGTTTTACGTCGCTAAGCTTGACGTGGAGAGTTGATTATGCTTGAGGTGGGTCGCTTAAAGGAAAGGATTCCCCTTGTGTGATGGTTGAATCAGCGAGGTACGGTTTCAAACGCTGACCATTGACAACGAATTCTCTCCCCTTTTCATCCAGCAGTACCACAACTCCATAGGTCGGACTTCCTTGATTGCAAAAGGCCCAGACCATCTTGATCGTAACTTCCCGGGAAACAGCTTCAGCCGAGAGTTGAAGAGTAGAACTTGGTCGTTGGGAACGAAGTTGCGAGCCAGTATGCGCTTGTCGTGGTATGCCTTGGTTCGCTCCTTGTAAATCTTCGATTTCTCGTATGCGAGATGCCTAATCTCCTGGAGCTCGTGTAGCTGCATCATGCGCCTTTCTGAAGCTGGTTTGATGTCATAGTTGAGCAGCTTGACAGCCCATGCGGCTTTGAATTCGAGCTCAACGGGGAGGTGACAGGCATTGCCGTAAACAAGGTGGAAAGGAGTGGTCCCGAGAGGCGTTTTGTAGGCGGTCCTGTAAGCCCATAGAGCGTCGTCTAGCTTGGAAGCCCAGTCCTTCCGAGTTGTGCTCACAGTCTTTTGAAGGATGCTCTTGATTTCCCAGTTAGATATCTCAACTTGCCCACTTGTTTGCGGATGGTAAGGCGTTGCGACCTTGTGCTTTACACCGTTCTTGCGCAATAGATTCTCGAAAATCTTGTTGATGAAGTGAGAGCCTCCATCGCTGATGACAACGCGCGGAACACCAAACCTCGGGAAAATGATAGATTTGAACATCTTGATCACCACCTTTGCATCGTTCGTGGGACTCGCCAATGCCTCAACCCATTTAGACACATAGTCAACAGCCACGAGTATGTACTCATTCCCGAAAGAAGATGGGAATGGTCCCATAAAATCAATCCCCCATACATCAAAGACCTCCACTTCGAGAATGAAGTTCTGTGGCATCTCATTGCGCTTGCTGATGTTGCCCTGTCGCTTGCATGAATCACATCTAGAGATAAAGCGCTGAGCATCTTTAAACATTGTCGGCCACCAATATCCAGCTTGCAGAACCTTGGAGACCGTCTTGAAAGTAGCGAAGTGTCTGGCATAGGAAGAGCCATGACAGTGAAACAGAATCTCTGGTATCTCCTCCTCAGCCACGCAACGTCTGAATACTCCATCTGGGCAATGCTTGTACAGGTATGGCTCATCCCAGAAGTAATGGCGAATATCCTTTAGGAATTTCTTCCTTTTGTTGCCCACAAAACCGTGAGGTTCTAGATCAGCAGCTAGGAAATTTGCAATCTCACCAAACCAAGGAATCTGAGGATGTTGGCTGCTTTCGGTTTGGTTGCAGAATTCGGACTGAGCTGGTGCTCGCTGGGTTGGAGCATGTGCTTCCTCGATTTGGAATGTTCCGATCGAGTAAATCTGTTCTTCAGGGAGGCTGTCGTTGAGTGGAACTTCTTCATCAATCCTCATCCTAGATAAATGGTCGGCAGCTCCATTATCTATTCCCTTCTTGTCTTTGATTTCCAGGTCGAATTCTTGAAGTAGGAGAATCCACCTAAGTAGCCGTGGCTTAGCGTCTTTCTTGGTCAGCAGATACTTGAGCGCTGCATGATCAGTATGAACTATAACCTTTGATCCAACGAGATAGGACCGAAACTTCTCAAAGGCGAAAACGATGGCCAGAAGCTCCTTTTCTGTCGTAGCATACTTGCACTGAGCATCATCCAATGTGCGACTGGCGTAGTAGATAACGTGGAGCTTCTTGTCTTTCCTCTGGCCGAGAACTGCACCAACAGCATAGTCGCTAGCATCCGTCATAACCTCGAAAGGTAGGCTCCAATCTGGTGGTTGTACAATGGGTGTGCTGACCAATGCTCCTTTGATCGTATGAAAAGCCTCAAGACAGTCGCTATCAAATTCAAACTTCACCTCCTTGCATAACAGCCTCGTGAGGGGTCTAGCTATCTTTGAAAAATCCTTGATGAACCTGCGATAGAAGCCTGCATGCCCCAGAAAGCTGCGGATCCCCTTGACAGAAGTAGGTGGTTGTAGGTTCATCATAACCTCGATCTTAGCTTTATCCACTTCGATGCCATCTTCTGATATGCGATGCCCAAGTACAATCCCGTTCCTGACCATGAAGTGACATTTCTCCCAATTTAGAACTAGGTGTTTTTCCTCACATCGCTGAAGTACCCTGCATAGATTAGATAAACAGTGAGAGAAAGAGTCTCCATACACCGAGAAGTCATCCATGAACACCTCCATTATGTCTTCGATCAAGTCAGAAAAAATGGACATCACGCATCGCTGGAAAGTTGCCGGAGCATTGCACAATCCGAACAGCATGCGCCGGTAAGCGAATGTGCCATAAGGACATGTGAATGTTGTCATCTCCTGGTCGTCCGGATGGATGGGAATCTGAAAGAAACCTGAATAACCATCTAAAAAACAGTAGTATGGATGGTTAGCAAGTCTTTCAAGCATCTGATCAATATAGGGCAAAGGGAAATGATCCTTTCGAGTTGCAGCATTCAGTTTACGATAATCTATGCACATTCTATGGCCCGTTATGGTCCTAGTCGGTATCAGTTCATTCCTATCATTTTTTATTACAGTGATTCCTCCTTTCTTAGGAACTACATGAACTGGACTAACCCAGTACTATCAGAATAGCATATATTACACCGGCTTCTAGAAGTTTCATTATCTCCTTTTTAACAACATCTTTCAGATTCGGATTCAACCTCCTTTGATGTTCTATAGAACTCATTGATTCATTTTCTAGATGTATCCTATGCATGCAAAGATCAGGGGAGATTCCAGTGATACCATCAAGTGAATACCCTATAGCCTTCTATACTTCCTAAGTTCGCATAAGAGTAAAGCTACTTCCACATTATTCAAATCAGCATTCACAATCACCGGGTAAGTAGAGTTTGTTCCAAGGAATGCGTACCTGAGCCCGGCTGGAAGAGTTTTGAGCTCCAGTTTGGGTGCTTTCAATTCGCTCCAAGGGCTGTCTATCGGGTCAAGTGGCGGAGCAGGTGCTCGTGGGTTGGAGCGGGTGCTCCGTCTGTTTTTGCCGAGTTCTCCTCATCATCTAGGCTCGTGTATGCTACCATTTGCTCAATTCTTTGGCTGGAATCTAGCATCTTGGCAAAGCTGTCGGCATCCTCGCTCAGGAAACCATGCTCTCTTTCAGCTAGAGTTAGGGCGGTTTCAAGAGGATCCGGGCACAGAAGCTCTTCAGCTGCCTCATCATACACATCATCCACGCCTTCCACAGTGAAGGTCTGTCCATCCATCATCGGTTTCTTCAACAATTTATCCATCTCGAATGACATAACCATGTCGCCTAGCTGAAGGTCAATCACTCCATTCTGTACATCGATTATTGCGCCAGCTGTGCATAAGAATGGCCGACCAAGAATCAGAGGGTCTTTCGGTTCTTCTTCAAGCTCTAGAACCACGAAATCAGCTGGGATGAGTGTGTCTCCAATTCGCACATGAAGATCCTCTAACATACCCACCGGAAGCTTTGTTGATCTGTCTGCGAAGACCAATGAGATGCGCGTGGGTTTGAAATTGGTGAACCCTAACCGTTTTGCCACAGAGTATGGCATAAGGTTGACACTGGAACCGAGATCGCACAGAGAGCATGCAAATGTCATGAGGCCGATCTTGACTGATAAGACGAATCGGCCGGGATCGCTTCTCTTCTTAAGGACCTTGTTCTGCAGAACAGCACTGCATTCTTTGGAGACTACCATCACGTTTTCCTCCTCAGATACTTTTCCGGAGACAAGAGTTTTCACATACCGTTTGAGAGCCGGTATCATCTGAACGGCATCCGTGAGAGGCAGCTTCACGGTTAGGTCTCTGAGCATCTCTCTGCATTTAGCATCCTCTAAATCTTTGCGAGACTTCTTAGGAGGTACAGGGTATGGGACCTTGGGTTTGTACACCCTTGCTTCCGTATTGCTGGCCGAAGTTGTTGGAGTTTCTTGGCTGAGCATGTGCTCGGTTGACGGGCCAGGGTGCTCGGTTGTCGCTTCCTTTCCTTTTTCCGATCCGGCGATTGTTTCCGAGTTCAATGTTTTCCCGCTCCTTAGCTCGACGGCGTTGACAAACTCCTTCCTAGGTGCTTCAGCTTTTCCAGGCAGAGTCCCTGGTGTTCTTTTTATAGACTCGGCAGTTTGTGCAATCTGAACATCTAGTTGCTTCATGTGGGTCCATACAGCCTCATACTTCCCATTAAGATCAGCATACATAGTGTCAACTTTGGAGTTGATTTCTGCTGCCGCCTTTTGTTGACTCGCCATCAACTGCTGCATCATGTTCTTCAGCTCGTCTTGGGAGCCGGTTGCTGAAGATGAAGGTTGCGGATTTGTGAAAGGCTGGGGCTGCGAGTTTGTGAAAGGGTGCCTTGGCTGATTCCCTCCTTGGAAACGGTTCTGATTAGGAACGAATGGCCGGTTCTGGTAGTTGTTGGAGTAGTTCTTCTGAAAACCCATCTGTGGCTGATTTCCTTGCTTAGGATAAACTTGATCCTGCAGATTCTCCACATTGGTGCTCCTATAGGACAGGTTCGGATGAGTGTTGAAGCCTTGGTTGTTGAAACCGCGGTTCTGCCCGAAACTTTGTCCCGTCACATAATTCACCTCCATCTGATCATTCCCGGTTTCTTCCTCATAGGCTTGAGCGATAGGTGCTTCCCCAGTCTCGTCCACAAAGTGGACTGACTTCTGGTTCTTTTTTAGCAAAAGGTTAACCATGGCCGCGAGCTCATCAATCTTCTTGGACTCCACACTGTTGACCTTCTTTCTGTCGTACTCCGGGCTTTTGTTGCTGGAACTTGCGGCTAGGTTCTCGATCAGCTCCAGAGCTCCTTCCTTTGACTTAGTGTAGAAGTCACCGTTACTAGCTGCATTCAGGGCGTTTCTGTAGTCCCAGTCTACTCCGTCATAGAAGGTGCTGAGCAGCTGCTCATCACTAAACCCGTGGTGAGGGCACTCGCGTTTGTACTCCTTAACCGCTCCCATGCTTCATTGAAGGATTCGCCGGACTGTTTTCGAATGAGGAGATCTTGTTCCTCAAGGCTGCGGTCTTGGATTTCGTGTAGAACTTATCCAAGAAGGCTGATCTTGCATCAGCCCAAGTCGGTAGAGAGCGTGGTGGCAAAGATTTTAACCACTGTGATGCTTTTCCCGCAAGAGAGAAATGGAAAAGCTTGCACTTCAAAAAATCTGGGGGCACACCATTGGAGCTAGTTGTGCTACAGATCTCTTCAAAGTTCTCGATGTGATCCATCGGAATCTCAGCAGGCAGACCGTGGAACAGGTGTTGCTTCACGAGGGCGATCATTTGAGACTTGATCTCGTAATCTTGCCTCTGGATGGTCGGGGTAACGATCGCAGATCGATCTTGGTAGTATGCGTGAGCCGCATCTTTGTCCCCGAAGGCAGGTTGTGCAACGAGTTGCCTCTCTTGTTGCAAACGAAGCTGCTCCATGGCTGTCTGAAGTTGTAGCAGCTGAGCTGCGATGTCTATTTGTCCGCGCATCTCTGAGTTGGCGGTGTCAGACGTTTCTGCTTCTTTGACGGGTGTGTTGCGTCTTTTGTTTCCTCGTTCTATCCTTGCTAGCTCGTCGTTTGTCAAGCTAAGAAGGTCTTTGTTGTTTTTGCTCCTCGTGCTCCTTGTGGACTTGCACCTGAAACACAAAAACAAAGAAGAAGAGAAAACAGTTCAGTAAAGTTCTTAGTCTAGTAATTCAGCCGTAAACCAAAGGTGAATATTTGGTCCCCGGCAACGGCGCCAAAAACTTGATACACGAGTTTTAAACTCTTATTTCCTACTGCAAGTGCACAGCATACGAAGTAGTATTTAGGGGTCGATCCCACGAAGACCAGTTTTCACACTTTGACTAAATGAGCTAAATTAAGAGCTAAGACAATTCAATATGTTTTTGGTTTTTGTAACTATCTAATAATAAAAGCGAAATTGGTATTAAGAGATAATATTAAACAAGCGTTAGGTCAAGGAATATCGCAGGAGATTCAGAGCAGAGGATCAAACAACTATTCAGGCACTGATTAAGCACAAGTCTATAACTCAAACATAAAGATAATATCAATCCACTGTCGTGGTATCAATAACTTTGTCTAGCGACCTAGAAATCCTAACTGTCGTTGGTACTAGAAATCGCAAACAAGCATTAAGGATAGGTTCGATTTGTTCACAATTCTCCACTACATCTACTGTCGTAGGTAATGAATAAATTTCTCACCAATGTTTATTCTAGCAACCTAGCAACTGTCGTTGTCTAAATTAACCTAATATCATAAAATCAAATGATCAATTTGATCTAAGCATTAAGAACAACAAAGGTGAAGACATCGATTTGAATAACCTATTTGTAAACTTTAACCCTAAAGCTCATGAATTCCTTTGACAAACCTCAACCTAACTAAGAGATCTACTCAGACATAATTAAAGAAGAAGATAACAACGAGATTATAAAGTTCATCATAAAAACTTGAATATATAACATAAGCTGGATATAAACTTATAAGAACTTAATTAAAGCATAAGCATAAATATAAGAACTGAAAGTAAAACTTTAAAGCATAAGCATAAATATAAGAACTGAAAGTAAAACTTAAAGCATAAGCATAAATGTATAAAGCTTAAAAGAAACTAAATAAAACTTAATAAAAGCATAAACATAAAACTTAAAACTGAAGAGAGAGCAATGTTTAGAAGCTAGAGAAGAGAGGAGGAAGAAGAAGGTGTTTTTTTAACATCAAGAGTGAGTTCTATATATAGGCCAAGGTGAGGGAAGTAGGTGAGACGGGGAACGGTCGTTCTAGGTGGATAACGATGGTTCCCCATGGTCGACCCGTAGTAGGTGAGATGCGGTGTCGGGGAACGATCGTTCCGGAGAAGAGAACGGTCGTTCTCTTGGGTTTTTGTCGGCAGAGTTGGTGAAGAGGGGAACGACCACATGGGAGAGAACGGTCGATCTCCTTGGTGTGTCGGCATGGTTGGTGAAGAGGGGAACGATCGTTCCTTGGAGGGAACGATCGTTCTGGTTGGTCGTTCTGCCCCAAGAACGGTCGTTCTGCTCAGTTGATCCTTTCTCGTGTTTTCCACGTCAACTCGACTCGAATATGTCCGTAAACGCCAAACTCCTCTGGAACTCAATAAAATATGTAAAAGACTCAAAACCATAGAAAAGACTCGAAAAACCAACGAAAGATGCAAATCAAAACTCAAACCGAATACTAAAAACGAATCAAAATACGTTAAAAACACATAATATCAGTCATATTCCGGGAGACGCTCCGAAGAATGAACGTGGATCTATCAGAAGTGAAATCAAACCCCAGATCGCTCACTGGATTTTCCGGAGAAGTCACTATGACCGATGGGACGATCCAACTCCCGGTCCACGTCGGCGGGATTACGAAGGTCGTAAATTTCGCGGTGGCTAATCACCCCACAATCTACAACGTCATCATGGGGACCCCGTGGATCAACTCGATGCGAGTAATCCTGTCAACTTACCATCTTTTTCTGAAGTTTCCGACCCCCAACGGAATCAAGACTGTCTGGGGAAACCAAAAGGAAGCCCGGATTTGTTTCCTCGCAGAACACAAACTCCGAAACCCGATGGTCCCGCAAAGAGAAAACCCGAAACGGAAGAAAGAAGAAGAAGACACGAAGGGCGGAAATAAAACGAGCAGAACGGATCAGTTCGAGAGAACGGAGCTCGAACCCACAGAAGACAAAGACGGGCAAGGACTGGCAACCGCCGAGAAGAAGACATCCAAGATCGCTTAGTACAAAATGGTCAATTCCGTATTCTATAAAGCAGAGGCGCACACCAAAAAACAAAAAACAAAAAAAAACAGAACTATGGTTGACTTGATCCCTTCTCACAAAGGGTACGTAGGCAGCTCGCCTAAAAAACGAGTTCAGTTGTCCCTCAAAAAAAAAAGAGAGGGGGAGTGGGTCCGTATATACATACTCCCAAAGAAATTCTCGCAAAAAAGGGGTAAAAAGGTCAAAACATGAAACCTTAAATCCCATATTCCCGGACGAGATCATCCGTTGCTGGCCACAATGAGACTTCTTTGTTCGAGAAATCGCCTCTCGGCACACATCACCTCTCGGCACACATCGCCTCTTGGCATACGTATCAACCGCCCATTGCTGATCACAACAGGGTGACTTAACCATGGTTCTTTAACATCCCGCAGTGGATAAACTTAGCGCACTATATAAATTTCCGGACAACATCCGAACGACGTGACCTGACATCCCGCGATCCTGCAGGGAGCGTCGCAGACGATGTTCTTTTAAGCTTATCTTCAGGAGCATTTCGCATAGGCAAATAGTGCGAGGTGTAAACCGCGAAATAAGCTCGTAAACCCAGTAAAACGCCTGACATGGAAAGCTGGTCATGAACATCTCCGAACGCAGTATCAAACCGGCTCCGATACGAGATTCTAAACGCGTTCAGTCGAGAGAGGAATTTAAACGTGTAACTCCTTGACACCAAAACACAAGCCCAGGAAAACATCTCAACCTGGCCAAAAGTTCGAGTGTCCGGAAAAATTCTCCAACTCAGCAACGCCTCTTGGCAAGCTATACAACGCAAACGCCTCTTGGCAAGCTATACAACGCAAAAGCCTCTTGGCAAGCGACAAACAACGCAAACGCCTCTTGGCAAGCGACAAACAAAGCAAACGCCTCTCGGCAAGCTAAACAACATAAACGCCCCTCGGCAAACGCCTCTTGGCAAGCTATACAGAACATCGCCTCTTGGGCCAATATCAATATCGCCTCTGGGCAAGCGGACCAGTCGCCTATCTCGTTCGGAGGTTAGGCCTGGCATCCTTCGTCAAACAAGAAACGCTAAGCAGGAAAAGAAAAAGCCTCGTAAACGGTTCAAAACCTTTTCATTAATCTCAGAAGCAAAAAGGCTCATTCGGCCCACAAGCAAAGCCAGACGATACAAGGATTCAAAAAAAAAAAGAAGACAAAACAAAAGCAAAAATCCAGAAAACAAAAAACGAAGATCAAGACTCTGGGCCAAACGCCTTAACCACAGCAAGGTCCGCGATCCCGGGAACGTCCTCATTGGATCCGGCCGGATCAAAAACTACGATCAACCCGGCCTCCTCCTCAAGCGAGCAAGGCTCGAGAAGCGGAACGGTCGGATCACTGGAAAGAGGAACCAACTGAGAGTCGATCTTCTCCCGAACCAGGGCAATCATGTCATCAAACCGGCTATCAGCGCCATCAAAGCGAGCTTTCCATTTCAAGAGCTTGGCCTTCTCTCGGTCTAAGTCAGGAAGTTCGCCACCTTGAATCAACGCAATCAACTCGAGATTTCCCACAATCTGAGACGAATTCACCTCTTCAACCCTGGCTTCGGATAGAGAATCGAGAGTTCCTGTTAACTCTCTCAAGAAGACCGGAAGCTCGGCAGAACAAGCCTTGCAACCGTGAGCATCACGCGAGGCCCTGGCAGTCACGAGCTGGCCCGCTAAATCCTTCAGTTCCTCGGACTGACGAGAAACCTTAACCTCCAGGCGAACAGACATACACACGGCTCTCTCCTTTTCAGCTTGCAAATCCGAGACTTGTCTCTCGAGCAACTTGATCTGCCGCGAGCTCGACGACTCAAGAACTTCAAGCTTCCTCCTCACCGAGCGAACATTCTCTTCAGCGCATTTGCGAACCCCGCGAATAGTGGCGTCATACGAACCAATGCACTTGTTCACGGAGGATATGAACTGCAAACAAAAAGAACATCAGGAAAAAGAAAAAGGAAATATCGAAGAAAAGGAAAATTCACCTTCGATCCACATAAAGCCATCTCCTCATATATTTCGGATTCTTCACGATCACCGTACGGAGGAAACTTAAAGCTCGAGTCCACCATCGCCGAGAAAATTTTGGCTGCCTGACGACGGTTCTTACAAACCGACTCCGGGAAAGCAAGCCAGGCGTCCGACGGCACCCTGGGCGGAGTAGAATTCTTCACCACGTCTTCTGCCAGGACGGTCTCTCGCCTTTGACGCAAGACGCTATCCACTCCACTCAAGTTATAAACAACTCCCCGAGACTCAGCAACCCGCTTCGCCGCATTACGCGCCAAGATAGCATCCTTCTTAAACGGAGTGGGCACAGCCGGTGGCGAAACCGGTCTACCAGCCGGCCATTCCGGCGGAGGAACGGCTAGAGAGCTCCCCGCCGGCTTAGAGACCGAAGGACGGGCCGACGGTTTGGTCCCGGGCTTAGGAGCTGACCGGCCGTCCGTCCCTTTGTCTTCTTTCCATCCTTCTCCATCTTCTCACGAAGCGATAACCTAACCATGATAACAAGCTCAAAAAAAAAAGAAGGAGGAAAGCTTTTTGGTGTCAAAATCGTGGAAGACAAGGAGAGGAGGAGGGCTCATATATATACATCAAGGCTGCATGGAAGGATTGGGAATTTTCCTATTTCTAAAAAAAGAAAAAAAAAGGAGTTTTTTCAATTCCAAACTTTTTAGGAAAAAGTAACTTCTTCCAATTCCTTTTCAAGAAAGAAAAAGGAAAATCCTCCACCAAGTCGGCCGCCTATGATTTTCGGGCCCGAGGAAGAAAAAAACTCGCTACAACCATTTTCCGGCGACCAACCCACAAGAAGATGCACGCAAGGCCTTTAGTCCATCAATCCCGATAAACATTTCGTCAGACGCTCCTCGCCCATGCAAGCAAAGGCCACGAGCTGGGGGCTAACTGTTGGGGTCAAAATCCCCTCCTCGGAGATTGATAAGACAAAAGGCCTGATCAACGGTTGAACATTTCATATTCTGGCAGCAAGCCCACGAAATGAGACCAAACGCCTGCCCGGGTCAAGCTCTTGGCTTAACCGGTCGCAGATGAACTGAACGGGTAGTGACCATTTGTACTCTTTCCTTATCCTTGGTTTTATCCCAAAGGGTTTTCCGGGAAAAGTTTTAACGAGGCAAATTGGCTCACTAAACCTAAACCCGTCCACGAGCTGATCAAATTGCTCCGACCAAATGCCCGTCGGGCCAAGCTCTTGGCGTCCGGTCCGACGGATGAACTGAACCCTCTAATAGCCTCTCAAGACGAATCTATGCATATCTTCCCGGTACGGCGCATTCATCAAGCCGAGACATGGGCTACGACCGGACCTCACCCTCTCGGACCGGCCCTGGAAGCCATTTCCCGACTAATGGGCCTGAGCCCATTAGTTCCCGAAGAAACATCGCGCCATTTCAAGACGGACTTCACGCTGTTTAGAACATGGAAAAACATCAAGGAGTTTACTTAAAAGTAACCGGAGTCAAGACCTTAACCAAAGAAGATCGGACCAGAAGATTAAAAAGACAAGCTGGGCCAAAACAAGACGAGCGGGCCGTGACGGAAGAGAGGCGACAGGTCGGTGGCCCATCATGCTATTGGCGGCTGGGAAAGGGATTTTTACAACGTCCCACATTGCTTAGATTAGTCTTTGAGACCCCAAGCTCTCTCATATAAATAGACCCCCTTGTATTCACTTTCAGATCATCCCAACTCAAGTGCAAGAGCTTTCGAGATATAAGACAATAAGCTTTCTCGAATATTTTTGTACTTAGAGAATTATTAATAAAATCATCTTTCTCATCTTTTTACTTTTTTGCCATTTGGTTCTTGTTTAATAGAATTTTCGGAGCCCCGCGAAATATTAATTTCGACAGTGTGAGTTTCGTCTCTCACATTATGCATCTATCCAATATGGGTTTGTGTGTTTTCATGGAGATTAGTGAGTAGTCTTCAAATTAGGCTTATGGATTATGTAGATTTAGGGTGATTAAGGGTTGCTAATGTTTATTTGCTTGATCCTTCTCTTTTGATTGATCATAATGCTAGATTAAGGGCAAAATCTCTGTTTCTAAAACTTAGAGTTTTTTCATGCATAAAAAGTGTTTGATAAAATTCCTGAACCAAATTATTTGAGTGTTTAATGAGAGTTGATGCTAGGATGTTTAGTTTGCATGATTAGGCTATTTTTTAATGCATGTTTCCTTGATTTAATCCAATGAGGGTTGATGATTAAAACATGGTTGCATAGAGTCATTGCATGAGAATGTCTTGATCTACCATTTTACCTATTGCTTAGGATCGTTCTTCATTTGTGTTTAGCACTCCTTTTCACCACTTGATCACCTGAACATCATTAACTTATATCCATGAGCCTAATGCCTCTTAATTAGTGAATTTCCCCTGTTTTGTCTTGTTACTTGTTTCCTTTTGAAATTGCATTTTGATTTCATTTCTCTTTCTTTTCTCATTTCATTATGTTGCTAGGTTGTTAGACATATTCACATTTATAACTTGATTGCATTTAGATTGAAAAATTTCCTGAATCATTAGTGCGTTAACTTAGGTATGGATTGAACCTCAACACTACAATGATATGAGTGGGTTGAGTAATTGATATTGATTGCAAAATCCTCTTATCAATAGTCATGAAAGACACCACCCACAGTTACTTCCGGTTTTACCCAGCTGGGATACTGAGCCGACCACAACTTCTGGAAGGCTGTGTCCAAAATAGAAATCCTATAATTTATGAAAAGACTTGAGTCGTTTATGAGTCTTAATCTATAAATATCGAGCACTGCATCAATGTGCTGCTAGTTGAATGGGAGAAATGTAGTCAACGATGCATATCTTCAAACGGTGTAAACACAAATAAGGAAAATTGTGAACAAACTTAAAATTGAGTAACAATACTTGATCTCGAAAATTTTACCACATCTGTCAGCGAATCCCTCTTCGTTTGAAAATCATTGAAGAAAGTAGCGGTCAATGCTGCACTACTTGAACGATACGGTGCGCCACGTACATCCGCGTGTCTCTGTTCTGCTGTATGCAATGGGACTCCCCCACACTTATCTCAGTTGTTTGTTCTCCATGAAGTTAAACCGAAAGTAAAGAGACATACGGACCGGGATAAGTGCGGGGGACTCGGTTTGCATACAGCATAACAGAGACACGCCGTTGTACATGGTGCACCGTATCGTTCAAGTAGTACAGCACTGGCTGCTTTCATTAAGAAAAAGAACTCCATTTGTCTAATTGGTTCAGTTATTAATGTCAGTACTATCTTCAAAGATTTTCAAAAGAAGAAGGGTTGGATGACAGATGTGGTAAGATTTTCGAGATCAAGTATTGTTACTCAATTTTAAGCTTGTTCACAATATTCCTTAGATATGTACACCGTTTGAAGATATGCATCGTTGATTACATTTCACTCATTCTACTTGCAGCACATTGACGCAGTGCTCGATCTTTATAGATTAAGACTCATAAACGACTCAAGTATTTTCATAAATACAAGAATTTCTATTTGGACACAACCTTCTAGAAGTTGTGGTCGGCTCAGTACCCCGGCTGGGTAAAAGCGGAAGTCACTCCGGGTGGAGCCTTTCATTACTAGCATGGAGAGGCTCCACATTATGCCGCAACAGGCAAGAGCTGGGACCAAGAAGTGGATATGTTATACTGTATTCTGAATATCAGGAAAAAGATTAGGTTTCGATGGTCATTTATATCCCATATCGTAGAGTCAAAATATATGATAGTATACAGGAGTTATATTTGGAGGAGGTAATCAGAAAGGCATTGTCCTTTCGCTTGTATATTTCCCCCATGTCCTACATTTTCCGTAGTGAGGAAGAAGATAAGCCACTCATGGATAGAACTATGTATTCAGTAGAACATGTGAAGACCGGGGATCCTAGGGCCGATCCACCCTATGGGGATTGCGAAGTTTACGCGCTCAAATTCATTGAATGTTTAATGCTGGGTATTGAAATGGATTCTACACATCTTCATGACTCAAATATTGCCGATGTACGGCAGAAAGTCGCGGCGAAAATGTACGCCGAAACAGTCTAAGCAGGAGTAATTATGTGCGATTTTGTTATTTAGGTTTTGTTTTCGGTCCATTAACTATGAAAAATCTTTAGGACATAAAATGATTTTCCATCGTGCTTGCGCTGGATATACACTAAATCGCCAACAGTAACTGAGGTCAAGGTGATTTCAAACGATGAGAAAGTATTGCTCCAGCGCATGTAAATTCATATGTGGGGTAATAAAGTTGAAGATATACAGTGCAAGCACGATAGAAAATCATCTTATGTCCCGAAGATTTATAAGAACCCTAGCACTGTTCATATGTGTGTATAATATGTGTGCCGAAGTTTTATAAAAAACGCTAGCATTGTTGAAGTTATAAAGTTGAGGTTATAAAAACTCTTTATAAAACTCATACGAAAAGCTAATTCATATGTCTTTTTCATATTGTTAAAAAACCCTAGCACTGTTATTAAATGTGTCATTGGTGAGGATATGTATTCTGTACTAGAACAACTCATAGACCTTCTGAACCAATGTTATAGTATGACCCAATGTTATCGTATGACGAGAAAAGATTGGTTGAAGGGAAGGATAAAGGCTGTTGTAGAAGCTATTAAAAAACCTAGCACAGTTCGTACAACTTTTGAATCTAAGGATGAAAACCTTGATAACCGAGTGGTGGTCTTGGAAAAAAGAGTAAAACACTTGGAACGTTTGCTTAAAATTAATCAACAATTCCAATAGGTAAGTTATTTTATAAAGCTGATACAATGGTTTTGTAAAATATACGAGTATGCTTGTACCTTGTTGCCATTCGGACAACATGAACACAAAAAATTATAGTGGCTGGGGATGTATGAGAACAAGAATGATTGGAAGAGTTTGAAGTCCTCGAGAGGTAATCGTTTAATGTTTTTTTTAAGATTTAATTATAAAAATACATCGATAGGAAAACAAACACAGAGAATCTATGCATATTTATGTAGTGGCAGAAGAAGAACAAAACACAGAGCATGCCTCGTTAACATCATGCCTCGTGAACATTATGAAGAAACTGGGGGTTAGAAAAGAGGGAAATGCAGAGGAAGAAGAAGAATGTCCTTTTGCGGAAGACAAAGAGGAAGAAACTGAGGCAGTGGTGGAGGGAACTTTAAATGCTCAAGAGGTAATCGTTCCCACAGATTCTACTGAACCTGAGGCAGTGGGGAGTGAATCTTCAAAACCTCTTGAGGTAAAGCATTTAACGTTCTTATAAAGGTTTATAAAGGTTATTTTGTTGCTTCTTCTTTTGAAAAGCAGAAGAAGTACCGAAAGAAAGAGTCTGTCGATATTGTTATTGAAATTGCAAGAAAAAGGACACCATCCGATCTATGGTTTTTTTCAACCATATGTTGTAGCTACGAAAATTAGCTTGGATTAGCGGAAGGAAGCAAGTAAACAAAGGTAATTTATACTTCACAAAAACAAACATAAATATAAATGTTGTGAGATAGTTATATCAAAGTTGATTTTTGATGTAGCTTTTTAAATATTGTTTGGGCAATGAGCTGAATACAGTGATTCACTCAATTGGAGACACCAAGGAATAGTATGACGAAAGAGGTAAATATCAAACTTTATAAAGCTTTATAAATGTATGTAATTTATGATCTTGAATGGTACAAAAAAGAAAGTTCGACATTGATATCATCTATGCACCTCGGTTTGGTGAATGCAAAACAATGGGTCGCTTTTGTTTTCGACTTGAAAGAGAGGACGGTTAGTATATGGACCAGTCCTTCCGGGACAGTTCATTCAATGAGTGATCCCGAGGAGAGCTAACCATGGAGGTGGAAAACTTGACGCTGAGGAGAGCTAAGGAGACCAGCAAACTGAGTTCTGCTCAAATGGAGACCATGACCAAACATTCCAGCTCAACAAACACTTGGAACACACACTCAATCAACCTATCTAGGAGATACCACGAAGAAGAAGAATCCCAAAAACGTTTCCCAAGAAGAAGTTATTAGAAGCTTAATCCAGAAGATCATCAATGGATCCGAAGAAGACATTCGATGACTAGATAGAGCGTTCCGACCAAACCTGGAGGAATTAAATAACAAATCCATTTTTCTTTCAACTCACAAAGGAAAGCACGGAAATGGTTTCACATCAACCTGGTTCAGACTTGGAAGTTATTGATTTTGCAAGATGGCAAACGGTTTCAGACCACCATTCGCGACTAGGGCAAAGATAAAGCTGCACAGCCCAGTTCACTCAATATCTCGACCCAAAACCAGTTGGAGATTGTTAGATCAACCTCTCATGGTTCCAGGAAGCCCAAGAAACAAAGAAACAACCAATAGAAGCCCAAGTTACCACTCATTTTCCAAAACCAGATAAATTAGTTTTATTGGAGAAAATGTATAGACCAGTTTGGGTTAGAAGCATCCAGACTTATTTGTGGCCACCACGAGACATTATTACTCGAAGCATTCTTCAACACCTTAGGAAGCACCAGATCACATAGGATCAGGCGGACCAACATTCCTTATCAAATTGTCTATATTCATTCTGCAACGCGCCATCCTCAAAGCGTCGGAGAACCATTATCAACCCACCAGGCAGAAGCTCCGCCGAAATGAAAACTTTAGAATCGAAAGTATAAGAACTACTCTTCTTATTGATTTAGAAAACTTCTCAAAAACTAAATCTCTCTTTCAAGTCTTATGGAACATCTCTCCATAAGCTCTTCTTCTATAGGACTAAGCTTCTCCTTTTTCCTAATTACAATTGGACTATGAAAGTAAGTTTTCCTTTTGTCCTTATCTCTAGAATAAGCTAATCTCCTTATCTAAAGATATTTTCCTTTTCTTGTTTTGGAATTATCTAACATTCTCCCCCGTAATTCCAACTTGAACTCTGGTGGCTGTAATTGCTTGAACTCCGATTAAGCTCTTCATCTCTTTGAACTTGATGCGAGCTAACGGTTTAGTGAGGATGTCTGCCTTCTGTTCCATGCCTGGAACATGCTTCACTTCGATCTGCTCGTTTTCCACACACTCTCAAATAAAATGATACTTCGAAAGTATGTGCTTGCTTCTGCCGTGAAAAACAGGGTTCTTGGTGAGAGCAATGGCTGATTTGTTGTCAATTCTCAGAGTGACCTTCTCGTCTCTGCTAAGAACCTCCCTCATTAACTCCTTGAGCCAAATCGCTTGTTTGGCGGCTTCGGTTGCCGCCATAAACTCTGCTTCGCATGAAGACAATGCGACAGTTGGTTGCTTCTGTGAAGTCCAAGTGATTGGTGAAGAGTCTAAGTAGAAGATATGCCCTGAGGTACTTCTTTCATCGTCAAAGTCGATGTTGTGACTACTATCACTATAACCAGTGATCTTGCTTTATCCGCTTCGCTTGAAATACAGTCCTTGATTGGTTGTTCCTTTCACGTACCTTAGAACATGTTTAAGAGCTTGTCCATGACTTTCTTTTGGTTTCTGCATGTAACGACTTAATACTAGGCCTGGGCATTTTTAACCGAAATCTGAACCCAAACTCGAATCCGATTCAAAATATCCGAATCCGATCCGAATCCGATCCGAACCGAATTTAAAAAAATTACCAAATGGGACTTAGAACTAGGTATTTCGGGTTATGGGTAATACCCGAACCGAACCGAAATCCGAACGAGTATCCCAAAAAATCCGACATTAACCATATTTACATAGTTTTGTATAATTTGATTACTGTCAAATATTTTGAAAATTTAGTTTTATGACTTATTTTTATTGTTATGTTAAAGATGGATGAGTTCAGACATATTTTTACAATGTTTAAGAAGATTTTATTAGTTGAATTGTTTAGTTTTATATGTTTTTAGTTAAAACATGTTATTTTTAAAATGGTTATCCGGACCCGAAGAGGTATTATCCGAATCCAAATTGAGTTTGGATATAAAATGGGACTTGTATGGTATTAAAAATAGATCCGAACCCGAAATATTACTAACCATATCCGACCCGAAAATTTCTAAAACCCGAATGGGTTCTATAAGGCTAAATCTGAAAACCCGAAAATCCGAAAAACCCGATCTGAACCCGAACGGGTACCCGAACGCCCAGGGCTACTTAATACTCCAACTGCGTATGATAAGTCTGGTCTCGTATGGAGAAGGTATCTTAAACATCCAATCGTCCTTCTGTATTCTATAGCATCAATGTCCGGCTCTGCCTCACCTCTGGACATTGTCGTGTTCGGCTCCATTGGAATGTGGGTTGGGTTGCACGATTCCATCTTGGTATCAACAAGGATTCCATGAGCATAACCCTCTTGTTTTATTTGGATTCCATCAGCTCCTTGAATCACTTCTACGCCAAGATAGTATGTCAATAGTCCAAGATCTGGCATATCGAATTCATCTGACATATCCTTCTTGAATTGATCAATGATTTTCCTTGATGTTCCTGTTACAAACAAGTCATCAACGTAAATTGCCACGATTAGGAAATCATTCCGATCTTTCTTTAGATACACTGTAGGATCCTTGATGCATCTTTTAAAGCCCATCTCCTTCAGGACATGATCTAATTTTGTGTTCCACGCTCTAGGAGCCTGTCTTAGACCATATAACGCCTTATGAAGTTTGTAGACTTTGTTTTCTTCCCCTTTCTTTACGAAGCCCTCAGGTTGGCTTACGTAGACTAGCTCGCTGAGGTCTCCATTTAAGAAAGCTGTCTTGACATCTAGGTGGTGTATCTCCCAACCACTTGTTGCTGCAAGTGCTATGAGGAAGCGAATGGTTTCGATTCTTGCTACTGGTGCAAACACTTCTTCGAAGTCAATTCCTTCTTTTTGTACATAGCCTTTTGCCACAAGTCTTGCTTTGTACTTTACTTATTGAGCCATATGCATTTTTCTTGATTTTGTAAATCCACTTCAAGCCTATAGGTTTTACTCCATCCGGTTTCTGCACAAGCTCCCACGTTTTGTTCTTTATGATAGATTCAAGCTCTGCTTTCTGATATTATGTGTTTTTAACGTATTTTGATTCGTTTTTAGTATTCGGTTTGAGTTTTGATTTGCATCTTTCGTTAGTTTTTCGAGTCTTTTCTTTTGTTTTGAGTCTTTTACAGATTTCATGGAGTTCCGAAGGAGTTTGGCGTTTACGGAGATGTTCGAGTCGGGAAAACACGAGAAAAGGACAAAGTGAAGAACGACCGTTCTTTGAGAAGAACGACCAGACAAGAACGACCGTTCCCCCAAGGGAACGATCGTTCTCCATTTCACCAACCTTGCCGACAAAGCAGAGGAACGACCGATCCATGCAAGGAACGACCGTTCCCGGTCTCACCTACTTCACCAACAACCATGCACGGAACGACCGTTCTCCACCTAGAACGATCGTTCCCAAGCTCACCTACTTCACCTACTTCACCTACTTCGATCGACCAAGGAGAACGATCGTTCTACACCAAGAACGACCGTTCCCCGCTTCACCTACTCCCCTTCACCTTGGCCTATATAATGGACTCACAACATCACTCTCAAATCACACCTTCTTCTTCCTCCTCTCTTCTCTAGCTTCAAAGCATAGCTTCTTCTTTAGTTTTAAGTTTTATGTTTATGCTTTCATCTAGTTCTTGTTAAGTTTCTTTTAAGCTTTAATCTTATGCTTTTAATCTTATGCTTTACTTTCAGTTCTTATCTTTATGCTTAATCAAGTTTTACTTTCAGTCTTTATATTTATGCTTTACTTTTAGTCTTTATATTTATGCTTTACTTTCAGTTATTTATATTTATGCATTACTTAAGTTCTTATTAAGTTATTTTCAACTTTCATTATCTATTCAAGCTTTTATTATGAACTCTATAATCTCTTTGTTTTCTTCTTTAATCATGTCTGAGTAGACCTCTTAGTTAGGTTAAGGTTTGTCAAAGGAATTCATGAGCTTTAGGGTTAAACACAAATAGGCTATTCAATCAATATCTTCACCCTTGTTGTTCTTAATGCTTAGATCGAATTGATCACTTGATCTTATGAAATTTGGTTTAACTTAGACAGCGAGAGTTGCTAGGTTGCTAGAAAGAACATTGGTGAGCAATTTAACCATTACCTGCGAGAGCAGATGTATTGAGAATTGTGAACATATTAAACCTATCCTTAATGCTTGTCTACGATTTCTAGTACCAGCGAGAGCTAGGATTTCTAGGTTGATAGACAAAGATATTGGTACCACGAGAGTGGATTGATATTATCTTAGTGTTTAAGTTCTAGATTTATGCTCAATCATTGCCTGAATAGTTGTTTAATCCGTTGCTCTGAATCTCCTGCGATATTCCTTGACCTAACGCTTGTTTAATATTATCTTACAACCGATTTCGCTTTCATTACTTACTATTTACAAAAACCAAAAACATATGAATTGTCTTAGCTTTTGATTTAGCTCAATATATCAAAGTGTGAAAACTGGTCTTCGTGGGATCGACCCCTAAATACTACTTCGTATGCTGTGCACTTGCAGTAGGAAATAAGGGTTAAAACTCGTGTATCAAGTTTTTGGCGCCGTTGCCGGGGACCAAATTTTCGCCTTTGGTTTACGGCTGAATTATTAGACTAAGAACTTTACTAAACTCGTTTTCTTCTCTTCTTTGTTTTTGTGTTTCAGGTGCATGTCCCCAGGAGCACAAGAGCAGAAACAACGAGGATCTTGTAAGCTTATCAAACGAGGAGTTAGCAAGAGCAGAACGAGGGAACAGGCAGAGACGTAACATACCTGTTCCGAACCAGAAACAACTGACACCGCCAACTCAGATATGGCGGACAAGCAGACATCGCAGCTCAGCTGCTACAACTTCAGACAGCCATGGAGCAGCTTCGCATGCAGCAGGAGAGGCAACTCATTGCACAACCTGCCTTTGGAGACAAAGATGCGGCTCACACATACTATCAGGATCGATCTGCGATCGTTACCCCGACCATCCAGAGGCAAGATTACGAAATCAAACCTCAAATGATCGGCCTCGTGAAGCAACACCTGTTCCACGGTCTGCCTGCTGAGATTCCGATGGATCACATCGAGAACTTTGAAGAGATCTGTAGCACGACCGGCTCCAATGGTGTGCATCCAGATTTTCTGAAGTGCAAGCTTTTCCCTTTCTCTCTTACGGGAAAAGCATCACGGTGGTTAAAATCTTTACCACCAGGCTCTCTACCGACTTGGGCTAGTGCACGAGCAGCCTTCTTGGATAAGTTGTACACGAAGTCCAAGACCACAGCCTTGAGGAACAAGATCTCCTCATTCGAGCAACAGTCCGGCGAATCCTTCAATGAAGCATGGGAGAGGTTTAAGGAGTACAAGCGCGAGTGCCCTCACCACGGGTTTAGTGACGAGCAGCTGCTCAGCACCTTCTATGACGGAGTAGATTGGGACTACAGAAATGCCCTGAACGCAGCTAGTAACGGTGACTTCTACACTATGTCAAAGGAAGGAGCCCTGGAGCTGATCGAGAACCTAGCCGCAAGTTCCAGCAACAAAAGCCCGGAGTACGACAGGAAGAAGGTCAACAGTGTGGACTCCAAGAAGATTGATGAGCTCGCGGCCATGGTTAACCTTTTGCTAAAAAAGAACCAGAAGTCAGTCCACTTTGTGGACGAGAATGGAGAAGCACCTATCGCTCAAGCCTACGAGGAAGAAACCGGGAATGATCAGATGGAGGTGAATTATGTGACGGGACAGAGTTTCGGCAGAACCGCGTTTCAACAACCAAGGCTTCAACACTCATCCGAACCTGTCCTATAGGAGCACCAATGTGGAGAATGCAGGATCAAGTCTATCCTAAGCAAGGAGGAAATCTCAACCGCAGATGGGTTTTCAAAAGAACTACTCCAACAACTACTTCGAACAACTACCAGAACCGACCATTCATTCCTAATCAGAACCATTTCCAAGGAGGGAATCAGCCAGGCAGCCTTTCACAAACTCGCAGCCTTCATCTTCAGCAACCGGCTCCCAAGACGAGCAGAAGAACATGATGCAGCAGATGATGGCGAGTCAACAAAAGGCGGCAGCAGAGATCAACTCCAAAGTTGGCACTATGTATGTTGATCTTAATGGGAAGTATGAGGCTGTACGGACTCACTTGAAGCAGCTTGACACTCAGATTGCACAAACCGCTGAATCAGTTAAGAGGACACAAGGTACTAACGCAGAGGTTAACTATGTGAATGAAGACTATGTGAAGAATCAGAGCTTTCAAGCTCATACGTCTAACGACCAAGACGAGCTGAAGAACATGATGCAACAACTACTGGCGAGTCAGCAAAAGGCAGCATCTGAGATCAATGCTAAGGTTGATACAATGTACGTGGACCTCAATGAAAAATATGAAGCTGTATGGATTCATATGAAGCACCTCGACGTTCAGATTGCACAGACGGCTGAGGCTATCAAGAGGACACCAGGAACTCTGCCTGGAAGGGCTGAAACACCAAGGAGGGATTTCATCAACGCCATTGAATTGAGAAGCGGAAAGACGCTCCACCATACCGCGACCTCAACTTCAAAATCGGCAAAAGGAAAAGGAGTGGCGATAGAGCACCTGCTCGTTACCCCCAGAGCACATGCTCCCCCGAGATGCTCCCACCAAACCCGCAGAAAATCTTCCAGCAAGGGTTTATATTCCTAAGGTGCCCTACCCAGTTCCACCTAGAGATCAGAAGGAGATTAAGCAGCCTTTGTAGAAGCAAGGAGTACACCACCAGCATTGAGGGTATTGCCTAAAGTTGAAGATCCGGAAAATTCTTGGTCCCATGCTCGATTGCTGGAATGGAATTCAAGGACGCTCTTTGTGATTCCGGGTCTACTGTTAATCTCATGTCAAAGGCGATTGCAGAGAAGCTGAAAACTTATGAGGTAAAACCTAGCCATATGACTCTTCAATTTGCAAACACCTCCTCAACAACATCGTTGGCAGCATTCACGATCTACCTGTCCGAATAGGGGATTGCCTAGTTCCAACTGATTTTCAGGTTTTGGAGATGAGAGGAGGTCATGGCACACCCTTACTTCTTGGAAGACCATTCATGGCTACAGTGGGTGCAATCATCGATATGCCGAATAGGCAAGTTTGCTTTTCCAAGATTGACAAGAATGTCTTCTACGAAGCCGTTCCCATAGGAACAACCACACGCTCCTCTTGCATCTCAGCAGTGGATAAAGAGGAAGCACCCGCTCCAATTCCGCAAGCACCTGCTCCACCACCCGGGAAATTTATGGAGGAGGCAAAAACGCAAGAAAATGTGCCGTACAAAAAGATTACGGGAGGTCCTCAAATGACTTTGATCCCTCAAGGATATGATGGAAACTCGGTGGACTACAAGGTCAAGTGCAAAGGTCGTTCTAAACCTTTCTCTACAGTTAGAGCTATTCTTCCATCAAAGTTGAAAGAGAAGGATATTGGTGTTGTGAATGGAATGCTGAGTAGAGTTCTGAACATAAGGATGTCTGATTTCGGAGCCTGTTTTGGAGCAAGCTCCCAAACCAAGCCTCACTGATACATGGCACCAACGTCAAGCTTAGCGACGTAAAACAAGCGCTTTCGTGGGAGGCAACCCACCAGGTAACATGTAAATATCGTGAAATTTTTCGTTCTTGTTTTATTTACGTTTCTTGTTTTGTTTTAGATTGTTTTTGCAGGTTTTTATTAAGTGATGATCGGTTGAGCGGATAGAGAGCAGCACCGATAGCTCCACCAGCGACCACTGAGCTGTGGTTATTTCTATCACCCTTGTTATATCCATTTTTATTTTATGCTACTTTTATTTTATTTTACGGGTTTCTCTTTCAGTTTTGTTTCAACCGGGACGGTTAAAAACAAGTCTGGGGGAGGGATTTATTTGTGTACTAACATTGTGTTTTATTGATGTTTACTTCTTATGTTTTATTTTGGTGTGTTTAGATTTTCAAAAACTAAAAAAAAAAAAAAAAAAAAAAAAAAAAAAAAAAAAAATATTTTTATCGAGTCAAAACAGTGTGTGATTTTGTTAAAACTTTTTGGAATTGCAACATGTTCGATGTCATTGCCTTAAGACTGTTTAGCATTGTTTGAGGATAGTTTGGAAACGCAGAAAAATCCATAACTTGATCATTTAGTGAATTTCTCAAATCATCTGAACTTAATCGAATTATCGGAACTTAATATGGACTTAATTTATCTCACTTAGGGGTTGATAATCATGTATTGGATTTTACATTTGGAGTTTTCTTTGCATCAATTTTTACCAATCTTTGCTAACTCCAAATGGCTAGACTTATCCTTAGTCTAGTACCACACCCTTACCATTTCCATGTTGAAACCACTTTTCTTTTCTTCTTGTTACTGTCATTGCATTCATGTGCAAAAACTATGGAGTATACGGACCGACACAACTTTTCTTTAGGATTGTGTCTAGATAGGTGGTCTCTTTCTGATTAAACTCATGGGATGTGTCTAGAAATGTGATCTCTCTCTTTGAACATATTCATTGAAAATTTTCGTTTCAAAAGAGGGTGAACTTTAAAGGGTAGAAGGTTTTATTCACATTCAAGAAATAAGCTTACATTGTTGATGTTCTTTTGATGCAGATCTTAGAGACTAACCGGTTCCATTCTCCGATATATAAAAAAAAAAAAAAAAAGAAAAAGAAAAAAAGAAAGAAAAAAGAAGAATAAAAATTATTTGCATTACAAAAAGAAAACGGAAGGAACCGGGAAAGTCTAGGTAATATCGTTAAATTCCATAAAATGTTAAAAGAAATTAATCATGTTCTTGATTTGTGACTTGTTAAAAAAGGGTAGAAGGATTAGAGTTAAGGAGAGTTGTGTACCTCCTAATTGGTCTGTGTCTCACGGTGATTTTGCATAATGATTTGCATCTGTTTATACTACTAAAGAAACCGAAACACTTGAGCCACCAAATACCAACCTTGATACCTAGACCATAACGTGTTAGATATTCCCTTTGTGAGAGTACACGCATTTGATAATGAATGTTAAATATTAAGTTCTGCTTGATCATGAGATTTCATTTATTTGCTACGGTTATGGAGATGTACAATGAAGTACGGTTTGATCTAAACTTTGCGAATGCGGTTTACGGGCAATTGACTTAGAGTATGGTCCTATAAGTTTTACGAATTTCACACGTTTTTCTAACCTCTCCTCTTTGTAAGATATCTGATTTTGCTTGAGGACAAGCAAAGGTTTTAGTTGGGGAGAGTTGATATTATGTGTTTTTAACGTATTTTGATTCGTTTTTAGTATTCGGTTTGAGTTTTGATTTGCATCTTTCGTTAGTTTTTCGAGTCTTTCTTTTGTTTTGAGTCTTTTACAGATTTCATGGAGTTCCGAAGGAGTTTGGCGTTTACGGAGATGTTCGAGTCGGGAAAACACGAGAAAAGGACAAAGTGAAGAAGACCGTTCTTTGAGAAGAACGATCAGACAAGAACGACCGTTCCCCCAGGGAACGATCGTTCTCCATTTCACCAACCTTGCCGACAAAGCAGAGGAACGACCGATCCATGCAAGGAACGACCGTTCCCGGTCTCACCTACTTCACCAACAACCATGCACGGAACGACCGTTCTCCACCTAGAACGATCGTTCCCAAGCTCACCTACTTCACCTACTTCGATCGACCAAGGAGAACGATCGTTCTACACCAAGAACGACCGTTCCCCGCTTCACCTACTCCCCTTCACCTTGGCCTATATAATGGACTCACAACATCACTCTCAAATCACACCTTCTTCTTCCTCCTCTCTTCTCTAGCTTCAAAGCATAGCTTCTTCTTTAGTTTTAAGTTTTATATTTATGCTTTCATCTAGTTCTTGTTAAGTTTCTTTTAAGCTTTAATCTTATGCTTTTAATCTTATGCTTTACTTTCAGTTCTTATCTTTATGCTTAATCAAGTTTTACTTTCAGTCTTTATATTTATGCTTTACTTTTAGTCTTTATATTTATGCTTTACTTTCAGTTATTTATATTTATGCATTACTTAAGTTCTTATTAAGTTATTTTCAACTTTCATTATCTATTCAAGCTTTTATTATGAACTCTATAATCTCTTTGTTTTCTTCTTTAATCATGTCTGAGTAGACCTCTTAGTTAGGTTAAGGTTTGTCAAAGGAATTCATGAGCTTTAGGGTTAACACAAATAGGCTATTCAAATCAATATCTTCACCCTTGTTGTTCTTAATGCTTAGATCGAATTGATCACTTGATCTTATGAAATTTGGTTTAACTTAGACAGCGAGAGTTGCTAGGTTGCTAGAAAGAACATTGGTGAGCAATTTAACCATTACCTGCGAGAGCAGATGTATTGAGAATTGTGAACATATTAAACCTATCCTTAATGCTTGTCTACGATTTCTAGTACCAGCGAGAGCTAGGATTTCTAGGTTGATAGACAAAGATATTGGTACCACGAGAGTGGATTGATATTATCTTAGTGTTTAAGTTCTAGATTTATGCTCAATCATTGCCTGAATAGTTGTTTAATCCGTTGCTCTGAATCTCCTGCGATATTCCTTGACCTAACGCTTGTTTAATATTATCTTACAACCGATTTCGCTTTCATTACTTACTATTTACAAAAACCAAAAACATATTGAATTGTCTTAGCTTTTGATTTAGCTCAATATATCAAAGTGTGAAAACTGGTCTTCGTGGGATCGACTCCTAAATACTACTTCGTATGCTGTGCACTTGCAGTAGGAAATAAGGGTTTAAAACTCGTGTATCACTTTCATAGCTTCAATCCATTCTCGCAGGTCTTTGGCTTCTAAGTAAGTCTCTGGCTCTCCATCGATAGTTAGTAAAAGTTTTTCACCTTCTATCTCTGCCAGTAATATGTAGTCGTGAGGTGCTTAGGTTTATTGATGATACGCCCATATCTAGTTACAATCTGCTGATTCCCTGTAACTATCTGATTCTCGTCATCATCATCTCCGTCACTTACTTCTTCTTCTTGAGCTGTGGGTTCAGGATCGTCAATCTGGTGCTCCGTTTCTTGATCATCACTTTGATATCCTCTTTCTTTTATCGGAAGTTTAAACGATCCTGGTTCACCATTGGTTTTTGTCGTTGTAGTGGACCAGTCCCATGCATTCTTCTCGTTAAAGACTACGTCTCTACTGACGATCACCTTTTCCGCAATTGGATCATAGAGCCTATAAGCTTTAGAACCCGGCTCGGTTCCAAGATTGATCACGCTCACTGATCTTTCTTCCAACTTCTTTTGGTTTGGCACGTTGATTTTTGCATGAGCAACACAGCCAAAAATCCTTAAGTGCTCGATGTTAGGTTTTCTCGACGTGAAGCTCTCATATGGCGTTTGATCCTTTAAAGCCTTCGTAGGAACTCTGTTTATGAGGTAAGTTGCATGACGTACAGCTTCTCCCCACAATGAGTTCGGCATCTCCATCGCTTTAAGGATGCTTCTAATCATCTCCATCAACGTCCGATTTCGTCTTTCCACTACGCCATTCTGCTGCGGTGTGTACGGTGCGGTGAGGTGTCTTGTGATCCCGTTCTTTTCACAGAAAAGATTGAAATCTGTCGAGGTAAACTCTCCTCATCTATCGGTGCGAAAGGTTTTTATTGCCAATCCTGTCTGATTTTCAACAATCTCCTTAAACCTTTTGAACCGATCGAATGCCTCGCTCTTCTCCTTTAGTAGTACTGTCCACATATATCTTGAGAAGTCGTCAATTAAGACGAAAACATAACGATTGTTAGCTGGTGTTGGTGGTGATATCAGTCCGCAAAGATCGCCGTGAATTAATTCCAGAGCTTGTGCTGCTCTAAAACTTGCTATAGATGGGAACGAGTTTCTCGTTTGTTTCCCGACTAAGCAGGCTTCGCATACATCTTTCTCGTGTAGTACTTGCGGCATTCCCTCGACCATCTCATTCTTGACCATGTTATTCATCACACCAATGCTAACATGTCCGAGGCGTGCATGCCAAGTCCGTGTGGCCTCATCGTCCTTGATATAAAAACACTTAGGATAGGAGATTTCCATGGGTGTTTTGTAGAGGCGGTTTGGTGATCGAGTGACTCGTACAAGCAGATTTCCTTATGGGTCTAGAAGAGTTAAGGCAGCTCCCTTCATGTTCACTTCACACCCATTCTCTGTAGCTTGTCCAAGGCTTATGATATTATGTTGTAAATCTGGTATCCAATAAATGTCTTTGACTTCTTTGGCTTCTCCAGTTTTGCTCACAAATATTATCTTACCTTTACCAACAATATCAACGTACGAGCCGTCACCAAACTTCACTTTCCCTTTCCCTCTGTTTCCCGTCATGTGATTACTTGCTCCGTTGTCGAGATACCAAATACTCTCCTTGCCTTTGTTGGTATCGTATAACTTCAGAAACACTTTGTCTTCATTCAAGAATACAATTTCATGAACAAATAGCGCATCAGCTTCATGTGTTTCATGCAAATTGGTTTCTTGTTTATCCGGTCTATCAGGGCAGTGTGATACGTAATGACCCACCTTGTCACATCTCCAACACACAACATGGGACAAATCTTTCTTTTGTTTCTGATTTTGACTCGAGTTTTCTCCTCCTCTGTTTTGACCATTGGACCTTCCTCGTCCTCTGCCTCTCCCGGAGTTGTTGTTGCCCTGATTTCCACGACCAGTTCCACCGTGATTATTGTCTCCACGTGAATTGCCCTTCGAACCTTCTCGGGAGTTACTTTTGCTGCCGCGGGTTTGATTGGAGTTGGAAAACATAAGTTTTCCTTGATCATCGTTGCGTGTAACTCCTCCTACACGTTCTTCGTATGCTTTTATTCTCCCAACAATATCTTCAAATCCTGTTTGTTTTAGGTCCAGGACTTGTTCAAGAGACGCAACAATATGGATGAAATTGTCTGGGAGACCTTTTAAAAACTTCTTCACAAGTTTTGTTTCATCGATGGTTTCTCCAAGAGCAGCTGATTGAGCTGCAAGGCCTGAGATTTTCCCTGCAAAATCATCAACTTACATCTTTCTCTCCTATCTTTAATTTGTCTAAATCCGCCATTAGGGTTTGTAACCTCGCCTCTTTCACCCGATCTGCTCCCTGGTGACGAGCTTTAATGGCTTCCCATAGACCGTTTGCGGAGCTCTGTTCTCCGACTTGTAGTATGAGTGCTTCCGGGATAGATTGAAATAAAAGAGCTTTCGCGATGTTGTTCTTTTTCTTATCGTGGGTTTCTTCTTCAACCGTCTCCCACACCTCGCTTACTTCAAGCATCACCTTCATCCTCATCCCCCAAACTGTGTAGTTTGATGAGTTTAACATCGGACACTTGATCGATGGTGTCCCGATGTCTTTCATTCGTGCAGCTTTTTCGTCTCCCATGCTTGGTTACGAAAACACACGCGCTTCTCTTGCTTGATTTGTTCAAACCTGAAGCTTTGATACCATGAAAACTTTAGAATCGAAAGTATAAGAACTACTCTTCTTATTGATTTAGAAAACTTCTCAAAAACTAAATCTCTCTTTCAAGTCTTATGGAACATCTCTCCATAAACTCTTCTTATATAGGACTAAGCTTCTCATTTTTCCTAATTACAACTGGACTACGAAAAGTAAGTTTTACTTTTGTCCTTTCTCTCTAGAATAAGCTATTTTGGAATTATCTTGTTTTGGAATTATCTAACACGAAAGCCGTCCAACACTTTGCCGTAAACCAGCGAATGATCACGGTACCGACGAGGGACGCTTGCCACCACCAGAACGGACCATCCAAACGAGATCTACTTTGAGCGGCGCTAGGTTAGAGATGTAGGTTGAAGTTAGAGTTTCGATTTGCTCATCATTTCTCATCTTCCATAAGTGCTTTCAATCTTTTTTCTCCAATCTCAAGTTTCTAATCGATGATCTGAGATTGTGCTTGTGTTTTTGTTAATCGTAGATAGTATTGTGATTCTTTTCTCTATGCATCATCACTTATGGTTCTCGATTAACTAATCCACTTCACTCGAGTTTCGAGTCGCAAATGGTTTAATTTTGCATCTAAATTTCAGAAGAGGATTTTGGTCTTAAAGCTAAGAGTGTTTGTAGGGTTGTGAGAGAATGTTTACTAATAGTCAAAGACAAGAAGAACGTACTGGCAAAAACGGAACACCAAGGCTTCAATATCTACAGGTCTCTTCTCTTTTCAGGAATCTGAGTCTTTATATTTTTTCACCTTTATCCAAGAAGTTGCATGAATGGTTTAACATCTGAAAAAATGAGTTGTTGGAGCTGAGTTTGTCCTCTTTTAATTTGCAGGAGCTTGTGAGTCAGTTTCAGAATGCAACTGATGAAGGTATCACTACTTTGGTCTTAAACTATCTTGTCATGTCTCTACTAGAACAATTAGAAAGTATCATAAGACTGGCTTTGGTGAGTTCTTGTGATTAGTACATCTATTGACACCTTGAGTGAAAAGTACACACATTTCTGCGTTGCAGTATGATTTTAAGGACTCTCTGGCTTCGTATGGGAATGTTGGGATACCTTTGGGAATGTATGGGATTTTAAGGACTCTCTGGCTTCGTATAAGATGGGTTATATTCAATGAGGACATGTGTTTCATGTTAAACATTACTTCATCAGCACATATCTAAGTTGAATTGACCATGGTGGGATGCATGATCAGCTTATCATTACATGGAAAATTATTATCATCACTTTCGAATGCTTCTATTAAGCTATATAGTTTACCAAGCCTAAGCTAGTGTGTCTCTGGTTGTGTATCCTACAGTTAAGTATTTATATATCAACAACATTACTGTCTTGCACCTGCAGAAACTAAGGAGAGAATTGTAGCAAACTTGGCGAATTTCTCCTATGACCCTTATAACTACACCGTTTTACGTCAGGTAACCTCGAGTTTGCTCATGTTTACAATGCAGAACTCAGATATGCCCACACCTTGTTCTTGTAATGATGAAATATTGATGGTGTACTGGAGCAGCTAAATGTCTTGGAACTATTCGCAGACTGTATAACAGAGCCCAATGAGAAGCTTGTGGAATTCGGGATAGGAGGAATATGCAACGCTTGTGCTGGTAATCAAAAGCGTTTTATATGCGAATGCGAATATACTTTTGTTCTTGTCATTGCTGATTCTTTTATCACATCATGCTCTTTCCTGTTTCTTTATACAGAGCCAGGGAATGCTGCTACCATTGTTGAGGCTGATGGGATTCCTCTTATAATCAAATGTTTATCAAGCCCTGTACGGAACACCGTGAGTACTCAGGTTTCTCGGCTCGTTAAGTGTTTATAATGGAAACTAAAAGAAAACTGTTTTGTTTCCTAATAGGTGAATTACTCGCTGGGGGCTTTGTATTACATTTGTGACTACAACAGAGCAACAAGAGAGGAGATTTTGAGAGCAGAAGTGGTGGAACTCATTGAGAGGTACACAGCAGCTGAAACGGTCAGTGTAAGCTTCAGTAATTTGGCTAAGGCGTTTCTTGACAAGCATGTTCATGCAAGGACATGAGAGATTCTGTAAAAAAAATTATATCTTTTCTACTTTTTTATTCTATTTTGAGTTGCATTCAGCTTGGAAATACCAGACTTTTCCGTTTAGCTAACCTGATTGTAAATAGATAAGACCTGAGCTCAGGCACCGTGCAAGGATTGCTCGTACCAACTACCAAGCAGGAATCTCCCAACCCTCAAATTTTATCACATCCTTTTCTCACATTTATGTCTATATACAAACTGTTTTCAAATTTCGTTTTAATTTGAACCGAACCAGACCAAGCAAAACTATCCTATTTTGGTTTATTTTGAAACCCTGAATTTGAAATTGAAATCGAAATGGAAATCGAAAGTATGCTTGGAGAACCCTAACCGGGGTATTTAAATCAACGGTTATTGGTTTTTTAATACTGTAATTTCGGTTTGTTTCGGGAAACCCCCGAATTGAATCGAGATAAAGTTTGGAAAATCTAACTATGATTTTCAACATTTCTTTTAGAGAAATTGGGTTGGATATACATAGAACTTTTCTTAATTAGGGAAACACCGATTCATTATTCCGACACTGTTCACAAATTTTTAATACGATAATACCCTTTTCTTTACGAACATAATTTCCGATGTGTAAGTATTGCGTAGATAGTGTATGTATATGTTCGATGGTGATTGTATATGTTCCACATTATAATGATGAGAGCTTGTGGGCTGGCTGCTTCTCTCCTCGGTATATGTTCCACAGTATAATGATGAGATCTTGTGGGCTGCCTGCTTCTCTCCTTCGGCAACGACGTTTCCCTTGTTATATCCGCCATGGGGGAGAAGAAAGTATCCATGGGTCTGTGTAAAAATCTCGTCTTTAGGCAGGGAGAGATTAGAGATGTCAATGATTTATGAAACGGTGGAAAATCGAGAATCTAGGCGAGTCGGACTCGCTGAGAGAGAGAGATGCTGGGGCATACCGTCATTTACTTGGATAAACAGCTACAGTGTTTAGCCATATAGCTAATTTCACAAATTTTTATCTGTTTACCTAATTAAAATTCTTTCTATGTATATTCACTTAATTCACTCTTTCTTTTATGTACCTCGGTTTCTAACCGATATCTTGTATGAAGACCATAATGTAAACTCTTTCATCAACTAATGCAATATAAAGTCGTTACAAAAAAAAAAAAAAGAGTTTGGAAAATCTTAACCGTACGATTAATTAATTGGTTTTGAAAAAATTTGAAATAGTAAGAGATAGACACAATTAGCCGTTACGAGCAAAAAGAGATCGTCGATTCGTCCTTCTCCAACGGCCTCCTTTTCAAAAATCAAAACATCGTCCAAATCGCGACGAGAGAGAGAGAGAGAGTCACAAAGAGTTTGAAAGGCACTTATAGATTTTGCTCTCATTAGCCTTCTTCAATCTCCATCTCCATTCGTTTCGAAAATCCTAAACTGCGATAATCTCTTTCTTTCGCTCTTAAGAAGAGAAGCCGATGGCGGAGCAACAAGTGCGGGAGAAGACGATCCCCGTGTTCACCGTGCTGAAAAACGGCGCGATTCTCAAGAACATCTTCGTCGTCAACAGCCGCGATTTCTCTTCCCCGGAGAGAAACGGGAACGCTGTTCCCGATGACGACGAGGTGGAGGAGATTCTGCTCGTCGGTCGCCATCCAGACTGCGATATTCTGCTTACGCACCCTAGCATTAGCAGATACCACTTGCAAATCCGCTCTCTTCCTTCTCGTCAGAAACTCTTCGTCACGGATCTATCATCTGGTATGAAATCATCTCTTACTCCATTTCCGATTTCTTCGCGAAATTTTTTGGGCATCCGAAATTAGATCGTCTCTAGTGGATTTTTCTCATCGATTTCATTTAATTTGAATCTCGGTGGATGCGTTTTGGTTGTTGATTTGGATTTGTTCGTTCGGTTTAGTGCACGGGACATGGGTTACGGATCGGAAAGTAGAGCCAGATGCTTGTGTTGAGGTGAAGGAAGGTGATGTCATTAGGATCGGTGGTTCAACAAGGATCTATAGGCTGCACTGGATCCCTCTGAGCCGTGCCTATGATGTCGACAATCCGTTTGTTTCACCACTCGACGCATCTTCAGTGATGGAGCAAGAAGAAGAGGCTGAAGCGGAAAATGTAGAGGTTGCGCATCAGGTTCGACTTTCTCTCATATGTTTTACTTGCTTTTAGCATTTGATACGTGTTTGCTAAGTCCTTCACTGCAGTGGATCGTTCTTGTTAGTTTATTTATCTGTCCTTTCGCTGATGATATTTGCTTAACCGGAGTGTTTGATCTGCCTTCTCTGCAGTCACAAGCGGATACTGCGTCAGGTGATGACGGAGATGGACATCTGGACGTGACGTCTGAAGGAAGTGGATCGTCAGTCCCTAGTGAGGATGAAGATACATATATTACAACAAGGGAAATTTCGTTGCCACTTGCATCTCCAAGTGTTTTGACACTACCTAGAGATTCTGTCAATACACAACAGCTACAATCCGATGAAGATTTGCAGACTTCATCAAAGTGGGACTTGGATGTTGTAGATGCCGTTGCAGAGAAGCCAAGTAGCAGCTGCGGCTCAAGTAATCAGCGGACTGGTAATTGTTCTGAACTTGAAGTTGCTGATGAATGGGATGTAATAGGAGGTGAAGGTCTGCTTCTAAATGTGATGTCAGACGTGATGGAATCATCAGTCCCTAATGAGGAGGAGGATCCATATCTAGCTGCGAAGGAGAATTCATCGCTTCCAGTCCCAAGAGATTCAATTGAGACTGAAAATCTACAGATCACGGAAGATGTCCAGGCTTCACCAGAGTTGGCCGTAAATATTATAGAAGCCAGCGCAGGAAATCCAAGTAGCGGCTGCTCCCTCAGTAAAACCCAGATTGAGGGTTGCTTTGAAGCCTCTGGCTGTGCTGCATTTGAATTGGCTGCAGAGGCTGAGACTCTGAGCCTTCGTCAAGAAGTCGATGGAGAAACTAAGTTTGTCACCGAACAAGTAATGGAAGCATCTGCTGAACCACAAACTAAGGCTGAAATTAAGAGTCACGTAGACAATGGAGAAATTGAGGTCTCAGAGCAAGTTATTGCAGTGTCTCCTAGTTCCTCTCCTCAAGGTGAGCGACGGATAGAAATTTTAACTGAAGATGCCCGAGGCCTCTTAGGTTCTGAATACCGGAGTGAAGTTTCCATAGAGACTGATAATGAGAACCTATATGAAATAGGCAATGAGGTGAATCCTGCAGGAGACCAGAATGAAAGACAAGGAATGAACAGAGAAAGTGAAAAAATATTTGATGAAGGGAGCAGCTCGTGTCATTCGGAGGACCTTGAACAGAGTGGTACACAAAGTTTCATGTCATGGGGCGAAGAAAATACTGATAAGGAGGTTCCATTTCCTTCAACCTTCGCTGCAGAAACATTTGAGGATACAAAACCGACTGAAGAACTGCCTTCTTATTATACTGAGAGTCAAGAAAACCAGACCGAGCAACCACATGCTGTTAGAGATGATTCACTGTCGCAGGTGGATAGCTGTAGGAGGGGAGAAGCTGCTTCTGTTCCATTACGTGAACCTTCAGGCTGTTCTGCATTTGAATTGGCTGCAGATGTTGAGATTCTGAGTCTTCGTCAAGAAGTCAGTGGAGATATTGGTTTTGTCACAGAGAAAGCTGTGGAAGCATCTGCCGAACCACTAACTAAACCTGATGAGATTCAGAGTCACGAACAGAAAGGAGAAACAGAGGTCTTGAGGCAAGTTATTGCATTGTCTTCGGATTCCTTCCCTCAAACCGAACCAACTTTAACTGGAGATGCCCGAGGTCTCTTAGGTTCTGAAGTGGGTATAGAGAACGATAGTGAGTACCTACATCAAAATAGTAATGGAGAAACCAAGATCAGTTCAAGCCAAGCCAGTGCAGTATCTGATTGTTTGTTCGCTGGCAACGAACTTCTTTCAAGAATCAATACAGAAGATATCCAAAGTCTATGCTCGAGTTGGCAGCCACTACCCAATAGTGAAGTCGGGGCACCATCTGAGATCTTGAGCGAAGTGAATCTTGCAGGAGATCAGAACAAAATATCAGCAATGAATAGAGAGACTGAACAAATACTTGGTGGTGGAAGTAGCTCGTGCCATTCGGAGGACCTTGAACAGAGTGGAATACAAAGTTTCTTGTTAACACCACCTCAGAAACCCAAAATAGAATTGTCAATTGGCTCTGTGAGATCTAAAGAACCTTACAGCATAAGCGAAATAGAAGGAGAAGGAAATACTGATAAGGAGGTTCCATTTCCTTCAACCTTGGCTGCAGAAACATTTGAGGATACAAAACCGACTGACGAACTGCCTTCCAATTATACTGAAGGTCAAGAAAACCAGACCCCGCGAACGCTGGCTGTTAGAGATGATGTACTGTCTGAGATGAATAGCTCAAGAAACATTTGGTCTAGGAGGGGAAAAACTGCTTCTGTTCTTCAGGTCCGGACCAACAAGAGTGAAGGAAAGAAAAAACAAACTGGGAAACAACCAAAGGCCAAGTTGCAGAGAACAGAGGCTCTAAGTGACAAGTCCATTTATCTGACTATTCACCATGGTGCAGACAAACTGGAACCAGAGATTTTTACTCCTGACAAGGAGAATCTGACCCCAAGCTCTCATATGTTGAAAAGGTTACGAGATATTGGTGACGTAAAAGATAGCAAGAGCTCTTCAAAGCTTTCAGGCAAACCAAGCTCGTCAAAGATTCCTTCCAGTGTTGCTATTGCTGCTTCAGCGGCGCTTAATGAACCAGAAATCTTTACCCCAGATAAGGAGAATCTTACCCCAAACTCTCATATGCTAAGACGCTTGCGAGAAGTCGGTGAGATTAAGGATCCTAAAGGCTCCTCTAAAGCAATACGTAAACCATTCTTTGATATTCATGTGGAAGAAAACGTGATGGCGCAACAGAAACCAGACGTTCACTGCATGAGCAGCGAATTAAAGGTGAAGCATGATGAGCCTGTGGCACCGAAGAAGAAAGCTGAAAGGGCCCCTTTTCAACCTCTACTTGAAACATCTACGTCCCAAAGCCAATCATACACCGAGGCTTCTTCTACGACATCAGCAAGAAACAACATCTCTAGGGGCATGCGTTCTTCTTCTGTAAGTCATAGTCAATTTGTTTGTCCTCCGTTCTTCTTTTGTGCCGTTCTTATGGTAACCATAAGTTTCACTGTGTTTTTAGAACCTTTCTGATGGAAAGAACAAGATGAAATGGACCATTGTGTTGGACACTTCTTCACTCCTCGACAAAGAGTCTAGGAAGCCACTGTACCTTCTACAAGGTGTCAAGGGGACACATGTGGTCGTACCAAGAACAGGTAAAAACCCTGCAAACCTTAAACCCTCAGGCTTTGTTTACTCTGTCATACACTGATAATAGTTTATCTTTACTTAAAAGCTATAAGTACAAACCATAAATTCATTTACTTTTTTCTGAGAAGGCTGTAAATGCATACGGCAGGTGATTTCTCTGTGATAACGTAAATTTCTAGTTAAATCTTAGGATAAACCAATGTATCATTTGCCTTAATCACCCAAATCTTTATTTCTTATATGATTTAATCACACTTTTGGACAATCTTTTTACCATTTGAAACATCACTCTCATTTGGTTCCATTGTTCAGTGTTAAGGGAACTAAACGAGACAAAGCGCACTCGCAGTCTTCTCTTTAGAAGAACAGCAGAGATTGCTTCCTCAGCTCTAGATTGGATCGAAGAGTGTAAGGCTAATACCAAGTGGTGGATTCAACTCCAAAGCCCATCAGAGGAAACCAAAGCAACTGCACCAACCCCAACAGTCACTCCTCAGTCAAATGGCTCAGCATTCCCATTTTCACTTCACTGGAATAACTACGCTCCAGAGATCGATTCTCCTACATCAGGAGATCAAGTTCTCGAATGTGCACTTCTTTACCGAAACCGTAACATCGATGAAAAACTCGTTATTCTTAGCAACGATGCAACTCTCAAGATCAAAGCCATGGCAGAGGCAATTTACTAACAAGATTCCGTGTCCAGTTTTTTATAGAAACAAATCACTTGTTGTGTAATACTAACGTTTTGAGTTTTGGATTCAGGGTGTGATTTGCGAGACGCCGCATGAGTTCCACGAGAGTCTGAAGAATCCATTCTCGGAGAGGTTTATGTGGCCAGAGAGCTTGCCGAGAGGAAGGACTTGGAGTCATACAGACGACGTCGTGTTGAGAGAATGGTACAACAACCGAACTTGTTTCCCTTACAGGAAGAAGCCAACGTTCAATGGAGGGAGAAGAGGAGAGAGTAGTGGTGCAGCAAAAGGCTTGAAGCTCATTTTGCTCCATAACTCTCACTACGGCCACGTTCACTGATGATGATGCATCATCCATTGTTGTTCCTTCTTTTCAGGTAAGCCAAATCAATTCAACTCGCTTACACATGGGTAATACTAACATGGAATACATACTTTATTAGAAATGATGACATTTTCATATTATGATGACTTTATTGATTGTGGAATTGCATTTGTCTTCCAACTATAGCGATCGTCATTCCCACAAAAAATTAGAATATTTGGGTTAATCACAAATGTGCTTAAATATAGTCCACATAGTTTGCGAATGTGCTTTGAAATAATCACAGAGTTACTGTTAAGGACCTTATGGTGGTAATGAGTAACGACTCTTCAAAACATGAAGAAATATATATATCTGAAGGGCCATTTTAACCAAAATATTATGAGTTCATGATTAGTCTATCCAGATGTTGGCATTTGCACAATGCACAACATCTTACGCATATTCCACCCATGGTGGCTCGATAATTTTGCGACACGTATTGAGTATTTTCTGAAAATGAGAATTAAAGGAAATAACAATAGCTGTCAAAGAAAACCAATAAACTTTTTATTAATTAACGTATCATTTCCGGAAATTTTTTTTATTATGTTTTGTGTTTAAACACAGAACAAGAAACATGGTGTAAACATTGTGATAAAATTGGAATTGGAAGTGGTATTTCTCTTGTTTTTTGGAATTAAGGTTGTTAAATCAAATATAAATGGTTATTTCCACTTTGTCTTAAAAAGGGAATTGATGTAATTGAGAGTCATAGACACTACAGTTAGAGGTTCCCACCACTTTTATCGGGTGTAATCATTCTTGCCCACTTTGCCCAAACAGTTACTCCCTTTTTTTTTTGTTCTTTCAAAGGAAAAAAAGTCCTACTTGGTTTTGAACTCTTCTCCTATTTGCTAGTGTAGCTTACCTCTTATTTCTTTTTCAATATTGTTCTAAGCTCGTCCGCTTTTTGATTTCGGGCATTAGAACGAAACCCCTTTTTACCACAAGCTTTTAATAATATGGCTGTGATCTGTCATTACGTGCGACTATCTCCACAACCTTCTGTTCTGTGGTTTCAACTGAAAAAGGGTCCCAAATGTCAATGTGAATCAGATCAAAAGGTTCTCCCGGAGCCAATCCCCTATTGGTCCTGCCACCACGCCGCAGAACGAGAGCTCGTGTTTGCTAAATGCTTCAGGGTTAGGGAATCTCGTATTAAAGAGAGAGATTGGAGGGGATTCGCGCCGGATGGAACAAGGCGTTTTGTGTCAACTTCAGGTCTTTGTTCTAATAAATAGCCATCTTCGTCCTCAATTCCCAGCAAACGGAAAGAGATAGATTCAACAGAGAAGTCAGATCGGCCCCTACTAATGAGATAATGAGAAGGGCCCCAAATGTCAATGTGAATCAGATCAAAAGGTTCTCCCGGAGCCAATCCCCTATTGGTCCTGCCACCACGCCGCAGAACGAGAGCTCGTGTTTGCTAAATGCTTCAGGGTTAGGGAATCTCGTATTAAAGAGAGAGACTGGAGGGGATTCGCGCCGGATGGAACAAGGCGTTTTGTGTCAACTTCAGGTCTTTGTTCTAATAAATAGCCATCTTCGTCCTCAATTCCCAGCAAACGGAAAGAGATAGATTCAACAGAGAAGTCAGATCGGCCCCTACTAATGAGATAATGAGAAGGTCTTGAAGGAAGTGAAGATTGAGGCTCAACAGCGATGACAAGTAAAGTCAAAATGAGAAGAAAAAGGCGGTCGACCACAAGCCGACCATTTGTCAAGAGGTGTTTCCCTTGTTCCCGGTTGCTAGTGCCCTGTTGTTAGGAATGGTCGTCGAGCCTGATCGACTCGACTCTTTTCCTTGCCCCCGAGGATCAGAAACTGGGTCTTCACGTACTGATGAGGCTGAAAACACGGGGTTTTAGTGAAATTTTTTTTTTTTAAAAAAGAAAAAAAATTCTACTAATAATACAAAATAAAGTTGAATACATACTATTGTTTGATGCAATTTCCCTTACTTTTCACTTTTTAAGTTGGTTGCCCATTAATATTGATCTTTCAGAATTTAGATACAATTTATCGGCCTATAAATTCCATGTTTGGTAGGTGATCATTCGAATCGGTTTTTCGGAATCTGAATATCTGGTTCATCCAAAAAAATCTAATAGTATTAAGAAAATAAATTTGTGGATGCTGCCAAAAGGAGCAGCAATGCCATACACAGAAAGGTTTTCTAATGTTTATTTGAATGAATATTTGCAATCAAGTACCGCCATGCATCACCACCCATGGAATCAAGAAAGAATTCTCATTTTATTAATTTTTACTATGTCTGAATCTGGTAAATTTCTTCGTGTTGAGCCAAATTAAGCATTAAACTTCACTTTTGGTGGTTCTTTTCTTTCAATTCATTTAATTTTGCGACCACCCCCCCCCCCCCCAAACCCAAAAAAAAATTGATTTATCATAAAGTGTCTGCAGAGTTCTAACATCAACATCCGACCTTGTTTGAGTTCAATGAAGACAAGTGCAGTCATCCAAGATGGTGCGCTCTTTCGAAATGTGTGATCTTGAGTAGCTGAGCTAGTTTACTCAGGCTGAAGTGTTCACCGAGCCCTTCGAAGAAGTTGTTAGCTTCTCCAAATTCTTTAATGACCTCCAATGCAAACTCTACGCGAGTCTTCAAGAGTTTGCTATTGTTGAGGAAGCAGAAAAAGTAGGTGAAATCGTAAGCTCCGCTGGAAAGTAATGAACTCTATGAGTTTCTATGAGTGAAATGCAGACAAAAGCTTAGGGAAGATGCTGTAGTCGAACATATCGACTCATTCGTTTCTAATCTTATTCAAATCCAAAATGTATCTCCTTAAAAACTTGATCGAAATCTCATTGAAAAAGTTAAGAAAAATAAATAAAAACATGTGTATGTGTGTATTTCTATTACAGTTTGAGTAAGCGAATTTTTTTTGTTTACCAAATATTATTTTAAGACTTATTTTGCATAAAAAATAGTATGTATTTTTATTGTTAGCGATATAAGCTTAAGCATGTTTTAGTATTGACTCTGTAAAAGAAGTGATCACTGAACTATTAAGTGGCCTATACAGCTTTTAATAAAAATGATGATTTGGACATCAAGATTTATCATCGAGTAAGTGATGTGAATAGTATGGATGGTGGCATTGATCCCTATAGAAAAAAAAAAAAAACAGAAAACAAAAACGAAACATATATTAGATTTTTTATCTCTTTTTTTATTTTTTTATCTCTTAATTTATATCTTTGTAAGACTCACTTAATTTTTTATATTTGATAAAAAAAAAAGATTAAGACAACACAATTTGAATCAAAATGATCAAGACCATTACATTCACGGTCCACCTATCATACTTAGTTTCATCTAGCTTAGTCTAGATTAATTTTTATGCTGACTAAACTTTAGTGAGATGCATGCTTACAAGGTTATTTTTATTTTTAAATGTGCAGGTCACAAACTAGAAAAACAATTTGATAAAAAAAAATTACAATTTTAAATGGAAAGCCATGCACAAATCTTGAACGTGATTGTTTTCTCAAATCAAGTTATAGCAATCGTCTCTAACATAACTATTGTAATTTTATTGATGATTTTTTTCTAGTAACTCTTGTAATTTATTTTCCATAAAACACATTATGAGTCATTTAAGACTAAAATGTTTTTTTTTTGCTGAAAATTTTTGTTTGGTTTGATAACATATTCTAAAATGAAATTTTTTTATTTGGTTTGATAAGATGTATTGAATCTGAATACTTGGTTCATCCAAAAAAAATATAGTAGTACTAATATTTAGGTTTTTTGTTGTAATCAGTGCCGAACGTATCTTAAGGAAAGGTGAGGCAAGTACCCAATATTGATTTAAAACTTTTCATAATTAGTTATTATGCATATTATATTGGTTAGTTCAGTTGTTTAACGTTAAAAATACCTCAAGTTGAATATGAAATCACTTACTTGATATTTTTTGCTCATTTTTTCTTTTTTTGTAGATCAAAATTTTCTCATCATCTTCTATATCTATCTACGTTTAATTTGATTTTAGTGTTATCCCATATTCCATATCTTTACTATTTACTATGATTCAAATTTTTCTAACATTGATTTACATATCATATTTCTTGCTTTTCTTTGTAACATATTAATTTATACTTTTAAACATATTAATTTAAATTTATTAAAGTAACTTATATGATCTATATATAAATTAGTAAGAGGCAGTATTAGTAAATTTAGCAAATTATATTATTTCCTTTTAGTATATAAATATTTTAGGATTTAATTATTTTAAAATAAAACTATTTAAATATAATCTATATAATTTATTTTAAAGTTCATATATATATATAAGAAAGCTTTTAAATTAATATCTTAAAACAGGCGATTAGAAAGGCGAAATTAGGTCTTCCCACTTAATCTCGCCGCCGACGGCTGGCCTCACGCCGGCTGCCGAGAAACCCCCTTCCTCTTCCGTTATGGCTTCCGATCTTGTTTCCTTGGAAGCTATATCAGACCCTCAAGCCTCAGACTTGATCCCGCAACTCCCCCTGACGGATCCATCCGACCCCGACATCAATGAAGAAGAAATCGTACCTCTTCATTCTCCGATTGAAAATCCGTTTGCTAATACCTCCTGTCCACCCGATATTCCGTCGGCGGAAGCTCCATCGTATGCTGAAAGGTTTAAAGCTTCTCTGAGAAATTTGAGAAAGATCTCACCTCCTACTTACCTAAGCGATGGTACTCCGGTGGTATGAGCTCCACGGTCAATCCTCCTCAAGACGTCCGATATGTGGAAGGACCATATTATTGCCCATTTCCATGGAAGAATCCCTCCAGCAGGCAAGATCTTCACGGATCTAAATCCGGTTTGGGGAAAATTCGGAAGCATCAAAATTCGTGTAATCTCTGGTACCTCCTGTTTGATCTTCATTCCGGCAATTCAAACACGAGAGTGGGTGCTTCAAGTCGGATACTGGCAGGCAGCTCATTGTGCCTTCAACGTTTACCCGTGGTCAGCAGATGGAAATCTCACTCCGCAAGAACTGAAAACTGCCCCCACCTGGGCAGTCTTAAGGAATGTCCCTCCTCAACTATACTCACTCGACGGGATAAGTGTCGTGGCGAGTGCAATAGGAGAGCCACTCCACACTGAGAAATCAAGACTAGACCCTTACCGATTTGGTGATACTAAAGTAAAAATCGAGATCAATCTAGACTCTTCACCACCTGAGGAAGTTGAGGTACGAGATGATCAGGATAATGCAGTTAGGATTAAGGTTCATTATCCTAGTCTACCACCGAAGTGTATTAATTGCGGCAAATTTGGTTATCTCTTGAATCAATGTCTGCTTCCTCTTCTGAAAAAGGCCTCAACTGAATCTCCCAGTGATCCTCCACAAACAACAATTCCTGGAGATAAAGTAAAAGAGGTTCTTCAAGTAGCGGATTCCAATAAGGTCTCTGAACTCTTTGAAAATAGTAGGTGACGCTCCCGTTCCCGTGGTAGAGAAAAAGGAAAGAGTTCCCCAGCAAACACAAACACTCAACGTTCCGAGACTACAACACAATCGGGGAGTATGATTGAGAAGGAGAATCACCCGTGTTTAACCCATCCTCTTGCTAAACAATTGCCCAATGATTCTACAAATATGAGTAAAGAAAAAGCTGACATCCGAGAAAAATCCGACGGTTCTGGAATTAGCGTCATTGAAAAGGGAAAAGATACCTCTTCCAAATCCGGTATTCAACAAACTACAGAATCACAGACTGAGAAACCTCAAGATGAAGATAAGCGGCCGTGGACACTCAAACAGTCCAGACGAGCTATCAGAGCTCAAAGACAGGAGGAACTGTGGAATTCATCACCTCAAACAAAAGCCAAGCTCCGACAGAAAAGTCATTACGCCAAGGGAGTATCCTTGGGTAAGAGACTTTAAACTCTTTGAAGCATCTGCTTCACCTTTATTTCCCATAAATATGAAGGTCTTCTATTGGAATATTAGGGGTTTGAATAGTAATAATCGGAAAGGAGTAGTTCGTAGATGGTTGTTCGGTCTTAAGCCATCCATAGGTGCCTTTCTGGAAACTCGCGTTAGAGAAGTTAACGCTGTCTCAGTGATTAAGTCAGTCGTTCCGGGTTGGAATTTTGAATGTAATTATACGGATTCAGAAGGAGGACGAATTTGGGTCGTGTGGGATGCAATGCTGTCAGTTGTGGTTTTCAAAAAAATGGATCAACTGATCATGTGTGGTGTGTTGGATCCGATGACTAAGATTCAGTTCTCGGTGATTTTTGTGTATGCTCACAATACGGAGTCGCAGAGAAAGGTGCTGCGGAAAGACATCACAGAAATTTCAACAATGGATGTGGTAAAAGCTTCACCAGTCTTATCCTTAGGTGATTTTAATCAGATCTTGACGGCGGATGATCATTTCTCTTTGCACCCGATAACTCTCCCGATTCGTGCTATGGAGGATTTTAAAGAGTGCTTAGCAACCAGCGAGTTATATGATTTAGAAGCCAGAGGAGTAAAATATACTTGGTCTAATCATACGGTCCTGCGTAAACTCGACAGAGCGTTAGGGAACGATAAATGGAGAGAATGTTTTCCTGATACATTCGCTCAGTTTAATCCACCGGGAGATTCAGATCATTCATCTTGTGTTGTTGAATTATCAACCACCGATACTCCAAGAAAGCCAGGCTTTAAATATTTCTCTTTCCTCTCATCCCACCCGAAATATGTTGATGCATTGAAAGAGGCATGGAGTAAAGAGATTCAAGTTGGTTCCAAGATGTTCTCTTTGGGTCAGCGGTTAAAAGAGGCAAAAGTCATGTGCAGATTGCTAAACATAGAAGGTTTTGGAAATATACAACAAAGAGCGACAGAAGCCTTGGAAAATTTAAAATCAATACAGTCAGTTCTGATGGTCTCCCCAACTGATAGTCTTTTGCAAGAAGAAATTGAAGCGAGACATAAATGGAATGTTATGGATGCAGCTCTGAACATCTTCTTTAAGAGAAAATCAAGAATAAGGTGGCTCTCAGAGGGTGATTCAAATACAAAATTCTTCCACCGTGTGATCATTACACATCAGCTGCGGAATGCTATAAGATACCTGAAGGATCATAATGGTGACAAAATTTCGGATGTTCAAGAGATAAAGGCTTTGGCGGTACATTATTTTTCGATTCTTCTGGGTTTGGCAACAACAACGACGTCCACGGTCGAAGAGTTCAGAGCACTGATACATTACAGATGCCCAAATGACTTATCCCAACAAATGGTGGCTATTCCGGATGACGCAGAGATTAAGGGGATCCTGTTCTCGATGCCAAAAAATAAGGCACCAGGTCCTGACGGGTTCACGGCTGAGTTCTTTTGGGAATCTTGGGATATAGTAAGCGATGACGTCATTCAAGCTATCAAGGAGTTTTTTATCAGGAGCCGTTTACTTCGACGGTTTAATGCTACGACGATAACGCTTATCCCAAAGTTATCAGGGGCTGATCATCTAAGCCTTTTCAGACCTATTTCCCTATGCTCTACGGTTTACAAAGTTATTGCCAGAATAATCAAACAAAGACTAAACCTGGTTATTTCTGATGCGGTGCAGCTTAATCAAGTCGGCTTCGTTAAGGGTTGCTTACTTTGCGAGAACGTTTTACTAGCCTCGGAATTAGTAACTGACTACCATAAGAGGGGACCGGTCACCCAAGGATGCCTAAAGATAGATTTATCTAAGGCCTACGATAACGTCAACTGGACATGTCTCTTTAATCTACTGAAAGCTATCGATCTTCCTTCTGAGCTCAGAGAAAGGATAAAACAGTGTGTATCAACAACCACTTACAGCATCAATATCAATGGGGAATTAACAGGTCATATTCAAGGACAAAGAGGACTTAGACAAGGTGATCCGATATCCTCTCTTCTCTTTGTGCTGATCATGGATGTCTTGTCAAAACTGTTAGATGCAGGTGCGGTGAACAACAGGTTCAAGTTGCATCCAAAATGCGAAGCACCGCTAATTACACATCTTAGCTTCGCAGATGATGTTCTTATTTTTTTCGACGGTTCTGAGGCTTCACTTAATGGGATCTTCGACATTCTGAATCAGTTCAGGAGTCTCACAGGCCTGTATATTAACAGAGCAAAAACGGAACTAATGATCGATGGAGGAGATGATAGCCGATGTGCTGACTTAGCAAGAAGAACAGGAGTAAAACAGGGTGCGCTTCCTCTGCGTTACTTGGGGCTTCCACTGTCATCAAAAAGAATGAAGAAGACAGATTTTCAACCCCTCTTTGATAAACTGGCGGGGATGTTTAACTCTTGGACAGTGAAAAAGCTATCCTTCGCGGGACGTCTCGAATTGCTTCAATCAGTCATCTACTCAATTATCACGTTCTGGGCGTCGGTCTTCATTCTTCCAAATCATTGTGTCTGACAAATTGAGTCTAAGTGTAATAGTTTCTTATGGAAAGGAATAACAACCTCAACCAGAGGAGCAAGAATCAGTTGGGGATCAGTGTGCTCTCCAAAAAAAAACGGTGGGCTGGGTCTAAGGAGGGTCGCCGAGTGGAACAAAGTGTTAGGCCTCAAGCTTATTTGGCTAATCTTGCTTCAGGAGGATCATTGTGGGTTTCGTGGGTGAGGCTACATTTAATTGGTAACAACAACTTTTGGTGCTTAAGCGCAGAGCCTTCATCAAGTTGGATTTGGAAATCAATCTGCAAATTGAGACCAGTTGCAAGACCAATGTTGGTATGTGATGTTGGATCAGGTCGGACAGCTAGTTTCTGGCATGACTCGTGGACTGACATTGGCCCTCTTATTGACGTGATGGGAGAGGGAGGACCGACAGTCTCTGGTCTTCCTCTAAATGCTACTATCAGAGACGCTATTCACAACGGAAACTGGTGGATATATAGATCGAGAAGCAGAAGCCCGATCATTACTTTGCTCAGAGAATGCTTTCCCAGTTCAGAATTTATTTTTTCATCAGATTCAGATGATAAATACATGTGGAAACTAGGTACAAACAGACCTTCGGAAAAGTTCTCCTCTTTCTCAACTTGGAATCATTTGCACCCTCAACGACAGAGAGTAGATTGGTATAAAGAGGTTTGGTTTTCAGGTTCATTACCGAAGCATGCATTCCTCGCTTGGGTTACCGTGCGCAATCGATTGCTTACTAGGGATAGACTCATATCTTGGGGCATACAGGTCCCGCCAAGCTGTCTCCTATGTAATCTTCATGCTGAATCTCGACAGCACTTGTTCTTCGACTGTGATTACAGCAACGAAGTCTGGTCTTCTTTTTGTTATTCGGCTCATCTTTCCCCTCCATCTCCTTTTGAGCTATGTCTTCGATGGTTAAAAAACCACTCAAGAGACAAGCAAATGTTGTTCATCATCAAGCTTACCTTTCAAGATTGCATTTATTCATTGTGGAGAGAAAGAAATATGCGCCTACATTTGGAAACATCTCGCTCATCGGCGGCTATTATCGTAGATATCAAACAGGTGGTGAAGTACAAACTCATACCAATTACAAAGGCACAACATCAAACGAACTCTCCTTCTATCCTAGAGTTTTGGTTTTCTATTTTTGGTTAATTTTCTTTAAGTGTGTTGGTTTCTTTGACTTTGTTATTGTATTTGGGGAAAACGACCTATATCCCCCTCAGAAGTATCATATAGTAACAAATCCACACAAAGTTATGGCCTCGTCGTAATTTTACTTCGTTTGAAAATTTAAGACCTATATCTCCACAATTTGAAAGTTCGAAACCAATTTATCCACAATTTCGGTTTACTGTTGATAAATTTGGTATACTTGCTATTAAACCGAATTAAAATCTAATCAATCCTCAATCCGGACCAAACTTGATTATAAACCAAATTAAACCAAATTTTAACAAATATTCAATCCAAAAAAAATCAACTCACAACCGCTGTCAAAAAAAAAAAAAAATCAACTCACAACCCGATTCAATTCATTTTTTATCGGGATTCCCTTGTTCATCAAAGGCATAATGATTTTTAAGGCCATCAATTTCAAGTTCTGATCACCATAAGCAAATCGAACACATATATTTAGTTCCAAAGAGAAGTGAAGCAACTGATTTCAGAGAGGACTTCCATGTCGTTGTAACTCCGACGAAGACGGATCCGTTTCCAGTCTTGACTTGGCTGTGATTTTCAATGATCTCGTTAGCTTGCCCGACAGCCATGGAGAAATCATGGAGAAAGCCATGGAGAAACCATCGTGTGAAGCGGAATTGGGCAACAAATCGGAAAGCTTGGGCAAAAGAGAAAATCAGAGATTGCAATTTTTTTTGGTTGGGAATTGAAGTACAGATTAACTGAAAAAAAAATTGAAAATTTTTAAAGAAAAATAAAAGACTTTCTTTTAGTCTCGAAATGGAGAGAGAGAGAGACCACACTTCATCTTGCAACTTCGTGACCACCATAGTTACGACAGCACCCAACAATCATCATTAACCTTTTTTGAAAAATCTTAAAGCCAAAACCAAGAAAAGTCAAACTCGATTTCAAAACCCAGAAAAAATAACAATGAAAGCAACATTTCGTGAGCTTTGATTTTCCCTAGCTCTTAGATGTTTATAACTTTCTGAAATGCAATTATGGGTTAATGCACAAATGAATCATTTCTGAATCAAGTAAGAGATGAGCATCCTACGGATGAAGAAGACGAAGGTGGGGTTGGGTTATGAGTTGGTATTTTTTTGGATTGAATATTTGTTAAAATTTGGTTTAATTTGGTTTATAATCAAGTTTGGTCCGGATTGAGGGTTGATTAGATTTTAATTCGGTTTAATAGTAAGTATACCAGATTTATCAACAGTAAACCGAAATTGTGGATAAATAGGTTTCGAACTTTCAAATTGTGGAGATATAGGTCTTAAATTTTCAAACGAAGTAAAATTACGACGAGGTCATAACTTTGTATGAATTTGTTACTATATGATACTTTTGAGGGAGATATAGGTCGTTTTTCCTTGTATTTGAGTGAAAACAATGTTATCTAAAAAAAAAAAACTTTTAAATTAATGGAATTATTTTATTTGTTAATTATCTTAAACTTTTTCGAGTCCCAAAGTATATTACATAACTATTAATTTAATTAGAAAACATAATATGTGCTCCTATACAAATATTTTTCGACATTCGCCTTTGGTTGTAAGGTAGATATCGAGAAGACGAAGGGAATCCCATAGTCTTTCATCGGGGAAATTTAAAAAAGGCACTTTCTTTCGTACATTTTTTCAGTTTTGCACTTTTAAAGAATACATTTTCATTTTTACACTCTTTATAAAGCTTTATAAACTCTTAAATTTTTTTACGCAAATCTTCCATTAGGGATTACAATTTAGAGTTTAAGTTTTAGGGTTTACGATTTAGGGTTTAGTGTTTACGATTTAGGGTTTAGGGTTTAAGATTTAGGGTTTAGGATTTAGATTCACAAATCCTTAAGATTTAGGGTTTAGATTCACAAACCCTAAACCCTAAATCATAAACCCTAAACCCTTAATCGTTTATTTCGTAAACCCTAAACAGTAAACCCTAAACAGTAAACCCTAAACCCTAAACTTTAAACCGTAAACCCTAAACCCTAATTCGTAAACCCTAAACCCTAAACCCTAAACCATAAACGCTAAATACTAAATCGTAAACCCTAAACCTTAAGCCCTTAATCTTAAATCGTAAACTCTAAACCCTAAATCCTAATTCGTAAACCTTAAACACTAAATCGTAAACACTAACCCTAAAACTGTAAACCTTAAACCCTAAACCTTCAATCGTAAACCCTAAACCTTCAATCGTAAACCCTAAATCTTCATTTTTGTAAATGATGAAAATAATTGTATTTTTGAAAATGTGTACGACGAAAGTGGTATTTTTTTTTTTACAAATTACCTCGTTCAAAATGGTGAATGTTGTTGATATTAACGATGGTGAATGTTGTTGATATTAACGGTGACAATCTTAATTACTTCAGTCATGACTTTGGCAGGTGGGGAATCTTGTGTTTCCCAATCAACGGTCTATCATTTTTATTGAAATAAAGATATCTTGTTTTGATAACAAAGAAAAAGAAATAAAAAGTTCTTTAGTTTTCAATTTTGCTGGCCTTCGAGTGAGTGCATGAACGAAACGAACCTTCGTGGCAGGTGACTCCACGTGGCAGATGTAATTGAACTTTGAACTTGGAGGTTCACAATTTAAGTAACTTTTTTCCTTCTTTTTTTTGTCGTCAACTAATTAAGTAACTTTATCCTCATTTCCCGACATATAAAGTTTTTTTTATAAAGTAGTTTTGTTCTTAGGGATTTTCGGTACATTACAAGATTTTTAAGATTTGTTTCCCAATGTATTTATTTCAAAAGTCATTTACCTAAAAGTAGTAAATATAGTACTACTCCCTCTATTTCTCGATGTAAGATCTTTTGAAAGGTTTTCTTTGTTTCAAAATATAAGACCTTTTGACATTTCAATGCAACTTTTACCTTTACTGGAGAGTGTTTAACCAATTATATTTCAAAACAGTTTTTATGATTGGTTAAGTTATGTTTATTTATATATTAAATGTTGCTTTTTGCACAAAAGTTATTTTTCTTAATATGTGTGTTTTTCACCAAAAAATCTTATATTGAGAAACAAAGGGAGTATCAAACATTACTAGTATTTAATATTTAAGTCAAATTCTTAAAGCTAATGTCGGAGGAAAAAAGTTTAACAGTGTATAGCAACTAAAAAATTCGGTATTAATTAAGTGTGAAATTTTTAAATAAAATATTTATTTTTTTCATATCAAACTCAGATTATTTATTTTCTTAGATAAAAATAATAAAATTATTCATTTATATTCAAATATTTTTAATAAATAAAAATCGGATAAAAACAATTATCAATATAATTAAACTATCCCTTTGGATAATTATTATTTAATTTTTATTATAAACTATTAAAAATTATCCAATAATTCATAAAGTTATTTATGAACATCTAAAATTATCCAAAAACTTTTTTATAAATTTTATATAAATATTAATAATTTTTTTATATAAAATTAGCAGAAAATATTTATTTAGATTTTAAACTCATATAAAGTATATGTTTGGATAATAATTTTAGCTATTCTTACTTTAATCTGTTAATGTATTATTCCAAAATGAGATACTTTTAAAATTAGATCGTAGTAATAATATTAGATACTTTAAATATTCGTACCCTATTTTTACCCGCAAAAATATCAGATCTTTACCGGCAAATTCCATGGCCTACTCTTAATTAATGCTCGTTTTCAATTTCGAAGTTGCCAAGTCAAATATGCAAATGAAGCGCATGGAAAGAGAGATAGAGAAATATAAAGAGGAATAAGTATTTTTTTTTTTTTTTGAACAACAAAGAGGAATAAGTATTTAAAATCATTAGTACATAGGACTAATTTGTGTTGTGGACCCCACCACACCCTCTCTATCGTCTCGTCATCTTTTTCCCGTAAATCAACGGCTCAGGTGTAGCGCTACTGTTTTTGATGCGATTAAACGACTGTGAACCGTCAGATCTAGCGGATGCTGAAACAAAATACATTTCAACGGCTGAGATCATTGAGTTGACTTTGCTTGTGGTAAATCAGAAAGTGGAAGAGCAGCAAAGGAGAGATTTCGCTAATAAACATGAGCCCCGCTCGAGCTCTGCTTACTCTCTTTCTACCTTCTTCTCTCTCTCTCTCTCTCTCTCTCTCTCTCTCTCTCTCTCTCTCTCTCTCTCTCTCTCTCTCTCTCTCTCTCTCTCTCTCTCTCTCTCTCTCTCTCTCTCTCTCATCTATCGTCTTAAGCGGCCATTGGAGGTTTCAAAGAACCATTTAAGCTGTATCTTCTGGTAACTTTCTTTCTCTCTCTCTCCTGTTGTCCAGTGAATTTGAACAGATTTGATTCAACGGTTTGTTAAAGTTGTGTTTTTTTCTTTTTCTTTTTCTTTATCGTGTCTCGCTTGAGAAAGCGTTATATGATTTGGGGTTTTCTTCTGTGTCAGCGAGTGATGATTTGATATCTTTTTCCATTCGATAATAGTGAGGAATTTGTTTTGGGTTTTTCTTTGACTGTTTGTTTTTGTTTTCTTGTGGATGTTAACGTTACGCTTAAGCTTATCATCTTTTTTTGCAGATCTCGAGAGTCGTGTGAGAAGATTATCTTTGGGAGAAAAAAAAAATTGGTGTTACTCGGATCATTTCACAAGGATTTTGACTCTCTGTTAAGGTAAAATGAGGAGGCTTTTTGCTCGAATTTGATTCTGTGTAATATCTTATTCGTGTGTGCGTGTTTATCTTTTGTCTCGTGAAACTTGAGCTGGTCCTAATTTTGATTCTGATAAAAGATTTGTTTCTTTTTTTTCCAACTTTTGTTTGTAGGTTAGAAGTTAGAACAAGATCTTGGGAAAAAAAAAAAAAACATGGAAACGGAAGACGATCTGTGCCAGAACAATTGGGGAAGCTCTTCTTCTTCTTCTCCCAAACTGCGTGAGCCCGTATGCTTCACGTCACAGCAGAAGTGGGAGGATGCTTCGATCTTGGATTACGAGATGGGTATGGAGGAGCCTGATTTGCACGTTTTCAACCAGATGAAAGCTTCTTTGGGACAAGACAATAACAACAACAACAACAACAACAACGGTCAAGCTAATGCTGATTTCCTGCAAGGCGTCAAAGCTCAAGCGTGGGATCCGAGGACGATGCTGAGCAACCTGTCTTTTATGGAAGAGAAGATTCACGAGCTGCAGGATCTTGTTCATCTCCTCGTTGGCCGAAACGGGCAGCTTCAGGGTCGTCAAGACGAGCTCGTTGCTCAGCAGCAGCAGCAACTCATAACCACTGATCTTACTTCCATAATCATACAGCTGATTTCAACTGCAGGTAGTCTTCTTCCATCTGTTAAGCATAATATGTCAACAGCGCCGGGTCCATTCACTGGGCAGCCCGGTTCAGCCATGTTCCCTTGTCCAAGGGAGGCTAATAACGTTGCTTCACAGAGCCAAAACAATAACACCAACCGTGGCGCCGTCCAAGAGTTCGACTTGCCTAAGCCGATTGTCGTTGATGAGAGAGATAGCCATGTTGTGGAAGAACATGAGATGAAAGACGAAGATGATGCCGAGGAAGGAGAGAACCTTCCTCCTGGCTCGTACGAGATATTGCAGCTTGAGAAAGAGGAGATTCTCGCGCCGCATACTCACTTCTGCACGATATGTGGCAAAGGTTTCAAGAGAGACGCGAACCTGAGGATGCACATGAGAGGCCATGGAGACGAGTACAAAACTCCGGCTGCTCTGGCTAAACCGAACAAAGAATCCGTACCCGGGTCTGAGCCGATGCTGGTCAAAAGGTACTCGTGCCCATTCCCGGGTTGCAAACGTAACAAGGATCACAAAAAGTTCCAGCCTTTGAAGACGATACTATGCGTGAAGAACCACTACAAACGCACCCACTGCGACAAGAGCTTCACTTGCAGCCGTTGCCATACCAAGAAGTTCTCTGTCATTGCAGATCTCAAAACCCACGAGAAGCACTGCGGGAAAAACAAGTGGCTCTGTTCCTGTCGTACAACGTTTTCAAGGAAAGACAAGCTGTTTGGTCACATTGCTCTGTTCCAGGGACACACGCCTGCGATCCCACTTGAAGAGACAAAACCGTCAGCTGGTGCATCTGCGCAGAGAGGGAGCTCTGATTGCGGGAACAGCAACAACGCAGAAATGGTTGGTTTCAATCTTGGTCCTGCAGCAGATGCTAATCAAGAAACCGCACAGCCTGGATTCATGGATGGGAAGATAAGTTTCGAGGAGTCTTTCTCGCCGCTGAGCTTTGATACATGTAATTTCGGAGGGTTCCATGAGTTCCCGCGACCTATGTTTGATGATTCAGAGACTTCATATCAAATGCTTATTTCGAGTGCATGTGGCTTCTCGCCCAGGAATGGTGGTGGTGGTTCTGTTTTAAATACTAGTCTCTAAGGCATTTGCCATATATGACAAGCTATTATGTTTAAGATGTTCTAGTTTTTTAGCCTTTAGGCAGCTCCTTTGTGTCTGTAATTTGTTATTCCCTAGAATAATATGAGGAAAGCAAAAAGTGGATTTCCTTTTCTTAAAATCTGTTGCTAATATAAGAGAAGTTAGATTCTTTTTTCCTTACTTTTTCCGGTTCACATTGGTGGAACCAACTACTGTATATGTATGCCAATTGTGATTAGCAACTTTAGGAAAAGAATTGATATCTCCATTTTATGTAATAGAAACAAATTTGATATGGATTCGTATAGATGGAAAGTTTATGTAACCAAATCATCAAATATGCAACTAGAACGTTGGTACATTGTGAACTTGCGAATTGCGATGAGCTGTTGGGCATGCATCCGCCAAAAGTTTGTATATTTGACATATGCATCGAGTTCAGCATTTGAATGGTTAACGGAAAGATGCGTTGAGCTTCTCAGTATCATCCATGCAAGGTTGAGAAGAAGCTTGACAGTACTTCTGAATCATTGCTTGTATCTCTCTCCACCAACCATTCCTCTTGAATCTGTACCCTCACATCTCTATGATAAAAAGAATTGACTACAGAATCAGCAAGAATATCCCACAAGAGATGCATAATAACAGTATAGTAATGTAAATGAAGGGCATCTAAAGTGAGAAATATGGAACCTTTTCAAGGCAAGAACTTGATAGTTTCTTCTCAAGTAATCTGCGTATTTAGTAAGGGCCTCTTGTGCATATGGTCTCCCCACGGTTCTTACGGCTGCTGCGCTTAGTAAACTCTCCAGAGAACCATGTTTTCTCACAAGTTTCATCGCTGTTTTCCTTCCAAAGGCCGGGACAACATGCTGAATCCCCGGAACTCCATCGACCTCATCACCCATTATACATCCTATCACCAAAATTCATAGTCCTGTTTTAGCATAGATCTATACTTGTACTCTGCCAAACAGCCGAATTTAGTTGGTTTTAGTAGTTAACAAAGCAAAGATAAACGTAAGACATGCTTCTAAAGATAAGTTGGTTTATGCACTTACGAAAGCTCAAATCAGACTGTGGATCACAGTTATACTGAGCATGGTAGTGTTTCAATGTATAAAAAGACCATCTTCTGAGATCAGCCAATGGAATGACAATCTGAACATTTTCTGAGATCAACTGCTTAAAGTCTTTGTCAGGCGATGCAATAACCGCGCGGTATCCTCTTTGCACGGCTTGTTCCATCAGCGTAGCCACAACATCGTCTGCTTCATGCCCTTGTATTCTAACAACCTGGTGCATTAAAACCAGTTTCAAGTCGGATCATTCATCCAAACTCTATGGCTAAATTCAAACACCACCACTCTACAACTGTGGTCCTGTCCTAATCACCGTAACTTAAAGTTACCTAAATTATCTTCAGAATTACGCTTAATTAACTTGAATATTGAGTCAGAACAATAGGTTTTACCCACTGGCACATTGCATTTCCTAAGAACTTCATCGGCAAAATGATGTGGCCTTTTGGTGTATTTCCCAGGATTTGGTGATTTCCTATGTGCTTTATATGAAGGCAGCAATTCTCGGCGTCGCTTGTTACCTTCTTCTCCATCGAGAACCTACAAAGGAAACATCTTTCAGACGCTTTCATGGAAGGGAGAGAATAAAGGTAAAAACTTTTGCGGAGGAGAGTGTTTTACAGCTATGACGGGATCAGTGAGGCTGACTTGAGAGAAGAAGAGTGAAAGCCAGTGACCAAAAGCTTGCGAACTTGGCTTGTTTCCTTCGTAGCAAAGTGGACTAACGTCTAAGAAGAAGACCCTTTTCTTTTTCTTCCTGCTTTCTTCACTGATACCATAAAGAACATCCTCCTTGTCAATAGCTTGTCCATGATCCGTTCGATGAAATGTCTCGGTGGAAGGAGATGCAGGAAGAGAAGAATAAGAAGAGACCCATTTGCGTCGCGAAGCTTTTGTGTTGTCGATGGATTTACTTCTGAAGGAGAAAAGAGAAGAATTCAATTGAGCAAAGCCTACTGTTGTCATCATCATCTTCAGCCTTCTAGAGAGAGTTGTTTTACATTCATCAATTAGTTAATTATCCACAGACGTTTATTCTTCGCTTTCGTTTGTCTTTTAAGGAATGGTTTTTTTGATAGATCATTTCTACTTGGACCAGGCTTATTATGGGCCTTAAATGGGCTTTTTAGATGGAGAACTTATGATGATAATACAACGTGCGTCGGTCGATCTCACTAGCTGACGACCTTAAGCCAACTGAAACAATGCATGCGTCTCTCAATGTAAACAAGTGTTAATATCGCGAGCAGAAGAATTCGTCAGTGTTGAGGTATAAATGACTTGACCAAGAAATTGTGCATTGCAGATGAAACTCGGTCGCTACCTGCACTAGTCACCAGCAACTATGAAAGAAAAAACAGAGCCATAAGCGTTAACTTTATAGCTTTATGGGAGTTGAAGAAAAAATAATGATCTTGGAGACATATTTGTTCCAATTCACACTAGCCTTAGTTTATGCAATTTAATTCAACATTTTCTACTCGACACCTTTTGGGTAAGTTCAAGTCTTAAAGGTCATGGTTCGAAAAGTCAAAGTCAAGAAGAATTGTTTTATTATAAAGGAAACAAGAGTCAATAAGGATTTATTTTTTCTTTTTGCCATCAGTCAATAAGGAGTAGTACTATATAAGTACATCTTAAACATCTTTGCTAAGACTCAAGAAATTAAATTAACCATCTAACACTCATTGGCATCACCTCATATGTCATCTTCTCTAAAACAGCTTTAAGCACCATGCAAATATGGAAAACTAATAAAATACTTTTTCTATAAAATTTTGAACATATAGATTTATTTTTCTTAAATACAGTAATGATTTATTTTCATTTAAACATATCTCTATTCAATATATCACTAATGCTTCATGAAAGCATGCATAAATATTGGTTTTGTAAAAAGAAAACTATATAACAAAAGAATAATGTAAGGGGGAAAATATATGAAAAATAAAATTATAAGAAGAATAAGTAAAGTAACGAAAAATGAAAATTATAAAATGGAAATTATATAAGATAGATAAAAACGAATGAGAAAAGTAATAAAATGAATAATCTAAAATTTACAGAAACATAAACTATAAAATAGATAAAATAAAGTAAGGAAAAAGTGGATTTCAAAAAGAAAAATATAAAATTGAGAAATAAGTATATTGATGGAAATTCAAAATGTATAAACTTTAAAAAAATATAACATGTATACACATATCTTTCTCTATTTTCTCTATATGTCTTGTAAAAAAATTATTAATAGATAAAAAGAACTAAAATATTAAAATATAAAAAATTGAAAAATATTTATACTATATTATAATTTTTTTTGTTTTATTTCAAAATTATTTTAATTGATAAAATACAATTAGTTAATGAATATGTGATTAGTAAGATTTAGAAAGATAATACTAACAAAAATATAATTTAAGATGAGTTTTATAAAAAAGTAAAATATATATTACAATGACATATCTTATTACATAATTTATAAAATTTTGAAGGAAAAGTTTAGTTTCATAAGTTAAATGCTTTTGATATATATTCATCCAATTGAGATTGAAATTCCTTTTGAAATTTGTTATTCTTTTTTTTTCTTGTCAACTGAAATTTATTATTCATTTAGAGTTATTTTTTTAGAAATCTCTAGAACTTTTAATTGCAATTTATAAAACACAATATTATATAACAAAATCCAGATTTAATTAAACATAATTACATACATTGTCATGCATATTATCTATCTTAAAACCTAACTAGATGATACCCCGCTCCATGCGCGGGTATAATATTTGGTATAATAATATACTATAGTAAGTTTTTTATATTATATTGTTACCATGATATCATAGTAGTAAGTTTTTTATGGCTAATATACTATATGTATCTAATCTAATAAACAATAGTAATATATCATCAAATATATATAATATAAATTTTATTAAAATAAAAATACTTATAATATTATAATTTTCATAAATTTAAAATAGTTTTAATATTTTCACAATTTATCAAGTAACTAATATTTGAATTTCCATCAAACAAAAGTACATAAATATTTTGGATATTCAGTTTAATAACGTAGTTCAAATAAAACTTTATTAAATCAAATAAAAACTTTTAAATTTTGGCGTCTATTAAATACTTCATATATGTAATTCAAAATTCTGAGTAATTTAAATTATTTATAAAAAATATGCATGTCATCCTTTCATTTTATAGTCCATGTGATACAAAACTTGTATTTATATAATTTCTAAAATTTAAATATCACACAAACCATTAAATCTCTTAATTATATGCCTTTAAATGTTTGAATTTATTGATACCATAAAAATAGAGAAAAAATCTGAGAGAATATCTATATTTCCATATATTAAAAAAGTGTATTATTTTTTTGTTGACGTGTCTGAATGTAAATATTTCATTGGTTAATTTTTCATAAAATTACTCTGAGTGAGACACGTGGCTGAATTTTCTCTCTCTGTCTTCTCAATTAATATATAGGGGATATTTGTTTTAAACTCGTATATCAAGCAGATTTTAATATAGTATTATATATTATAAAGTCACTAAATTTATTTTAACAATTAATAAATTTTACTTTATACCTTAAAGGCAAACTCAATCACAATATTTAGTAAAAAAAATTTTGGATTGGGTTAAAAAAAATGGTTATGTAATATTGTTTGTGATATATATCAAGTTTTATATATGGACAATTCAAGTGTCACTATACTTTCCATAACTATTTTGCCGAAAAGAATTTTTCGTTTTAAAACTGAATCTTCAATCTAGGATCGAAAACTATAAATAATACTAGATTTTGGGTCTTTTACCTAAGAGTCCAAAGTTAAGACCATCTGACTTTAAGCTTTCGTTTTCCAGTAGCATGATCATACTATCGAGTATAAGATGAATTAGAGACTGAATGGTCTACAGGAGAAAAATTACATTATCTAGTATTTAACTCATGTCATTATCTAAAGTAGGCAAGGTTGGAAAGAAATAATCTACATATATATATTCACAACTAAAAATAAATTAGTAACCAAACAACCATGAGAGGCCGATCCGTGGTTTTAAATATCGAACCGCAATCGCGTCCGCTACAGTTAGACTTTACTTTCTTTGAAGTTTAAACGCTGCCTTAACTTACTTTCTTAAACACGTGCTTTCTTAAACATTGTATACCACAAACCAAAATATAATGATAACATCAACTTAAAAGTTGTTAACCGTGAGTGAAATTTAAACCAGAAATTAGTTTTGAAAAGTTACATTGAAATTAGTTTGAAGATCAACTTTAGAACAACACTATTTTTAAAACAAATAATAGCATTTTATAGTCGATCAAGCATAGTTAGAATAGAAAGCATTTGTTTTAAAATATCAAATTTCAATCTTTTGTTCTTTCAAATTTGTTCCCTAAAGGATCCCAATAATTAGAGTTCTCCACGTTTCCTGAGGAAAATAATAAATAAACTGTTATGGTCAACAAATGAGAACCAAACAGTGATAGAAGAAGCTGCCGTGGCAGAACACAAAGAAACAAAAGACTTGGTAAAAGTCTCTGTGTCATAAAACACATCAGTCAACGTCCTTCATCCCAATCAACACGCCCCCTTTACACACTGTAACAGAGTGCCCACACCAATTTCTCGTCACTTTCCTTTTTCCCATTTTCTCTCATCAAATTTTCTCAGCATTCTGTTTACTTTCATCAACCTTTTCTGTCCTTTTTTCCTGAAAAAAGTTAGGATCACTGGCGTCAGAAAGATGAAGAAGATACAAGTTCCTCCAGTAACAGGCAAGTCCGTGTTCCGTCTCTTCTTCTTTATCTTCCTGTCTTGTTTCCATGTCTGTTCCTCGGAGCTTTCTTTAAACCAGACAAACACAATGATCGAACTCTCTAGAGTCCTCAATATCATAGCTTGGAATCTTCTTCGTTCTGAGAGGAGTCCATGTTTATGGGAAGGTGTTCGTTGCAGTCGACCAGACAATGGCTCTGTGATAAGCTTGTCTCTCTCTAGTTTCGATCTCTCAAATTCTTCCTTTTTACCACTTGTTTGCCAAATCCAGACTCTGGAGTCTCTTGATGTATCTACCAACAGCTTGAGCTCAGTCCCAGATGGGTTCATGAAAAATTGCGTTGAGTTGAAGCTTCTGAATTTCAGCAACAACCAAGTTTCTCATTTTCCTGGTTTCCGCAATTTCTCCAAATTGGAGTTTCTGGATCTCTCTTACAATAGGTTGAGTGGGAACATTGGAGACTATGGTTTTGATGCTTTGGTTCAGTTGAAAAGTCTGAACCTCAACTCCAACAAGCTAGCTGGTTCAGTTCCGACCAATTTGGCCAAAAGTCTGGAGAATCTCGAGGTTTCAGACAATTCCTTGAGCGGTAGTATCCCTGAGGACATCGACGAGTATCAAGAACTGAGGCTGATTGATCTCAGTGATAACCAGCTTAATGGGTCAATCCCGAGTTCGTTAGGAAACCTCTCCAAGTTAGAAAGTTTAGTTCTTTCCAACAACCATCTTAGTGGGGCAATCCCAGAATCACTTTCAAACATCCAAACCTTGCGTAGATTCGCAGCGAACAGTAACCAATTCACTGGAGAAATTCCTTCTAGGATCACAAGACACCTCGAGAATATATCGCTCAGCGACAACAATCTAAGGGGGATGATTCCAGGTGACCTTTTGTCGCAACTTAAACTCGTCTCTGTGGATTTGTCGTTTAATCAATTTGATGGATGGATACCACAAAACCTTGCACCTGGCCTGGTTAGGCTGAGACTAGGAAGCAATAGGCTAAGAGGGCCGGTGCCCTCTGCTGCGTTTGAATCACTGCAGAAACTAACCTATCTGGAGATGGACAACAACAGTTTAACTGGCCGCATACCTCCTGCATTTGGAAACCTTGGCACCTTGAGTCTCCTAAACTTGGAAATGAACGAGTTCACCGGGATCGTACCTCCTGCGCTTGGAAACATTACCTCCCTTCAAGTGTTGAAACTGCAGCAGAACAAGCTTACCGGAGAAATCCCAGATGAGATCAAACTGTTAAGTAACCTCTTGATTCTTGACATCAGCTGGAATTCTCTGAGTGGATCAATACCGCGTTCTCTTTCCAACCTAACAAAGCTCTCCAACATGAACTTGCAAGGAAACAATCTAAGTGGTACCATACCTGATAACATTGGAAATCTGGATAATCTGATAGAACTCCAGCTCGGGCAAAACAAGCTAAGAGGGAGGATTCCAGTAATGCCACCAAAGTTGCAGATTGCCTTGAATCTCAGCTACAACATGTTTGAAGGACCTATCCCCACGTCATCGTCGTTGTCTCAACTTGACCGCTTGGAAGTTCTTGATCTGTCAAATAACAAATTCTCAGGCGAAATCCCTGATTTCCTTACCAGTTTAATATCCCTTACACAGCTCATACTCTCCAACAATCAGCTTACCGGAAATATTCCAAGGTTCACCAAGAATGTTATACTCAATGTCAGCGGAAACCCCGGGGTCAAGTTCGTAAATGAGGATGGGGTCTCTATCCAGAAGCCATCAGGGAAGAAGAGCAAACTAGTTTTGGTTGTAACATGTGTCGGCGTTGGAGTTATCGCTCTTGTGGCAGTGATCATAACTGTTCTCATGCTGAAACTTTCTAGGCGCTTCAAGGGGGTTAACGGCATGCAAGTCGACCAGGATGAAGAAGGTTCAACTGTTCTTCCCGAGGTCATTCATGGCAAGCTTCTCACTTCAAATTCTCTACACAAATCAAACATCAATTTCGCCAAAGCCGTAGAAGCTGTTGCTCATCCAGAAAGTGCTCTGTACCAGACAATGTTCTGGAGTTACTACAGAGTGGTCATGCCCTCTGGTTTGAGTTACTTCATCAAAAAACTTAACGCAAGAGACAGGCTTTTCCAGCAAGCCAGCACTGAGCAACTAGAGCTAGACCTAGAGGTGTTGGGCAAGCTGCATCACTCAAACGTAATGGTTCCTCTAGCTTATGTGCTCTATTCAGAAGGATTCTTGCTCTTCTATGACTTTGCTCACAGTCGTACCCTTTACGATGTTCTACACAACCATCCCAGCGATGTGGTTGATTGGACGAGCAGGCACAGTATAGCAGTTGGCATAGCTCAGGGAATCTCCTACTTGCATGGATCCAAATCCAACGGTCGTGATCCAATCCTTCTACCAGATCTCTCTAGTAAAAAAATAATGCTCAAGTCACTCACTGAGCCACTAGTAGGGGACATTGAGCTGTTCAAGGTAATCGATCCTTCCAGAAGCAATAGCAGCCTCTCGGCAGTTGCAGGCACCATCGGCTACATTCCACCAGGTGAGCATATAATACAAAGAAACTATTTGGGATTGTCCGTGAAACATGAGCTCTCTTAATCTTTCACTTTTGATACCTTTCATCAGAGTATGCTTACACAATGAGGGTGACAATGGCTGGGAACGTCTACAGCTTTGGGGTAATTCTTTTGGAGTTGTTAACCGGAAGGCCGGCCGTAAGCGAAGGAAGAGAGTTGGCTAAGTGGGTGCAGAGCCATTCGAACCAACAAGAGCAGCGCAACAACATTCTTGACCTCAGAGTGAGTAACACATCACCTGTAGTAACAAAGCAGATGCTCCGTGCCCTCAGTATTGCTCTTGCCTGCATAAACATATCCCCTGGGGCAAGGCCAAAGATGAAGACTGTCCGACGGATGCTCACAAGACTATAAGTAAAAGTATCGGATGATGCATGACGTGTAAATTTTTGCTTGTTGCTGTATGTATACGCAGCACATAGAGGTATTCTCTAGCAGCCTATTATCTGCATCTCCATTTTGAGATGCTCAGAAACGAGAGGGATTGCATTCAAATATGTAGTTTAACAACTATTAGTCCATATCACATTCATCTGAATACCTGATGGCTACAGATGATTGAAATCATATGGATGTTTGTATGTAAAAGTGAGTAACAAAATCATGTGGGAAGGCCTTTCAATGCGCCAAATGTTGCAGGATATAGCTCAAACAAACAAATGATTATGTTTAACATTACTCTTAAAAGGTCGATTCTATCAACGAAACTGTTTACCGCAGAAATACAAGCTCCCATGGAATCAAAGCGGAGAAGACTGGGTTGCAAAAAGCAGTAACTTGGCCTAGAATGTAAGGTCTTTTGGGTCCTCAATAATGCTGGCCAATGTTTGCAAGAACTGTGCAAGGTCAGCACCATAGATGACACGATGATCTGCCGTCACATTCACCTGTGGGTAAGCAAGTGAGCAGTCATCATTAACAAGTGCCCAGGACTACTAGGGACGGTTCCATAACAAAAGGATAACATGAACAAGTTCTAACGATGATTGATAAAAAAGTTACCTGCATCTGGCTTTTCATGCCAATGCGGCCGTCTTTAGTTGCAACCACTGTAGGTTGTGATGCTCCTACAGCCATAATCGCTCCCTTCATTGATCATACACAGAGAAAATGAATGATCTGTTATTCCTTAGCCAAATTATTAGACTAAAAGAAATAAGCTAAATAGTTTTACAAGCTAAAATAAACTCTACATATACAGAACGGAAAAAGAAAAGCACTTACAGTTCCGGGGGGAAGAATGGCATCAAACCGATCAACACCAAACATTCCGAGGTTAGAGAGAGTGAAAGTACCTGAAATTACCAGGAATGAAAATAAGAAACAAAGACTCAAACGATCTTCATGAACCTATAACGCAAGCACTTCGGTTGCGGTATATTATACTATCAGGTTTACCAGTGTTGTACTCCTGAGGCTGCAGCTGCTTGGCTCGGGCCTTATCAACCAATTCTTTCCATTTTCTAGACAATGAATAAATGTCAACCTATTTACACCCAAAAACCAACAACAACAATTCTTTAATACCGGTTTGAAAGGCGGGGTACACTCAAAACTGTTGAAATAGTAAACAAAAAACCTCATCGGCGTTCTGAAGCACTGGAGTGATCAAACCACCATCAATAGCAACAGCAACAGCAATGTTGATGCTACTATTATACACAAAACTGTTACCATCTCTGCAAGACGAATTTACAACTGGATGTTTTGCCAGTGCAAGTGCGGTAGCCTTTGCTAGGAGTGCCGTCATTGTCACTCCTTTCGACTTAATCTAAACAACCAAACAAAAAATATAGTAAATAACAGGTTGGATCCAGTGTATGCTTCTGATGCAAACCATATATACTTTAACTTAGTATTTCTCATAATCTCATTCTCTGATTATTTAACCTTATATACGATCAAAACATTACTATACGTTTACAGAGCCACCCAAATCAGTCAAAAACGGTTCTTTACCGATCAAATTGCGTTCTTACTTAAGCATCTAGGTAACAAAATTGCATTACTTTAACCCTTAAGCTCCAATCTTCTTCAAATTTACTAACCATCCCAAAGTTCAAAACCTTCCAATATTTTCGTACCATCCCATCAACCAATTCCTTTTCTATCTGCTTACAATCAAAATCAATGTAACCTCCAATTTTCTATCAGCTCGAGGAACTCAACTTTTCATAACTTAACTCACCTTCTTGTAGAGAGCATCAAGAGCATCCGTGTTGATTGTATATCCGACTCTAAAAGTCGGAACCGACAAACTCTCAACCATGTTCCTGCTCACAGCTCCCTGCATTGTCGTGAACGGAACCACCGATCCCAACTCAACACCAGGAGCCGCCGCCGCCGCCACGGAGACCTCCGTTTTAACAGGTGGAGCGGCAGCTGCTCCTCCTCCAGCAACAGCCGCTTCAACATCTTTAGCCACAATCCTTCCCATTGGCCCACTTCCAACTAAAGCAGCCAACTCCACTTTCAATTCCTTTGCCAGCTTCTTAGCGTAAGGAGAAGCCACAACTCTCTTCCCTCCTTCAGACGCCGGATGCACCGCAGACGCAGACGCAACTTTCGGCGGAGGAACCGAAACGGAAACGTTCTTCTCAACAACCGCAGGTGTTTCGGAAACAGGCGGAGGAGCCTGAGAATTACCTCCACCACCGGAAGCTTTGGCCCTAGCATCGGCGATTTCTTCCTCGGACTCAGCTAACAAAGCAATGGCGGATCCAACGGGAGCAACACCGCCTTCTTCGACCATGATTGCGGCGAGATAACCGTCGTAGAAAGTCTCGACGTCCATATCGGCCTTGTCGGATTCGACGACGACAACACTCTCTCCTTTGCTGAGCTTGTCGCCTTCGGATTTAACCCACGAGACGATTTTGCCTTCCGTCATGGTGGAGCTGAGAGCAGGCATGAAAATCTCTCGGATCTTCGCTCGGACGGTGACGATTCGTGGCTTGTTAACACGGACATGCGGAACGGAGGAAGATCGGGTTCTGGAGTTGAGAGAAGTTGAAGAATGAAGGAAGGATGTTTGGAGAAGACGAGACATTTTTTTCCGGAAATCACAATGCTCGCGAGTCGCGAGTGACAGAGCAAAAAATGGGATTTTTAAAAGAAGAGAAGATCCAAGTTTCCTCGGAATTATCGATTTTAGTTTGCCAAACTAATTTACCGGTGACCACCACTGTGACTGTTGTGTACAGTGTACTCTTGGCTCTTGCGCCTTTTCTAGTGGGCTATTGGGCTTTTGAAAGGCCCAATGGATATTTTTATTGTTTAATTTGTTGAAGCCCATTTTTCAATCACCATTGATATATTACACAATACACACTAAGGACTACATCATCTACACACATTTTTGTTTCTCGACCACATACATCCGCCAGGACCACCACACAAACACTTTGTGTCACGCTCTCATATTCTGTATCATTTTTATATACGAAAAAATTATGAGGACAAATGAAGTAAAAGAAGAATAGTTGAAGTTTTCTTTGTTTGGTTAGAATCGATTCAACCACTTACCAATGGATATGGATTTCTTAAGGGATTAAAGCACTTTTGTTTAGCATGTAAGGCACATAAATCTACTTTGGCGCTGATTCTTGATCAAGCTGTTTTTTGTTTTTTTTTTGTTTTTTTTTGTTGTATTTGATATTATCATAAATCAACAACTACGACTCTAGTAACACATTTTATTGTTTGTTTTGTTGTTGTTAACATGGTGTTTGGCTTCTTTTAATTTGTAGATCTTAGGATCATCAACATGTTGCTTAAACTTATTGTTGAACTAAATAAACAATAATAATTTAAGTATAATCGTATAGAGAATTACCAGAAATAGGAATAGGACGATGATGTAACTAAGCCACAGATCTTCTTGAGCAGTACTAAAATACACTTGCTAATTACATATTTGGTTCCTAATGTAGAAAGAAAAAAAAAAAAAAACTTTTATGGTTATTAAATTCTTTTGAAGGGGACGGGTGATGAAAAGAAAAAAAAAATGATAGGTTCAAAAAAATCTTACCTTTTTCTCTCACACCGCACTTGTATTTGTTTTATGCTTCATCACTGCTTTCAATTCTTCTCTTTCCTTCCTCTCCTGTCACTCTTCCTTGATGCTCTTGTCTTCTTCTCCGATCTACCTCGTTTCTTCCTTCTCCAATCCCTAAATCGTCTCCTCCCCTAGATCCTCTCGCCAAATGGACAGACCCAAAATCTGAAAACCTCCTCCTTTTTGTCTTTTCTTTCCCCAATTGCGTGTTTTTTAAGCAGATTCGAGCTTTGTCGACACACCCAGTAGCCAAAGCTCGGTTTTTTATTCCTCTGATTCGTTCTGGGTAATTTAGGGTTTTAGGGTGTTTGTAGAGAAGAAGCATGGCGGGTTCGAGTGGGAGTTGGAGAGATGCGTATAAGGGAATGTCGTCGGATAACATAAAGGGTTTAGTTTTGGCTATATCTTCGAGCTTGTTCATTGGTGCCAGTTTCATCGTCAAGAAGAAAGGGTTGAAGAGAGCTGGTGCTTCTGGTCTCAGGGCAGGTGTTTGATTTTCTCTTTACTTTCATCACTTTCTTTATTTGGGTTTTTGGTGTTACCTTAAATGGGTTTTATGATGCTCTTTGTATGGATCTTTTACTAGATTTGGTTAGAACATATAGAGATCGACGTGAGATCTGTGTTTGCTTCACTGTAAAATGTGTGTTGTAATTGAGTGACTGTGACGAAGATTTGTGGTATTATACTGTTACTGTTTAAGTGGCAAAGATTTGAAACTTTTTCTGGAAGCAATCACAGATCTCTGATATGTGAATTATTACTTGTAGATATTGATCTCATTGCTGATTTTGGTTATGGTGTTTTGTAGGTTCTGGAGGTTATTCTTACCTGCTCGAGCCTCTCTGGTGGGTAGGCATGATAACGAGTGAGTTCCCTTCATATTTAAAGGTTTGGTTTATCCCCTTTTGGGGTATTGATTAGCTTGTGGTCACTGCAGCTTGGTTTTGTAGTGCTTGGAAGATGAAAACAGTGTTAAGTAAGATATTGGTATTTCAGTAGTTTTGACTGCAGAGATAATGTTTGCTTTTTTTTTTGCAGTGATTGTTGGTGAAATTGCTAATTTTGCTGCTTATGCCTTTGCGCCTGCCATTTTAGTAACTCCTCTTGGCGCCCTCAGCATTATCATTAGCGCTGTTCTTGCTCATGTCATCCTACGTGAAAAGTTGCATACTTTCGGGATTCTTGGTTGTGTATTATGTGTTGTTGGGTCGATAACCATCGTCTTACATGCTCCTCAAGAGCAAGAGATTGATTCCGTGTTACAAGTATGGAATCTTGCAACAGAACCTGGTAACCTTCTTATGTCTTTACAAACCCTATTCAAGCAACTTTTGATTGATCTGTTCTAAGACATGGTGATATCTCCTCTGCAGCTTTTCTTCTCTACGCCGCAGCAGTGGTAGGAGCAGCGATTGTACTCATAGTTCAGTTCATACCACAGTATGGACAGTCACATGTCATGGTCTATATTGGGGTTTGTTCTCTGGTTGGATCATTATCGGTATGTGCTCAGAACCTACACTCTGAACATGTTTATTCATTCGCTCTATTTCAAGTGCCAATAATTTGAGCGGTGCGAGCAGGTCATGAGCGTTAAAGCACTTGGGATCGCATTAAAGCTTACGTTTTCAGGAATGAATCAGTTAATTTACCCTCAGACATGGGTCTTCACGCTGATAGTTCTTACCTGCGTGATAACCCAAATGAACTATCTAAACAAGGTATATATATATAGAGAGAGTAGCCTCAACTCTCAAGTTTCATGTCAGTATCTTTTAACACATCAGAAAAATTCATTCGGTTTCTCTTTGTTTGTCTTGATGACAGGCGCTTGACACGTTCAACACTGCCGTGGTTTCACCTATATACTACGTTATGTTCACTTCGTTGACTATCCTGGCTAGTGTCATCATGTTTAAGGTAAATATTTTCCTTCTTGGTTTCAACTTGTAATCTGTTTTGGTAAATTTAAAGATAACAACAGTGTTGGGAGTTATATGGAACAGGACTGGGATCGACAAGACGGAACTCAGATTGTGACGGAGCTGTGTGGGTTTGTGACAATCCTTTCAGGAACCTTTCTTCTTCACAAAACAAAGGACATGGTTGATGGTGAGTGAGCTCTTTCTTTAGGGATAGATATAAAATGAAGAGTTTTTCTGCAATTGCCACTAACAAATGTCCCAATTGTTAGGCTCTTCGTCCTGTGGAAATTTGGTAATTCGTCTTCCTAAACATATGGAAGACAGTAGTAACGGGTTTGAGCAAGAAGGGATCCCACTCACTCTCAGGCGTCAGGAGTTGACGAAGTCACCAAGACCCAACCGTCACCTCATTCTTCCTCAAGACGGTCCTGAAGCTGTATAGAGAGAACAGAGACAATACATATGTATGGATACCACGAGGCTGCAGAGACAGTGTGAAGCACTTGGCTTCTCAGAAGAAACGAGAGGAGAAAGAGTGGGGGAGAAGAGATGATTGTTACGAGTTGCATAGGGAAAATTTTCACAATTTGATAGTCATATTCATTTGCTTTGCTTTTTTGCTTAAGATTTGGTACTGAAGAGATGTGGAATGTGTCAACAGATTGATCAACTGTTATATATACACAAGTTGTATCCTTCCCCCAATACTGTGCAGCAGTTTGGTTTTGTCGGCAGCAAAAAGATATGTAATCATAAGCTTACAAACACAAGAAGAAGAATTAGTGCATATCTGTGAAACTATCGTATCCTTGGTCGATGTCATCTGACAGTATCTTAATAATTGCTCAAAACGCCGCCGTTTTATAAGGGAACAAACAAGAAAAAAATCGAAATTAAAATTATAAAATGGTTCCCTTAATTTCGATTTTTTTCTTGTTTCGTCGCAGTTTTTTTTATTTTCTCGTGTTGCCTGAAAAGGAGTCGAAGCTTACCCGATTGGATAACCATGGCGACGGCTTCAGGTACCGATTTCATTCAACTTTTCCGTGAAGCTAGGCTATTGATTTGGCTGCTAATCTCCCTTTGGTTCTGATTCTCTGCTTTCGTCTTATGTAATCAGAAAGTTAGGGGTTTTACTGCTTTGGCGTTTTCGTATCGTGAGTTACATCTCTCATTTGGTTTTTGTTAGATCCGATTTGCAAAACTTCAAAAGAGTCTGATTTAGGGATTCGTCCTTGTGATTAATTTGTTTATATGGTCAATTCTTTCGTGTTCATGTAAGATACAGACAGTCACTATGTTTTTTTAGTTTAGGGTTACCTATAGTTGTACTGTTTTTGATTTTGGCTAATTTGTTAAATACTAGTCTTGTTAAATGCTCCTGGTGGGTTTTGCAGTTGCTTTTAAGTCAAGGGAAGACCATAGGAAGCAAATCGAATTAGAGGAAGCTCGTAAAGCCGGGCTTGCACCAGCTGAGGTTGATGAGGATGGAAAGGAAATCAATCCTCACATTCCGCAGTATATGTCATCTGCTCCATGGTATCTCAACTCTGAAAAGCCGGTAAGCTCTTATACTTCACTTGATTCTCCTCATTGAAGATAGCACACTGAAATACTCTCTTTATTTGTTGGGTTTTGGCAGAGTCTGAAGCATCAAAGGAAATGGAAGAGTGATCCCAATTACACTAAGTCATGGTATGACAGAGGTGCAAAGATCTACCAAGCCGAAAAATACCGCAAGGGAGCATGTCAAAAGTATGTCTATCTCTGCTTTTGGCTGTGTTGACAGATGATTCAAGCGCTTTTTTAGTTTTTAATTTGTTTTTATTTTCAAGCTGTGGTGCAATGACGCATGATGCTAAGGCGTGTATGGATAGACCTCGCAAGATTGGAGCAAAGTACACAAACAAGAACATTGCACCTGATGAGAAAATCGAGAGTTTTGAACTCGACTATGATGGCAAGAGGGACAGATGGAATGGGTACGATCCTTCAACCTACCATCGTGTGATAGAGCTTTATGAGGCAAAAGAGGATGCACGAAAGAAGTATCTCAAGGAGCAGCAGATTAAGAAACTAGAGGAGAAGAACAATAACCAGGAAGGTAATGATGCAATCACTGATGGGGACGAAGAAGATGATGATGACTTGAGGGTCGATGAAGCAAAGGTTGATGAGAGCAGGCAGATGGACTTTGCAAAGGTTGAAAAACGTGTCCGAACAACTGGTGGTGGTAGCACAGGAACTGTAAGGTATGGGCTACTCGCTTTCTACAACTCTCCCATCACATATGTTTTGATTTGTTGGATGCTTTTATTTGATGCACTAATGGTGTAACCTTTTCTTAATTTCAGGAATCTGCGTATCAGAGAAGATACAGCCAAGTATCTGTTGAATCTTGATGTCAATTCGGCTCATTACGACCCTAAAACTCGTTCCATGCGTGAAGACCCGCTTCCAGATGCAGATCCGAATGATAAATTTTATTTGGTTAGTTGTGAATCATTATTATCAGTACTTGTATCTCCTAGTTTGAGAATATTATTTACTGACAATTTTTTTCCCTTAGGGAGATAATCAATATAGAAACAGTGGCCAAGCTCTAGAGTTCAAACAGCTGAACATCCACTCATGGGAAGCGTTTGACAAGGGACAGGACATGCATATGCAAGCGGCTCCATCCCAGGCTGAGCTGCTCTACAAGAACTTCAAGGTTGCCAAGGACAAACTGAAGACTCAGACAAAGGACACAATCATGGAGAAGTACGGAAATGCTTCTACAGAAGATGAAATTCCAATGGAGCTTTTGCTTGGGCAGAGTGAAAGACAAGTTGAGTATGACCGAGCAGGGAGGATTATAAAGGGACAGGTACGGTTTACTTGTCGAATTGCATTTTTTCATAGCAATATGAACGGCTTGTGGTATGTTGTGCTTTTGTTTGGATCCATTTTATTTCTAATACATGTTGTTTTGTACACAGGAGGTTATACTGCCCAAGAGCAAATACGAAGAAGACGTTCTTGCTAACAATCACACGAGTGTTTGGGGCTCATGGTGGAAAGACCATCAATGGGGATATAGATGTTGCCAGCAGACGATTCGCAATAGTTACTGCACAGGCTCTACTGGTATTGAGGCTGCAGAGGCTGCCCTTGATCTGATGAAGGCTAATATTGCTCGCAAAGAAGCCTGTGAAGGTTTGTGTTGTTGACTCTGTTTGATCTTGAGGATTTGTAAAAACATTTCTGCATATGTTTTTGTAATGTTGTTTGTACGCCTGTGCTAACAAAACAATTAATGTTAATTTTTGGTGATCAGAGAGCCCAAAGAAGGTTGAAGAAAAGAGAATGGCCACATGGGGAACCGATGTTCCTGAAGATTTGGAATTGAACGAGGAGGCACTTGCTAATGCTCTCAAAAAGGTAAGAAAGCCACAGGCTCCGCTCAGATTTAGACGTTTTTATGTCTTGCAGACATATCTGACACACAAATAAAATATGTGCAGGAGGATGAGCGTAAGAGGGAAGAAAAAGATGAGAGGAAACGCAAATACAATGTCAAATACACCAACGATGTAATGATCTTAGCACGCTAACAGAGCATCGAATCATATAATTCTTATTGAAAGGTTGCTAATGAAAATATAACATTTTATTGCAGGTGACCCCGGAGGAGATGGAAGCTTACAGAATGAAGAGAGTTCACCACGAGGACCCAATGAAAGATTTCCTCTGAAAAAAAACCTTATTACCTTTTATTCTCTTCGGTTACGCAACACTCGTAGCTGTAATAAACTGAAATATTTTTCACTGAAGCTTTGTGAAAGTTGGCTACCGCTAGTCGCATCCTTATTTATTTCATTGACTGGAAATTCTAAAACCATTATAGGAAGAAAACGCAAAAGCTTAAGAGCTTGGTGTGGTGTCATAGCCAACATTGGCTCTTGCTGACTAAGCTTAACTCGCTTGGCTTCTTCCTCGGTCACGCCATACGCCGCTTTGATCACATCCACGGGAACCGCTCTCAAATATGATGTTTCGCCGCTGAGTGTGTTCATGTAAGCGTTATAGATATATCATGTTTTAAACCATTAGCCAAAAACATTTTTAGTTTGTTTTCTTTTTTTAACTTATTATATAGTGGTTTAAATACTTTGCATGTTTGATAATTAACTCTGCAATAAACATCATTTGGTAAAAAACATCAATCTCAACCCATCCATCATATTATCAAAAGATATAAGTATTGAATAATTTATAATATTTAAAATTTATTAAACTAAAAATATTTCTATCTAATTTTAAATTTAAAATAATTTATGTATTAAATTATTTTATTTACATTTACCACTTGATTTAATAATTTAACTATACTTATGAAAAAAAAATATATAGATATATATTATAGGATTTCCATTTTTTCAGATCAAACAATTAATTTAATAATTTATTTTAGTATTTTCACAATTAATAATAATTTTTTCAACTTTAAAAAAATGAAAGATATGAAAAAATATTTATTTTAGATTATGTTATAATCCCAACCCATTGACTATGTATTCGAATAATATAAATATTGAATAATTTTAAGGGGGAATTTGAAAATTACCCTATATATGATTTAAAATTACATTTCCTTTTTTATTTTTTGAAAACTACACTTTCTCATAGATGATAAGACACTTTTGTCCTATTTTATTTCAAAATTAACTTTTTTAATAGTTACAGTTATTAATTTCGAAAATGTTTAAATTATTATAATTATTAGTATTTATGTTTTAGATAAATACAGTTTATTTAGACAAAAAAAAGATAAAGACATATTAAATCTTAAAATATATAATTGATAAAGTTTGTAAAATATTTCAAGATCTATCTGTACATAATTTCAGTTTTATAAAGTCTATATAAAAATATTTATAGAACAACGTTTATAAAATATCTATATAAAAAGGTCTATAAAAAATTATATATAAAAATGTCAATAAAAAGTCTAATCATAATAAGATATTTTAATTTAGCGTTTAAAAGTGTAGTGAATATTCTAATAAGATATTCTATTAAGAATAATATTTAAAATTAAATAATTAAAATTTTAACTGTTTGGGATGTTTTTAAAAACAAATTTTTGAAACTCAACACTATTTTTTGTTTGAATTTCGATATTAAAATAATTATATATTTAAAGTAAATAATTTGGTCATTTCACATATAAATAAGTGTATTTTTCAAAAGAATAAAAATGAGGTGTAGTTTTCAAAATAAAAACTAATAAAAAGGCAGATTTCCAAATTTCCTCTAATTTTAAATATTTACTTTTTTATTAAATTGAAAATATATCAATCTAATTTCTAATATCTAAAATCTTCATCTTGTAAATTAAAAATAATTACTATTAATTTGAGTCTTAGTTTTATAATATTCATTTTTATAAATATAAATATATATATATATATAAAATCAAATTTTCTTGAATAAGATTTTTTTGCGTAAAATCTAAAATCGAATAGTTTATAATATGTTTAAAAAGAAGTTTGATTCATTTTGATTAAAAAAATATTCTTTTAATTTTGATTTAAATTTTAATTATAATTTTCATATTTCATTTGACTAAAATATCCTTAATGAACATTTGAAAAACAAATATACTACATGAAATATATTACATTAAATATTAGGTAAAAATATGTGTTTCTATTTTAACAGTACAGATTACTTCCCATTAATAGGTCATTTACTGTCCCTCTTAAATATGGATAGCTTTGAGATATTGCTCTAAAGTCTAACCAAAAGAAATCTGAAAAAATCCAAAATTCGGCATATCGTGTTTTTGCTTTAGCTCCTTTTTTTTTTTGTTTCCAAAGAGTAAAATGTAATCAATGTAGAAGAGTATCTTTTGAAGGGGATATATTGGTTGCATGATGATAGTGATACAGACAAAAACAAAGCAATGAATTGAATAAAAATCGAGGACCCTCTCGCATGAAATCTAATCGAATCAAAGCCTCTTCTTCTTCCTCTTCTTTCAAAGTTTTCAACTCTTTAAACGCCGCGCTACATCTACAAATCACCGAACATTGTTTTTTCGTATACCTCCTCTGGTCTTCGCCACAAGCAACAGACTCAGATCCAACGTGAGCAGTTTTTTAAAGTCATCGGAGCAAAGAAACGTGGATTTTTTCTCCAAGTGACACTGCGAATATAGGAGTAGAGAGAGAGAGAGCCAACAAGTAATATACAGGACGGATTCCAAAAGAAAATATATCTCAGGTCGTTTATTGTTGTTGTAGTGCTGCTTGTATAAGGTTTCGCTTCTCCTCTGATCTGTGACGGAACAATTTTGCTATCTTTCTTCTCTCGCAGTCCTGAAAATCCACATGAGGAAACAAAAGCAAAACATTTGGAAACTTTAGAGATCTAGTTCTCGACATTCTTTACTACTCAAAGGCTTATGATATGAAACACCTAATCCACAATTCCACAAGTTGAGTCTTCTCCATGAAAAGGAGCATCGGCTCTTAGAAGCGATATGATTCTTACACTAACGAACGTGAACTCAACACATCTTAGATTATTACGTGACTAATCAGCTTACAGGATAAATGTGAGACCATTACATACTACCATGGGTGGGTTCAACGACTAGACAAGCTACTGCATTTGCGGTTTGGAACTGATACTAGTTTTATAGGACATGTCAAGATCACTTTCGACTTTAAACCCCTAAACCCAGCTTGCATATGGAGTCAAACCCATTTTTTAGATGAGCATCAAGCAGTCTATTGTTTGGTCAATGCGGAATTATAATCATGGAGACTTTTCGAACGGAGATGTTTACCTTAAACATGTGAAGATTAAATGGCTTGTCAGGATTCATCCTTCTTAGTTTCTGGTAAGTATAGGCAAAGCTCAGCTGGTCACGGGGAGTGAAACGTTCCACTTCGTTGAACCAAAGACAGGAGAATAGGTTCGACATAGGAGTATGTGCCCGCACTATGAAAGACCCTTCCGGAACATCTGTGAACAAGATAAACAAAAACGGATTGTAAGTAAGCAAAAGACACAATCGTATTGTACGCATGACTAATGTGTTGATTGACCCTTGCATGGTGGCAATAAGGGTTTCACCAACAAAGAGCATATAACTAAAATGCTATATTAATAACAGCTGGCTGCCAAAATTATTAGCATATCATGACCAATGATGCAGTTGCACATGCGAAAATCTAAAACAACCTCTATTAATCATAAACATTATGATACTTAATACAGAAATTAAAAAAAAAACTAGTTATGGCCACTAACTAATGCAAAAGCTCCCTCCAAAAAGGTTCTAATCGTGGTTTGTATAAGTTATCCAACAAAATCTTACTGCTAGGAAGAAGCCTGAACGGATCCGACGCATTGAATCTGGTCAGCCCGTCAGCCTTGTAAAACTCAAACTGTTGATCAATAACAGTATGGTTGTACTTGTTCAGCTTCTTGTTTTGTGCAACCTCTTCCCATAAACAATGGCGGTCATAGTGATTGGATATAGCATACTCGTGACCTTTACGCCATAGGAAGTACTCCAGAATGAGTAGGGGATCTAACTGGAGTCGTAACTTGCTGTCCAACCATATTGAGTACCTGGAATAATAAACAGTATATGAGTTTCTTTGTGTGTTGATACAGATTTGGTCTGACTTGAGAACCTTTTCGTGAGTATTGCATATCACATTCAGATGCATATGTCCAGAGAAACCACTTTCAAGTTCTCATCTTTAATTTCCACAAAGGGACTTTTGTTTTGTGGCTCATAATGAATATCATACAAGTGATTTATGTAACTGATGCTCTTTCCGGTATTTTGACAATCATACCCAACTATGAGCCACTGATCTGTTTTCTACTCCAAGTGCTTGAAATTTATTGGCTAGTTAGATCAATCAAAATAAGAGTTATCGCTATCACATAAGACTCACCTTGCCGATGGGAAAAGTCGGTGTGGCAACAGTTTTGGTATTTTTCCTACCCTCCTCATATCTGCGTAAGGCAGATTCTTCACGACAACCAATTTCCACAAACCGATGAATCCTGCTCTGTCTGGAGCATGGCCTTCTGCAGAAAGTGTTTGCATGGTAATCTCGTCCACGAACACAATGAAGCAAACATTTTTTCTCGACAACCGACTTATCTAAACAAAAAGAAAATACTCAGGATAGCACAAGTAACAAAGTATTATAACCAAAAGGCAAAAGGAAATAAAAAATAAAAAGGAGGAAATGTGTGTTTTGAGATTTTTAAAGAAACATGAAGTTGCTTGTTAACTCCTACTCCACTACAATGAAGCTAGATATTTTCGGGAGAGGAGCTACTCCCAGGTCCTAGTAAAGCCTAATAAGTGAGCAGAGATCTTGACAAATGGCTGGCCTTGGCTGGTGAAAACACGCACAAAACCAACTTTCAGATGCCAGCTATTCAAGCATTCATATCTCACCATTTGTGCACCTAGCTCAAAAATTGCTCAGTTTCATCTTATTCCAGCCACTAGTCTACAACAATTGGTTAAACTGCACCCACAGGTCAAACTGTGCCACTCGAACTCTAAGATAATTCGGCTCGCAAGCCTGGGCTAGTGACTATGTATGTGCCTCAGACTCATGTATGCGAGGTAGGCTACTCGAAAGATGCACAACTCACTGGTCACAATTCCAAATCTTAGACGTGGAAAAGAGAAGCTAAACAACATAAACATACATCAACAGTGGACAGAATCATACCATTTTATTGGCAGGAGGCCTCAAGCGATCAGAATTACCAAAGATGCATGAGATCACAGCGATGTGGCATCTACTGATATAATTAGTATCATCTTCTGTCAGGTCAAACCCAGTGGTCGGAGAGCCTTTGGGAGCTTTGACAAAACCACAATGAATTTTCTTCTCTTGAACCAAAAAAGAATCTTCTCGCTCCTGTAAACTCTGATGACCTGCAAACCTAGGCTCCCACTGTTCTTCTCCATCAGGTATATCTTCATTTTCTATGTACTGTAAGGAGAATCTAGCAGATTTTCGGGTATTCAAGGGCTCCACTATTGGTTGACTAGAATTCAATAGCTTCATCTCACAAGATGCACCTAAAAGATATGAACAGCAAAAAGAACGATGAGCAGAAAATAAACCAGAATGAGTTCTCAACCCATCTAATTACAAGTCATCACCTGAAGATCTGCGACCTCGACCTCTTCTTTTTGTATCAGATCGTGATGTTTTCCCGGACTTACCACCCTTACCACCCAGAGAAGACTCCCCAAGTGACCTTTTTAAAGTATCTCCATCATCTTTCTCCGGAACATGTTGCTTGGTCATGGAATGAAGAACCTCGGTAGGCTTCTCTTTGTGCTGCTCCTCATTGTCATCCTCATCATGCCCAGAGTCAACATATTCATCCCCTTGACTATCATGAGAATCAATCGCATCATCGTCATCAGGGTCCATATCAACAGCCTCGTGATGATGGCCACCATTCTCCTCCGATGATTCACCCCCTTTCACAAGGGAAGCTTGATACTCCGCTTCATACTTCTTTAACTCGTTCCGTCCAGCTTCATTGTACAAACCAATCCCCTTCAAATCTAAACCTTTCACAGGATCCTTTTTCACTTGAGCCACATGAACAGATTCATCCTCAGATTTATGCTCTACTTCATCTTCGTTATAATCATCGTCCCGTCTTCTGTCATCCTTATCCCAATACCTCGAGTCTCGTCCATGAACCACTGAACCGTGACCAAACTCAAGCACCTTTTCAGGATCAATCCTCGTCACATTCGCCAGAAAATCACCGTCGTAAGAATCTAATCCTGCGGAAAACGAAACAAACAATCCGATTTAATCATAACCAGAGAAGAAGATCCAGAAGAAGTGAAGGAATCAAACGAACCTTTATCATCGTAGCCATTATTAGTGAAACCAGAGATGTAATAGTACGCGAGAACAGTGACAACGAGGACAAGGCAGAGAACGAAGACAAGAGAGCCGATTCCAAGGCGACGGATCCTGTCAGGTCGCACGGATCGCCTCCAACGGTTAGCCTTACCGTGCTGCTGAGACGTTCCTCCTCCGATGCCGTTTCGGATCCCGATCGCTATGTGATCAGAGGAAGAAGACGCTGCGCCGCCGCGACCGCTGAATCTCTCCGTTCCCGATTGTCTATATTGAGCCATTCTAGCATTGTCGACGAGACGAGACGAGCCCTCTCTCGGTTCCGTATGTAGAAACTACACAAATGGCACAGAGAGAGAGAGTGCTTGTTGTTGTTGTTGAGAAGGAGAGGTTTGAAGTGTGAATGAAGCAAACTGGGTTTGAGTTACTTCACGGGCGAATAAAGATCGATTTTCGCCATTAAAAACAATCTTTGATTAGGTGAGAGAGAGAGAGGCAGATTACAGATGACTGCGCGTGATCGGCGACGCGCTTCCGGCGAGATACTTATATTGCATACGGTGTGTGCTTTAGATCTGTATACGGGACTCAAGCCGCTAGATCTCGCCCGACCCGTTTTGGATATAGATATCCACTTCTCTGGGCTTTTGAGTAATATTGAGACATGTATTATCTTATTATATAACGTAGAAGAATGTGCTAAATGTATATAGCTAAAAAATATTATAAATCATTTAATTTTGATGTGTGTGTTCTTTTTTCCGAATGAAATTACTGGATACATAAGATTTGAGACACAGATTATTATATACTCCATCTGTTTCATGATAAGTGTCATTCTAGCATTTTGCACATAAATTAAGGCAGCATATTAAAAGTCTATTATATCTCTATTAATAAAATTGACTCTTATCCTTCTTTTTTTCTATTGGTTAATATAAAGGTTAAACTAGTCCATCTATCTTAAAAGTTACCGCGTAAATCTAAAACGACACTTATTTTAAAACAAAAAAACAATCCTAAAACGACAATTATTGTGAAACGGATGGAGTACATGAATACAATCGTTTTTCACAAATATGGGAAGCTATTGTTTCGATGATAGAATGGGTTAACCCAGCTCTCTTAACACAAGTTTTTCGGGCAATCAGACTATGTCTGATAGGTCCCCCTTGCTCCATCATATCCTAACAACTATTCAAGCTTGGGCTGCAATGTTTCATGCTGTCACCTTTGAGTTCAAATCCCGTTCTCATAATACCTGTACTGACTTATTAGCAAAACATGCAGTAGTTTCCTTACACCCATGGCAATTATTTAATTGTTGTCCTAACTTCTTACGATTGGCCATTTGTAATGACATTGGTATTTAATAAATCATATTAGAAAAAAAAACCTTTAACATTTGATGTGTTTTTGATGTGGTTGTAGGTACATATGACTTGACTCTGGTTGAAACAATAAAAAAGATCTGCTTGATGTATTATGCATTTCCCTAATCACCTCCTGCATATGCGGTATCATCTCCATTGCCTTTTTGAACTCTATTTCAGCTGAATAATTCCATGGTGGTTTCTGCACCGGGTGACATTTACATATCAAATCCGAAAGGATTTGTGTTAATCTTTGGGATGTCCACAATAGAACATGATGCCCAGGAACACTTGAATTTTGATTGGTTGTCTTGTCATCGATCATGGCCACAAAATCCACACCGGAGATTGCAATGACAAATTGAAAAGGAGTATAATCAACTCCCAATCTATCGTGAGTAACTTGGAAAATCTCTCCAATTAAAGAGAAAAATAAAATACACGGTAGCTGTTCTGCGATTTGATCATGAAAAGCTATTACTGTGAAAGCATGCATATATAGACGCACCAGAGTTCTCTTAATTGTTGATGAACTCAGTGAATCCTGGTGAAAGGAGAATAGAAAAATAAACTGTTTTTTTTTGTTGGATCTGCTTCGATGAAGAGAGTATTAAGGTTTTGAAAAACAGAAAAAAAGAAAAAAAAATAGAGAGGAAGGATATGGCCGACGTCGAAATCAAAGCCGGCGGTGACAGAAATAACGGTGAATGTAAGTCTGCAACTGCAACGATCGCAAAATCAATCGCCTCGAGAGGGAGAGAGAGAGAGCGGTTTCTATTTATCTCTCCTTTTTTGTTATTGTTAATTTAGATCATAACAAATGTTAAATGTAATAATGTAAAATAATATAAATTTTTCATATATTAATTAATTAGATTTTTTAAAAATAAAAGAATTAATAAATTAGTCATCTAGTTCAATAAATGTAAGATAGCTTCAGGTGTTTTCTACTTTGTAAATTTGATGTTTTTGTTTACCCATAAGGTCAAAACAATCGGTTAACCAAAACGGTTTGTTCCGTTTAATCTCAAAGATCTCATATTGCTCATATAAGTAGAAGCAGATTGAGGTTTATTATGTGGGTGATTGGTTGGGTTGTATCTTGCTCCTACAGCCTTCTTTAGCTTTAAAACATTAATACCCGACCAATCATGATGTAGCTTTATTTTTTCCTACAGAAAAATTTCTTAATTTTTACCAATCAGTATGTAGCTTTAATTTCTAAAGATACAGCCAAGAAAAAAAAATCTCTCTGTATGTATTGTATTAGGCAACAAATCCTACATCCTTATTTTTTGGGCTGTAGGATCTGTAGAGAAAATAAATCATTACTAAATATTAGATAAATATTAAAAATAGAAATTATTAGCTAAAAAAAGGAAAAATTAAAAATAAATGTGAAAATAGAAATTATCAGTTGAAGAAAAGAAAAAATTAAAAAATAAATATGAAAGAATTTATATAAAAACTAAACCATAACCAATATGAAAAATAAAGAAAATATGAAAAATAAATACGAAAGAATTGATATAAAAAATCGAGATGAGATTGCTATGACTTTGTGGAATAATCGTAATTAAAATTTATTATTATTTAGCTAAGGTTTTTATTATAATTTTTTCAATTTTTTTTTGAATTTTTAGTAATTTTCTAATTTTTAAATTCCAATAAGAGATAATTTTCATTTTATTTTTACTAATACAAAAATATTTTAACTAATATAAAAATAATTATTTTATGAATGTTACACACATTTTATAGTTTACCAATCATGTTTTATCTAAAAATATCTACAGCCAAAAACTTACAGCTACAACCAATATAGCTACAGCAAAAATCTCTGCTAAAAAAGCCACAACAATAAATTTACAGCTACAGCACAAATACTACAGCAAAAAAAATTACAGCTAAAGACGAACCAATCACCCACTATATCTAACTTTGATCACTTACACAAAAGAACTTGAGACCACATTTAGTGCAACTATAAAAATTCCCAAAAGATGCATTTGAACAAGTTTCGTAAGAGTAGTGTATTGAGGTAGCTAAAACAATGGCCTACCCTCTTTTTACAGATTTAAGAGTATTCACACTCTGCACAAAGGGTAAAGAAGGACGACGTTACTCTTGAGATGTCGGATACAGCTTAAGCTTCTGAAATGGTAAATGTAAGAAAGATCCTTCACCTGCAAGTTCATCAAAAGACAACAAAACAGTCTAAACCGTAGAGACTGCATATCATCAATACTAGTCTCAATTAATAGAACACAAATATTCAGACTAAATTATGTACCATCTGAACATAACATATAAGAGTCATTTAACTAGTCAACATATTCAAAGAAAATGAATGCATAAATATTGTATGAAGTTAATGTAATCATTGTACTAGAGTCGGGTCCGACTTAAGGACGAGGTTTTTATATTTAATAATATATATATATAAGTTTAGAAGTTTAAAGTGTGCTAAATTTTTTTTTTGCATAAATGTAAAATATATTTTAATATTTTATGAGAACTGAAGATAATTTTAGTTGTTTTTTTATATATTTTTTTTTAATTTTATATGAAAAATATATCTATGAATTCATAATTTGAAACATGTTAATAATTTTATTTTGAAATAGATGATAATATTATATAATTTATATTAATCATATACTTATAGTATGATTATATAATATGCTAATCGATTTACATATATATATATATATATTCATATGGATAGATTTAAATAGTATATATTATACCATTTTATTAAAACTAAAATAATTATTTTAGTTTGAAGATATGTAATTTCACATTTATAATATAAAAATAAAATAGGCTAACCCGTCAATTACTGTCCAAATAAAATAATTATAATTTGATGAAGCAACCTACAAAAAAAAATTATTTTTTTTGTGTGAAATAATTGAATTTAAGTAAAAAAAAAGTATGACCCATTATTTTGAGATTATATGTATACATGTAAACATATATATATATATATATTTAGTATATCATATATTGTAGTATTCTATTTTCTACAATAGTTTATCTTATATAAAATAATTATTTATTTTATAAAAGAAAGTAATTTCACATTTATGAAAATACCCAGTGTATTTATTTTTTGTGCACAAGATCTTTATTTTGAAAGCTAAAACTATATAGTGAAATTTACTAATCTAATACATATATATATATATATATAATATCTAATAAAATCTTATTGCATAAAATCTTTTTTTTACATAAAATCTAAAATATAATATTTTAAATATTTTAAATATGTTTAAAAGGAAATTTAGATTCGATTAAAAAGATATTCTGAAATTTTGTTTTTATTTAGTTCTGATTTAAATTTTAATTATAACTGTCATTTATCATTTGACTAAAATACCCTTAATGAACAATTGAAAAATCATTAAAATAACCAATGAATGCTAAACGTAGCGAAGTCTACAAACTGCAAAACAAACAAGCTAAAAAGGGCGAAAAAGTTGACGACAAACCTTCTCGTTTCCGACGCCGGCACATCGCCTTGTCTTGGGCCGTTGGAGGCCATGGATATCGGAGGCCTGAATCAGGGCGAAGACCAAATCAACTCTCAGACGAATTCCAATCCACAATCACCGAAACAACTCTCCTGGAGCTCCATCTTATCGGAAAAATCTGTACCTACCTTCACCACGAACGTGGAACTTGTGGATGGAACTGCTCCAGCATCGATCCCTCCCGAACTCCGTAAGTACTCCCAGCCTCTTTGGTCAAACTACCTGATTGGTCACTTTATTGGTGAAGCTCCACATATTGGGAAAGTGCACGCTACAGTGAATAGGATTTGGTCATCTACAACAAGATCCTCAAAAATTGATGCGCACTTCCTAAATCCAAAATCAGTCCTCTTTCGTGTCGAAGATCCAGCCAGTAGAGAGAGAATCCTACGTCGACACTTCTGGCATATAGGGGATAGTCCTCTGATAATGCAGGAGTGGAGTCCTAAAATGATGAACCTGAAGCCAAATCTGACTTCGATGCCAATCTGGGTGGATCTTAAGGAAGTCCCAGATGCCTTATTCAATGACACAGGTCTAAAATTCCTGGGAAACATTCTAGGTAACTTCCAGAAACTGCATCCCACCACTGCTAGATGCATACGACTGGATGTAGCTAGAATTCTTGTCGTGGTCAATCTTGAGAAGCAATTACCACGAAAAATATCTCTTGATGATGAGGTGGAGATACATGTCTCATTTCCGTGGCTCCCTGCTCGATGTAAAAGGTGTAACGTATGGGGTCACAATGAAACAGAATGTGCACAAATGTCTCCAGGTTCAAAAGATCGGCAGATAAAACAAATCCAAGTGGAAGATTGCGGTAAAACTATACTAGAAAAGGGAGAAAATTCGAGATCCTATGAGAAATCTGCAGATGAAGGGAAAAAAGAGGAGGCTCAAATGTTGGGAAAAGGAACAGACAATCAGAAGACGACAGATGACACTGGCGAGGAAATTGAAACAGACTCAGTAACGTCTGAGGAACAAGACAAGCTTCCTTCAGTACCTGGAACAGATTGGAGCACTATGCCGACAACGAACCGAAACACTCCTGCTAAACATGTGGGGAAGGATGGGAAAACTCAGACTCAAAAGGGGGAAAACACAGATGATGGAATGTCCTCACCATCTCGGTACACTGTTCTAGCCGATATAAATGAGGACGAAGAAGAACAGGAGGAGGGAGAAATTAAAAAGGGCTCAGAGGATACAGTTGAAGAGAACAGCGTGCCTGAAGAATTGGAATTGCAGTCAGAAAACACTAGGAATGGAACCGGTCATAAAAAAAAGAACGCATCACGCAAGCAATCTTCTTTGCAAAAAGACAAATCCTTTGCCAACCAGACCCAAACAAAGAAGTCCTCCTCACGGAGGAACTAATCATCATGACGTCTTTTTTTGCGTGGAACACTCGGGGCTTCAACACTATGCGCAAACAAAATCTGGTACGTTCATGGATACTTGAAACAAATGCTACCTTTGGTTGCCTCCTAGAGACGAGAGTAAGAAAGGAATTATCGGTAGACATCATCTCTAGAACTTTTCAGAGGTGGAATTATGAAACAAATTACGATTATCATAGACTAAGGAAAGTCTGGTTGGTATGGTCTGATGAGATTAAAGTCACGGTGTTGAGCAAAAGTGATCAGATGATAACGGTGGGAATAGAAACAGTACGTGGTGAAACGTTTATCTGCTCATGTATTTACGCCTCGAATTTTAGAGCTGATTGTCTAAGGCTGTGGGATGAGATGCGACAAATCAGGAATCAGTACGACACGAACCACATTCCCTGGATTATTATGGGAGACTTCAATGTGGTGCTAGCCTCAGGTGAACACTCCAGAACTATTAATAGGCTTGCCGACCAGTCTGCAATGTTCGACTTTCAATCAGTGGTGCATGACTGCGAACTGGTGGATCTCCCATCTGATGGTCCAAAGTTTACGTGGTGGAACCACCAGGAAAAAGATCCTATCAGTAAGAAACTGGATAGAGTTATTGTCAACGGGGCATGGAGATCGATCTTCCCGGACTCATACTCAGAATTTGAAACAAACGGAATTTCCGATCACACAAGAGGTGTGGTAAGAATGTCTCCAGTAGTTGCAAAAAATAAGAGGCACTTTCAGTTCTTCAATTACCTAGTAAAGCATCCTCAGTTCATTGAGACGATGACCGATTATTGGTCTACAACAAATCCGCTATACCATTCACGTGCAGCACTCCATCTCTTTCACAAAAAACTAAAAGGCCTGAAACCTCATCTGAGAGCTCTAAATAGAGAGATATATGGAGATATAAATAGACGAACACACGTTGCTTTGCTGGTCCTTTGTGAAAGACAAAGACAGGCCCTGGAGGATCCTAGTGCAGAAACCTTTGCAGCAGAAGCGAGAGCAGCAAGTGAATGGCACCATTACGCAGAGATAGAGGAAGAGTTTTTCAGACAAAAATCACGTATAACATGGCTTCGATTGGGTGATCAGAACACGAGTTTCTTCCATAAAGCTTCGCTGGCTAGGAAATCAAAAAACAAGATAAGAGCAATCACAACTGCAGAAGGAGTTTGTCTGACTGATCCGGATGACATAAAGAATGAAGCGGTTACCCATTTCCGTGAATTCCTACAAGGTGGATTAGAAGGCCAAAGTATGAATGATGAAGACACAGATCAAAACCCAATGGATTATAGATGCTCAGAAGAATTGCGGGTTATGTTGACTAATGAGGTAACTAAAGAGGAAATACTCAGAACTATGCAGGAAATGCCGGCCAGCAAAACACCCGGACCTGACGGCTATACAAAAGAATTTTTCTTATCTGCCTGGCAAATCATTGGTGCGGACTTCACAACTGCAATACAATCCTATTTTCAAACGGCTTTCATGCCTCATGGAGTAAATGCAACGGTTCTAGTTCTGATACCAAAGAAAACGGATGCACAATCGTTGAAGGATTATCGCCCTATTGCCTGCTGCAACACGATGTATAAGGTAATATCTAAAATACTAGCAACTCGCCTAAAGACCCTGCTACCAGAAGCAATGTTGCCTAATCAGAGCGCCTTCATCAAGGGTCGTCTATTGCTTGAAAATGTTCTTCTTGCAACAGAACTGGTTAAGAACTACCACATCAACGGATTATCTGGCCGCAGTGCTTTGAAGATTGACATAGCTAAAGCATTTGACACAGTAAACTGGACCTTCATTTCAAAGACATTGCGTGAGTTGGGGATCCCTGAAACTTTCATCAACTGGATCCAAGGGTGTATATCTACAGCGACGTTCTCGATAAGTGTCAATGGTATATTGGAGGGCTTCTTTCAGAGTAAACGGGGTCTGCGTCAAGGATGTCCTCTATCACCAATCCTGTTCGTTATGGCCATCAACGTCCTAGGCCACCGGCTAAACAGAGGTGCCAGGCAAGGAGTGTTTGGATTCCATCCGAAATGTAAAGATGAAAACATAACCCATCTCAGTTTTGCAGATGATATGATAATATTCACAGATGGAGAGGCTAATTCACTGGATGGAATTCTCAGAATCCTGGATACATTTAAAGAAGACTCAGGTCTGGAGATAAATCTACACAAATCGGCAATATACATGGGAGGTAAAGTAAAGTCTGAGCTGGTTATTAAGTCAAATGAGTTGCATATACCCATTGAGAATCTCCCAATCCGATACCTGGGTCTGCCTTTAACGACTAAAGCTATGACAAGATTGGAGTATGAACCATTGATTGACAAAATTAGAAATCGTCTACTTCTCTGGTCTAACAAAGCCTTATCGTATGCGGGACGACTTCAGCTCCTACGATCAGTAATTGCAAGCATAGCGAACTTCTGGTGCTCTGCATTTCGTCTACCCAACAAATGCTTTGACACTATTGAAAGAATGTGCGGGGCTTTTTTATGGTCAGGTACACCTCACGTTACTACAAAGACTAAAGTTGCTTGGCCTGATGTTTGTTTACCAAAAAGAGAAGGAGGTTTGGGCATAAGGCGACTCAAAGACTCCTCAAAGGTCTTCATGCTAAAACTACTATGGAGACTGGTCAGTAAGGAGAAAACTCTTTGGGTGAATTGGATCACAAGATATTTGCTGTGTGGTAGCTCGATTTGGGATATATCAGAAAAGACAACAAAGGGCTCTTGGATGTGGAAGAAAGTACTTAAAATTCGAGAGTTAGGATCAAGCTTTCTGAGATACGAATTGAGAAATGGAGAGGACACCTTCTTCTGGTTTGACAACTGGCTTCCAACTGGTCCGCTTAGTGAAAGTGTTGGAGATCCGGGGAAAAGGTTTGCAGGCATTCCACGTCATGCAAAAGTCTCGGACGTAGTGCTACACAATGACTGGAGAGTTCACCGGGGTAGGGGTCATGTCCTCCAACGACTACGAAATCTTATTGCTCATATCACGCCTCCGACCATGTCTGGAGGTGCGGATCGTGTTGTTTGGCATCAAGGTGAAGGGAAGTATGAAGAGAAATTCAAATCATCAACAACATGGGATCAAATAAGGGAATCTCGTCAACCAGTAATATGGACTCGTTTGATTTGGTTTCCTCAGGTGGTACCGCGACATGCTTTCGTTACATGGCTGGCTTCTCTAAACCGCTTATCTACAGGTGCTCGCACAGGAACATGGGGACAGCTGATGCTGCGTATTTTCGGGTGTGAAAACAACAACCAAATGTTATTTTATCGATCCACGAGGAAAGCAAGAATAGGCACACCAAGAGTACAGGATTCTAATCGAGCTAAACGAATCAAGATTGTTTTTGTTTTTGGTTTTTATAAATAGAAAATAATAAAATCGGTTGTAAGATCGGTTGAAAAGATAATATTAACAAGCGTTAGGTCAAGGAATATCGCAGGAGATTCAGAGCTGCGGATCAAACAACTATTCAGGCAGTGTTTAAGCATAAGTCTAGAACTCAACATAAAGATATATCAATCCACTGTCGTGGTATCAATAACTTGTTTAACGATCTAGAAATCCTAACTGTCGTTGGTACTAGAAATCGTAAACAAGCATTAAGGATAGGTTCGATTTGTTCACAATTCTCACTACATCTACTGTCGTAGGTAATGGTTAAATTGCTCACCAATGTTTTATTCTAGCAACCTAGCAACTGTCGTTGTCTAAGTTTAACCAAATATCATAAAATCAAATGATCAATTTGATCTAAGCATTAAGAACAACAAAGGTGAAGACATCGATTTGAAATATCCTATTTGTGTTTAACCCTAAAGCTCATGAATCCCTTTGACAAACCTTAACCTAACTAAGAGATCTACTCAGACATGATTAATGAAGAAGATAACAACGAGATTGTAAAGTTCATAATAAAAACTTGAATAGATAATGAAAGCTGAATATAAACTTATAAGTACTTAATTAAAGCATAAATATAAGAACTGAAAGTAAAGACTGAAAGTAAAGACTGAAAGTAAAGACTGAAAGTAAAGACTGAAAGTAAAGAACTGAAAGTAAGAACTGAAGGTAAAAATGATAGAACTTGATTAAAGCATAAATATAAAGCTTAAAACAAACTAAATAAAACTTAATAAAAACATAAACATAAAAACTAAAAAAAAAACTAAGAGCAAAGCTCTGAAGCTAGAGAAGAGAGGAGGAAGGAGATGGTGTGATTTGAGAGTGATGTTGTGAGTCTCTTATATAGGCCAAGGTGAGGGGAAGTAGGTGAGACGGGGAACGGTCGTTCTAGGTGGAGAACGATCGTTCCCCTTTGTCGATCCGTTGTTGGTGAGATGTGGTGTTGGGGAACGATCGTTCCGGAGTATAGAACGGTCGTTCTCACGCGTTTTGTCGGCAAGGTTGGTGAAGTGTGGAACGGGCTGCATGGGATGGAACGGTCGATCCATAGATTTGTCGGCAAGGTTGGTAAGGTCGGGAACGACCGTTCCGTAGTGGGAACGGTCGTTCTAGTTGGTCGTTCTGACCCAAGAACGGTCGTTCTCTATGGTTGGTCATTTCCTCGTTTTTTTCCATGTCAACTCGACTCGAACATGTCCGTAAACGCCAAACTTCTTCGGAACTCCATAAAATCTGTAAAAGACTCAAAACAAAAGAAAAGACTCGAAAAACCAACGAAAGATGCAAATCAAAACTCAAACTGAATACTAAAAACGAATCAAAATACGTTAAAAACCGATGATATCAACTCTCCCCAACTTAAACCTTTGCTTGTCCTCAAGCAAAACCAAATATCTTACAAAGAGGAGAGGTTAGAAAAACGTGTGAAATTGTAAAACTTATAGGACCATACTCTAAGTCAATTGCCCGTAAACCGCATTCGCAAAGTTAGATCAAACCGTACTTCATTGTACTTCTCCATAACCGTAGTAAATAAATGAAATCTCATGATCAAGCAGAACTTAATATTTAACATTCATTATCAAATGCGTGTACTCTCACAAAGGGAATATCTAACATGTTATGGTCTAGGTATCAAGGTTGGTATTTGGTGGCTCAAGTGTTTCGGTTCTTTTAGCAATATAAACAGATGCAAATCATTATGCAAAATCACCGTGAGACACAGACCAATTAGGAGGTACACAACTCTCCTTAACTCTAATCCTTCTACCCTTATTTAACAAGTCACAAACAAGAACATGATTTCTTTTAACGTTTCATGAAATTTAAAGATATACCTTGACGATTTTCCCGGTTCCTTCCGTTTTATTTATTTTTTATTCTCTTTTTCGTTTTTTTTTTTTTTTTTTTTTTTTTTTAATATATATATTTTTTTTTTATATCGGAGAATGGAACCGGTTAGTCTCTAAGATCTGCATCAAAAGAATTTCAACAATGTAAGCTTATTTCTTGAATGTGAATAAAACTTCTACCCTTTTAAAAGTTCACCCTCTTTTGAAACGAAAATTTTCAATGAATATATTCAAAGAGAGAGATCACATTTCTAGACACATCCCATGAGTTTAATCAGAAAGAGACCACCTATCTAGACACAATCCTAAAGAAAAGTTGTGTCGGTCCGTATACTCCATAGTTTTTGCACATGAATGCAATGACAGTAAACGAAGAAAAGTGGGTTTCAACATGGAAATGGTAAGGGTGTGGTACTAGACTAAGGATAAGTCTAGCCATTTGGAGTTAGCAAAGATTGGTACAAATTGATGCAAAGAAAACTCCAAATGTAAAATCCAATACATGTATCAACCCCCTAAGTGAGATAAATTAAGTCCATATTAAGTTCCGATAATTCGATTAAGTTCAGATGATTTGAGAAATTCACTAAATGATCAAGTTATGGATTTTTCTGCGTTCCAAACTATCCTCAAACAATGCTAAACAGTCTTAAGGCAATGACATCGAACATGTTGCAATTCCAAAAAGTTTTAACAAAATCACACACTGTTTTGACTCGATAAAAATATATATATATATATTTTTTTTTTTTTTTTTTTTTAGTTTTTGAAAATCTAAACACACCAAAATAAAACATAAGAAGTAAACATCAATAAAACACAATGTTAGTACACAAATAAATCCCTCCCCCAGACTTGTTTTTAACCGTCCCGGTTTAAACAAAACTGAAATAGAAATTCGAAAAGTCATAAATAAAAATAAAAAGTGTCTAAAATAAAAATGGATATAACAAGGGAGATAGAAATAACCACAGCTCAGTGGTCGCTGGTGGAGCTATCGGTGATGCTCTCTATCCGTCATCCGCTCAACACTTAATAAAAACCTGCAAAAACAATCTCAAACAAAACAAGAAACGTAAATAGAATAAGAACGAAAGACTTCACGCTATTTTACATGTTACCTGGTGGGTTGCCTCCCACGAAAGCGCTTGGTTTAAGTCGTTAGCTTGACTTCTGAGCACAAGTGCTAATCATGAGAATCAAAAGGCTGAGCCAATGCACCTTTGGTCCTTTTCTTATTGGGACAAGAAACAAAGTGCGCAAAAAGGCATACAATTGTCCGAAGGAAATAGACAATATTCTCATCAAGGAAGTTTACTACAAATGTAGCGTGTATCTTCAAATATTCCTTGACAGTGAGATGTTGTTGAGAATCAAATGCATTCGATGGAAAGATATAATCAACTTTAGCTTCAAACAAGTTTGTCACAAAATAGTCAACTTTATCTCCATCAATCTTATAAAATACCACATTCTCATTATCATCATCATTCTCAACCTTAGGGTTCTCTATCTCATCCAAGATCTTATCTAAATCAAATTCATCCCCTAGGTCAGATTTTTCAAGAAGCGATCTAGATTCCTCTAGCATTAAAGAGTTAAGCTCGAGATTATGATCATTCAAAGCACAAAGATAACTAGTATCAAAACATATTTCATGATAATCTCTAGCAAACTTTTCTACTCTTAAGGCATCTAGTCTTTGAGTCTCACATATCAAATCATAGCATTCATCAATGAGTATGGAGGAAGGTGAATCATAAGGTACATCTTCAATAGAAGGCATGTGACTATCCTCAAAATCTTGAAATTCAAAGGCTAAATCGGATGTACCTTGTAATTGGAATGGTGGAACCCAATATATTACCTCCTTAAGTGAACGGGCTACCATTATCTCATAAAATGTAAGCTCTCTTCCTTCTAGTGCTGCTCGATATGATATGAGGTTCAACCGGATCATTATTGCTAGGTCACTCCTTTTCAGGATTGTATGCTGCGTATTTTCCACACAAAGCTTATCCAACTCCACTCTTTGTTCTGGTGTAAGTATGTTCTCATCAAGAGGCTCATCTTCAATGTATTCTTCAAATGTGTCCTCCTCTTCTTGTGGCCAATCTTTGTAGTCCCTGGCCATCAAAGTTAGTAAAAACCCCAGAAGTTTCTCTCTTTTTTTTTTTTTTTTATAAACTAAAATTTAGACTCGGTAGATTCCAAATCTCAATGGCTATTGCTAATGCCTTCCCCGGCAACGGCGCCAATTTGATGCTGAGTATTTTCGGGTGTGAAAACAACAACCAAATGTTATTTTATCGATCCACGAGGAAAGCAAGAATAGACACACCAAGAGTACAAGATTCTAATCGAGCTAAACGAATCAAGATTGTTTTTGTTTTTGGTTTTTATAAATAGAAAATAATAAAATCGGTTGTAAGATCGGTTGAAAAGATAATATTAACAAGCGTTAGGTCAAGGAATATCGCAGGAGATTCAGAGCTGCGGATCAAACAACTATTCAGGCAGTGTTTAAGCATAAGTCTAGAACTCAAACATAAAGATAATATCAATCCACTGTCGTGGTATCAATAACTTTGTTTAACGATCTAGAAATCCTAACTGTCGTTGGTACTAGAAATCGTAAACAAGCATTAAGGATAGGTTCGATTTGTTCACAATTCTCACTACATCTACTGTCGTAGGTAATGGTTAAATTGCTCACCAATGTTTTATTCTAGCAACCTAGCAACTGTCGTTGTCTAAGTTTAACCAAATATCATAAAATCAAATGATCAATTTGATCTAAGCATTAAGAACAACAAAGGTGAAGACATCGATTTGAAATATCCTATTTGTGTTTAACCCTAAAGCTCATGAATCCCTTTGACAAACCTTAACCTAACTAAGAGATCTACTCAGACATGATTAATGAAGAAGATAACAACGAGATTGTAAAGTTCATAATAAAAACTTGAATAGATAATGAAAGCTGAATATAAACTTATAAGTACTTAATTAAAGCATAAATATAAGAACTGAAAGTAAAGACTGAAAGTAAAGACTGAAAGTAAAGACTGAAAGTAAAGAACTGAAAGTAAGAACTGAAGGTAAAAATGATAGAACTTGATTAAAGCATAAATATAAAGCTTAAAACAAACTAAATAAAACTTAATAAAAACATAAACATAAAAACTAAAAAAAAACTAAGAGCAAAGCTCTGAAGCTAGAGAAGAGAGGAGGAAGGAGATGGTGTGATTTGAGAGTGATGTTGTGAGTCTCTTATATAGGCCAAGGTGAGGGGAAGTAGGTGAGACGGGGAACGGTCGTTCTAGGTGGAGAACGATCGTTCCCCTTTGTCGATCCGTTGTTGGTGAGATGTGGTGTTGGGGAACGATCGTTCCGGAGTATAGAACGGTCGTTCTCACGCGTTTTGTCGGCAAGGTTGGTGAAGTGTGGAACGGGCTGCATGGGATGGAACGGTCGATCCATAGATTTGTCGGCAAGGTTGGTAAGGTCGGGAACGACCGTTCCGTAGTGGGAACGGTCGTTCTAGTTGGTCGTTCTGACCCAAGAACGGTCGTTCTCTATGGTTGGTCATTTCCTCGTTTTTTTCCATGTCAACTCGACTCGAACATGTCCGTAAACGCCAAACTTCTTCGGAACTCCATAAAATCTGTAAAAGACTCAAAACAAAAGAAAAGACTCGAAAAACCAACGAAAGATGCAAATCAAAACTCAAACTGAATACTAAAAACGAATCAAAATACGTTAAAAACCGATGATATCAACAGCCCCAGTCATGTCCACTCTGTGGGGAACGTTCTGAAACTAGAGATCACCTGTTTTTTGCATGTCCGTATTCCTACACTGTCTGGACAAATTTAATGGCAAACATCATGAGCTCTCGTCTTTCACCTGATTGGGAACGAACGGTACATTCTTTACTCCACAATAGACTCTCTAATTTGGATTGTTTACTGGCTCGTATGGGGTTCCAAACAACGATATACTGGTTGTGGAAAGAGCGAAATGGAAGGATACACAACAACACACATCACACTCCTATATACATGGCCAGAACAATTCATAAAGATGTGCAGAATAAGTTGAAGGCAATGCAACCGAACGAAACGATGGAAGATGACGAAGCGTTAAAAAGATGGAGAGAAAAAGCAAATATAAATTGATGCAGTTAGTTTGTTATTCATACCGGATTGTAATTTGTAATTTTCGATTCCAAGACAAATCTGAACTTCTTATGATCTAGGTTTGATCATGAGATTGTATCTTTTTTTCTGTTGATAAATAAATTTAACATTTCAACAAAAAAAAAAAAATCATTAAAATACAATGACATATTTCGTAATATAACACACTGTAACTGGTTTTTTCTATAATATAACTTGAATTAATAGTATAGATACTTAATAAACGTAAAACTAACTAAAACAACAAGTATACAAAACCGGATGGAGTAAAATCCTTCATTTTTGTTTAGTACATAAACAAGATTATTAGATTTCTCTTTATTTTCCCGTTTGTGAAGTTTATCTTCATTGGAGTAAAATTAATAAACTAACAAAAAAACATAGAGAGAGAAAAAGGAAGGGGAATGGTTAATTTTTTAAATATTGTTTTTTCTGGGTTATTGCACCAAATTTACCTTAAATTAAAAGAAAAAATTGAGTCATGTATTATCTTATTATATAACATTGAATGTGCTAAATGTATATAGCTAAAAATTTTATAAACCATTAAATTTTATATATGTGTTACTAGATTTTTTAGTCATGCTACTCGTGGTGTTTTTAAATATATTTTTTATTAAAATATGTGATCAATTTTATTTGTTAAAGACTATTTTATATTAATATATATATATATATATATGTTATGGTATATTTGATCTTCTAAAGTTATATATTATAAAAATGAAATATTTTAAGCAAAACGTAAATATAAAGTCTATGGTTTAAGCCCAATAGACTAATTACATATGAACATATTCCAGATGATCCGGCTTATGTGTTTGTGAAATTGAGCCCATAGCTTTGTAGTGTATGTGTATGTAATATTGACTTGATGCTTAGCAAATGAGCCTAATTAAATTATTGATTTAATCTCTTGGCCATTGGCCATCTTTTAATTTGTAAATGAGCTTTAAATCAGAACATATTAAAATTGGGGCTTTTGACTCACTTTTTTTTTTTGTCAACATCAAACAAATATAACAATCTAGATATCAAAATCTATCCATTGTGGAGCAACTGAATCGATGTAAACCAATTCAGAAGAATGATTCCGCGCGCTTCTCGCCAACTTGTCTGCTTTTCCATTTTTCGTCCGGGGGATGAGCTTTATCTGGAAGTCTATCAGCCGCTCTTTCCAATAGTGAAATTCCTCCAAATGAATTGAGAATGCCGGCCACTCTTTGGAGAAGACACTATCTTAACCAGATCAAAACAATCAGTCGCAAAAATAAGTGGGGCTTTTGACTCACTATAAAAAAGAAAGTAGCTTACCAAAAAGAAAAAAAAAAGTAAAAGAAAACGTTAAAGAAAAGTCACTTGCCTATAAACTTACTACAAATTCTGAGATAAATTACCTGTTATGTCAATTTGCTTTTTAATTTACTGTAAATTTATTTATGTTGCGATTCTTGTATGATGTTAAGTACTACAATTTCAAACCATTTGCCATATCTTAAACTCTTGGTTTGGTTTAGATTTTATTGTCAACTATAATTAAGTTTACTTGGTTTTATTATACTGGTCAACCACACTTTCTGAGTAACTATTTTTGGCCAAAAGTTTAATTGGTTTATATTTGTGTCTAAATTTAGCTTAAGCCATGCAAAAACATTGTATTTAGTACTCCAAGCAAAATGGTCTTCCACACAATTTTTTTATTATTACTATAAATACTGCACCTTTATTGCTCCTATCATTATCTTAGATCCAAGAAAAAGAAATGAATCACCTTATACTTTTTCTATTAGTTACTGCTACTTATTTTAGGCCAAATGAAACTTGCAAACAAAATCGAATAATTATTCGTAATAAACTGGGTCCTGATAGGATTCTCCAATTGCATTGTCGCTCGACAATTGACAAAGGCGTAAGAGACTTAAAGTTCAATGGTACTTATATGATTGAATTTCATGATTTGAAAGGTCAAAAAGAAACAAAATGGAATTGCATTTTTAGACATGGAGTTAGAATGGAATATTCTACAGATATTCCAGTATACTACACATCTATTTCTCAGTGTGGCCAGCTACGTATATGGACAGCCACAATAAAAGCGATATATGGTAGAGATACAATTCGTGGAGATACCAGTGTTATAGTACAATCTTGGACTAAAAAGGTAATATAATTTTTTCTTGATTTACAACCACTGAAATTAAGACGTGTTATTTACAACATTTGTCATTTAATTTAATGGAAATTTAATATTTTATTAAAAATAATAGTGTCAAATCAATTTGTAACTAATTTGTTCATAATATATTTCAATATCTTTCCACATATTTTGTATTTCTATATATAAATATCTGTTTCATTTTTAGTTATAACAAAATCTTATATAAATCCTTATAACCAATTTCAGTGTTTTCATTATTAGTTATTTTGTAATTATTAATTTTAGTAAAAAATTATCTAAAAAAATAAAAACCTTATGATATATATATATTCCATATTGATAATATATAGTTAAATGACCTAATACACCGATTATTTTTATAATCTATAATTTTTAAAGTATTTATACAGATAAATTAATATATGCATATATATTATCATTTAAGTTTTTAAAACGATTATAGATAATGAAAATCCATAAAAATAGGAAATATGACCTAATTGACGACCAAATTTTTAATTAATAAATCGATAAAGATGTTTTAATTAATAATTTAATATAGGAATTGATCAATATTTATATTATTCGATTATATGGTGTGATAAGTTAGGATTGACGTTTTATGTTTTCCGGTCTTTCATGGATTATTCCGTCAAAACATGCAAGATATTTGAAATCACTATGAGACGGATTAACTCATGTCGATTATAATTTATTTAAGAAATCGACCATTAAAAACATGTTAAGAAGATGGACAAACTTCAAACCGATTTATACTTAGGTTTCTTAATTTTTATTTTTTCAGAACAACATATATCAATAAACAGATTTTTACAAAAATAGATTTACAAATCTAAGACGAAGAATAGGCCCAATTTAGCCTAAATAGAACCAAAAACTAATTGTGCTTCAATTCGAAAGAATATATGCCACTTAATAAATCTAAAAAAATGAATAGCAGAACCGGTCTAAATTTTTATACTGAAACTCACATGTTTAATTGAAAAAAACGACCTAAAATTATTTAACACATTAACCAATAATTTTGATTTAGTTATTTTTCAATATTTATATATGTGCATGAGCAAGAGAGAATCATCTAAGTATATAATAAAGTTAAAACGTGATGAAGAACTTGATTTAATAATACCAAAAATTAAAAAATAATTTAAGAAGATGCAAGTATATATCATAGAGAGAGACATATTTTTTTGGTTGTCTTATAATGTTTGGTGAAAATTTAGGAAAATGTTTAGTTCTTTATGGCAATGTGTTGGAATTGAGAAAATACATTTGTTTTCGAGGGTCCTGGATTGCAATTGCATACCAATCTACTATGGCCCTGTTCGGGAATGAGTCGCCAGCGGCAGCAGTGAGCTATAAAAAACAAGCTGAAATATGACTGAGTTACAACTAGTTTTGTGAATCATATATCTCCGACAAGTCGCAGCGTTTTCTGGGATTGATTACGGTAGCCGTGCTAACTATCGCTGTTTTTTTTCAGCGACTCACATGACTCCAATTTCCTATCCCAAATTAGTCGTGCGATAGATAGAAAGGAGAGATTGGCGTGTAACTCAGTCATATTTTCTATCGTTCACTGCTACCGCTGGCGACTCATTCCCGAACAGGGCCTATATGAAAGTGCAAGGAACTCTCTAGGAGCTGCCACATCAGCACCTCATAGTTTGACACTTGTCAGACATACCAAACGTGAAAAAGATAAAAGTTGATTGGTTGAAAAATCGAAGAGGCAACAAAGCAGAGTGTTTCTAAACGGCTTCTCACCGTCAAGTCAGCCTCCGACAAGACTTACAGCCAACTACCGGCGGAGACTCACTACAAAAAAAAGTTCATATTGTTACCACTTTTTTTATCACAATATCTCTATATTTGGTCACAAAAAAGCTATTGTGACTAAACTGATACGAAATGTAAAACGTAACAATAGAATTGTCACAAACTTATTTTAGTCTCCAAATCGTAACAAAATTTTGTGACCATCAATTATGGTAACAATTGATGTCACAATTTGTGATGCATTTTAACGTTACAAAAACGACACAATTCATGACGAACAATAGTTACAAATAGGTCACAAATTGTAACAAAAAAATGTCACATATTTGTCACATATTATTACCATATTTTAGTCATTAATAAGTAACAAAATTGCGACGAAAAAATGAAACAAATATGTCACAACTAATGACAAAAAATGGTCACAAATAAGTCATACTTTGTAACAAAAAAATGTCACATATTTGTCACATTTTATTACCATATTTTAGTCACTAATACGTTACAAAATTGCCACAAAAAACCGACACAAATATGTCACAGTTAGTGACAAACAATAGTCACACATAAGTGACAATTTGTAACAAAAAAATGTCACATATTTGTCACATATCATTACCATATTTTCGTCACTAATACGTTATAGAATTGCCACAAAAAACCGACACAAATATGTCACAATTAGTGACTAAATTAAAGTCACACAATAGTCACAATATATTTTTATATGTGACCTTTTTTGTTACGAAATCCGTAACAATTTGTTTGGATATTCAAATTTTAAACCGTTACTAAAATTTAAAATTAAATAACAATAATTAAAAAACGAAAATAAAAATTAAAATGAAAATAAAAATGAAAATGATAATAAAATAATACTTAACTTAAAAAAAGCATCCAAAGTAAACAACTTCCAAACAAAAGCATAAGTCTTACAAAATACAAACTTGCTTAAATAGTATTTAAAAACAAACAGAAATCCAAACAAACTTGCTTCACACGAGTTGATTTTGGTTGTGAAGAAGCTAGACAATTTGATTTCCTAAAGTCTCAACAATCTTCTCCATTGCTTCAAGTCTTTTCTGGAAATCCATGTTCTCTTCACGGCTCTGTTTGAGCTCTGCTTCCATCTCTTGCAGCTTTTGTGTTAACACTTCTGATTCTTCAACAGGTATTGCACTCGAAGAAGCACCAACATCTAGTAAGACTTTACTACCCAATGCTCTAAGTCCAAATACATTGCCTTTTTTAGAGACTTCAGTTGCAGCCTAAAATAAAAACAATATACACATCAAGAATCAATCGTAAGAGTAAGCACAGATAAACCAACGGCTTTCATATCAACTAAACAAATATTAACTATAACTTATACACAATAGAAAATAGTAGTGAATCAGTTTTAAAGTTAAAGTTTTACCTTCACATACAGTGCATTCTTCTCATGTTGGTCAAGAGTTTCAGCTGTCACATTCTCTTCACCAGCATTTTGGAGTTGTACCAAACGTTCTTGCACATGCTTTTCATAAGCTTCTGCAACCACTTTTCCCTGCTGATCGGCATAAGCTTCTGGTGTGTCTTCTTCATTACAGAAATGAAAGAAGAATCCTCATTATTTGCTTCCTGCAAATGGAAAAATACATCAAAGCAACAAATTGTAATGATCAAATTGTTAAGATTTAGAACTATTTAATGGAACTAATGTATTTTTTACCAGAATATCTTGAACTCTGACAAACGACCGAGAACCAGCTCGGTGGGAATGAGGTCCTAAACCATTGCGATCTGACATCCTTGCAGCACGAGCTTTTTCACTGCGTGCCTTTACTTTTGGTGTTGTCCAATGATTTTGCATGACAGCCCAGTCAGCAACCGAGATCCAGTCTGGTCTTTCTGCTTGCTTCTTTGCAAAACTCACCATAGCCTTGAGACGATAAGCAACAAATTTTTTGAACTCAGCTGCAACTTCATGACCAATGGCAGGATCCCAGTTAATTTTTTTCTGAAAAACAAAAACAGAAGATCAATCAATATGAATAACATAAGAAATCATGTATGAAATAGTAATATTAAATATAATTTTTTTTGTAGTACTGCTCTCACCAACGTCTACGTGGCTCAACTGCTACGTCGCCAAGCCCAGCTCAAACCCGACAAGTCTTGAAGCTCTGACAAGCTTTCTGGCTCTAAACGACGAACTCTTACCACCCGAAAATAAGCTTAATTAATAGCAATTTTGCCTTTTTACCATTGAGGATTATCTCAGCCAATACTTTCACCTATAGGCCTGGGCGTTCGGGTACCCGTTCGGATTCGGTTCAGGGGCCGTTCGGATTCGGTTCAGGGGCAATTCGGGTTCGGGTTTTGAAATACCAAAATTTTAGCCCCATTCGGGTATTATGAATTATCGGTTCGAATTCGGTTCAGGTTTCTTCGGGTTCGGTTCGGGTTTAGTAACACATGTAAAACCCAGTAAAACTTGAAATAATTCTGTTTCGGTTCTATTTCGGGTTTTGGGACCCAAAGTACCTGTTTCATACTAAAAAATATATTTTTAATCAAACTTACGAGGCTAAAATTTAACTTAAAAATTGATACTGTGAACAATAATTCTAAGAAAAATGCTAAAATCAAATTGCTAAACATAAAAACGAAAGCAACACCAACATCATCTCAAAAATACAATTACAAGCTAAAATATTAATTGTATTTGAGTATTTTGAGTTATTTTAAGTATATATATAATTAATATTATTAGAAATATAATTATATATCGGATATTTTGGGTACCTGTTCGGTTCTCGGTTCAGTTCAGGTTCGGATTTGGGTTTTGAAATACCAAAATTTAAGCCACGTTCGGGTATTTTATCGGTTCCGGGTTTGCTTCGGTTCAATTTTTTGCGGATCGGTTTCGGTTCGGATTTTCGGGTTCGAATATTTTTCCCAGCCCTATATAAGAGTATCTAATATCTTGACCAGATTTAATTGGTTAAAAATTTCTTGGTTAAACAATTGACAAATAATATTTTTATTCTGAACGGTTAGATATATCTTAATAAAAAAAAGTCAAGTTAACTAAATTTATTATAATTTACATCGTTAAAATATAAATATGAAAGATAAATATATTTATTAAATAAAAATATAATGAAAATTATTCAAAATATATTTTCAATTAAGCTAAATTAAATTCAAATAGAATCAGATTATATATTTGTTTAAATAAAAAAATAATAGTTGAGTTTTAATGGTTTTAGGTTTTTGTATAGAGTGGTGAAGCTAAAATCTAGAAGAAGAAAAAAAAACAAATCTAAATTTTTTATCTTTAAATAAAATTATTATAGTTGGAAAACACGCAGAAAATTATTTCAAATCGATTTACACAAGCAGCTCATGCTCTACTTCTGACGATATCTTTAAAGGTTTTCAACCAACGGTAACAGATGAGATGAATAGAGAACTCACTTGTGAGATCACTGAAAAAGAAATTTTCGATGCTCTTACCTCGATTGGTGCAGACCATGCTCCTGGTTCAGACGGTTTAAGAGCACGTTTTTACCAATTCTGTTGGGATGTGGTTGGTAAGGATGTGATTCATGAAGTCCGAGAATTTTTCACCATTTCAAATATGAAAAAGGAAATCAGCGGAACCAATATCTGTATGATACCCAAAGTGACTCATCCAACCACACTTTCAGAATATCGTCCTATAGGACTTTGTAATGTCCTATACAAAATAATATCCAAGATCCTCGTTCTTCGTCTCAAAACTATATTGACTGACATCGTTTCAGAGGAACAGGCAGCTTCCATCCCTGAGAGATTGATTACTGATAATGTGCTTATTGCACATGAATTAATGCACTCTCTAAAGGCTCGAGAAAGAGTCTCAACAACATACATGGCTATCAAAACAGACACTAAAGCCTATGATAAGGTTGAATGGCATTTCTTGGAAAAAATGTTGCGAGCTTTTGGCTTTAACGACATCTGGATCAAATGGATCATGCAAGCAGTTACTACAGTCGAGTACTCAGTTCTGATAAACGGCAATCCGCAAGGCAAATTTTTTTCGCAGAGAGGCATCAGACAAGGAGATTCCCTATCTCCTTACCTTTATATTCTTTGTGCGGATGTTCTAAGTCATATTATCAAGTCAATGTTAACGTTTGGATCTAGAATTTCGGAATCTCAACAGGAAATCATGAAACGTATCCTTGGTATAACCAGTCATGGAGGTGGGGGGTAAATACTTGGGACGGGACGCCTAAAGCAATTTGGCAGAAAGAAAAAGGAAATGTTTGAAAACATTATAAATCGGGTACAACAGTGAACTTCTAGCTGGAATGGTAAGGAAATTTTGATCAATCAATGGGTATCTCAATGCCTGTATATTCAATGTCATGTTTTAAACTCCCAAAGGAATCACTGATGAAATAAAACTACTAATGTGTTTTTGGTGGAAGAACAGCAGTGGCAACAGAGGGATACCATGGATAGCCTGGAAGCGTCTTCAATCCTCCAAAAAAGATGGCGGTTTAGGATTCAGAGATCTGGAAAATTTTAATGACACACTATTAGCAAAGCAAGCTTGGCCATTACTGCGTTACCCAAACTCTTTGTTTGCTCGTGTATTTAAAGCCAAATATTATAGAGATACATCAATTCCGGATGCCAAATATCGGACAAATCAATCATATGGGTGGAAGTTAATAGTTACTGGGTTACAGATCATCAAAAAATGAACAAGACATTTAATCGGCAATGCTGAAAAAACTCGTATTTTCTCTGACAGGATACAGGATCAGTGGAAGTCCCTGAAAACATTACAAGGGCAGACGAAAACCTCTCCGTTAGTAATCTGATCACCACGGGTCCTACCTCGCGGAAATGGAACACTCAGATTCTCAGAGACTTGGTTAGCGATTCAGACATGATGGGAATACACAAAATTTATCTACCTCAAAGTAATAAACAAGATCGTCTGGTTTGGCACTATACAAACTCCGGAGAATACTCAGTAAAAAAGTGGTTACTGGCTTTCTTTTTCAAATCATCTCCGCGACTCACCGGTTTTAATTCCTCCCGCTGGAGACCCTATGCTCAAATCCCAGATTTGGAAACTCAATGTTATGCCAAAACCGAAAATCTTTCTTTGGTGTATATTATCAAAGGCAAGTACCTCAACTCGTTTGGCCACCCGTGGTATTCGTATTGATACCACTTGTTCGCGATGTTGTATGGCTCCGGAAACATTAAATCATCTGTTCTTCACTTTTCCCACTTCAATGATAATTTGGCGTCTATCAGATTCTTGATGGATTGCACAGTAACAACGAATGCGTTTTGTGAAACTCAGGTTAAAGCTTTGCTCGAACTGCGACGAAACCTTTTATTATCTCCCTATCAAAAACTTTTACCCATCCATTTATTGTGGCGCATTTGGAAATCAAGATGTTCTCATATATTTAACAAACAGTCTATTGATCCAAACCGAATTGTCCAGCTGGCTAGGGCGAACTCCTCGATTGCCCTTCCGTGCAACTCAATTTATCTAATTGCCCTCCTTCAATCTAATTGTCCCTCTACAAGTTGATTTGACTATTGTAACCTTCATATAAAAAAAAAGAATAAAAGAAAAATGAAAAGATGATACGCTGGTTTGAGGGTGAGACAATTGAATTCAACCCACCCAAACATTTAATTTTACAAACCAACCGAACCCAACAAAATTTAATTGCCCCAATAGAAAAAAACCACGTGTCTCCTCCATTCCTCTCCTCCCCTATTCGCGTCGTCCTCTTCCTCTCTCGTTTCTCTCATCCTCTCTCATCCCCTTTCTACCAGTGACGAAATCTCGAATTGAAGGTTAGTTGTTTCTGTTTTTTATGTTATTTTTTGATTTCATTATTGAATTATCAAGTTAGGCAAAGCAATTAAGGACTTGAAATACTTAGTTTCATTTAAATTAGAGGATTTGATAGAAAAAGAAAAATTTGATTTTGTTTTTGCTCATTCGAGCCACTGAGCTATTGGGTGAGGCTATTAGAAACTGTCATTATTAATTGAATTGGATATCCTGGTTAACTGAGCAATGAATCGTAACAAATCGTGATGATTCTTATTAAAAATCAAACTTTTTGGGTACGACTGGGCACAACTAGAACGATTAGGAAAAGTGGTACAACTAGAATAACTAATACAACGATTGTTTTGTTCTTTTCAAGGGAAATGAGTAAAAGTGGTTGCACAGTCATATGTTTTGATTATCGGGGGATTCTATTCAAAAGATGGTGATCAAATTATATGAAATTCTGGAGAAGATGAGATTCACACTTTAGTGATGAGGAAATCGTTGGAAGATGTCACTTATGTTGGATTAGTGGAGGGAATTTGCAGAAAGGTTTTGATAGATGCAGCTACATCTCAGCTGAAAATTAGTTACTATCCATGCAACTACAATGTAGTCGTACTCATGTCCAACTGGGAAAACTGGTACGACTATGCTTTCTAAAATATGTAAATAACACAATTTACTAACATATTTCCATATAAAATAGACCATACAACATGTGTAAACCTATTTGAACATTGCATATTTAAATAAATTTGATCATAAAAAAGTTTGATCCATGAAAATGTGATGTCTACACATATACCTTACACTTTTAAGGTTACTTTGATAAGCTTAACCACACAAACATGAAAACCGTGAAAATTTGTATTTTTATAAAAGTTATAGCATTAGGATATGTTAAATGTAGTTTATTTACTCAATTTCATAAGTACAACTACAAAAGTTTTCTTTAGGGTATGGTACGACTGATTACATAATTTTACCATCAAAATCCAACTTCTTGGACAATGGGTACGACTAGAAAACTAGTACGACTCTGTTATAAAAAAGGTATTCTGACGGCGCAAGTGGGTATTTTTTATTTATTTTCTCTTTTGACGGCGCAAATGGGTATTTTTTATTTATTTTCTCTTTTGACGGCGCAAGTGGGCATTTTTTATTCATTTTATCTTTTTTCTATTTTTAACTTCCATGTGTTTTTTTTGGACCTGAGTTTTTTGTAGGCACACGTTTTTTAAACTCAGTTATAGTTGGATTACTTGTGCTAGTTGTACCTTTTAATTTAACTAAAAAAAACTTGCATAAAATATATATGTCCAAATTCTGAAAAACACAAAGACAACATAACAACTAAACACCAAGTTCAAGGTCTAACAAAACACACAACACAACATAAGTTTCAAGGCCTAACAAAACACACAACATAAGTTCTTACATGAACTACACGTCTTTAACCAAACGTGAAGACCTCAATTTCCTTTTAAGCATATGAGTCTTACTCCTCTTAAGCTTCTTAATCAATATCTTTGCTGCTTTTTTCTGAAGACTACATGGTTTGTGCTGCAAACATTTGGTACTTAGCCTACATTTCTTTCCATAATATCTCAGATCGAAGACATATCCAAGAAGTCGTATTGATTCCACAACCTCCTCATCATTCTGTAAAAATAAAAAAGCGATTTAATTTACAGCTGGTACAATTAGAATGACTAATACGATTACTATGGTCAACTAGTCCGATTAGTATGACTATTGTTCTACTCAAACTAATCGTACTAGTTGACCTACAATTTCAACTGAAATCCATCTGGATATTTCATGCAATCTAAAATAATTGTACTTCTTCTTCGCCGATGGATTTGAACTCGACGACAGCCGGACGCTTCTCCACCTTTGTTTTCTTCTTCGCCGGCTGATTTGAGCTCGATGGCGACGGCGACGGAGTACGCTCCGGTGAAAAACAGAGCTTTATGGATTCATTAAACCTTAGATGGTCTTTTCATACACTTTGATTTAAAACAAAAATAAAAAATAAAAGAGTTTTTAAAACAGGGACAAATGAGCTGATTTTCGTGTACGGAGGGGAAATAAAGGTTAGTCCCCTAGCTACAGCAGATACACATGAATGGCTCAACACTTTTGAGAACAAAACACCCTCTCTCATTGGAAACTCGTCTCTGGTTTATATTAATATTAATATAACGATTATGTTAATATTAAGTAACGATTATGCATAAAAAAGTTTATATTAATACTTAGCGTTTACTCTTGTCTAGTGAATATGGGGTCGATCCATCATCCATATTACTAAACAAGTTATATATGCCTCCTCCATGCGTCCACTTTAACTTCAATCTTAGCAGATTTGTCAGGAAGAGAACTTAGCTCGGATGCACTTCATAATTGCCACTTTTGTGGGGGAAAAAAAATCTGTCTGCCACTCTTCATCTCTGTGCCACTCTTTGAACGAATTACCGAGTTTACCCTTATTGAAACGCACCATTTTTTTTAAATCGAAACTAAATAAAAATTTGAGCGCGTGGGAGAGAGAGCGTGAGCTCCCATCCCGTGATTGAACTCACTCACCCTCGTCCATACATACCGAGATTTCCTGATCGCTCTTCCGTCACGTCCGTGAATTGATCTCCACCACGCACAGCAGAGATCGCCGCGGCGAGGAACGACGGAGCAAACGCGGTTCTATTTCGACAGCATCGCCCATCTAGTAAGCTCTTCATCACCATTAATAATGCGAAAGTTGAGGAACTTATAGTTTAAGCAATTAAGTCAAATTCACTGAAATTGGTTATTTAGGAATGCACATTCGGTTGGAAAAGATTGCTAGTGTGACGATTAGGTGTTTTTGTTGGGCTACATTGTTGAATCGTGGTAACTATTAAGTAATTTAGAATCTCCAGGTCGATTGGATCTTATTTCAAATATCCAGAAATTGTAGAAGTAGTACAAATTGATTGATGAATGAGAAATAGTGGGACAATTGGTACAATTAGATGTACATTTTAGGAGAACAAATATATTCCGAATGTAGTATGACTAAGTGTGTCATTATATACAGGAGACAATGAATAGCGGTTACAGGAATGTACATTTTGAGTATGGAGGGTACTATTCAGAAGACCACGAATGGATTTCTAGAAATTCAGTGTATGCTATATCTTTTAAGACCTCACATGTGGAGGAAATAAGTTATTCCCTGTTAGTAGATAAGATCGGGAAGAAGATTTCCGTAGATGGAACGACAGGGAGTTTGAAAATGAGTTACAAGCTATGTAAAGGTCGAAGAGAGTCTTATATTGAAGACGACGAGGATGTGTATGTTTTTCTTACTTCAGTAGACACTGAAGGACTACAACCTGTGTTGCATGTGGAGTTAAAACTGGAGAAACTTTCAAGAGTGGATGGAGGAAGTTCAGTTGGCCTAAATTATGGGGGAATGAGTTCAGATGTTAGAGTTGATGGTGACTGTGGCATCCTTACGATTTACAGAGAAGGTTTAGAAAGGAATGAGCCGATAATTGAGGAGTTGATGGATGATGACAATGAAGATGCAGATATTGAGGGTACTGTTAATAAAAATATAGAGAATTCAGAAGGTAGCGATTTGGGAGGTGTTGATAGCCCGATTGATAACCGGGACGAGGATGAAAATGCAGAGGTTCGAGGATCTGTTGAGGAGAGTCAGTATATTGAAGAATGGGAAGATGGCACAGGTCTTGTAATAAAGCAAGAATTTAGTTCAAGAGAGGCAGTGCAAGATTTGGTTTACACAGCTGCAAATAAAAACTGCTATGGTGTTGAAACTGTGAAGTCGGATACAAAACGACTTATGCTACGATGCCGACAAGCAGAGGGTGGGTGTAATTGGTACGTAAGAGCTGCTCGAAGTGAGGGATCGTCCTTTTGGACAATCAGAAGACATAAGAAGATGCATACCTGCTCCCGGCTAGTTGCGAGCACAAGCAGTAACAGTAGACGCAGAGGAACACAAAGATTGGTAGCCTCTATGCTGCATGAGGACTATCCAGGTAACGTTGATACCCCGACGCCAAAAAATATAATGAGTATAGTTCAAGGAAGAGTAGGATTGCATTTGTCTTACGCTACTGCTTGAGAGGGAAACATCTTCATGCAAGTGATGTGCGGGGGAGTCCGGAAAAAAGCTACGAGATGTTGTTTTCGTATCTGTACATGCTAGAGAAGGTAAATCCCGGGACAGTGACGAGTGTGGAGTTGGATGAAAATCATAGGTTCAAATACCTATTTGTTGCGTTGGGGGCAAGCATTGAAGGGTTTAGGGCAATGAGAAAAGTGGTGATTGTTGATGCAACCTTCCTGAAGACTGTATATGGTGGTATGTTAGTATTTGCAACAGCTCAGGATCCGAATTGCCATCATTACCCTATTGCATTTGGTGTAATTGATGGGGAGAGAGATGCCAGTTGGAGATGGTTTTTTTTAACTTGAAAACTGTTGTAGCGGATGTGCCCGAACTTGTTTTTATAAGTGACAGACATGCAAGCATCATCAAGGCTGTGATGGAGGTGTATCCGAGCGCCAAGCATGCACATTGCATATGGCATTTGTCTCAAAATGTGAGAGGGAAGGTGAAGCATGTGAAGGATGAAGTTGCAAAGAAATTCAGGGACTCTGCTCATTGTTACACGAGGAGTGATTTTGACAAAGAGTATGCGGAATTTAAGTCCATGTATCGTAAAGCCGGTGAGTATTTGGATAAAAGCATTGAGCTGGATAAGTGGACAAGAGCTTATTTTGTAGGAGACAAGTACAACTTAGACACTAGCAATTCCGCTGAGTCGATGAACAGCGTGTTTAAGAATGCCAGGAAGTACCCTCTGCTACCTATGATTGATGCCATTGTGGAAAAAATGTCTGAGTGGTTTAACAGGCACAGGAAGGAAGCTGGTTCTGCGTCGGGGTATAAACAAGTGGTGCCTTTTGTGGAGAATATATTGCACGAACGATGTGCAATTGCAGCTCATTTACCTGTGACGGAGCTAAACAGCTACCATCTCGAGTACAACATGAAAGGACCAGATGGGAAACTATATTTGGTGGACTTGAGAATGAAAACTTGTGATAGTAGACGCTTCGACATTGACAAGTACCCCTGCATCCATGCTATAGCCGCAGCGAGGGCTATGAGGAGGAAGGAAGGTAGTACAGTTAATATATCCATCTTTGATCTCTGCTCTAAATATTATTTGGTGGAGACATGGGCTTTAGCATATTACAGGACAATTTATTCAGTGCCTCATGCAAGTCAGTGGAGTATTCCTGCGGATGTGCAACAAATGTTTGCCTTACCACCAGATTATACTGCCAAAAAAGGGAGAACTCAAGAAACAGGTTCCCATCAACCGGAGAAAGGCGCCGAAAGAGGAGGTTTAGACCTGGGATAAACTTGGAGAGGTGGTTACAGCCCGAAAGTGCTGATGAGTGAAGACTGTATTCAATAATGTACTTTAGTTTGTGTGTGCTTTATTGTGTTTTATTTGTACAACCGGATTCAATAATGTACAATTACGTTCCAAGTTTGTGTGTGTTTTATTCGGACAACCGGATCAACTAAGGCCAACTTGAAAGTACAATCGAGTTAACATGTCCGGACAATCGGGTCAACATGTCCGGACAAACGGGTCAACTTGTCTGGACAATCATCAAAAATTGTGTGGACAACCGGAACAACTAAGGCCAACTTGAACTTGTACTAATATAGATAAGTTCGGATAATGAAATATGATCATGCGGGTACATTTTGGTTCCGAAATTGTATAAGAATATCAAAAAGTGTTGGAAAATCATGTTAGGGAATAATGAGTAGATGGCGCAAAGGTTTTATGAAAATATAGAGTAATGAGGATAGTTAGGCTGAAAGTATCTCTCATACTATATGGAAGCAATTGAGATAGTGTCATGGGAATGAATAAAAAAATGCAAAACGTAAAATTTTGTGATTATGTTGTTACCAAAACTTGAGAATTGTGCATATATAGAAGAAACAAGCTTTGCCAACTAAAACTCTTAATCTGATCTCATGGTCCAACTGGAAATAGTCAAAAACCTAAAATGTACAACTATGTAGAAGAAATGCCAAGTGAACATTTATGAACAATTGCATGTATAATAATGAACAAAAATGGTAAAGACCATTCTGCCCCTCCGCTATAAAGCCTATAACTCTTCCTTTTTCCCATTTCATCCCACTTCTTTTCTCTTCTCTTCTCTCTTCATCTTTCCCTCACTTCTCTCCCATTTCCTCTCTCCGGCGGCGCAAACTAGGGTTTCAACACAAAAAGGTAAAATCAATTTTTTTTTTGCTTACACATCTCGATATAGGTTCAGGATGAACGTGAAAGGAATGAGTTGTAGATCTACGATATAGGTTCCTCTCTCTGGCGGCGCAAACTAGGGTTTCATTTTTTTTTATCTGTTCCGTCTCAGATTTTCTCTGTTTTTGTTTAGATCCCGGACTCACTTGTAGATATACTTTCATGTTTCCCTATAGTGACAATGGTTTCGGCACCAAGCAGTTCATCAACCGAGATAGATAGTGGATGTGCCAAAGCGGATGCTGATTTCGGTATTCCAGAGAAGTGTTGGTGTGGACTGAAGATGGAAATAGTCACCTGTCGAACACGGGAGAACCCTGGTAGAAGATACTACAAATGCCCAGAAACAGGGGTAATTGTCCGACTAATTGTCCTTTTAGTTGTACATGTAGTTGTCCGATTAGTTGTTCATACTTGTAATATTTCTTATTTTGTGTGTAGCCGTGTGGTGGAAACGGCATAGAACACAAGTGCATGAAGTGGTGGGATCAGGCCATCGAACAAGATTTAGTGAGAGTGGAGCACGAAATCAAAGATCAGGATTCAATTGTCCGCAATGCTAGCTTTGCAGCTCACAATGCTGCCAGGGACATTGAGAAGCTGCAGGAGACGGTTTACAACCTGCTGGTGGAAACGGAAGAGCTGAAGGAGCGGTTAGCGAAGCAAGAAAAGGAGATGGCGAATCAAGAAAGTGAGATGGCTAGGCTGAAGCAAGCACTTGCACTTGCAAGCACTTAAGTTCTATTGCTATGTGAACCAGTTGTACTTAAGGTCGTATGCTATGTTAACCAGTTGTTCTATTGTTCTACTTAAGTTCGTATTTGTACCCTGTTAAACAATTTGTTCTATTTATGCTAAGACTACTCTAACGTTTGTAACAACATTTGTAGTACGAACAATAAACAACAAAAGTAAAATGCTCGAAAATACCCAACATAGGTCAACATCAATGTTCCAAAAGACCAAACAGAAAAGCAAGTTGGTAAATGTTCCAAAAGACCAAACACAAAAGCAGTTAGTCAATGTTCCAAAAGACCAATCCAGAAACAAAACCAAAAGACATGTTTAAAACGAAACACTACTTCACTTCCTCGTCTTCTGTCTCTTCTTCTTATTCTCAACCGATGTGAACTTATTGGTTGGAATCCTTCTCCTCTTCTTTCCAGTTGTTATCACCGTAGAGTCGACCTTCTTCTTTTTCCCCTTCTTCTTATCTTTCCTCTTTTTCTTTGACCTCTTCTCCTCTTCATCTACTTTTTGGCCATTCTCGTCTTCATCTTGATCTCCGGTCTTCTCATTCACGTTATCTTCTCCTCCTTCCCTACGTGGTGCGTCTCGAGTAGGAGTAAAGAACGGACTATGAGTGTCCACTGGTACCTCCATAGCATATGACAGCTTCAAGTCATTCACGGTGTCATCTAGCACACCCACTCTCATATCCACTTCATCCACCTTCGCTTTAATTGCACGAAGGTTGGCCAATACATCCGCAAACCCTTTCTCCATTGCTTCCTTCAATGGAAGATCACAATTTCTATTCCGCCGACCACTTCGTCTAACACCAGGATTGACTTGTTCCGCGTTCTCAATCCTTTCACACCCCTCCTCCCGAGCTTTTACGTCCTTCTGGAACATATCTTCCCAAACTATCTTCTTCTTTTGCACGAGTAGCCGATGTCGCCAACCATCCACAATCGGATCAACAAATCCTATCCCATCATCAACACCTTCATCTACTAGGGCCTCTACAATAGGTATCTCATCCGCAGTGGGTTCCAATATGCTAATAACTTCCTACAAATATCATAGAATGTGAAATAAAATCAAACCATACTCAAAAACTAAGTAAGCCATATTTACAGTAAACTGTACCTTTGAATCTCCAAGCGTTTTATTTATTTCCTCCAATGCAAAAGCTTTGAGAGTGTAGTTCTTGAACTTGTGCTTACACATCCTTGGACAATCGTCCCTCGCAGATACTTCTTTTCTAAATTTCTCTCCAAGACTAGGAATGCACTCAAATGCTAGAATCTACATGTTGAATACAAACATATCAGTGGCCAATTCATTTTACTAATAAAATTCATAAGAACCAAATCACCATACCTCCAAGGAAATAAAGAATCCAGGGAAGGACGTCTGCGCATCTCGTTTCACATAGCCTTTCATTTTCTTCATCACACTCCGGATCCCATCCATGTAAATCTCAAACGTATAGCGACCCCAGGGAAAAGTTTCACAGGCATGCACGTCATCCACAATCCTTAGCAGGAAAGGATCAATAAGTCCATCACCCCTGCTCTTTGCTTTGATTACCTTGAACAAGAAATACAAGATAAGCAGCTTCTTCCTCACTACGGACTTGGTGCTCGTAATTGCAGCCAGCTCCGCTTCCACTTCTTTTATTGTTACTCCTTTACTCTTCTTAAACACCTTCTCCGCAAACTTTGTACTCCCCAATTCCTCCCACTTGTTGGGGTACTCATGGCACAATAAACCGGATAGAAGCGCATGCTCTTTAATGGAGTACCTAATAGGCACTCTATTGACCACAAACCAGCACTCTCTGTCCATCTCCGTATCAGCTGTCCGAAGCAGAAGCATCCACATGCCTTGAGCCATGTGGTTTGGCTCCTTAGGCATGTGGAATATATGCTTAAATTGACAATGGTTTTTGAACCAACCAACCTCATCCTTAAATTTCTCTATGAACTTCACTGTCTGCCCCACAACACACCTGCTAGCTATCGTGCACATCTTCGTGTATTCGGATTGAGGAAAGCACATCCTCTCCGGCTGCATTGGTTGCGATTCATCATCTCCATCAAACCTAACCTGCCAATATAAATGCTTCACATAAGTTAGTTGTCCCTTCTATTCACAATTGTTCCCAACTCACAACATATACGTTAGTTGTCCCTCCTATTCAGAATTGTTCCCGACTCACAATATATAACTTAGTTGTCCCACGGTTGTACAATTGTACCCATACCAAAAAATGTAAACATTTGTCCTAATTGTTACTTGTTAGACGAATATCAATATTCAAATTTACCTCTTCCATGAACGCGGCAGTGTTCTCCTCATCCTCCTCTTCGTCGTTGTTTCCTTCTTCTTCCTCCACTTGCTGGTTTCCTTCTTCTTCCTCCCCATCGTCGTCTCCTCCTTCCTCCTCTTCATTGTTTCCTTCTTCTTCCTCCTCATCTTTCTTGTTTTCTTCCTCCACCTCCTCGTTGTCATCTTCTTCCTCATCTTCTTTGTTCTTCTCAGCATCCTCTTCTTTGTTCTTCTCGGCATCCTCTTCTTCGCTCTTCTGTGCCTCCTCATCATTCGTTTCTGTTTCCTCCTCAACCGGAGGAAGATCTCCCTCCTCATCCTTCTTTTATTCTTCCTCTACAACATCTCCTTCTTCTTCTTCCATAGAATCATCTTCTTTCCCGACTTCACCTTCCTTCTTTGATTCTCCACCTTCCTCCTTTGATTCTCCACCTTCCTCCTTTGATTCTTCTCCATCCTCCTTATCATTTTTTTCTTTATCAGTTTCGACTTCTTCTTCATCTCGCACCGCAACCTCATCTTCAGCGTTTCTCTCGGGCAAGTTTTCTTCACCTTCTTTCTGTCTTTCTTTTTCATTTCCCTCACCAACAAATGATTCGTATTGTCCCTTACCAGAGGTTTTAACACGAGTCATACCTGGATTTCATCAAAAATTTCAACTTTCATCACAAACAAAATCCAAATTTTCAAACCCTATTCAAACCCCACAAACTACCAAACTCAAATAAACGAAACCAAATCAAACTACCAACCTCTACACCATCAATTTCTCACAAAAAACACCATCATTTAATTCGATTAATCAGATGACCAAATTTGAGAAAGAGAAGACGATGAGAGACCGGATGCAAGACGTACTTACCGAACGCGAACACGGGAGGATTCACGCCAGAAAGAAAGCGAACTCCGACAACTCCGACACGGCGACGAGAACGACGACACACAAATTCCGGGACAGATGAACAGTGTTAGGGTTTGAACTTCGGCCTCGAGACGTTTCGACTATCTTAGAACGAACACTTTAACTTATTTTCCCACTCTTTCTTTCTTTTTCTAATTGATTATTTGTGGGTTCGGGTGGGTTTCTGGAGGATCAATTGTCGGGTCGAATATTTTGGGTTGGGTCGCGTAAATATCAGTTTCTTTCTCGGTTTTTTTGTCCTTTCATTCGGTTTCGAATTAAAAAATAATACGAAAAAAAAAAACAAATTAGAATGGTGGCAATCCTGATTATTTTTTTGGAGGAAGTGGCAATAAAGCAATTGATCCGCTTAGCTCAGTAACGCTAGAACCAGAGGACCAGAGTCAAGCCCTTCTTCTCCACGCTTCTCTTGGTCTATGTGTCCAATCTAACTTCAATCTTAGGAGATTTGTCAAGAAGAGAGCTTAGCTCAGTAACATAGCTTCCTAAGTCAGTTGTGGCAGTAACGCCAGAACCAGAACCAAGACTAGAGTCAGGCCCTTCTTCTCCACTCTTCTCTTCCACTTGCTTTGCAGTCAGAGTTCCGTAAAACAGTTTCACTGCGGCCTCCGTTGAGAGATCATGCACAGAATTGTGTAACTTCTGAAACTTCTCTTTAGTTTCTTCTTCATCAATCAGCTTTTTTCTTAGCTCATCTGGGAGAAAAGCCAACGCACTTCAAAACAGAATATGTATTAGACAGACTACTCGATATTATGCTTCACAACCTGATTTGTACAAGCCAAGCTAATCTAGAGTAATTACCTGGAAACACCTCTAACAATACCAAACTTGTAGCCAGCAAGAACTGATTCCTTATAGCCGAGGTTATAACCTTCTTGCGCAGCAGCTTCTTGCCCAGCAGAGATCCCATCACGGTATCCAAGCTATGATTTTGAATTAGCAGAAAAGCCAATCATATATAAACGTTTATCGAAAATACTTTCTTAGTGAATAGGTGGACAAAAAAAAAACTCAATTTAGAAAGAATACCGTGTGGAATTCCTCAAGTCTCTTCTCCTCCGCCTTGTTCCTCGAGTAAGGTTCATTTAGTTCTTCATCTGAACTTCCGTAGAAAGATCCATCTAAACCCTCATCATTGTGATCATCATTACCTCAACCAAACGAACATTAGCAATGAGTTTAATTAAGTTAATGCTGCTCTTATCCTAAACAACCAAGCAAAATACAAGCTAAGCATTATCCACTGAAATAGTTTGATGCCCTTGTATCCTACAAAAGATACAAGTAACAACTAACAACTATGAAACCTCTTAACCTCCCTTGAGAGACAACAAAGGAGACATAAATCTCAAACAACTGGTACAAAGAAGAGCACAGAGAGTATTGCTATTAGCTCGGAAAACTTAAACGAAATGTGCAACAAAGCAGGATACAACTAAGTTCACCAAAGAATCCAAAAAGAGGATACAACTAAGAACACAGCAAGACAAGAAAGGATTTCATCAAAATAGGTCATAAGCAGTTGGCATTAAGAAACATGACACAGTATGCCATAAAAGTGACAAATCTACAAACAATTCATTTTTCAATAGCATTCAAACCTGTTTCTAGCCCAACATAAAAGCCTTGGCGTCAACTTAGTACCATCGCCTATGTGAAAGTGCCGTACATGTTTAATATATGTAATTAAAGCTGATCATTTACAGCACGCACAATGGTCTCACAAGTCTCCCCTTTGGTAATTCGGTGATCATTTGTGCATTATCTAACACAACACTAGTGTAACATGCCCATGCTCACACTAAGGTCTTCAATTTTGCAGAACACAAAAGCAGCCTTACCGACTACTAGTACCTGCAAGCGTGAAAGACAAATGCCAAGTACCTTTATCCACAGACCTGAGTGATATCTATTGTACACTAACAAGGCAATGCTGACCCCAATTGAAAGGTGATAGCCACATCTGCATTTTTAAAGCCAGCACCAATTCGAGATCGACACATTTAACTTTAAAGATTATGGCAAGCGACATCTAGGATGAACATACAATCTTCTTAACAGGAGAAAGTGAGCATCTTTCATAAAATATGTACATATTTTCTCAAAATATCCTTCTAATTGCAGCAGATTGAACCAAATACTCCAGAATATCAAACATGCAGCTATTCACTAAATCAGAGATGCCACCATATATTTAAAAGCAGGAAAACCAGAAGAAAACAGAAACAAAAACAAACTTAAATACATTATTCCCCCCAACAACATAATTATAATGAGATCAGCATAACATGTCCTATAATTGACCATCGGTGACAAGCTCGTTATACAGAGGTTGCATGGAGCAGAGCATTAGAAAACAAAAAGTAGCTATATAAACTATAACAGATAGCAGGAACTGAGAAACACACACACACCACATTAATTGTGTAGCTGCAAAAGTGAAGATTGCCAGTCAAAACAAACATCAGGAGATGAATTATCCAGTAATAGAACAAGACATGTTTGTCAGCAATTAGACTCAGAAAAGCAAAAGCAGCATTACTTGGTACAGAGAAAGAGACAAAACCTTAGGGTAACTACAACTGCATATAACATATGAAGAAGGTAAGACTCTCACCAGGTTTCGAAAGCTGCAAACTTTCTCCGTAAAGCTCTTTGGCAAAATTAGACTTCCCATCTGTAATCGTAGAGAATTAGCAAACAAACAAAACAGTATCCATCGGAAATTGAAAGCTGAGCAAGATTCCCCTCAACAAGATTATACCATCGGATTCACAAGTTAAAAAGATTGTTACTTTATGAAAAATTATTATAAAGACTGCACTGGGCAACAAGAAAATTAGCACTTTTAGTTAATCTAAAGGCTTAGCACCAACACAAAATCAGAAATCATAAAAACTGGTATCATGTAAAATAATAACCTATAGGTGGCTCCATCGATTATACAGGCACGATGTAACAATATAACAGTTTGGCCCAAAAGACATCAGAGAACAGAGAGACTTCGATGGCCACTAGATCAGGGTTTTTCAGAACTTTTTATTTCTTTGGTTCCAGTAATTCGAAGAGAATTTTTTTTTTTTTTTTTTTTTTGCTTTTTTTCACTAATTCTCCATATTGTCGTATACCTTATGACTTATTAGGCCCAGCCCAACCAAGTAAACTTTTTTGGCTACGTGGAATGCAATTTAGACTTTTCTTTTGTTTTTCGGTTTACTTCGCTTAATTTTTGATTTTTGAATTACTGTCCAAAAACCGTTTATTTTTCTTTATGTTCTTAGACAATCCTAATATTCTAGCTATATTTATCTATAACTTTCTGATGAGAAATCGTCTCAGATAGCACATATCTAAGTTTTTGTGACTCTTATAGCACACAAGGCACAAAATGATTCAACTAACATTCATTAATGACTTAATGACTATTATACCTTCATCTTAATTAAAACAGAGAATTAAAAATTTATTGTGAGTAACAGATTTACTCGAGTTCTACGGCGTGAAATCGAAGTCGACGTCGAATGTTTGAAATCAAATACCTATGGCGTGAAATTGGCGACGGACAACGGCGAGGACGGTGGTGGTGGCGGACGACGGCGACGAAAGAAGAGGGACGAAGGAACATATGTTCATCAACCTCTGCAATTATAATCGACGGAAATTTTGTTCAGAGGTTCGATTTGATTAGCTTTATCTCGTTTTATTGAAACTTTGTATGAGTATTTCATAGACATATCAAAATCGATTTGATTATCTCTGCCTCGTTTGATTGAAACTATGTATGAGTATTTCATAGACAAATCGAAATCGATTAGATTAGCTCTGCATTGTTTGATTGAAATCAATTGAAACTTTGCGTGAGTATTTGGTGGTTTTTTTTAGTTAATTTTTTTACGTGCTTTTCTCTTGTGATAGGTTTCATTGTTGTTCTCAATCATGGAAAATCTATTGTGTTGTGGGAGAGTGGAAGTGTATCTGAGACTATGAATGGAGATTTTGTGTGGATCAAACAAAAAGGGCTTCTTTGTTCAAGATAGGTGATAATGTCAAATATCAGGAGTTAGTGGAGATGCTTAGTGAAGATTTTAGACTTCAGAACAAAGAGATTTAACTGAGCAATGGTTTTAGTTTGTCTATGAAATCTGCTTATCAAGACTCTCCCCCAATATGTTTAGGGAATGATAGACACCTAAGAACTTTTATCAACAAGAAAATAGAATGCTGAAATTAGTCGTCTGTGTGTCAGTATAAGTAAACGGTTTCACTTTCTTGATATATTCATACATACCTTCCTGAATTAGTTGATTTTCTTCCTAAATATTGCATTCATTTATGAGGTAGGAAGTTTTATAGTTCAATTGTCCTGCTTTCTTTATTTTGATGTATGTGAGTGACAATAGCAATCTTGTTCCTGCAGATAGTGTTGGAAGTAACATTCACTCAACAAACTTATGCAATGAAAATATTATTCAAGTGGATAACATCGAAAGCACACAGTTGATGCCAAATCTATGTGGAGATTCAGAAGTTGTAGACTTGTAGGTCATAACATTCATGAAAACATTAGGTATATATCATCATACATTTTAATGCATGTTTTTTTTTTCTTGACCTCCTACAAAGAGGACTAAACATGTTGCTGAGTTTGGTGTTCTAGGTTCTAAACCACAATAACACAAGTGCGGCAGAAATGGCATTGGAGGACACAAAAAGCTTAGATGCATAACATTTATATGATAAAGTTTGATTGTTAAACTAATACTTTGTTTTTTATGTTTTTAGGAAGCGTTTCAGCTGTTTTAGAAACGCTTTCCTAAATTTATATGCAGTTATTCTAAACACGATTATGCATTTTTTTTTTTTTGGATTTGGTTATGAGTTTGTGAAGTACATATTTGTCACTCATTTCTTCATGATTGGTGTTTTTCTAATTAAAAACGATCTAGTTTTTCAAAATGTAAAAGTTTTATAATTTCATGAAGGCCTTCTTAAATACGATAGGTACCGTCCTAAATCCGATAACCAATGAATTACCACATTTTTTAACACAGGTTTTTAACTTGTATTAATGACCGAATTATAATTGTGGTTTAGTGGCTACAACCACTTAAAACTCAAAAATGATCTAATTTCTTAGAAATGTCAAAGTCATAAATTCATTAAGGTTTTCCTAAATCCGATAAGTTCCTTTCTAAATCCGATAACCTATGTAGTCCCACATTTATCACCGTAGGTTTTCCACTTGTATCAATGACCGAATTATAACCGTGTTTTAGTGGCTACAACTACTTAACAAACTCAAATATGATATAGTTCTTCGAAATATCAAAGTACATAAATTCATTAAGGCCTTCCTAAATTTGATAAGATAATTCCTAAATCTGATAATTTCTTTCCTAAATCTGATAATCTATGAATTCCCACATTTTTTAACATAGGTTTTTAACTTTTATCAATGACCGAATTATAATCGTGCTTTAGTGGCTACAACCACTTAAATAAACTCAAAATAATATAGTTTCTTCGAAATGTCAAAGTGTCGTAAATTCATGAAGGCGTTCATAAATCTGATAAGTTTCTTCATAAATCCGATAATTTTCTTCCTAAATCTGATAATCTATGAATTCCATAAATTCATGTTAGCCTTCCTAAATCCAATAAGTTTCTTTCTAAATCTGATCACCTATGAATTTCCACATTTTTCTTCATAGGTTTTCCACTTGCATCAATGACCGAATTATAACCATGGTTTAGCGGCTACAACCACATTGCCTAGTGGCTATAATACCGCGTTGTTATGTCACATACTCCTAGATAATTTTTTTCTTAAAATGTTACAGTTTCATAAATTCATGTAGGCCATCCTAAAACAGTTTAGTTGATTCATAAATATTATAAATGCTATTTCATAAGACTGACTTGTCAAGTAACACAAAAAACTGTCAAGTAGCTATCCAAGTGAACAAAAAATATTCAATTTTTCAAAAGCTGATAAGAAGAAGTAGAAAAAACTCCAAAAAACTTCAGTACAAATCATCCATGGTATCTCGAACGAACTCCTCGGAGATTTCACAAGCAAGCTTATTTCTTATGTCGTAAAGTTTTCATCCGCAATAGACATGTCCTTAAGCTCCTCTCTGATCTTGAACTTCAATATTGGAAGTTCAATAATTTCTGAAAAAGAATCACCCAGTTTCGCACCTAAAAACATCACAGAAATCAAAAGTCAAAAGTTAAAAATACGAGATTTAGTAAGACCTTCCTAAATAGCAACAATCGCTTTATAAGATCTTCCTAAATACAAAAAATGGCTTCATAAAGACTTCATAAGGCCTTTCTAAGGTGTTCGTAAGTACCAACAATCACTTCCTGAGGTCTTCATAATTACCAACATTAAACATTAATAAAGTCTTTCTAAAACAAAAAAATTGTTTCCTAAACTCTTTCTACAAATCTGATTTCTAGCAACATCTTCCTAAATACCAACAATGGTTTTCTAAAGCCTTCCTAAATTCCAACAAATGCTTCCTAAACTCCAACAAATCCTTCCTAAAGTCTTCCTAAATATCAACAATCGCTTAACCTTCCTAAATAGCAGCAATGGCTTCCTAAGGTGTTCCCAAACACCAACAATCATTTCCTGATGCTTTCCTAAATAGCAACATTAAACATTATACAAGTAGCATATGACACAAAAGAGAGATAAGAAAAGACAAACGTGAAACGGTTTGTGTTGAGTAACTCTCTTTTGAGAGACCAATGAGAAAATCAAGCGTAATCTCTACAAAATAAACAAACAACGTATTAATAAGGTCTTAAAGGATTTAGTAAGAAGAAAGCATGTTATGGACTTTAGTGTTTTTTGTGGCAGAACTGAATACAAGAACAAACTATCCAAAAATCTGTTCTTTAACAAGCTGATATGTTGCGATTTTGACCAATATTAACCTTAGTATCTAACCCTTTTTAAAAAATTTCGAGTACGTTTCAGGTGTTTTTAGGAGGTTGTGAAGCCGTTATGGAGTTTGGAGCAGTTGTAATCTTTGGAGCAGAAAAGAACCAGAATTGAAGAAAAAGAAGACGAATCCTGTGAAGTATCACCAACTCCAACCGGTGAACACATGCTCCCGAATTTTGGCCACCAGCGAGCACCTGTTCGCACTTCCAGAGAAAAATAAGAAAAGTCGATTTGACCTAATCCTAGTGGCGAAAAAGAGGGAGCAGCTGCCTATGAAGACCCGATTATATATACTCCTTTTAGTCTTAGGTTTTTGGGTGATTTTATCTTTTCTTTTAGCTTTTGAATTCTTTTAGAGCTTTCTACTTGTAAGGGAGAAGAAATTCTGATACATTCTGAGAAGATTTCTGAACCCTAGTACTTCTGTTTTTAATATCGATGCATTCTTTCCATTCTATTGTTTTGCTTTCTTCTTTATTTATGTCTGAGTAGATCTCTTAGTTAGGTTAAGGTTTTCAAAGGAATTCATGAGCTAAGGATTAAACACAAATAGGTTATCAATCGATTGTCTTCATCTCTATTGATCTTACTGCCTGAATCGATTTGGCCAATCTATTCCTGATTTTAGGTTAACTTAGACAGCGAGAGTTGCTAGGTTTCTGGAAGAAATATTGGTGAGCAATTTGCTTTATGCCTGCAAAAGTAGATGTGTAGGAGAATTGTGAAAAAATCAACCATATTCCTTAATGCTTGTCTGCGATTTATAAAACCAACAAGAGTTAGGATTTTAGGTCGTTAGATAAAGTTATTGATGTCACGAGAGTGGATTGATATTATCTTCGTGTTTGAGTTCTAGACTTTACTTAATCATTGCTTGAATAGTTGTTTGATCATTTGCTTTGAATTGCCTGCGAATTGCATTGACATAACGCTTGCATTATTATTTTTTTACAACCGATTTTAGTTTATTACTTGCTATTGACAAAACCAACTTCATATTGATTCATCTTAAATTTTGATTTAGCTCATTAAACCATAGTGTAAACTTGGTCCTTATGGGGTTCGACCCCTAAATACTACTTTGTTTGCTGTGCACTTGCAGTAGGAAACCTCCCAGACTTGGATCTTTGTTTGTCCTCAAACAAAACTAAAATCAAGACATAAAGAAATCGGTGGAGACTCGCAAAATCTCAGAAACCGTGAATAGACCAATATCTGCAGACCACATACTTCAGAATAAGAGATACACAATCTTACTGCTCCAACAAAGTTCACCAACCTTAAAACCGTACGGCTTGCAATGCCAGAAAGATCTAAGTTCAAGACAATAGACTCTCTACATTCAATTAGAGGTGGCGTGAGCTTCTTGTTAAGAGTACTAGCTTAGTAAAACGAGGCTAATATATCAAGGTAGAGCTTTAGAGTGTTTAGGGTTACCGTATTCCAGAGAGAGTGCAAGATATCGCACAAAACCGTAAGGGAGAATAGACTCATTGATGTCCACAACCTCTAATTCACTCTCCTCCTCTTATAAGTTCAGTTCTCCAACTTGGTTCTTCTTCTTTTTCTTGTTCACTTTTGATTGATACATGCTTCAGGACACATCTTTGAGTTACTCACTCACCACCCCTTATTCTTGAGTTACTAACTCGTTTTTTTTTTAATGAAAAGAATGGAATAAAGGAGGCTTTTACATTGCATGTGTCCTTCGGCAAATTGTGATCCTTTCGTCCTCATACCCCAGCAGGTCGTATTTAACTTGTCTCTTTTCTGGACATCGTGGAGCAGGTGCTCCAAGCTAGCGAGCATGTGCTTGCGAATTTTTCCTTAACTTTCTCCTGACAACTTCTTCAGCAAGAGTGAATCAGAGGTCGCGTTAGTCCTTTTTTCCCCGACCTTTTTGCACATATATGCATAGGTGAGAAAGAAAAATACGAGTGCAAGTGGTTTGAAAAGAGGTTAGGGTCAGGGTGAGATACTAACTAGAAGATAGCTATTCAGGATCCACAAGAGTGGCAAAAGGGATAAGAAGTCATGAATATATGATATAACACATTTTCTAATCCTAATGCTCATAACAATAGAGTCTAAAACCTATCCGATAAAACCTTAAAGGGATTGAAGTTTTCTGGCCTGGAGGAAGGATCTGAATGTGAAGAAGCCTCAGCGCGTCTCTGTACTCTAAATTCTGTAGCAATGTTCACTAGAAAGCAGGTCAAATTCATAAGTGGTTAAAAAGCTCATCATAGATTTTGGTCCTAATCTTCACAAGTTTTGATTTGACCCATATAACAGACTGACTCAAAATCAAGAAAACTCAATAACAAGAAACAAAGCGCAGACTTGATCCAAGACTCAAAATATGAACCTCTCCCAGATTTACTTCACACCGTCTCGGTGGGAAAATAAAGTAGAGGAGCAAACGAAAAGAAAGAAAATAATATAAAGGAAAAACGGATAAAAGAAAAAGATAGAGAGTGGGACGATCCGTCAGCGAGCAGGTGCTTCCTCGGGGCTCTCACGTCGTGCGCGGTCAGTACAGCGGCGGCGTCGGGGGTGTCTCTCGGATGGGCTCGTCGCTGCTGTTGCGGTGTGCTGACAACATTCGCCGGAAAGTCTCTGTAGAATCCGCTGCATGAGAGTGTTGTTCTTCCGCTGTGAGGCAATCATCTAGCGGTGGTACTCAACTGGATCGGGGTCATCAGAGATGGGTGGGAGGTCGTACTCGTTGGCCGTGGCTGATAGGGGTGTGGCTGAAAGTGGTGGGTCGGCCATGTCTGCATCCTCCACGTGAGGCGGCTGTGCCTGTGCGCGTGAGGAGCTGGCGAAGTCGCTGGCAGGAATGGGCTGATGGTGAATATCGCCCAGGAGAAGAGCGACGTGCGGGAAACTGATGTCGTCCACAGAAGCGAGCCGAGTGAGATCCGGTGCCGGCAGAGGGATTTGCTGGTGAAGACCGTCGATGCCGCAGTAGTGGTAAAGATAGCGATCAACGTCGACGGCGGTGATGATGCGGGAGTGGATGAGGTGTCGGAGGTCCATCTTCTCAACTGTTGCGACATGCTCGTCGAAAATCATCTCAAGTTTCACCATTTTGAACAGGCTGGTGAGGAGGGTACCGATTCGCTCTGTTTTCACGCAGGTCCTGTCCTTGAGGGAACAAAGCATCTCCGTAAAGCGCATCCCCAGGTTGTTGCGATAAGTGGCAGGAGCACAAGCATTGAGAGAGGTATGTGATTCTCCACACCACCGAAATTTGGAAAGAAGAAATCAGAGACCATTAAAATCCTAAGCTTTGATTCTGCCATGGATTATGGATTCGAAGCTCTAAAATTTCTGATTTATAAACAAACCACGATGAGGTAGAACACGTGGAGAACATCTCTCGATTCTGAAATTCATCGAAATAAGACTGAATATTAAATCAGGAGAGGGAAATTCTACGATCGCTCATCCAAATCCAAATCAAACTACAAAGAACTATAAAAGAACTAAATTTCCCAAAGGAAACAAAACTAACACAAACTGAATTTCCCAGAATCTCAGCAATAGAGAAGGGGATCGAAGATTCAAACTTTTCTCGGGATCTCCACACTTGTCGGAATTGTTTTTGATGGTGGACTTTGAAGACTTGGTTTCCGGCAATGGCAACGACGGACTTTGGTGAATCGGTTTGCGGTAACGACGGACGTCGGCGGCAACAACGTAGGTTTTCTCCTTCGACTGCGATGATTTGACCTTTTTTCTTTGCGTCAGTTTTAAGGATAAGATTGTTATTTCTATATTAAATGAATGCTATATTGGACTTAAAAGCCTGCGTGTGCTAAATATTGAAAAATAACTTGAATGTGTGCCATTAAGGAGAATTGCATGTTGTAACATCCTAATTTATGATATATAATAATAGTATATATAGAAAGATTTTTTTTAAAAAAAATTGACTATATCTATATGAAAGGACGTGTGATCTATCAGAAAGTTGTTTTTAGTATCGTGTGAGTGAAGAAAATACATCCGAGAAAGCCATATAGTGATTGTAGGATTAAGTAAACAAATCTCTTGAAGTTCCGAAAAATTAACCGACTGTCACATAAATGGGTCCATAGGTCGAATGAGTGGGCATGGAGATAATCGTATGTTTTCTACCATAGTAAATACATTTGATAATACAAGCTGGAAGACTAAATTTAGTAATTTACAAAAGAAAAGTTAGCGAATGTGATTTTGTAGGAGTGTGGACCTGCCCGGGAGTTGAAAACTAGTTTTGGTTTTTCTAAAATAAAAATAAAATTAAAAATCTGAAAAGGTTCTCATCCATCCATTCTGTTAACATGAACTCCAAATTTTACAATCATTGAAATGATTTATTAATATTACAAAGGAAAAGAAAAAACAAGTAATTTCCCCAAACATGGGTTAAATCACTTAGCGATTAGTTTATTTTACGTATAAATTTATATACAGATTTCGGTAGATTATCTCAATGGATAACAAGACACACAAAGAGTGTCTTTAGTGGTCGGAGTGCACTGGAATGCTCTGCTCGTACCGGAAAAAGTTGTCGGGATCAACTCTAGTCTTAACCTGAACCAACCTCTCGAAATTGTTCTTAAAATACTTTACTCCGTACACTTTACCTTCCTCGTACGTAGCGTTCAAGCTCTTGCCAATGTCAACGTCTCTATAGTTCAGAAACGCCTCCCTTGGATTCTTTGACACGTAAGGGCTCATGGCCTCGAACACTCTTTCCGTCTGGCTCAAGCAATTGCTTGCCGTTGCTTCATCTGGCACGAACCAGTTGGACGAGTACTGAATCTTGAACATATTCCCTGCTCGGTGAGGAAACGCAGTCTCCGTCGATGGAATCTCGCTCATCCTCCCGCCGTACGGGTTCCATGCCATCAACACGTTTTCGTTCTCTAACAAAGTCTTGAATATCGAAGCTAAACCGGGTTTTGAGATCGGTTTCTGCACGTAATCAGATTTTCTTTTCAGGTAGATTTGCTTTTGCGGGATCCGGTTTAGCATAATCGTAGTTGGTGCTGTACCGGGTGGGATGCTAAGCCAGAACAGAACCGATTCGATCCATTTCATTTCTATACACTCTGTTTTGTTCAGACCGAGCTCCGGGAACTTCGCGTTCATGATCTCTAGAAGCTTCTCAGAGTTTCCTAAGAACATTCCCATGAAAGAAGCCTTAACCGTCTTCTTATCATTTGAACTCAACGTTAATCATATGAACAAATCGTTGTCGATCTTGTCGGCAATCTCTTGCCATTTGGCTGCAAGATCGATAGTGTTCACTCCTCTGTTTCCGGTCGTTTCAACGTTAAAGACTGTGACTTTCTCCGGCACCGGAACGAGTTTGATCTTCCAGGCTAAGACAACACAGAAACTAGCAGCCCCACCACCACGCAAGGCCCAGAAAAGATCTTCTCCCATTGAGCTCCGATCCAAGACTCTTGCGTTAGCGTCTTGGCGTCTACAATGTTATCAACCGATAAACCGTATTTCCTCATCATGTTTCCGTAACCTCCGCCGCTAAAATGCCCTCCTGCGCCTAAACCGGGGCAGACTCCCGCAGGGAACCCACGGAGGTTATCGCTTTTGTTGGCGACGTTGTAGTAGATCTCTCCTAGGTTCGCACCGGATTGGACCCACGCTGTGTCGTGTTTTGTATCGATCTTGATCGATCGTAGATTAAACATGTCGAGGACGACGAAATTGATGGTGGATGAGTAAGACATCCCATCGTAGTCATGGCCTCCGCTGCGGATTCGTAGCTGGAGGCCGAGCTTTTTGGCGAAATTGACTGTAGCTTGGACATTAGTGACGTCCGCCGTGGTGACGATTGCGGCCGGTTTACGTGTTGTACCATTGTAGTAACGGAGGTTACGGACGTAGTTGTTGAGGGTGGTGAGGAAATTAGGGTTTTGTTGCGTGTATGTGAAGTTTTGGATTGGGAACTTCGGTTCGGAAGGTTTGAATCCGTTAAGGAATTGTGTGAAACTGTCTTCGAGGTATTGTTGTGCTGCGGATGCTACTGGAATTGTAAAAAGAAAAGCTGAGATTAGTAGGGTTTGAATTGTTGGAGATTTCATTTTTTTTGGCTGAAGATAATGGTTTCAGTGTTGTGAGATATTTGTTGTATTTAGGTTTGGATTCTTATATAGTGTTTTAGTTTTTCTTGAATAGATATATAGATAGCTATATAGATGGCGATTTTTTTGTGAATGTATTTTTGGTGGATTGAATCTAAAAATTAGTATATATGTATTTAAAATTTTAATTTTTGAACATGACGTTCTATTTCTCTACCTTGTTGATTAGATCCTAAATTTTAATTAAATTTAACTTATCGGGTCTTTTTAAAAAAATGTAACTACGTACATACAAAATAAACACAACTAAAAATATTCATTTCCGACCAAAAAAACAATATATATGATTTCTAATTTTATTCCCTAATTGCTTAGTCCTGTGATTAGGGCATAGATGAACATATTAACTATGTACATACAAACTCTACAAGTTCTTAATCTATTTTTAAAATTGAATTCCACAGATCTGACTCTTAACTAAGTGGTGATTTTGTACATAATGCAAATGCAAAATTCTTGCATATAATCAAAAGCAAAGTTCTCAAAGATTGCAGTAATATCCTCGAATGAGAAACATATCAAACTACGTTTAAAAAAAAAAAAAAACATATCAAACAGTTAATTTACAACATTAGGTTTGATGAGTATACGGTTAAAAACCTCAAAGACATTTTCTAGAGATAATAGATTGTGGGCCATGGAAATATATGTATATGATAATGATATTAATTAGAAATGTTCTATCGGGTTACGTACGAACTCATCAGTTATTGGGTTTCACTCTCAATATGTTTACGTTTTGAACTTGCTTTTGCAATGGAGGCCAAGTATTACTTCGTCATTACATGCGACAAATGATGCAATAGATATCAGATCATTTCTTTACGAAGAAAGGCCAACTAATTGATTTCTTGACGTGCTAAAAAAAAAGTCGTCACGGCTATTAAGCTATCTAAATAAATTCTTGAATTAAAGGCATTGCAGGCTACAACTAAGGAGGTCCTAGTTACAACTACGTCTTTGGTTCTCCCTACCAAAATGGACAACACGTGAGAAACTACCAATACCATTATGGATTATGGATACTTTGTCTTGTGTTGGAATTTATTTTCATATTCTTATCTTCTTCTTTTCCTTTGGTCAACTATCTTCTTCTTCTTCTTTCTTCTCTGGATCGGTTCCTGTCCCGTAACGTCCTTATCGTAAGCAGAGCCGGCCCTTGGATCAAACCAAAGAAGTATGGGCTTGCGGCCCACAATAAATATAAATTTCGGCCACAAATTGCTAAAATTTTCCTTCGGTCAAGTGGTTAACTTAGTAATCTGTTTTATCTCTGAAACCCAAGTTCGATACCCCCAGCCACTTTTTTTTTTTTTTGGCTTCTAGTCTGTGAGATCTCAGGACCGGCTCTGATCGTAAGAGCCTTATGTTTATACACAACGTCCAAAGTTAGGGGTTAATTGAGAATAAAATGAAGATTTTCTTTTAAGTAATACTAGCTAGGGGTTAACCCGCCTTACGGACACAGATGTTAGAACATATAAATGAATGTATAAAAATGATTTTAATTTAAAACTATATCCTAAACTATAATAAATATTTAAAATTAGTTAACTTACTTTTAGTTGAAAGTAATATTTAACCTTAAATTTTGGTTTTTTTATTCTTGTTAGAAATTATAAAGTTATCTCATTATAGGAAAAATTCTCCTAAATATATAATTATTATACATTTTTTCTAATTGTTTACATTATCATGATTCTAATAATATAATAAAATTATTTAGAAACAGGCAATTGATATTCAACATCGATAATTAGATTATTTTTCTCTTACTTTGCCAAAAAAAATCAATTTGTATCATACTTTTCTTATACACTTACTATATGTCATAACTGTTGATTTAGACTAAGTAAAAAAGAAATAATCAATTTAGTATAATCCATAAAGGGACTTAAGCTAGATAATCAACTCTAACGTTTAGTTTCTTGAATCTCATCTGCCTATATTTAGAAACATAAATGCCACATATATTTTTTTCTCTTATAATTCTTTGAAAGATATGGATGATCTTAGAATGACTTTTGAAAGATTTGTGTGTACTGTTATTTCTTAACAATATTTTAGAATTTAGTTTGTTTCTCTGTATGAAATTATTATAATATAATTTGAATTCTTAAACTTAATATGGTTATTAAATATTAAAAATTTAGTAACCATAAACCATAATATATAGATACTTTTGAATTTTAAATTTATGATATATTATTTAGTCTTCCTATATTTTTATCTTAATATTATGTGAGATCCCATATTATGATTATTTAGAAATTAAATGTTCTTCTATACTAATTACATCTTGTGTATTGATTTCATCATTAAAATTTTATAAACTTTTTTAAGAATACAATTCTAAATTTCTACTATAATGTTTATATATTGATTTTTTTAATTTATAACATCAAGATTTTGGTTAAGTAAAATTCATTATCTTTATTTTTCAGATATAAAATTTAAAGTTTATTTTTGATGTACAATTTTTTTAATTTGTAAATATTAGAATAATAAATAAATGTTCATATTCCTTTATTAATAGATCATATATATTTCAAATGGATTAAATTTTATAGATAGTTTTAGTGGATATTGTGATTAATATTATCACTTTCAGAGACATTTAGTTAAGTGATGTAAAAGTTGTTTACATCATTTCTAATTGATGTAAATATTAAAAAAAATTGATGTAAAATGTTTTTTTTGTAGTGTGTGAGAGTTTTTAAGAGAGCACTTAGTGAAATAGCATCATGAGAAGTGAGAACATTTTACTTTATATATTTAACTAGGGGTTAACCCGCCCTACGGGGAGGGGGGGGGAGGGAGTGGGGGGAGGGGGGGGGGGGAAGTAGATGAATGAATACATAATTGGAAGAAAAAAAAAAAATCTAAGATTCTATCTTTAATTTTAACAAATATTTCAAAATATCTAGTTTACTTTTAGTTGAAAATAACATTAACTTTAAATTTTATTTTGTTATCTATATATATAAAGCAAAATAGAATTCATTTGTTAAATTTTATTCTTTAAATTTTCTTGTTAAAAACAGGGTTATCTTATCATAGAAAATATCCTCATAAATATAAAATTGTTACATTTGTTTTTATTATCTATTTTATCAAGATTCTAATCATATAATGGAACTCTTTAGATAGTGATTATTTGATTATTTAATATTCATAATTGGATTATTTGTTTTGATGTTTGTTTCTTGAATCTACACATACCATTTTTCTTTTAAAAAATAATATCCATTTGTATCCCTTTTTACATTATATATATAGTAAAATAGAATTCGTTTGTTAATTTTTATTCTTTAAATTTTCTTGTTAAAAACTATAGGGTTATCTTATCATAGAAAATATCCTCATAAATATAAAACTGTTACATTTTTTTATTATCTATTTTATCGAGATTCTAATCATATAATGGAACTATTTAGATAGTGATTATTTGATTATTTAACATTTATAATTGGATTACTTGTTTTGATGTTTGTTTCTTGAATCCACTCATACATTTTTCTTTTTAAAAATAATGTCCATTTATATCCCTTTTTACATTTTATTTTAAATCTCTAATTTAGATGAATTATAAAATAAATAGTCAAATAAATGACTTTTGAAATTCTTATTGAAAATTTTATATTTAATGATGGTAGTTATTATGAATATTAAAGTATTAATAGCACGTATTATAACAAATCAAATAAATATTTTTTTGTTAAAATAAATGAAACCAATAATTATGGATTAATAAAATGAGTTAATGATGTGTCACAATTCTAGGATAGGTGTTGATGAGGTGCCTTGATGAGAAGAGAGTCCATTTTACTTTATATATATAGATATAAAGATTGTATTTTTTATATTTAAGTAATGAAAAGTTGAATATACGTTTAGAATATTTTGTCACTTTTTTTACAAAAAAGTACTTAAAACTTATAAGTCATAATTAATATAGATCAATCATATCAGCCCGCCTACAATATCAAAACGTCGTTGATTTTTATCACGATTCTAAAATCCAGCTATGCTTTTGGCCGTCTAAGAACATCTGAGCGTCTGGACGGTCGATTTTTAGAATGGTGGTTATACCAAACTCTTAAATACTACCATCCATATTAACAAATATATTGTTTTATAAGAAAGTAAATTAGCTATTACATTTTACATATATGGGTTATGCCATTAACTAAGACATATGTGGTTGCACACTTGGGTTGTCAAAAAAGAAGAAAAAAAGTGGTTGCACACTTACACCATCAACTCACAAAGCCAGCTAACCAAAGAGAATCACCTAAATGTACTATCTTTGTCCATTGGTTTTACAGCAAAAATAGATATGCATGCGTAAGGCATACAAAAAAATGGCTATCGGAGGATTAGCTCTTGATGTTGCAGGCGGCGGCAATATAGACGCCAAGATCACAGCCGCGGTTGTCATGACATGCGTTGTAGCCGCTTCAAGCGGTCTCATCTTTGGCTACGACATTGGAATCTCAGGTAAACAATTTAAAGAAAGAAAAAGAATTAAGTTTCAAAAGAAGAACAATTTAAGTTACATTTTCTTTTGGATTTAAATTTAACAAAGGGGGTGTGACGACGATGAAGCCATTTCTTGAGAAATTCTTTCCATCTGTTCTTGAAAAAGCTTCGGAAGCTAAGATAAACGTGTACTGCGTTTATGACAGCCAACTGCTAACGGCCTTCACATCAAGTCTTTATGTTGCTGGCTTAGTCGCTTCCTTAGTCGCTAGCCGTCTCACGGCGTCTTACGGTCGCCGCACCACCATGATTCTTGGCGGTTTAACTTTCCTCTTTGGTGCCGTTATCAATGGCTTGGCTGCTAACATCGCCATGCTCATCTCCGGACGGATTTTGCTTGGCTTTGGTGTTGGCTTCACCAACCAAGTAAACTATAGTTCAATCTCATTAAATTCCATATATCTATTTATCTTGTGTCTAGTGATAAGTGCCCGGTTTACAATTTGATTTCGGTTTAGGGTTTTTCTTTTTGTCTTTACAAAAACCAAGGGTCTAAAACCAATAATGGCTTTACAAATACCAAAAGTCTAAAACCGGTTTATTTTGGTTTTCGGTTTGGAAAAAGCTTAAAACTTAAATAATTAATGATCCAAATCTTATTATATTCTATGTAACACGTGTTTTTTATTAAATTCATGTTCATTTGATTCGTTGTATTTTGATTACACTAAAATAGGTCGGTTCAGTTTTCACGGATTTTACAATTAACCAAACCATATAAACAAATTCTAGGTTCGGTTTTGATCGGTTTAAGCATTTTAGTTTGATTGATATGCTTCGGTTTTTAGGGTTACGTGTTAATGAAGAAAATGCTAATTTATGAATGTACTCTAGGCTGCGCCAGTGTACCTGTCGGAGGTAGCACCGTCGCAATGGCGTGGCGCCTTCAATTCCGGTTTTCAATTCTTCATCGGCGTTGGAGTTGTAGCAGCCAATTTGTTGAACTACATCACCGCTAACCACCGCAACGGCTGGCGTATCTCACTCGGTCTCGCCGCTTTGCCAGCCGTAATCATGACCGTTGGATGTCTTTTCATCTCCGATACGCCTTCTAGCCTCTTAGCGCGTGGTAATCACGACGACGCTCGTGCGTCGCTGTTTAAAATACGTGGCGTCAAAAACAGAGCTGACGTGGAAGCCGAACTAGCAGAACTGGTTAAGTCGAGCGAGTTAGCTAGAGAAGCTAGAGCCGAGCCATTTAGGACGATATTGGAGAGACGGTACAGGCCTCAGCTTGTGGTTGCTGTGGCGATACCTTGTTTTCAACAGTTAACGGGAATAACGGTTAATGCGTTTTACGCGCCGGTTCTGTTTAGAACTGTCGGATTTGGTTCTGGTCCGGCTCTTATTGCGACGTTAATACTTGGGTTGGTTAATCTCGGTTCGATTCTTGTTTCAACTATGGTTATTGACAGGTTTGGTAGACGATTCTTGTTCATTGCTGGTGGTATTCAGATGTTTATCTGTCAGGTACGTTATCATAACTTTTATGATAAACTCAATAGTTTTCTATAAATTTTATTTTTAAAAAGGTTAATGCAAACTAAGTCAGGCTTTATGAGTGTGCTAATAGTAATTAGCACGACCTTAGAGCATACTATATTAGTAGATACTTAATAATTAAAAAATTAAAAAATATAAGAGAAATAGACAAAAGCTTTCCCCTAAAAATACTCTTTAAAAACATTTTTAACACTTATCAATTTCTAGATGGCTTATTTTTTAAAAAATTGTATTGATTTATTTAAAACCACTCTTTGGAAGCATTTCAAATACTACACTCGTCCCGCTTTATAAGATGATTTAAATTTATTTATGTTGCTTTTCAGTTCTCTATGCAACATCTAAGTTTATTTTACTCAACTATCTCTAGAAAATTAATTTTGTATTGATCAAAGGGATTTAAAGACATTATTGTAAAAATCATTTATAAAACGAAACAGCGGGAATAATGTGTTGGTTTTATTGCAATCTCTTAAATAATGCCCAAAACGGAGCCAAATATAACTAGAGAATGCTAAAAATGTTGACAAAGGATTAACATGTGTTTAGTCCGAGCATGGACTTTAAAACGAGTCGCTAACTCTCTCATGTACAGGTGGCAGTGGCTTCGTTACTAGCGGCGACAGTGGGAGCCGCCGGAGACGGAGAGATAACGAAGGGCAACGCCGTCACAGTTGTGGCGTTGTTGTGCATATACGCTGCTGGATTTGGTTGGTCGTGGGGGCCACTGAGCTGGTTGGTCCCGAGTGAGATATTCCCGCTCAAGTTACGCCCAGCTGGTCAGAGCTTAAGCGTCGCCGTGAACTTCGCCGTAACGTTTGTTCTCTCTCAGACGTTCCTTGCAACCCTCTGCCATTTCAAGTATGGTGCGTTCTTGTTTTACGGTGGTTGGATCTTGTTAATGACGGTGTTCGTCGTGATGTTCTTGCCGGAGACCAAAGGGATCCATGTGGATTCTATGTACCAAGTTATGGAGAAGCATTGGTTTTGGCGACGGTTTACCAAACCGACTTCAACTTGAAAATGAAAGCCTTGGGAAACAAAAAAATCTACGATGCAACAGTTTGGACCTTTCATGGAAATTATATATATTTCTTACGTACACTACAAGAAAACATATATTTAACGAGAACCCATTTCGTCGCTAATTCCACGTAAAAGGACACTTACGAGGAAATTACGACCAAAGGAGAAACGTCGTACTTCGTTTGTCGTTAAATATATTTCCTCGTAAAATAGTCGTGAACTTGCGAGGACACCTGTTTCTCGCTAAAAGGACGGTATATATTCGTCGTAAATTCCACGTAAGGTTTCCTCGCAAAAACCACGTAAAACATTTTCGTCGAAAAAGACACGCGCTTTTTTCGTCGTAAACACACCAAACATAATTAATATCGTAAAGTCGACGCGCTTTCTTCGTCGCAAATTACACGCAAACTATTCCTCGTAAAGTGGACGGAAACTTTACGAGGAATTAACTTCACAGATTGTTTTCCTCGTAAAAAATCGTAAATCTTTTGCGAGGACTTTACGTGGAAAGTATTGTATTTCCAAAATATATAATATATATATAATAATGAAAATGATAATTGCAAAAAATATTAAAACGAAATTGAGAAATTTATATATCCGAAAATATTTTATAAATTCAGAAATTTATACAAATTTACTAGTTTTAAAAGTAAATAAAAAAAAGTAGCTAACGGTTGAGGTCCTCGAAAAAATCTTGACTTCTTCTTTCCGCTTCCGCCTCTTCTTCTGCAGTGGGTCTCGAAGGTGGTGGAATCTCAAGCTCTTGCCGTCTCGCCTCCAACATACGCTCCATACGGGGGCTTCCAGCCGCGAACATGTCGAGAATCCCCTCGAGTGAACTCAATTGAACTCTTTGGGATTGCACTTCGTTACGCAGCTGAGCCGTCTCATCGATCCGTTGCTGAGCGTAAGCCGACGTTGCCTGAGGGATAAGGTTAACGGATCCGATTCCCAAAAGCCGTCCCTTTTTCCTTGGAACCACCTTCAAATGAAAAAATTAATATATATGTTAGTAATGTAATATTATAAATATTTGCAAAATTATATAAAAAAAAAATTATACCTCCTCGTAAATCCGATCCTTTTCAAGCGTGGATAATATGACGGGGACTCCGTCCGGAGACTCCCGAGTCAGCTGTGTCTGTCGTTCCTCCGTCCGAGCAACAACGTCGTTGTAGATTTGCTCTGACCGAGGATCTACAAAAACTCAGCCTTGTTCTTGTGAGTTTCCTTGTAGAGATCCTGAAGAGATGGGAGGACCCCGCCATTTTTTTTGGCCTACAAATATTTGCAGAATATGTAAGTAATATAATTATTATATATAAATATATCAAGTTTGTAACTAAAAATTTTTAACATTGAAAACTAAAAGTAATTAAATATTTACCATCTCAAGCCGGATTCCAGCATGACCTTTTTGACCAGTTGTGTGTAGCATCAGCAAGTTTCCATGCTCATCTCTAGTCATACGGAAGTGGAGCACAAGTTAGACTTTCTTATGGTCTCCGGATCTCTCCAAAACTCGATGAAGGCATTCCAAGTGTCCCCGGTGAGCTCACTCGGCTTCCCGTGCTGATATCCCTTCACGATCAAGGCTTCCTTCCAGTTGGAGACCGTATCAAGCAATCGATCTTTCGCCTTCGCCACGAACTCTGCCTTGACCCTCTCGTTGATCGCCGGGGACCAATTCCATTTTTGCTGTTTTAAAAATTAATTATACAGTTAATAAATATGAAATAGACAATTATTAATTAAGTAATAAATTATAATAGTAGTGAAAAAAGATTATAAAAGAAAAAGTAACTTACAACAAAACATTTGAACCACGTCTTTTTGACGTGTTCTGGGGTCCTTTTCCAGCTCGAATATGAACCGGAGAAGTAGCCTTTCATTGTGTCGGTGAGCGACACAACCATCAATATTAAACCTGAAAAAAAAAATTAAGAATGTTAAAAAATTAGAATTTATAAAAGATTAGAATTTATAAAAAATTAGAATTTAAAACTTACCAGAAAATATTTGGTGGAGAGTCATAGCTTTTTTCTGTATCTAAGACAGGCAAACCTCCTCTTCCAGGCCCAGTGAGGATGTCGATGACGGTGTACTGAGCGTACGGAGCAGTCGGCGGGACCTGTAGATCAGGATGAACCCCACCCTCGTGTGCAGGTGTCTCCTGCTCACCAGGAACATCCTGAGCAGGTACGTGAGGTGGCGCGACTGGGGGAACACCAACGTGAAGTACTGATGGTGCCCTCTGAGAACCCTGAGAGTCGGGGACTGTGGTGGCATCCGAACTCGAACCGGGAGCGGATGACTCGACGCTAGATTACTACCCGGTTCACCGAATAGTTCTCTGTAATGGGGTGTAAGCTTGCTTTTCCTAACCATCTAGAAAAAGAAATTGTATTAGATTCATGATATATAAATTCCATAATCTATCTACAATTCTCTAAACTAACCACCTAAATTAATCCTAATATTTAAACTAACCACCTAATCTTTAAAATCCTAAAACCTAAAAAAAAAAAAAAAAAAGGAAATGAGGTTGACCTCGTAATGCAGAGGGAGTGAGGAGAGGAAGTTGAGACGAAATCAAGGGAGTCGGGTGCTCGGGTTATGTAGAGAATTTTGTTCGTGTCGTAAAACACTCGTAAATTTACGAGGCAATTGCCAGACCCGTGTTTTTTTCCTCGTAAACTGGACGTATTTACGTCGAAGTTGCCATTCGCGTCCTATTTCCTCGTAAACAAGTCGTAACGTAGCGGCCTGTTACGAGGCCCAATTTCTCGACTACTTTACGAGGAAAACATTACGAGGAAATAACCAGTCCCGTGTTTTTTTTCGAGGACTTTACGAGGAAAAGTATGACTTTTAAAAAAATATCTTTAAGTCAAATTATTTTGTAAAATATTTTTTAAGTGAATTTTTTTGTCCAAATGGGGAATTAGCCCCAGAATCTGTTCATAATGATATAAAAAATAAACAGAATTATAGGGCTAAATCCACCATTTGGACATAATATAATATCAATTGCAACTCATACTAACTTTTTTACTATCATAATACTCACTTTTTTTTTGGTGAGTTACATCTGAGAGCTGAGTGCACTATATAGGCGAACGGGTCGTCGTTATTTTCTCGTGAAGCTATTCTCGCAAGTTCCTCGCAAAATTTACGAGGCAATTGCCAGACCCGCGTTTTCGTCTTACGACGATTTTACGAGAAAATAATTTACGAGGATTTAACCAGTCCCGCGTTTCTTTTTACGAGGAGTTTACGAGGAATTGACGTGGAACTGTTTTGAATCCCTAAACCCCAAACCTCAAAGTCGTAAGTCTTTGCTTCTAAACCCCCAACTTCATAATCCCCAAACCCTACAATCAATTTTCTAACCCCTAAACTCCATCTTTAACCCTTAGAGCTAATAAAAGTTGTGAAATTAAAAAATTTCTCTTCATATTTATATTTTGAAAACATAATCATTCAGATACATCATTATTCGAATCATCACTACAATCATCATCGCTTAATTCATGAAACTCGTCCTCTTCAGCTTCGTCTGTTGAATCTTCGGGTAGATCTTCATATTCTCTATTATTTGGATCAATGAGAAGGATATCATCCGTTTGTTGGTCGGGTGATCGACCTCGTTGATGTGTTCTTCCTGCAAAGGTGGGGCTTCTTCACCTATTATACGTCCACGAGGTGTAACTTTGATAACAGCTAACCAATTTATTCCTGACTCTCTCACCCGAGGATATGGAATGAAGCTAACTTGGTCTGCTTGGGAAGCTAATATGAAAGGCTCGAACTTGTTGTACCTACGTCCAGCATTAACAGCAACAACACCAAATTTGTTAAACCGAACACCTTGGTTGACAACGGGGTCGAACCATTCGCATTTGAAGAGGACGCATTTTAAGTTCAATAACCCTGGAAATTCCACTTCAATAATCTCCTGCAAGATCACATAGAAATCTGTGTCCCCTTTCACACAACTCCGTAATTCCTTGTCGCCGCCCGCTTCGTCCATACTCATACGTATGAAATGTATATCCTCGGGTAAAATATTGGGATGTGGTGACCTTCGCAGTTGGACCTTGCAGGAGTTCATGAAACCATGGGGGAAGGATGGATCATCATAATCAACCTACAAATAAAAGTAATGCAATGTCAAAATTTAATAAAGTGTTACCTACAAAAAAAAATAAGCATATTTGTGGTACCTGACTCCTCAACCACTTAATAAAGTGTTGATCTTTCCTTTTGTTGACCTCAACTGCGAATATTCCTGGTAATGCTTCTTCGACTTGAGTAACAAATAGGCTGCGCGCAAAATTATATTTGTCAATCAATAAGTATAAAAATATATAGTATATAATTTTAAAATTTTATATAGTTTAAAATTATATAGATATTAATTACCTTTCGTAATCTCGAATTAATGGATCCTCACAATTGAGTAGAATATAAGTGTGTGCACTATGGCGTCTTCTTCGCTAAACCACCAAACATGTTTTGATTTCCCACCCGTTCTTCCAATCTGACAAAAGTGTCTGGAACTTCAACCGCATATGTTGGCGCTACCCCACCATCATCATATCTTCTTGGAGCCCTTTTCCGTGTACATACTTTAGGTGCAAAGTAGTACAATGTGAAGTGTGATGTCTCTTCGGTCAGACTTCCGGCAACTATAGAACCTTCAACTTTTGCTAGGTTTTTGGCTTTTCAATTTAAATGTTTCATGAACCTCTCATACGGGTACATCCATCCATAATGAACAGGTCCACGAAGCATTGCCTCATACGGAGTGGACACCAGATGCTCCATCACATCAAAGAAGGCTGGTGGAAATATCTTTTCTAAGTTGCACAGTAAGATGGGAACGTTCTCGTGTAGTTGTTGAAGAACTTCCTCGTTTAAAGTGCGTGTGCTTAGATCCCGGAAAAATACTCCAATGCCTGGTATATTCGCAAAACAATTAATTGCAGACTTCATCATGCAATATAGTATAGTTGCGCAATAAATACATGGATAATTAAATGGTAGATTACCTGCAAGTGCTTCATGTACATGCATTGGAAGTAGGTCGGCAAATGCAAATGGAAGTAGTCGTTGCGTAAAGACGTGACAATCATGACTCTTCATGCCGGAGAACTTCTGACTTGTTCAACACACCGAGACAGATTTGAAACATACCCATCGGGAAACTTCACTTCTGATTCAACCAATTGAAACAATACTGACTTTTGTTGTGAGGACAATCTGAATATCGGACTGGCACACTTCCATTGCTTTGTATTGTAACTCACTTCTTGAGCAAATATCAGGTAAGTCCAACCTTGATTTTCTGCTGTCTTTTGTCTTCCCTTGGACGTTCAATATGGTATCATGATGTTGTCAAAAAAATTCTTCTCGATATACATACATCAAGGTTGTGGCGCAAAAGAAGATCCTTCCAATACAGCAACTCCAAAAATATACTCTCTTGTGCCAATTATGCTGAACCCCGTAAAATCAGCCATATTTCCGGGAACATGCCAGTTACCCCTTCGATGAACTGTTTCTTGAGCTCCATAGTAATCGATTTGTTGTTCAATTTCTGCTCCACTTAAATACGGAGGAGGAGTCTCTCTCACAACTCTTTTGTACCTAAACAATGTCTTGTTCGTCGGTACGGATGCCTAATGGAAAGAAATCGACGGTGACAATCAAACCAACATGTCTTCCTCCCATTCTTCAATTGAAACGCATCTGTCCCTCCATTACAATATGGACAGCTAATCTCCCATGTGTAGTCCATCCAGACACATCCCAAAAGCAGGAAAGTCTTTTATGGTCACAAAAGCATTGCTCGCAGCTTGAAATTCGTTTTTGTTGAACAATCATAAGTCATCACCCCTGTTGACCACAAATCTTTCAACTCTTTATCAACGTTGTAGAAACACATCTAGAGACCTTTTCGGATGCTTCGGACCAGGGATTAATATGGTCAAGAATAGAAACTCTCGTTGCATGCACAAATCTGGTGGCAGGTTGTATGGCGTAACAATGACTGGCCATAATGAATATTGTCTCCCAGACATTCCAAATGGACTAAATCCATCTGTGCATAACCCAAGATACACATTCCGACTACTTCTGGCGAACTCAGGATGTACTGAATTAAAATGTCTCCAGCTTTTTCTTTTGCATCTGATGATGTTTTGATCTCCCCATCTGTAGGCGTATGTTCGGCATGCCATCTCATCGCTCCAACAGTCCTCTCAGATTGGTACAATCTTTTCAATCTGTCTGTAATTGGTAGGTACCACATCCTTTGGTACGTACCCTCTTACGACCCCGTCCTTGCGGTTTGAATCGTGGTTTCTTACAGAATCGACATTCTTCTAACTTCTATCATCTCCCCAGTAGATCATGCAATTGTCAATGCAAACATCTATCATCTCTGAAAAGCCCAAGAATGTAAACCAATTTCTGAATCTCATAATAAATTCAGCTGCCACATTGTCTTCTGGCAAAATCTCTTTAAGCAACTCAGCCCATGCATTCATGCAATTTTCAGCTAGATTGAAATCGGTTTTTAATATTCATCATCCTAGCTGCTAACGACAATTTAGAGAGACCTTCTCTACAACCATTGTATAATGGTTCATTGGCAGCATCTAGCATTTCATAAAACTTCTTTGCATCTACGTTATTCTTCTGTTTCAGCAGCTACTAATGCCTCATCAGTTACCATATCATGAACTCTATCATGATCCACCATTGGCTCTTCCTGATGGTAACTATTTTCATATGCAAATGATGTCCGGTTCATCCTGAAAATTGCTATTACTACAACTACCAGCTTCAATATTCCCATAAACTTCTCAGTGTTGAAACCATATATAGTAATTTGGCGTGAAACCTCTATTTAGTAAATGCTTCCATACATTTTCCTGACTGCCTAATTTTGTATTGTTGCATTTCCGGCAAGGACAGAACAACTTACCGCTTCTAGCGTGAGCGGTGGGAATCTGCTTGATGGATAAACGTCTCTAACAAACCCGTCCAGAAAATCTTTCGTCACTCTCCCCGTAGCAGCATCTCTGTGGTTATACATCCATCTCCGTAACTCGTAAATACCACTTGCCATTTGTTTTTTAAAGGTTTTTTTTTTTTTTGGTGTGTTAGGTTTTTTTTTTGGTGTGTTATGTTTGAAAGACAAGGGCCATATATATAGAAAAATTTTGCTTCGAATTACGACAAAACAAATTAGTTGTAACTACCAAAAACACTTTTTTCCAACATAATTCCTGGGTCCTCGTAAATAACTCGGTAAATAAATTCCTCGTAAATTGGAAGCAAACTTTACGTGGAAGTTACGTGGAAAGTGGTTTCCACGTAAATTCGAAGCAAATTTACGACGAAACTTTGTGACGTGACTTTTACGAGGAACCGGTTTCCACGTTATTTTACGACGACATTACATGGAAAGCCTTTGTAAACGTAATTTCGTCGTTAAGCGGACGTAACTTTACGAGGAAATATTTTCCTCGTTAATTTTCCTCGCTACACGCGTGTTTTCTTGTAGTGGTAGGACTATATTTAAAGGTATAGAGAATATACAACTTGTTGGATTAAATTATCAACTTGTATTTATATTCTGACCAGAATCTTTCTATTATTGTGGTCTAATCTTGTGAATTTATGGTTATTCTCTATTTGGTATCTTTAGGTCAAATAGACCCGTAACATGTAAGAATTTTAGGTTATCTTATTATAGCTATTAATTTTATCAGAGTCATTCAACGAAAAACAGGTATTCTCTTGATTGATATTTGCTAGGATACTATGTCAAGGAAAAGAAAATATATTGCTAGGATACAAATACATGAATAATCAGAACTGGCTGTATACTGTGTGTTAGAACGAAACAGAAGAGATTTGAAAATTGCAGAGTTCAACTTTCATTTCATTCAACTTAAGAAGAAGATGATTACACGCAGTGCCGGTCCTAGAGTATATGGCACCTAAAGCGCACAAAAATGATGCCCCTAAATATTAGAAAAAAATTTAATGGAATTTTTTAAAAGTATGTATATATAATCAAAAAATGCAAATAAGTATTGAATTACTAAACTTTTTAAATATGTATAAAACAGAAAAAGTATTGAAATTTTTAGAACCCAATTTTTTAAAAAAGAGTTTCATGTTTGTTCAAAAAGTTATTGAAAAAAAATAATAAAGAGAACAAAAAAATGAATATAGAAAAAGAGGAAGAAAGAAGTATCGAAGGAAAAACTTATAAAGGGATCATTGGTATTAGTAAGATAGAAAATGAAAAATAACCCAACAATAAAAACTATTTGGGGCGGGCATCGTGGGATGCAAACAGTTTCTTAGAAAACAAAAGAAAAAAATCAGAAAAAAAGAAAGATGGTTCGAACTAGACAACTATCAGTCAAGTACCTATGTTTCCAAACCACTATACCAAAAGGAATTCATTAAATTTGGCGCCCCTAAAACTTATATCCATTTTGGCGCCTAAAGCCCTAGCTTCATGAGCTTAGGCAGGCTCTGATTACACGGAAGGGTTTATATACACAGTTTGAAACGAAGAGCATGTTTAACAGGAGAGACCCTATTGGATTTCTTATCTGATATTTAATTACTAAATTTGTGTTAAGAGACCCTGTTAAAATATTTTTGCTTTCTTTGCTCCAATGGCAAAACCCTGTTAAGGGTTCCTAAAAAAATTCCTCTGAATCTGATTGTATTGAAAATGCAGAACAACTTATTTTGCAAGGAGACATCAACTATGGGGAAAAAATATCCTTTAAGTCAAGAATGATAATCTTGTACAACGTAAGACTGCAGCCTTAAACTCAACCTGAGCTATTCTTAAGTTCTTACTCATTAGGGCATCACATCAGTGAATCCCTTTAAGTCTCTTAATTTTAATTTTTTTTTATTTAAGTTCAGGAAAAGAAAAAGAAGTTCTGCCAATGATATGGTGACAGGTGGCGAGACTGAAGAGAGAGGGTATCGTAAAACTGAACCCCTATGAAACAAGTTCATAGTTTTTGTGGGACCTACTTAATTGTTTATATTATTTTTTAGAACCTCTCAGCTTAATAACCTCTGATGTACGTGGCCTTAGAGCTTGAAACTAATCTTCTTCCCAATACATCGACCTGTTAAAACTCTCAATCTAACTTCTGTTGTGATAGTAACATCATCAATATTGAGTCAAATATATCATAACTGATAAATTGATCACTACGTCAAAACATGATTATAGTCAAAAGCATGGCCCTAGTCTAAAACGTGAATGACACATGAGTCAAACTTCAAGAAATTGCTCCGATACATTTAAGACAAAAGGAAGCATAATTATAGTACAAACAAGCCATGTGAAGAGTGTACCTAGAGCCATTGTAACGAAGAGACCATGAAGCCATACTAGAGTTGCTTGATGCTTTCCTTTAGGCCTCACCACATAAGTCCTTCTAAATTCGTTATCCCCTTGCAGCATAAAAACCTATGAATAATACTTAGATGAATAAAAACATCATCACTAAATCTTATACGTTATGATTTGATTTCTGCAGTTTTCTAACATTATGTAGTAAAGCTTTGAAGAAACTAACCTGAGGAACTTTGTTCTGTTTCCCATATGCTGCAGTACTAAAAAAAAAGTCCAGCAGTGTGGAGTTCCACCATTTCCAAGCTTTGCAGAGTTGTTTCCCATCCAAGACAATGATTCATCTCCTTTCACAAACGCTCATTACTGAAAAAGTAGCCATTTTCTGGTTATAATTTCGTTTCCCCTAAGTTGGTTACAAGAGAGAGGAGCAATATTTCGAAATTTTAGCTATCTTCCTCAGAATTGGTAAACTGTTTCTCGGACCCAAAATCTAAAGGCGATGAACACAACATGCAACATACAATTGAATTATAAGCGCGAGAACCAGAGGACTGCTACACAATAAACAGATGTGATTGGTATATACCTGAAGGGTGAAATTGATATGGTCCTGAATAGGAGAGAACTGCGACTGAGCAGATGCATTTACTTGTTCGAGTTTTCTTCTAATCTTCTTCGATACAATTTGCTCTTCCACCGCTGCTATGTGATATTGTGATCCATCGTCTCTCTCTTTCGGTGACGAACCGAGCAGCGTGATCCCCTGCATCAACACAACACAAGAGCGTATTACTTGATTAGTCCATCCAAAAACCAAAAAAGTAATCAATTTTTAAAGTGAAATAACAACACGAAACCACTAAATCTCTCAGTACCCAAACTCTAATTGAAAAAAAAAAAACAAATCAAAGAGAGTTTCCAAGGAGCTGAGGAGACGAACCGTATCGAAGAAAAGAATTGAAGTTTTAGAGTCGACAATGGTAAGAAGAAAATATTTCATCGAAGAAGAAAGTTTTCGTTTTCTCAAATGACTACATTAGAGCACCTCCAATCAGAGCTATTTACCATCGTCCCTTAAAAAAAACAATTTAATATTTTGTGGTTCCCACTTTTTTTCTAAACCTACCCTCAAAAGTTTTTATATTAGAACCACCCCTTAACAATGCGTAGTACGTGGCGCGCTGTAATTAGTCGGTTTTTATTTGTTTGAATTACGTGGACCCCACTTAAGACCACACTTGTGAACTTCTGGCCTTGGTCCGCAGATGGAGCTGCTCTTACATCTCCTAATTAACCGACATCTCCTCAATTTTTGATTATTTATTATTTATTTTAATCAATGTTTTTGTTAAAAGACCCTCGTCAGAGACTGCATTGAATATGCTCTAAGGAGCCTCTAGGTCATAAACGAATATGCTTTGGGAATATGCTTTCTCTCTGCTCAATCTTCCTTATCCTCAAGTGTACTGAATCTGTTGTTTACCGCGATTGCAGCTGGCCTTGTGTTCGTACTGTCTCCTCTTTTGGCTACCGGAGTCAACTTGACCGTTGCTGGTCTTAACTCTTCTTGTTTGGGCTTCATTTTTTCAGGTTGGCCCAACACTTCATTTGCATTTCCGTGCAGGCCCATGTCTTCATGTGTGTGATAACATCCCCTCTCAAACTCGAGGAGGAAGGCTCTTCCACACCGAGTTTGTACCGAAGATCAAAGAAGCTGTTCTGAGGAAGAGACTTCATGAATATATCAGCTATCTGTTGTCTGGCAGGAATGTGTTTCACAAGAAGCTTTCCCATGGCTACTCTTTCTCTTGCATAGTGATAGTAAGTCTCAAAATGTTTTGTTCTCTTGTGAAAGACTGGATTTGCCGTGAGTTGCACTGCAGAGAGACTGTCACAGTAAACTTTAGCTGGTTTGTTCTGATCAATGCCAAATTCCTGTAAAAGCGCTCCAATCTAAGAGAGCTCTGCAGCAGTGTCTGAGAGGGTGCGATATTCAGCATCTGCAGATGACCTCAAGACTGATTCTTGGCGTTTAGCAGACCAAGATATGATGTTAGTGCCCTGAAACGTACAAAATCCTCTTGTTGATCTCCTTGTGTCGCGACAACCGGCCCAATCGCTATCACAATAAGCTCTAACCGTAGAGTCTGTATTAGAAGACAGAGTGAGTCCCATAATGAGAGTACCTTTCAGATACCTCAATATTCTTTTGAGCAACTGAAAGTCAGACAGAGTCGGTTGGTGCATTTTCTGGCACACAAAATTGACTGCATATTGGATGTCCGGACTAGTCAACGTGAGGTATTGGAGCTTTTCTGCCAAGCTTCAAAAGTAAGTCGGATCCGAGAACAATTTGTCTTGATTTGGAATCTTGTCTAGTTGCAAAGGCAGTGGTGTTGGCATAGGGGCACAGTCTAACATCCCTGCCGTGAACAAAAAATCCTTCGCATAATTCTCTTGATTCAGAAATAAACCATTGCCAGTGAACTGAGCTTGAATCCCCAGGAAATATCCCAGTTTGCCCATGTCTTTCATGCTGAACTGCTCACTCAGTGCAGTAAAAAACTCAGCCAAAAGTTTACTATCATTCCCAGTCAAAATCATATCATCAACATAAAGAAAAAGAAACATGATGTGTTGGTTGCGTTGATAGATAAAGAGAGATGGGTCTCTCGAGTTGCAGACAAACCCAAATGTAAGTAAATAAGATCTCAGTTTGTCAAACCAAGCCCGAGGCGCTTGCTTTAGACCATATATTGCTTTGTTCAGTTTGCAGACATAGTTGGGATGATCTTTGTCTTCAGACCCAGGTGGTTGTCTCATATAAACAGTTTCGTGCAGGTCTCCATGTAAAAAAGCATGTTTAACATCCAGCTGTTTAATATCCCACTGTTCGACCACTGCAGTGTGCAAAACCATATGAACTGTTGCTGTTCTGACTACTAGACTGTAAGTCTCCAAGCAATCGACTCCTTCTTCCTGCTCATACCTCTTTGCTACCAATCTAGCCCGTAGTTTATCAAGGGTTCCATTTGTATTAAGTTTGGTCTTGAAGATCCAACGGCAGGCAAGAAGATTCACATTTTCTGGAGGAGGTACGAGGTTCCATGTATTCGTTTCTCGGCAAGTTCCACATTTCCTCATTCATTGCACCATTCCATCCAGGGTGTTTGAGTGCCGCAGTAATTGTGGTTGGTCAATAGGTATGTCTCGGACAACATTCAAAACGTGCCGAGGATTCGGTTTGACAATGCCAGATTTCCCTCGTGTCAACATAGGATGAGCATTCTGTTGTTCTGTCTGAGCAGGAGCTGTGGCAGTGTCTGAGGACGAGGAGCTTTCTGTTGCTTCTTCAGAGTTCGGGATTGAATCTTGAGAAGAGGTCTGAGTTTCATTTTCAGAAGGAGTGATCTCAACTGATGCAACAGGTGTAGATATAACCGGAGTAGAAGTTGGAGTAACCTGATTGCCGAGTTGCAGAGGATCTGTCTTTGCAATGTAAATTGTCTCCTCTTCAGGTTCTGAAACAAGTTCTTGGTCTACAACTGGATTCTCAAAAGCTAAATGCCATGCTTTGAGAAGCGGAGAGTTAGCAAGAGGTACAAGATTTCGTAAGCATCAGTATAGGGAAATCTGTTTTCCTCAAATTGGACATGTCTGCTGGTGTAGACTCTTCCAGTTGGAGGATGTAGACAGCGATATCCTTTATACTTGTCAGTATATCCCAGAAAAACACATAGTAGGGACTTAAGATCAAATTTATTATGAGTGTAGGGTCTCAGGTAAGGATAACATGCACTCCCAAAGACTCGTAAGGAAGTATACGTAGGTGCCTTGCCAAGAAACTTCTGATATGGACTGACCATTGATCATGAACCGTAGTGGGTAACAGATTGATCAGAAAATTTGATGTTAGAAACGCTTCGACCCATAGTTGTTGAGGAGAAAATGTTGGAACATTATGGACACCTAGTTCAGTTATATGTCTATGCTTTCTTTCAGCTAGACCATTTTGTTCAGGAGTATGAGGGCATGAGACATAATGTGTGATTCCACAAGAAGCAAAGTGTGAGAGTAGGTGATTGTTCCGGAATTCACCACCACCATCACTCTGAAAAATCTGAATTTTCTGTTGAAACTGATTCTCTACTTGTTGTTGAAAGATTTTAAAGGTAGCACAGACTTCTGATTTCAGCTTGAGAGGATACAACCAATTAACCGAGAATAGTTATCAACGAAAACAACATAAAATCTGAAGCCTTGAATAGATAAACATGGAGCAGGTCCCCACACATCACAGTGGATCCTCTCAAGAGGTCTAGAAGCTTGAAAAACAGAATTAGAAAATGGAAGTTTGCTAGACTTTCCCAGATTACATGCCTCGCACAAAGTCTGACATGTCTTATTGACTGAGATGGCCTTTATTCTAGATATATGCTGCAGGAGTTGCAAATGAGGATGCCCCAATCTCTTGTGCCACACTTGATCAGAAGCCAACTGTTGCCTGACAGAGTAGTGCACCAGAAACTGTGTATTCTCCAACCGATTCAGTCCATTAAGCTTGTTTCCCTGGCTGAGGACCTGCTTTGTCACTTTTTCCTTAACACATACAGTAGCAGAGTCAAATGTGACTTCACAAGGGTAATCATCTGTGAGCTTTGCAACTGAAATAAGTGATTTAGTTATGGCTGGGCAAACTAAAACATCATTCCAGAGGAAGAGTACCTGAGGGAGTAGGTATTGCAATGGATACAATATGAGTGATGGGCAGATAGTCTCCATTACCAACGATGAGTGAATCGGACCCTTTATAAGGTGTTTCAGAGTGAAAGTGTTAAGCATGGTTGGTAACATGATTCGTAGCTCCAGAATCCCACTCAGGACCAAGAGAGTAATTGGAACCAAGGACACGCTGAGCAGCTAACGCATGTTTCATCTCCTCAACATTGAACGCTTGATCAAATCTTTTGAAGCACTTGGCAGCCGGATGACCATATTTGCCACAGATTTGGCATGCATGACGCTGGTCTGAGTCTGAATCTCCATTTGCTCCAGCAGGTTGACCAAATTGTTGTGGGAAGCCTCGACCATAAGTAGTGTAAGAGCCTCTGCCACGGTAACCACCTCTGTCTCCTGAGTAACCACCTCTATACTGACCTCTGCCACAACCAGCATAGCCTCCTCTGTCACCAGAGTAGTTTCCTCTGTCAGCATAAAAGGCCTCGTGTGGAGTTACAGTAGCCGAAGTTTCATACTTCTGCAGTTTATCCTCACACCCAATCAGCTTATACATAACATCTTCAAAACGAGGACTAAGAGGAGTGTCCATTGAGTCTTCGATAACTGTAACGATGGACTCGTACTCTCTGCCTAACCCATTGAGAACCCCAAAATTTTTTTCTTGTTCAAAGATAGGAGCTCCAATGGAATGGAGTTGGTCACAGAGGGTTTTAATCTCAGTGAGATATTGTTGGAGATTATTAGAGCCCTTCGTTGTAGTTTGAATACGCCTTTGAATGTCAAGACTACGAGTCGCTGAGACTCTGTTGTATTTCTTAGCAATGGCAAACCAGATCTCTTGAGAAGAGTGCAGGCCATAGATACTTTTGACCGCATCTTCAGTGAGAGAACATATGAGCCATGCCATAATCAACTGATCTGTGTGAACCAATTTCAGAAACTCGGGATTACTAGCCTCAGCAATAAGATCTCCATTTCTTACAGACAGCGTTGGTGGAGGTCGTGGTATGGCTCCTATAACATAGCCAAGAAGCAGCTGGCTGTTGAGGAACTGCTCGAACTCGAGCTTCCATGACAAGTAATTTTTGTCATTAAGTTTCAAAGTCACCACCTGCGTGATAGAGAGTAACGCGGGAGTGAAAACGTCAGATGAAGCCGCCATGGCTCTGATACCATGTGTGTTAGAACGAAACAGAAGAGATTTGATAATTTCATAGTTCAACTTTCATTTCATTCGACTTAAGAAGAAGATGATTACAAGAGAATGGTTTATATACACAGTTTGAAACTAAGGAGCCTCTAGGTCATAAACGAGTATGCTTTGGGAATATGCTTTCTCTCTGCTCAATCTTCCTTATCCTCAAGTGTACTGAATCTGTTGTTTACCACGATTGCAGCTGGCCTTGTGTTCGTACCGTCTCCTCTTTTGGCTACCGGAGTCAACCTGACCCTGGTCTTAACTCTTCTTGTTTGGGCTTCATTTGTTCAGGTTGGCCCAACACTTCATTTGCATTTCCGTGCAAGCCCATGTCTTCATGTGTTGTGATAACATCCCCTCTCAAACTCGAGGTGGGAGGCTCTTCCACACCGAGTTTTTACCGAAGATCAAAGAAGCTGTTCTGAGCAAGAGACTTCGTGAATACCTCAACTATATGTTGTCTGGCAGGAATGTGTTTCACAAGAAGCTTTCCCATGACTACTCTTTCTCTTGCATAGTGATAGTGAGTCTCAAAATGTTTTGTTCTCTTGTGAAAGACTGGATTTGCTGTGAGTTGCACTGCAGAAAGACTGTCACAGTAAACTTCAGCTGGTCTGTTCTTATCAATGCCAAATTCCTGTAAAAGTGCTCCAATCTAAGAGAGCTATGCAGCAGTGTCTGATAGGGTGCGATATTCAGCTTCTGCAGATGACCTCGAGACTGATTCAAGAGTCCCAAAAGAAGCGAACTTCCTCGCATAAGCATTATGCCATCAATCTTCATTTAGAACATGCACCAGTTCAATAAGCCGTGTAAGCACAACACAGTTCATCACTCAGTACAAGTATTTAAGTTAATTTTTTTTTTTTTTGAAACACGAGTCCAAAAGCAAATTATCTTGCCATTCTTCAAGCTGCCTTATCAATGTGGCACTCTTTTACAAATTATAGATATTATAGACTTAGTCGTACATGGATTTGCTGTAAGAAAATAGTGTTTCTTCAACGTAATTTTATTAGCTCATAGCTTGTTATTTGTTGGGTAAATATGCAAAATCCAGGTGATCGGGTAAAAGACCACATCTAAAAGCTTTCAAGAAGAAAAGAAAAGTAAGCACTCGAAACATTGGCATAATGCAGCAGACGAGGAAGTTGGCTCTCTAAAAAGACAACATACTTGAGATCTTATTGAAAGGCCAAAGAATTAAAAAGTGATGTAAAAGGATATTTAAATTAAAACCCGGAACACGAATAGTTGAGAAGCAGATGTACAAAGCTAGGTTAGTAGCTAAAGGCTACTCACCAGAGGAAGGTATTTGACTACAATAAAGTGTTTTCATCGGTTGTGAAACACGTTTTTCAATTAGAGTAATGTTGTCAGCAGTGACAATTGACAAACATGGATTATGAGTTGGGGCAGCTTGATGTGGAGAGTGTTTTTCTCCACAGAAACTTAGATGAAAAGTTTTTGATGGAACAATGAGAAGGTTTCATTCAGGAGGGAGATGATAACAAGGTTTGTTTACTCTGAAAATCCTTATATGGACTGATACAATCATCAAGGCAATGTAAATTGAGGTTTGATAGTTTCATGAAAGAACTAAACTTTGTGAGAAACAACCGTGATCCGTGTGTACATGAGAAATGTACACATTGAAAAAGCCATCTATCTGCTATTGTACATGTATGATATGCTGATTGCTTCAAGGAATTTGACAGAAATCAAAGAAGTGAAATAAAGTTTGAGCAGGAAATTTGAAATGAAATATTTGAGACAAGATTCAAGGATTATGGGGATCGACATTTCTTGGGACAGAGCTAAGGGAGTGTTAGTTTTGTCACAAGAAAGTTACTTGGAAAAGGTCTTAAAAACTTTCGGAATGTCAGAATCTAGAGCAGTAATAACTCATACTACAACTCAGTTCAAGCTAAGAAGTCTAACTGAAAAAGAATTGGCATCGGAAGCTAGATTTGTGCAGAACATATCTTATGCTAGCGTTGTTGGAAGCCTTATGTATGCCATGGTAGGCTCCAAACCTGATCTAGGTTATGCTATTGGGGTCATATGAAGATTTATGTCAGCACCTAGAAGAGATCATTGATCAGAAGTGAAATAGGCATTGAGGTATTTATAAGGTACCTGAAGACCAGATTAACATTCGGAAAGTATTTAGAGTTCGGTATTGAAGGGTTCAGTGATTCTGATTATGCAATTAATATAGAAAAGAGAAGTCAATTACAGATTAAGGTTTGGGGGAATACAGTGTGTTAGACATCCTATCTACAATCAGATGTGGCCCTGTTTACAACTAAAGGAGAATATATGGCACTAAGCGAAGCAACAAAATAATTTGGAATTGGGGTTTGGTACTAAAGGTGTCGTGATCCACTGTGATTCTCAAAGTGCTTTAGCATTGGCTAAAAACCATGTACATCATGAGAGGACCAAACATGTAGACACTAAGTTTCGTTTTATCAGAAATGTTGCAGCAGTAGGTGACATTATTCTATCTAAGATTCACACTAGCAAAAATCCAACATATTTTCTAACTAAGGCATTACCTGGGCCGAAGTTTGAACTCTGCTGTGATCTTCTTGACATTGTCTAATTGAGAAAGCAGCTTCAGGTAACTCAATATCAACAGTATAGCTCTCACAAGGAAGAACAAGAACAGAGAAAATGAGTTAGGTTCTCTAATTAATTTTTTCTTATAATGATATAAGATGACTAAGAAGGTGGAGGACTCAACAGAGTAATTACCTATATGGAACCATATTGAATCATTTTGGTTCAAGGTGGAGTAGCTGCAAAAGGGGTTTAAAACGGAAGCGGGTCAGTTCATAGCAAGCTTATATTTTGAATCGACTGTTACAAGTCGAGAGCATGAGTCGCTATGTACATAGAAACTAGCTGAGAGTGACGAAAACTGTAAAGAAGTTGGTCTTCTCATTATTTGAGCCAATATTTTTTTACAGAAAGTTGACATTGGATTCTATAAAAAAATAATTAAGTGGGAAGAGGTACCTATGTACTTTCCTTTGAAGAATAAGCGATGGGAGTACTCGTCATATTGCATTGGAAATAGAAGAAAACTCAAGTTAGAGTTTTCCCGAGTTATTAATTTGGGATAAGAAATTCAAGGTTTCAATTCAGATTGAAGATACCTGAATCACCAAAAGGAAGAGTACCTGATTCATTAGCAATTGAATAAATGTCTGGATTACCTCAGTCAACGAAAAAGGAGCCAAGTTACCCCTGTTATATTATTTCCTCTCTTTATTCGATTTTTTTTCTTTTAAATACTAAAACATGAGTAAATACATATATACCCTAAATGAATCAATGATTCTACATTGTTTTGCCATCGGGTTCTCGTCAAACCCAAAAATCAGGTTACATCCCTCAAAATCAAACCAAATCCTCGATCTAAAAATTTCAAAATCGGATTCTCTCCCAAACCTCTGAAACTCTTCCCCATCCCTCTTTCCACGACAGATAAAAAAAACTCTCAACCTCTTCTTCCCCTTCCCTCTTCCCTCGAATCATCCCCAAATTTCTTCCCATCAAAAGAGGCGTGATAAAAAAAGGCCCGTACTAAGATTCCGAGCTATGGAGTAGATGATGAAGTTCCAGTAGACATCCATGAAGCTACTCGAAATTCCCGTCGAGTTCAAGCAGAAGATAGTGAGGAAATCATATCCAATTACGAGTATTCCGAATTAACGATATGTTAAAAATGCAGTTTTGCATGCATTGAGGTTGTTTGAATTAGTTGTATTTATTTTTAAGAATTTAAAATTTTGGGTTTTGGGTATCGATGTTGAGGTTGTTTCAGTTATTTGGTGTTTGTTTCAAACTTCAAATTTGGGTTTTGGGTATCAATCGTGATCTTAGATACACTTGACCTGGACATTCGGGTATTTGGTTCGGTTCCGGGTATGAACCATCCGGTTCAGGGTATTTTGGGTAGGGGAGTTTGGGATTCAACAGGTACTTATAACATTTCGGTCCGGTTTCGGGTCGGTTCGGTTCTTAATTTAGAGGACCGATATATACCCAAAACTTTTAGGTTCCTATTCGGTTGCAGTTCGGTTTAGGTATTATTACCCGAAATACTTAAAATATACATGTAATACCCAAAAACAACTAATACCTTCAATACTTTTGGGTATTCGGGTATCCAATTGGGTATCGGTTCGGTTCCGGGTATTACTCGATACCCACGGGTATCAACAAACAGGAACCACCAGGTATTTTAGGTATTTTCGGATCGTTCCGCTTCGAATTTTTGGTTCCGGGTATTTTTTCCAGGCTGAAGATACACTATGAAGAACTAAGTAATACTAGGTAGAACTATGATATAAAGTAACACTAGGTAGAACTTTGAAATACTAAGTAACACTTGGTAAAACTATATGTTGAAGGTAACAAAGCCAATGCTTCCCATGGATATGTACTTCAAGCCGTTGGAGTACGTGAAGTAGATAAAGTTGTCGACAATGTGCTATGTCACCGAAGTTGTGGAGACACTTTTAACTGAGTTAAAGTGTCCGCTTGAAGATGATGAGATGAATTAGTTCTTGAATCACCCTAAATTCAAGCATTTCTTCTACATGCCGAGGGCAAGAAACCACAAGTTGATGGAGATATGGTTGCTACTTCTTTGAAGGGCGTGTACAAACAAGAAAAGGGAAGCCTGTTTTATCGTGAATGATGTTCCCATTTGATATGGTCTTAAGGAGTATGCTCTCATCTCTTTTTAAACTGCCAGAGCTATCCTCAAGGCTATGAGAAGTTGGGAAGTATGAACTTCGTGGAGAAGCACTTTAAAGCGGAAGTGACTATCAGATACACTGATGTGAAAGAGAAGCTGTTGAAAATGAAGCATTATGTTGATTGGTTTGAAGATGGCTATCCTCTTCTTTTAATCAAGTGTGATTATTAGACAGGCGAAGACAGGAGAGCATGCTACTTCCGTGGAGTCCTTCTTTCTAAGAGCTGTGAGCGATCTTCAGTTGTGCAGGACATTTCCCTGGGGGAGATTGTCATTTGACAACAATATGGATCATTTTGGAGGAGAAGTTCGCGAGTCAAATTGGGTTTATCCAAGTTTCTGCCTACCTTTGGAGGTAAATATGAATAACGTATATACTTGTATTTCATTTTATTCGAAGCTAACTAAAATTATATATGTCGTTTGTAGCTTTTAGCCTTTGAAGCAATCCCATCATTGAGGAAGAGACTCGTCGAAGGTTCCAAGTGGCAGAAAGACGTGCCCGAGGACGTGCAAGAGGAAGTTCAAAAAAGGTGGTGGATTGAAAGGATTTTCTCTTGACGAACTAAATAAAGCACTCGGTAACACTATGATCAGTAATCCTTTGATTTGAAATTTTTTTAAAATTGCATTGTTTATTTATAATTCCTGTTTATATTGGCGTAGTTAATATTATATTGGTCCTTTACCCCGAGGAAGAAGCTTTTATGGCAGATCTGGCCATACAACGGATGAAATCGGTGATGCAGTCAACAAAAAATCACCCATCATGGAAGAACAATAGAGGTTGACTTAAGATTTCACCGGTGAAAAAAACATCCGGCAGAAAGCGAGTAAAGATTCTTCAGGAACATCTGGACAGACCTGAGAAGGAAGGGTTAGCGACTTAGGCAGCGGATGGGCTGGTGGTGTGATGGTGGATGGAAAAGCTGAAGAAAATTCAAATCGGCGGCAACTACATATCTTGTAAGAGTTTCAAAGAAGGTTTACATAGGTTTTCCATAGATAGGTGAAGATTAAAACTCACTTGGCGCCCAGCCATTCTGATTGGAGTTGATCGGAGTTGAGGAGGAGGCCACCTAGGAAACTGTGTGCGAGAGAGAGTTTGCCCTAGCATGTTTACACTTCCAATACACATCTCTAAATTCACTACAGGAAAATCGCGCATTTACAGCATCCAAAAAACGCTATCTTTCACTAGCGCAGCGTATTTTTAGAAACGCTGTGTCTTCGACCGCGACAATAGGTCCGAGACCTATCGTAGCGCTTTTTCGTTATGCTATAATAGTTATTTTTATAATAGCGTTTATTTAAATGCAATTATATATTTTATAATAGCGTTTGATTTATGTTATTATTTTGTTTATTTACGTCATTGTTGCTACCTATTTACGATTCCCAAAAATTTAAGATGGCATTTTTTAAACGCTATGAATACATGTTTTTAAATACAGCGTTTGTATTTTCTATAATTTTTATTAATTATTTTTGAGATAAATTGAAATAATAAAAATATTCAATATTATATTATATGAAACCATGATACAAAATATCAATATTACAAAATAGAAATACATAATTAGAATATAAGTTCATACAATTTCTATATCTAAAATTGTGAATTATGAAATTCTTTTGTCTTGCTCGTTCCAAGATCTTGTAGTCTTTCCATTTTCCATGTTCGCCATTCTTTACAATGCTGTGTGGATAGACAAATTGTGACAGATCAAAACCTGCTCTTCTGATAACAATCACTTCATCAAATCTGGATTCATCAAATCTGGATTCGACATCATCTGTAATACCAATGACATAAACACATCAGACATACACATTGAATCAGACAAAGAATTTGAAAACACAAGACTGATCGAAATCAATTAACAAGAGCGTTAACTGAATCCAATTGCAATTACCTTTGAATTTGAAACATCACAATCACATCAATCAAAACAATTACCCTTAAAAACAGGAAGGATCAAAGCCAAGTTAGAATGAAATCAAAGGGGAAAAGTTAAGAAATCTGTTGTTGGATTCTAGCGAATTAAAGAAGAAGAGATAGAGAAAACTTACCCACAAGCATTAACACGAACAACTTTCATGAGCAGGTGGAGATTGTGGCAAGAGGCACAAGGCTCTTCACGACCATGCTTTATAGGCAAGAGGCACCGGCTCTTGGAGTTTCACTCATCTCTACACCGTGGCTGCAAGTGAGATGGGAACAAACGATTCGGAATCTGGTGATAGAGATTGCATCTTCTCCCCATCAGAGAAATTGGTTAGATCCGAGCGCAGCTGAGAATCATCCCAAAACCACAAGTAGTCGTCGTTGCTTCGACGAATAAATCCTCCAAGCAATAGATCTGAATCTCGCTGCAGTAGAGGAGGAAAGAGACAAAAAGGAAAAGGGTTAAATTGTGTCCGTTAGATTGTTTTCTAATCAATGGTTGATCTTAATAGTTGGTGATCCTCACCTTAATAAACTAACCAATGAGATAACAGCTTAAAATTTAGCATTTTTTGTTATTTTTCATTGGAATTAGTAGATTAATTTTTTAATATGTTAAAAATTAATTTAAAATAAGTTATATATCTTCTAACTTTCAAAAAATATTTAATAACATATATCAATTATAATCAACTTCAAATTTTAATGTTTGAAGGTAAGTTTAAGAGTTTTTTTTTTTTGTCAACAAGTAAAGATTAAGAGTTTAAGAGTTAGAGCTTATACTTTAGGGTTTGAGACATAATTTAGAGTATGGGATATCAGTTTTAAGATTTAGGATTTGAAATTTAGAATTTAGAATATGATACATTTATTGATTTAAGTGTTGGTTTAGGGTGTAAATCATTTAAAATCAAAAATTTAGTTTTTATGATTTAGGGGTTAGAAGTTTAGGGTATAGGGTTTGTGTTTGAGGTATAAAGTTTATGATTTAAAGTTTATAAATATACAAAATAAATATAATTTAAATTTGTTATTATAAGTGTTTGATTTGCTGGTATATTATTTGATATTTATGTTTAATAATTAAAAACTAAAAAATTAGTGTTTAAGATTAAAGGTTAGAAGTTTAGAGTTTAGGGTTTGTCTTTGAGGTTAAGAGTTTAGGATTTAGAAAATATTATTTTAAAAAATTTACAAGTATAATATTTTCACTAAATTAAAACATTCATTAATTCATAAAATTGTTATATTTTTATATATTAATAGAATCAGAAAATTTCATTATACTCTATATCCTAAATCTTAAACCCTATCTATGCCCTAAACTCTAAATAAAAATTCACTATTTGTTATTTTTAATTTGTGTTTTGTCATATTTTGATTTTTTTTTTTAAATATCCACTAATATACACACTGATAATTAAACATCCACTAATTTTTCCTTTTTAGTTTCTGTTTTGCAATAGTTAACAAAAAATATGTACGATTTTATGTTTTTCTTAGGAAACAAAATAATTGTTAGATTTGATTTTTTTTCAACATGAATACATACTTAAACTTGACTATTTTATTCATTTTATATTTTATTTTGGATAACAAATATGAAATATATATATATATATATTTATTTATAATTAAAACCTGCATAACAGAATTTAGAAAATGTTAAAGAGATTTCTAAGACAAATTAAAACTAGTTTTAATTCACAAAAAAACTAGTTTTAATTATCTTACATAAAACATGTTACACATTGGACACTAATCAACTACTTATTCGGATTCTGAGTTATATATGAAACCAAATCCTTGAGGAACTTTGCTGATTTGGTGATTGGCGATTTTATGGCCATCAAGTTATACAATACAAGCTCAACCTCATCCAATGATGGCCTAACTTCGAGTTGCAATCCCACTTTCAAAGTTCAATTCCATCTTCTTCTTCAATGAGAACATTCCACCTCTTTCCTAACCTTTCCTTTTCTCTGCATAAAATCATCTTAAGAATCAGATTACATATAACAATCCCCTCATTGTAAAGGTCTTGCCATTGCTGGTCTGGCCATAAGCAAAAGTAGTCGCTGCAACAAATAGAGACAAGAATTCACTTGATGATTTGTTACTCAACTCTGAAAAAGGAATGAAAATGAATTACCAACAAGCCTATATCAGATTATCCATCAAAATTGTGAGAGTGAAGAGACGATGAAATGATACATAGATCCAATAAAAAGAAAATGAAGAATCACTTAGGAGCGTTGATGGTCATATGAATTGCTGTCGATTTGTCGAGCACCTATAAGCTCTCTCTCTCACTAACCTTTCTGTTTCTCTTCAACTGTACCAACCTCCAATCCCTAGATCTATCCGACTGTGAATCACTTAAACACCCGCAGACCAGCCAACACGGGGAGATGACCGGAACGAAACAAAGCTCGAGCGTGTCGCCGGATGCTAGCGAGGAGGGAGGCGACGTCTGAGCTTCATGGACCTGAGGAGGGAGGCGACGGCAACCTTCATGGAACCCGATCCCTAGAGACCATTGTCGTACATGGCTACACCTTCGGCGGCTACACCTTCAGAGAGTAGTGAAATCAGGCACAGAAATAGTGAAACAAAATCATTAAACAAATCATGAAACTAAATCGAAACCCCTAATTGAAACGATAAGCCCAATAAATTTGCCCCAAATTGAAACGAACCCCTATGAATTTCACAAACCCTTATCTCGAAAATCTTTTCGTAAACTCCTAATAATAGTTTCTAAACCTTAAATATAAATGAAATTAAGCAGTCAGAGACAAAACAAACCTTCAATCGAAAACTTTGACTTCAGCTACTGAGGAATCGAGTTCTGACGATACACTTTGCGGACAGATCGATGTCTAGTTGAAGAAAATAGACGATAAGAGCTGTGACATTAAAAGATTAGCTTCAGAAATCAAAGTTTGATCGAAATCAGAAACTGAAACTTGCAGGAAAGAGAGGAAACTAAGTGAACTGAGAGGGATATAGTGAAAAATTCGCCAAGTGTTAATTAGCGGGCCTTTTTTTTTCCCGCTATCAACTTAGATAGCGTTTTAAAAAGGTAATGCTATGTATTCTACCCGTCACCATTTATTTTTTGTACGACTACCTATTCGTAGCGTTTACAAATTCCAAAACGCTGTGAAAAACTTAAAGATAGCAAAACATCAACAAACGTTATAAGGCACTGCGATCTATACCTCAATTTCCTGTAGTGATTACTATACTATTTAGCATATAGCCATAGCATTTAGTTATGAAATATAGTGTGCAACATCGTAACACTATATAACACAAGCATATAGTGCGATATTTCATAATATAATATAACACGTTATCAACACGATCATTTCAATACTGTTATTCTCTCCAATCATCTCCTCATGCATTCCATACCGTCAGAATGTAAAGTTGATATTATGTTAATGTTATGCTAAGTTTATAAAAAATTATACGAAGTTGAAGATAAGCCTCCTCCTTGATCCGATATTTATGGAGTGAAGGTTATGCCTCCTCATTGAACTTATGTTCAACTATTTTAAATTCTCCATTCCACATTTCAATTTCTGTATTTTAATTATGCTTTTAAATTATTTATTTAAAATTTTAAATACCATCAGTAAGTTGAAAATAATATTGGATGAAAAGTGAAAAAAAACCATAATATTTTTACACCATCTATGATTGTTTTATGGGATGAGATAAATCATGAGAAATATCCTGAAGATCTTTGATAATAATTCAAAGCCAAAGATGAATGTTGAATCTCTAAGAGAAGGGATTCACCAAGCACCTAAAATTTGATGAAAATCCTTTATGTAGCTAAACATAAATTAAGAACTAATGAACCATCAAATTCCACCAACTGTATCAGCTCCATTCTTAGAGATGATTGTTGAGTTATGTATTGAAATTAATTGTGTTGGATTAATCTAAGGAAATATTGAAATGATGTTGGTTGACTAAAATATAAAAGGCAGATGCGGCATGAATTGTGTATGTGCTTGTCATACACCATAATGTTAAAGATTACAAGACTTGAAGTCTGTAAATAATATTACTTTATGGAAATCTAAAATTCAAGTACTTGACCAAAAATGATCTACAAGTGCCTTAGAAAAATCTAAAGAAATATCGAAATCTCATTATGAATCTTTGAAGATGACAAGAGTTGAAGTCTGTAAATAAGTCTCAGCTATGTTGGAGATTATTTTTCAAGTTTGAATTATGTGAAATAAAAATAAATATTACAGAGATGTTTGGAAAAGACGTACTCTATTGTCCACACAAATAATGTTCAGATTACATGAAGAGAGACACACGAAGTATTCTGAACATCTATTTTGTCTTATTGAGACATAGAAAAATAATGAGCTATTGATGAAAAATATGAATCATATCGAATTAATTCTGCTATATTCCTTGAAGCGAATGTGATATCATCGACTAAGAAAGAAAATGACCATGCCAATAACATTGGTCGATGAAACATATATAAGTGATCTCAGATGTGAATATGGATATGAATGTGATCAAAGTCAAGATCGAGATCAAAGATATTCTCACCATAAGTGAGACAATAAAGATAATAATAAATAAAATATTAGTCTGTTATCTAAAAAGACAAAACAAACTAGTGTGAGTAAAATACAAAGTAGTATAAACATATTAAAAGCTCCAGAAGAGCATATATATGAATGCATATGGAAAAACAATTTGAATTCATTGATGCAATTTACTCTCTAAGTCTCAAAAGTTTTATTGAGATTTAAAGATATTCACCATAATAATTATCACTGGATATGATAATTTGATCTCAATTTCACACATGAGTGATGATATTGATTATAGAGTGAGATTCAGTCCAATATTTATGGACCTGAAGTTTCATCATCTCGAGGGGAAGAATTAAGAAATCTCACATCCCAGTAAGTGGATAGTAAGTGAAACATCCATATGATTATGTTATCACTAAAATTGAGATTGATAAATTTTCCATATGTTAGATTTGCGGGATTTTAGACAAATAATATTGAGACAATAAACGAAAGAAATGTTAAATAAATTTCTATGTAACAAGTATTATGCATTTATACTAGATTGTACTACACAAAATTATTGTAATTAAGATAAAAGATATTGGTAAACTAGAAATTTACGTAATAGATTATTGGTTGGCATGAACAGGTTAGATCATTACGGATCAACGAAAATGTGAAAGATAATTGATGAGAACATTCATTAAAGAATTAAAAAGATTCTTCTGAAAGATGTCTTATAAGCTGGTTGCTCATAAAAGAAGTTAATAATACGATTTTCACTATTACTGTCAAATGAGCGGGCTGGGCTGTCTAATTGAAAAAAAAAAGAAATTTATGGAAAAATTTGACCAATGTCCAATAATGATCAACACCCAAAATTGACCAAGCCCATAATTGACCATGACCAACTGGGTAAGTTCAGACAAAAAAATATGTGTATATGCAAATTTTAAACAATCTATTAATTTAAAGCCAAATACAAATACAAATGAATACAAACAATAAGATTTTGAAAGTTACAATACAAATCCAATACAAACTTCAGAACCTGCAACAATGATTCCAAATGACCAAAACTAAACAATTGTCTCTTTGACCAAAAAACTGTATAAGCTGCAACACAAAGGCAAAATAGGAAGAGAATCGTAAGAGCATATACAACTCACAACAAACGCTTACTGACAACACGTCAGAGCTATAACTCAAACTATGTCTAAACAAATATGACAAACTTTAAAGCCAGAAAAACAAGTCACCATCTTATGGTTTCACTTATCAAGTTTATAAAGTCACAAAGATACCTAATTATAAGCTCTAATTACCTTGAGGTTCTTTTTCTTTTTCCTCTTCTTTCATCTCTTCTTTCTCCTTTTCTTTTTCTTCTTTTGTATCCCCAATAAACTCATCATCTTAAAAGATGCAAAACCAACGTGTTCATCACTGAAACATCACAGAAAATCACGTATTTAAATATAATGATTCATAACATTTGTAAAGCCCCTTAACCAGATTTGAATGATGATTCATATGACGAAGCAAGGTCATTGTTCCATTTCTACGAAGATCCAAGAAGAAATGTCTTTTACAGTAGTTGAATCTAATGTCTTTTTTACCATCATGTAGTTTCTCTCCAATTATAGTAAACTGTTTCCAACACCTATAGACTCTACGACTAGACTAAACTCGTTTTTGTTGTGTACCTTTTGGTTTTTGTGAACCATTGGAGGATTTGCTTCATGATGATCCATATCTTTATCCATCACATGACCCATTTTCAACACCATTCAAACTGTTCCCATCATTCAAATTGATAATATCCATTTTTCTGAAAAAATCAAAACATTAGCCAGAACAGTTTATGGTTCTTACTACTTGAAACTTTAAAAAAATCTCATTTTTATTCATCTTAAACAACAGAAACTCTATCAAACGATTTCACTTTTCTGAAGTCTAACATACCAAAGGTCTATGGCTAAAAACACAGAGATGAAAAATAGATCCATTATTTCTATACTATTAGAATGCATAGAAAATACAGAGAAGAAGCAGAAACCTACCCAATCAGAGATGAGAAAACTTGCTACGGATAACGGTTTCAAAGTAGAGGAGACCCACAATCTGACAAACACAAGAAACAATCTCAGAAGAAAGCTGAGGTGTAGGGTAGAGATAGAGACGACATTTCTGTATCAATAGACATCATCTTTGACATGGTTTAAGCTTATATATCATGGAACAAAAATTCAATAATGGGATTTGAGCTCTTATAAAGAAAGGTGAGGGGAAGTGAATAGACAGAACAAGAGCCAAAGCAGAGACCGTAACTCTCGAAACTCGAAAGGGATCTTCTTCTTCTTTAATAAGATATTTTTATGCTTACATTTTTTACCTTTGTTTAGGGTTAAAAAGACATTACTGGCGATTATTATAACCATTAATGATTCTGGTTATTGTTACAGTATTATTTATTTATTTTGGCAATGAGTTTTTTAACATTGACCAAATCAGTTACTACTTATAAAGCTAAAATCGTATGTGCATTAGTATTCTTACATGTGGCACTTTAATACAAAATGGCAATCTTTTTTGAAGTTTCTCTATTTTTTTTTTATTTATTTCAACTCATGTCCCCTATATATTAATAGAGAAGACACCAAGAAAGATTTATGCCACGTGTCTCACTGAGAGCAATTTAAGAAAAATTGAACCAATGAAATATTTTTATTTAGCCATGTCATCACTAACTATTTAACTAATTAAAACTTTAGTAGTCCATTAATAACCCATTAGCCATAAAGACTGGAGTGAAGCCAGATATCCATATTTTTTAGGTATTCATATCTGGATATGGATCCGGATCCGGGGCTTCTGGATTTTGGATATCCGCCTAAAAATCAAGATATCTGATGCCGGATGCGTAAAATATATATTAAAATATATTAAATAATATTAATAATAAAATATAATATACTATTAGCAAAAATAAAAAAATAATATTATATAAATAATTTTTAAGTTCGTTTTTATGTATAATTCTTAATATATTTAAAAATTTATTAATAAAATAGATTAATATAGTATATTTAAAGGATCCAGATCTGGCTCCGGATATCCAGACTTAAAAAATCAGATATTGGAATCCTAAGTTTTATTATCCGTATCCGGCCCTCCGGATATCTGGATATTAAGATTGGATACGGAGAGGATCCCGTATACGGATCCGGATCCCGAATAATATTTACAAACCTACAAATCTGGATCCCATATAGGTCATTTAAAATTCGGAACCCTTTTCCTTTTGAAAATAAAGAATATGTAATATGTTAATAATTAGTGTATTTTGGATAGAGATATATATATTTAAAATGTTATACTATCAAAACAACTATATTGGTTTTTTTTTTTATAAAAAAATTTAATTTTAATTAGATTTTTTTTTGAACAAAAATTTTAAGTAAATTATATTATGAATATATAATACCCGAGCCGGGCTCGGGTTATAATCTAGTTCCACTAATATGGAAGAGGCCTAGCAAAGGGTATTACAATGATGTTAACAAAACCCCAAACTTTGAACCATTTACATCTTTAATATGCAATAACCTCAAATATCCTATCAACCTACTACTATGAAAGTGCAATCATCTCCACGAAATGACACATCAACTTTTTCAAGCTTTCTACAGCTGACACATCATAAAAATATTAAACGAATGAAAACACTTAAATAAATACACATAAGCCAAATTTACACGTCAATCTAAGTTGTAGATGTAAGCACGTGTAACTGAATCAGATCTAAAAGAAGAACATATGGAAAGTAACTGAAAAGGATCCATATTGAACTAAAATCTGCAAAATTCTAATCCATAAAGTTGAAGTTGATAAGATCACAAATTTTATGAATTGACGATTTCTTTTCCTCCTTTGCAAGAATTACAAATTTGTAGCATACCTCTAGAACTTCGTCTCTTTCTATCCAGTTTCTATGTGTTACATCTTTCTGTCTCAGAAATGTTTTGGTTTGTCTTCGTGAATTAGTGGTAGTGTTTCTTTTGGTTTCTCCACCACAGATTTTGGAATTGATTGGTTCACTTAAACCTGAAGAGACACCGTTGTTCATCAATTGCAAAAGGTTACTTGCTCGATTGATTCATCGAATGACGTTGTTTGCGCGTTAGTTTGCTTTTGAGACCGGGTGGAATAGTATTCGTATTTGTCAAAGTTTAAGATTAACTTTTTTCTATTGAGATCGGACAATCGTAATGATTTGATCTTTAGTGCGGGGTTGATCATCATATAGTGGGTCTGTTAATGAATATTGTTATAAGATTTGATCCAAGTTTTTCGAATTCTTTTCTAGAATTTCTCAGTTCAGTAAGTTCGAGTTTGTACAAGAAACCTGCCTCGAACATAACCATATATTTAAAATATGTATATCAGTAAAAATGCAGCTGGAAATATTCTAAATTAAAGCTTATTTATCATATTAAATCGATAAATCAAACAAAAATATAAAAAAATTGTTTCTAATAAATATAACAAGAAACCCGAAGCGTAGCGCGGGCATTCACCTAGTTATAATAATACGTATAAAAAATAAAAAACCACATGTGCAAGTATCAACATATTTCCCAAAGTCGCTGGTGTTTATTAATCTAGACTCCTTGCTATCATTTTGAGTGCAAACCAAAAGTCTCTCAATCCAAATCTTATAAATAGAAGCTTCATCTCATAGCCTGGTTGAGGGCTCTTTCACTAAGAAGATGAAGAAATTACTCCCACACAAAGATTGAATCGAGCTCGGTTAAGAAGCCTTGAAGACATCAAACCAAAACCAGCTGACATAAACTTGCATATATACATCAGGAAAGAAAGCAAAACAAAAGCAAATAAAGAAAATCGGACAAGCCGAAGTGAGAATCCGATCAAAATCAGATTTTATTATATAAACAAGAAAAACTAGCCAGCACCGGAGGATATATCCGATTTGAACTCAAATCGTAAATCACCTTCTCTTTGTAAAAGATAGAGTCATAGAGAGGAGAGAAGACTTCGAGGGTATTTTCTCTATTTTAGTTTATTTATCCAAAAATATGAAAACACACAAATTTCTCACGAATTATGTCGATTTTATTTATGCTAGGACGGATAATATATTGGGCCTATTTTGTTCTCTTTGCATTGGCTCCACCTCAAACATAAACTAAAGGTTCGACTAGTAAATTACATGCATCATAAATTAAGTGTGACTAATACAATATAGCTAATATAACATAAGATATTAATGCTGAATTGGTAATACATAAATGTCTTAAATACATAAATGTCATATTGAATAAAATGAGTTGCATTACCATTAATTTATAAACTTATATATACATGAATTTCTGTAAGTCACGTTCATGAATTTCTATACATGAATTTTTTAACTATAAATTGTCTTTCGAATTCCTTCAAATTCTATCAGATGGAATTTATTAATGAAATCTCAAATTTCCAATAAGCTGAAATTTTAGAGGAATTGTACAAATGTTTAATCTAATAAGCTGAAATTTTAAGGAACTTTTACAAATATCACATATATATAAAAGGGATAGAATCCCTGGATTGTTAGAGTGTCCACGTAAGCAGCCAGGTAATTAATCAGGAGCCAATGAGAATTTATCTCTTTGCTGTAATTAAAAAAAATTCTGAAATTCGATGAGACGTGAACTTTGCTCTTTGTTCAATTAAAATCGTTCAATCTCATCTCCCTGACTCTCTCACAGCTATAATCGATCGATCTTCCTCTGACTTTTGAGAAACGATGGCAATTCATATTTCTCGAATTCTTCATAATTGAACCGTTACCATTTAGTAATTCATGGTTCCACTCTTCCTTCCTCATACTTTTCCTCTTCAACACCGACTCTCCTCTGCTTTTCTCAAGGAACCGACAATATCAAATCAAAATCTATGTAATTCGACAATTCGTTTCCATGTTTTCACTTGACGGACATAGGAGAGGACAATCGATGAGGAGATGACTTTGGTTTCTGTGAGGATCTGATGAGGTATGAAGCCAGTTTTTTTTTTAATCTTAGGGTTTATCTGATCCTAATTAATGCAAACCCCGATTTAATCTTTCCCTATCCTACCTTGGTGAACCAATCACATTTTGCCGCAGCCGAAATTCACGTTTTAGTTCTGAGGCTGTTTCGGTGAGGACAAGAGAAAGAAACAGTTCAAATATTGTTCCAAATGACGTCGAGAGATCAGAGAATCGGAGACAACACTTCGATACACGAAATCGGTCGAGGCCAAGTGTTGCTACGGTTTATCCAATTGGGTGGTGAAATTTTCTGGTTCCTTCCATTACATGCTTCTACGAAGGTGTTTGTAAATAATACTCTTGAGAACATTGATATTTGATCGAATCCTTTCATGTTCTGATGTGCTGCCTATTTTTTCTTTTGCGTTACGCTCTTATTTGTACTTCCGTTTCTCCATAGCTCTTTTTAATCGGTTCCAGTATTCTGCTCGCATATCCATTGTTTTTTTTAACACTGCAAATGTTAGCAGGTCATCCGAAGAGCTTAATGTCAAGGAAGGATATGCACAATCTATATTCGTGTATCACAAAAGTTCAGATTTTGGCGCTCAGATTTTCACAAAAGCAGAGGTATTTGTTTTTCCAGATCATTTTTGGGGTGTCCCTTCTTCCAACGTTATGCGTAACAATGAAATTTTGATTAACGTCTCTCTTATCGGAAAGCAGAACCTCTTATTACACTCAAATTTACTTTGCAGGTTACTGAAGTATTGACTGAGGATTCTAGCATCGTGAAAGGGGTTAATTTAACTCTGATAATATCTGGTGTCAGGTTTTGCTTGCTGATGGTACACGGGTGGAGTCATCGGTTATATTCTCCAATGCAACTCCTTACAGGACTTTTCTGGTAATTTTTTCATGTCATATTTTGTCTACTTGCAAAACTCCATTATATGTGGTCAGTCTACATTGAGTTCGTCTGTTCGGATAACAGGAGCTGGTTCCGCCCAATGTTCTTCCTGAAAAGTTCATCAGTGCTATAAAGAACTCAGATTACAGCTCAGTAAGTGTCTTTTTATGTCATTTTAGTTCCTCATTCTCTGCATCAAAGGGAGATTTAAATCTCTACAGAAACCAAGTAGTTTTTACTTTATTCTATTGTTCCGTCCAGCTAAGTAATTGGTGTTTAATTGTTTGATTGCTGTGAACAGGCAACTAACAAAATAAACTTGGTTGTTGACAAGTTACAGCAGTTCCAGTGCAGCAACACTCATCATTCGAGTCCAGGGCCAGAACATTTCGGCACTATACACAGTGCTGCAGAGACGTATGCCCCATGCTAATTTTTTTTTTTATTTGCATCTCCAAGAACAAAAAAAAACACATCAACGGGTCTGTTTTGTCTCTGAATTCGGCAGCTATTACAGTATCATACGTATTCATTTTTGGGGATATTAGCAGAACCTGGAAGCTAGAATTGAACATAAAGTTTAACGTCACTTATCTTTTGGTCAGGCTCAAGGTTCGTGGCTTCCCCCTTGGCTTGCCGTTCACTGGATTAATTTTCAGGTATGCTTTTTGCTGGTCTTTTCTACTATTTTGTAACATGGCGGCTTTTTCATCAATTAACTTGAGCATCTCATGTTCCCGTAGACTTATACCGAGACACATTGGGAGGCCCACGGGAAACCTACTGGGGATACAGTAATGCTAAAGGTGCTTCTTTAAATTTGAGTCCTATTGTGCGCTATGCCTCTACACAGCATAGGAGCATCTCACTAATGAAGATTACTTATTATCTACTAGGTGACGGAAGTAAATACTCAAGCTGTGAAGTGGGCTGAACCACGTGTGGAAACCGTTAAAACGGTAAGCAACTTATTGGCAATTTATTTTGTAGTTATATTCTCTGGCATTAGTTGATTGTCTCCATCGTCGATGTTGGCTCTTATATTTTGTAGTTATTTTGTCACATTACATAGTTAACCAAAAGGTGATTTTTTTTTTGAAACAGTTCTTAATTTACTCAGCTTATTTGGTCTTTGTGATGATATTAGATCAAAGAAGCAGGACATACACGCAACTATATGAAGCAATGGTAACTTTGTGCTCAAATATGCAGATATGGAAGCAGGAAACTCTGACCAACAAAGATCGAACACGGCAGGTTTCATGTGGATTTCAGTGAAAAGGTTAAGAGAATCTATTCAAACATTTGGCGGACCTTATGTATACGTTTGAATTCTTAATGTTTTTTTTTGTAGGTACTACTATGTTCTTATCTTTGTAATGGTGATTCTGTGATGTTAGGAAGAAGAACAAAAAGAACGAAAGAAGATGGAACGAGACATGCTGACAAAGGAGGACTTGAAAACCTTGCTCTTGGAATGTCTAAGATCAATTACAAGAATGCTAGAATCAGAGATGCTAGGTTATAACACCATGAAGTGCCAATTAAACGGTAGACAAGCTTCTTACAAACCTGAAAAGATAAGTATAGTGAAGTTTCAAATGACTGTACATTGCAATGTAGATAATTGCATAAGTTTCTAGATTCATCTTAGATTAGGAATCTTGCTTAGCTCCAATGCCCCAGGGTTAAAAAAAAAATAAGAAATGTTTTGTTGAAAGGATATGAAAGATTGGGAAGTAAAGTACCTCGACTCCGCAGTTTTTCACGTACATGTTTGTGAATAGCTCTGATGGCTCTGGTACGGGATCTCCTGAAACAAGTTTAACGAGAAGTAATTTGCGTAACTGCTTTGGTATAAATAACTAGACGAAATGTAGAAACAGCCATAAGATTATAAGATTATAGTACCTTGGCATGCGTTACGGCATCATCTACTGCTTTCCTAACTTCTTTCTCCATGTCCTTTAAGTAAGAGCAAATTGTCATTTGCATAGAGAAATGATGATTGTGTTTTGCATTTGATGGGAAGGGTGGAGGACAAAGTACCTTAAGCTCTTTCTCTGTAGCTATGTCATGAGATAAGAGCAACTTTCGCACCCGTTCAATAGGATCATGCACCTAAAGGTAACACCAAAGAAAAATTTACAGATTAAAACATTTAAAATTTCTGACGGAGCAGTATTCTCACAAAGGAAGCACAGAACTAACGGAGCTATTCTAATACAGGAGACTTCGTCTGGTGTACGGTAGGTACTTCCTGGGTCAGACATAAAGTGACTGTGTATCTGTAGGTGTCGATCTCAAGGATCTGATAATAGCAGCGGTTTGTTGGTCAAATCACTAGGTGCGGAATAAAATTAAAAGTTCCTATTTGCATATTTCCTTTCCAAATCGCGGCGAAACACCCATTGGGTTTGGCTTATTACGTAGAGCAAACGATCGAAGATGGAACTCTGAAGGATATGCTTGATTCAGCTGTACGTGATTGCCTATGGAAGAAGCTCTGCCTTTAGATAAGTTTTCTCTGCAATGCGGGGAGTTGAGAAGGAAAGATATCGGGGAATATATTCTCAATAGATTAAGAGATATTGGCGAAGAGAGTTTGAGGTAGCCCTGGGCAATCTTTTTTTTTGGGTTTTTCGGTTCGGTTAAAACGGTTTTTCGGTTATGAAAAAACAGTTCCGAATAGAACCGAAATACAAACCGGTTCGGATCGGTTCGGATCGGTTCGGCAGTCGGTTTATTCGATTCGGTTTTCGGTTAATTCAATTTATTTGGATCGGTGAACTTTTTAATAATAGATATATCTGTTGTGAACTGAATGTTTTGTGTGTATTATTATGAGGACCAAAGGTCTCTTTATATAGTGGTTACACCATGTAGAGAAAAGGTAATTATCTTTTTACTACTCATAACAAGAAAGGAAATATTCCATAAACCTATTCCTTGTCTATAAAGGAAAACATCTAATTATACTAAGGACCGGTTATGTTAATAACCTCTATATGGATCGGTCTATATTGAGTCCATTAACCAAACGGTTCATAACACTCTCCCTTGGACGAAATGACCGAACCCGATGCAACCAAGGATCTTTGTAATACGCTTGGGGATGCTGCCTCATTAAAACCTCACTAAAGAAAAACCCAGTGGGACAAAACCTTAGTGAGGAAAGAGTACAGTACGTATTACTCCCCCTGATTTAGACATCCCTATAAGTCCTTTAATCGGTGCATGCCGATCTGATACACCAGCTTCTTGAGCGTGGAAGTTGGGAGCGACTTTGTGAACAAGTCAGCTGAGTTGTCGCTTGAACGGACTTGAAGCACTTGTATTTCTCCAGCCTTCTGGAGATCGTGAGTGAAAAAGAATTTTGGCAGAATGTGCTTCGTCCTGTCTCCCTTGATGTATCCATCCTTCAGTTGAGCTATGCACGCAGCATTGTCCTCATGAAGTACGGTCGGTTCGTCCTTTCCATCTGTCATCCCACAATCTCGTCTTATGTGCTGAGTCATCGATCTCAACAAACACATTCACGGCTGGCTTCATGAATTGCCAAAATCTCTGCGTGATTTGATGATGTGGCCGTGAGTGTCTGCTTCATGGATCGCCATGAAATTGCGGTTCCTCCGTGAGTGAACACATATCCTGTCTGAGATCGTCCATTGTGTGGATCCGATAGATAACCTGCATCAGCAAAACCAACTAAACCTTTGTCGTTATGGTTAGTGTAAAATAGACCCATATCTTTCGTTCCTTGAAGGTAACGAAGTAAATGTTTAATCCCGTTCCAGTGCCTTTGGGTTGGACAAGAACTAAATCTTGATAGGAGGTTCACAGCAAAACAAATATCTGGTCTAGTGTGACTAGCCAAGTATAGTAACGCTCCTATGGCACTTAGATATGGCGTTTCAGGACCAAGGACTTCTTCATCCTTTCTTATTGGACCAAACGGATCTGTGTCCGGGCTTATGCTCCTTACGGCCATTGGGCTACTCAATGGGTGAGCTGTGTCCATATTAAATCTCTTGAGTACTTTTTCAGTATACGCCATTTGATGCACAAGGATTCCGTCTTTGACGTACTCAAGCTGTATTCCCAAACAGAACTTAGTCTTTCCTAAGTCTTTCATTTCAAATTCGGCCTTTAACAAATCAACTGTTTGGGTGATTTCTCCAGAGGTGTCGAGGATGTTCAAATCATCCACGTAAACTGCTATAATCACAAATCCACTGTTTGTAAACTTCTTTATAAAGATACCGGACTGATGGGATCATTTTTATATCCGGATTTAATCAAGTACTCGCTTAAACGATTGTACCACATGCGCCCACTCTGTTTCAGTCCGTATAGGGATTTGGTTAGCCTAATGCAGTGTTCTTCTCGAGAACTTTTCTTATCTTTGAGCTCAATACCCTCTGGCAATCTCATATAGATTTCATTATCCAGTGGACCATATAAGTATGCGGTGACAACATCCATTAACCGCAGATCTAACTTTTCTCTTATGGCCAAACTTATAAGAAATCGGAATGTCGTTGCATCCACCACAGGGGAGTATGTCTCCTCATAATCGATTCCAGGTCTTTGAGAGAATCTTTGTGCCACAAGCCGTGCTTTGTGTCGAACAATCTCTCCTTGTTCGTTTCTCTTTCTTACAAAGACCCATTTATGTCCAACTGGTATTATATCACGAGGTGTCTGGGACCAAAAACCTCTCTCTTCTTTAAAGAGTTTAACTCCACGTTTATGGCTTATTTCCATTTAGCCCAATCAGATCGTTGAGTGCACTCATCTATTGACGTGGGTTCTAGATCCTCATTCATAATCTCAAGTGCTACGTTGCATGCAAATATATCATCGACGTCGATATCTTTTCTGTTCCATTGGATTCCGGACATAACATAATTTATTGAGATCTCATTGTTATCTGGAACTTCAGGACCATGAGGCTCGGCGTCCCGAGCATCATTTGGCGGCTCCTTAGGCTCATAAGTGTCCGGTCCATTAGTTATCTCCTCGGCCTGAATATCAGCACCTTTTCTTAATTTCCGAGGAGTCTTATCTTTGAACCAATTGGTCTTCCACGCTTTACTCGCGGTTTAGACTCTGTAGCCACTTGCGGTCCACTTTGGACATCAATGCGTATTGGTGCGTTCACGGCTGGAACATACGACTTAGTAACTCTCTGCGGGTCAGCAAAAGGAATCTGGCAATTGTATAGCTAGCTTTTGCATATGTATAATATTTTGAACTTTCAAGTCACTTTCTTGGGTTCGAGGATCTTGCCAATTTATGGATGTTTGATTCCATGAGAGTTCTTTTGTCAGCCGGTTTTCACTACCTACAGTTGGATAAACGGACTCATCGAAATGACAATCCGCGTATCTGGCCTTAAATAAATCACCGGTAGTTGGCTCAAGATACTTTATGATCGTGGGTGAATCATATCCAACGTATATCCCCATCCTCCTTTGAGGTCCCATCTTAGTTCTCTGTGGTGGAGCAATAGGCACATAGACTGAACATCCAAATGTCTTAAGATGGATATGTTTGGCTCTTGACCCGTTAGTAATTGCATTGGGGAAAACCTGTGGTCACTAGATGGCCTGATACGGATTAGGTCTGCAGCGTGTAAGACAGCGTGTCCCCAGGCTGAAACTGGAAGCTTTGACCTCATGAGTAATGGTCTAGCAATCAGCTGGATTCGTTTGATGAGGGACTCGGCTAAGCCGTTCTGTGTATGTACATGTGCCACGGAGTGCTCAACACTTACCCCCATGGACATACATAGTCATCAAACGCTCTGGACGTAAACTCTCCCGCGTTGTCCATACGGATGGACTTTAACGGAAAGTCTGGAAAGTGCGCTCTTAGGCGGATTATCTGGGCAAGGAGTCTTGCAAATGCCATATTCCGTGATGACAATAAGCATACATGTGACCATCGTGTAGATGCGTCAATGAGGACCATAAAATATCGGAATGTCTCACAAGGTGGGTGGATTGGTCCGCATATGTCTCCTTGAATCCTTTCCAGAAAGTTTATCGTTTCCTTAGTCACCTTTACTGGTGATGGTCTTACAATCAGTTTTCCTTGCGAACACGAGGCACAAGTGAGACTCATAGGGATCACTTTCCTTTCTTTCAAGGCGTGGCCATTCGTGTTGAGGATCAATTTCCACATCATTCCCGACCCGGGATGTCCCAGACGGTCGTGCCATAGAGTGAACATATCCGTAAGGGCTTTGTTTACGGTGGCATTGGCCTCTATCATACTGAACTTAGTACAGTACACGCCCGTAGCTATAGCAGGTATGGTCTCGTGGACCTTCTTATGGCTGTTGGCGATTTTTGTTATTTGGAGAAATTCTTTCTTCCCTTCGCCCATTGTTTCCACATGATATCCATTCAAACGAATGTCTTTAAAGCTCAATAAGTTACGATTTGAGTCTGGAGAAAACAATGCATCTGGAATTTCGAGAAGTGTGCCCTTAGGCATTAGAACGGCGGCCTGGCTGTGGCCTTTTATAAGACTGGCCTGTCCTGCTATAGTCTCTACGATTGCCTTTCTTAGTTTAAGGTCTATGAAGTATCTTTCATCTTTCAAGATCGTATGACTTGACCCACTATCCACAAGGAATACGTCCATACTTCATAAAACAAGAATCATGTCTTAAAGCCTTAAATATTTTATTAAATCATAGATAGAAATCCAAAGACATGAATCCAAAGCAAATCAAAACAAGAAAGCAACATGAAAGTATAAATCGGAAATTATTTTTCTAGTCAACGTATGAACTGCCCTCACAGTCTGAGCATTCTTCCTCATTGCACGTTTGAGGTTCTGTCATCTCTTTACGCCTCTTTATGAAGTCATCAGCTTTACTGATAATTCTTTTGTCCTTTGTGGACCAAGGAGGTAATATAGTAGATCCTTATAGTTGTGAAAGTTTCGGCCTTTCGTGATAACACTATCTGTCTCGGATGGAATGTAAATATAGTCTTATTTAAAAGATCTCTGTGTGTTATCACTTCGCCACATAGCATAAAGCCATGTACGATTCTCAGTAGAGTACAATTGTACTCATCCACGGATTCATAGTCCTGGAAGCTGAGTCTACTCCATCCATCCATGGAGGTCAGCCATAATTTCATTGAGAATCTTTCACCAAGCTTTGTCCAGAGGTCAACTGGATCTTTAGTATCTTCATACTGATCTCTTAGATCCTCAGTGAGATGACGGCGCATAATGTTTATGGCTCTTTGCTTTTGGCTTTCAAGTTCATTATTATCTTTGTAGATGCATCTTCCGAGTCCTCTGTCTTGTAGAGCAAGTCTCGTGCTCAATGACCATTCCATAAATTCGTCTCCTGAGAGATCTAGGACCGGGTATTCAAAGTTGTTAACTTTGGCCATTCTTTCATATGCATCAAAGTTGACGTCAGCCATCTGAAAACGTTTAACGAATTTCAGTTAGAGGCTTTTAATAAATCCGGACCTTAGTGGTAATGGCCGGTTTATATATATATGCATATAGCATGTCCGATTTTAATACTTCATGGTTTCAATCAATTATGCAAATCAATTAATCAAATCATGCAACCATTATGCTATTAGCAATATTAATCAATTTTCCTTTTTGCAAAATTAATCATAAGGCAATTCATTAAAGGGATAAACCAATAAAGGAAATTAAACAAAAGGGGAAAAGGATATACTTAACACTTTCCTTTTTACTAAAAGGAAGGGATTAAGGTTTTCCTATTTGGATTAGGATTAGGTTTAGGATCGATTTCAACCTAGCTTTTTCTCTAGGGTTTCACGATTTCAACTATGGCCAAAACAAGCATGCACAAATCGATTCTAACAACCTAACTCATACAATCCGATTTCAATCAATGATACATGCGATTTCTATGCTAGTCCAAATTCGATTTTAAGTGATTGATGCAAGCAAGTTCTCATGCGATTTTAAAGCAGGTAAATAAGCAAGCTAATGAACTAAATTTAATCATGCAATAATCGATTTCAACAAGCAAGCAAACAATTATTCAAGCAATCCGATTTTAATAGTTTCATATAGCTTAGGTCAAATTCGATTCTCTCTGTTCTTAGATTAGGGATATACCTTAATCACCTTTTGGATTGACTGGTCGGAACCGGGAGCTAAAGACCTCGGAAAACACAAGCTGAAATCGGATCTCCTTGGTTTATTTGGCGGGTCGTCGTGCACTGTATACGTGCGTGAGAGCGCGTCCGATGTCGGTCGATAAGCGGTTTTCACCGGTAGATTCGTCTCGTCGAGGGCTTCGATTTGATATCTAGATCGCCTTCTGGTTCCTCACGGTTTGAAAGATATGACTCTTTAAAGTTTCGGCAGCTACTCAGGGTCTCTAGGGTTTTAGGGTTTAGGAGCTTTCGTGCTGATAATGTGTTGTGAACTGAATGTTCTGTGTGTATTATTATGAGGACCAAAGGTCTCTTTATATAGTGGTTACACCATGTAGAGAAAAGGTAATTATCCTTTTACTACTCATAACAAGAAAGGAAATATTCCATAAACCTATTCCTTGTCTATAAAGGAAAACATCTAATTATACTAAGGACCGGTTATGTTAATAACCTCTATATGGATCGGTCTATATTGAGTCCATTAACTAAACGGTTCATAACAATATCATACTTATTTTTCATTATAGTTTAGGATCAAAAGGGGAAAGATATACACAATCCCTAAATAATCTCATAATCGATCGATTTGTAAAAAGAACAAAATAGAGTAAACTAGAATTACTCACAGAAATAGAGATTTGATGGATTCGATTATTCGAGTCTGATACAGAGAGAGAGAGGGAGAGAGAGAGAGATAGATAGAGAGAGAGAGAGAGAGATATAGAGAGAGAGGAAACAAAGAGATCAGAGTCGGATTTGGCTAATTGGTAAGAAAGAGACAGAAAAAGAGAGCGACCGTAGAAAAAACAAACCTGGACTGGAGACCGGAGTCGGAGAAGGCGATGAAGGAGAATCGCGAGAGTGAAGACTTAAGTGAGAGTGACAAACGAAAAGTCAAAAACATTAGGTTAGTATGTGCAATTGTCGGTTTAGTCTAAACCGATCGGTAGCAGTTACCGAACCGAACCGATTCAAAAACCGATTGAATTTAATAATAGTTCCGATCGGCTAATGCACAGAATAATTACAGGAACCGAAACCGAAACTTACGGTTCGGTCGGTTCGGTTGCAATCGGCAGTGACCGATGGCCCAGGGCTAGTTTGAGGAGTGTGTTTTATGCAAGAGCTCAAAGAAGGTCCCCACACACTAGCCAAGTCTCAATTTCATCATCAGTTTCTTCTTCTGAAAAAAAATCTCTCCAAGATTTAATATTTTTGTGTCATTTTTTGTAATGGTTTTCTTTTCTAATAGCAGAGTGCTCGGTTTATAACGAGTTCAGAATTTCTGACTGCAGAATTCCTACAATATTGGTTTTTTTTTTTTTCTTATGTATAGAATCATCCATGTTTCAGAGTTTAACTCTCTGATTTTGCAGGACTTACACAAAGCCAAGCAAGTTTCTTTGCTGAAGAAGAAGTTTAGTATAGAGCTTAGAGAATTAGTTTTAACCATAAAATCCATAATGACATGTAACGACTCATTCTTTGGCTCATAAAAGAAACTTGCCTATTAAATTTCAGTTCAGAGCAGCTGCGGATTTACAATTTTTATATCCTCATTTATATTAATTTTTTGATAAAATTGTGTGAATGAAAATGCGAAACTCAATTCATTACATAAATAACATAATTTATTTACAAATCTTAGACATAGGAAAATCATAAGAGGATCACCGACATCAATTAAAGAAAAATACATTCCATAATTTAGTTGATCAGTTACATTCAATTTATACTAAAGAAAACTAAGAAATATATTTGGAAGTTAAAACATAGATTTCATTTATATCTAAACCACATTAGCAAAGTGTCCATTTTGATACAATGAGTTATTTATGTAAAGAAGCGGAAATTTGAATACTAGAACAAGTTCAAGAAGCTTAGATAGTTATAATTATAACTCAAATTTTCAGTATTTTAGATAATAGTCAATTTAGAGACGGCGATCAAGTAATTCGATTTTAAAAAAATATATATAATGAAGTCACAAAATTTCACCCAAAAAGACATATTGCATTACATAAATAACTTTATTAACTTAAAAAAATACTAAAAACAGGAAAATTTAAAGACAATTGTTAAACCATACAAAACAAACTTCAATAAACATTGTATTAATCCTTACTTGCTTGAAACAATCTATATTAAAAACAAATTTTTGTTTACATACGAAAAATTAATATATTTATTAAAGTTAAAGATAACTTTAATAAAGTTAAAAAATTGAAAAAGAAACAATGAATATAAAAAACCGCGCGTCAAATCCGGCTACTCGATTGTACTTTTATAAATCCATCAATGCTATCAAAAGCTTCAAACAAAAAGGAAGAAGAGACGTCTAAATGCAAATTTTGATGGAAAAAAGAAAAAGTCATCAACGTGAGAAGAAAAATCAACAAACTAAAAAAAATATACAATAAAAAATTACATCATTCTTATAACAAATATGTCAACAATAAAAATTCATCACACATAATTATCATTTTTTAAAAAAATTTCATCCATTAAAAAAAAAAATATCTTCCAAATTAAAGAAAAAATAAGGATTTTAAACAAAAATCTTCAAAAAAAAAGTGAGTGAGGTCACGGAAATAAAAATAAAATCTAAACAATTCACCATCTCCCAAATATACACAAATGACCTACACATCTCAAGCTATAACTTCCTAACTCTATTAACCTTCTGTTTACCTGAAATTACACATCTTTTATGGGTTATAAGACAAATTACACCGAAATTAAAATAAAATTCTGTAATCAAAAAAGAGAAAAAATAATAATAACATAATCCGCGCGTAGCGCGGGCAAAACCCTAGTTAAATCTAATAAGGGATGATTTATAAAGAAATGAATTCCTCTCAAATCACTGATCCAATAAGCTCCTCTCTTAGTCTTGTTTTAGTTTTTATCTAAATTTTAATCATAATATACATCATTTGACTAAAATACATTAGTAAAGATTTGAAAAAACCACTAAAAGCCAATGACATTTTCTGTAAATGACATGTAACGTTAATTCCATATAATCATTCTAAATTAATAATATAAATTATATACCATATAAGTTAATTTTATAAATTTAATAATGATTTGACGCGGAAAAAAAGAAAAAAAATCTCCAAAAAAGAATATTATCTTTTCAAGCCCATAAAACAAACCCATCACCTTCACAGCCCATACTTCCGTAACGGATACCGAGGCAGAAGAATCAAAGAGATTCGGAACGAAAAAATAACAAAAAGAAACAGACACGTGTCAGTCAATAAATGACAACTGGACAAATCTTAGTGGCTGTGAATCTGATTCGCTGTATTGCTCTCTTCGTCACTCTCTAATAACTTTTCTGGTTTTTTCTCCTTCCTTCCTTCCCTTTTAGCATTTTTATTTCAAAAGCCAAATTCCAATTTCCCACCAAAGCTTACGTATATCATCACTTTTGACGCAATCCGATCAGCCCGTCTTCTCGCCGTCGTCATGTCGCCGTCTCACCGGGCGGCGAACGGTTCTCACTGCTCATGTATCAGCGGTGAAATCGCCGGCGACGATTCCGGTGAATCGTTTGACCTTACATGCAGACATTGCAACAGGTCCGATTCGATAAAATCCGATCTCTCTTCCTCTTTCTCTCCTTCCGGAACGAAATCGGATGATTCGGAGAAGCTTCGGAGAATCATCGTTGCTTCCGTCAAAGGATTCTCCATAGGTACTGGGATTAAAGGTGGATTAGCTATTTTCTCAATCGTAGCTCGTTTCGCTCGCCGTAGATCTTCTTCTCAATCGAGGTAGTGCGAGAATAAAAAAAAAAAAACGGAATTCGAATATTTAATTTTTGGAAATTTCTCTGATTTATCTGATTTTGGAATCTATCGGTTTAGGAGAACCGGTGATTTCTCAAATAGTGAAGCTATTGCCATGGGGATTAAGGAGACACTGAGATATGGACTGTTCTTGGGAACTTTTGCTGGTACTTTTGTCTCCGTGGATGAAGCTATTTGTTCTTTGGCAGGACACCAAAGGCATGTCCCACAATCTTGATTTTGTTTGTTGATTTAAGTGTATGGGAACACGTTTGATCACTGTGAAGTGTTTTGTCTGAATCCCAGAACTGCAAAGTGGAGGGCCCTGTTTGCTGGTTTGGTTGCTGGGCCATCGATGCTTCTCACAGGGCCAAACACAACACACACGAGTTTAGCTGTTTACATATTGATGCGTGCAGCTGTCCTTGCGTCCCGGTGCGGGATTAAAAGCAAACGGTTTGGTTCCATTTGCAAGCCGCTTACTTGGAAACATGGGGACTTGTTTCTCATGTGTCTCTCTTCTTCACAGATTTTGTATGTTATTATCTTGCTCTTAGGCGTTTGAATACTAATAATTCTAGAGAAATGTTTCAAACACATGGCTCAGTTGTTACTAGATTAGTGATTGTGTGTGTGTTTACAGGTCTGCTTACATTTTAAAGCAAGAGAGCCTTCCTTCATCGTACAAGTCTTTCCTTAACAAGCATGGTGGGAAAGATCTTTCTATTCTACAAGGAGTTAAAGATATTGCGAGCGCCAAACCATTCACCAATTTAAGGGCAATTGAGAAATATTACAAGTCTGTTGGAGTTGATATCAAACTGGATCCTAACATGAAAGTCCCATGTTCGGTATGTTTGTATTTTATCTTTTGTTCTAACAAGTATCAATATCAGGCATTACTTGCTTCCGTCTTGGTTGTTAAAACGAACAGAGCATTTGTTCTTGAAATCAAAAGAAGAAGAAACTGCATTTTTGCGTTCCATCATGTTGATTAGATGCAAAAGTAGCCCTTTATTTTCCTCTCCTTGCATTACCTAATTTTGTGTTTATCTGTTGATAGTTATTTATTTACTTAATCTTCTAGAAAAATGTTACTCAGTACTTATGTTGTTTGTTGCAGATAATACATGGAAAAGAGTCATGTACTAAGCATGGTCTTACATTTTTCCTTCAAGCTTACAAGAGGGCGTTACCTGTCTATGTCCCTGTCTACTTAATTCCAGCGCTGATAGTCCATCGTCAAGACCTGTTGAAAAAGTAATATATTTATTTAACTTAAATGGTATATAGGTTTGTGTATCTTTATTCTTGATTTTATACATCACATCTTTCATTCTCAAACTCACAGGCAATACTCTATACTCGGCAAGGGTCTTCTTGGGACGGCGAGATCTAGTTTGTTTCTCTCTACTTACTGCGCTTCTGCCTGGTTAGAATCAAATCTTAATAAGCTCTTAATTTCATCATAAGCTTATTGGCATTCATCGAATTTTCAATTATTGGTCTTACGTAACACGGAAACTTATACCATCTCTACAATGATCTAAACTAGGGCTTGGACTTGCCTGCTTTTCCGGACTTTTGAGACATGCAACATACCGCTCGTGGCCATAGCAACGGTACAAACTAACTTCATTTTCACATTAATCCGTTAATAGTCTACCTAAACCGTGGCTTTTCCTGCAGTTCCCAACAGGTCTGGCCTTAGCAATTGAGAAGAAAAGCAGGAGGATAGAGATATCACTTTACTGCTTAGCGAGGGCAATAGAGAGCTTCTTCACTTGCATGACAGATGAAGGATACATTCGACCGCCGAAGAGTCTAAGAAGAGCAGATGTGGTCGTGTTCAGCGTCTCGACAGCCATTATAATGCACTGCTACGCGCAAGAAAGAGAGGTATTTCGATCAAAGTATTTGAACGTCCTAGATTGGGTTTTCGGTGTTCCTCCTCCTCGTGAAAAAACCTAGAGACATTTAATTTCCATTTATGCGACTTCAGAAGGTAAAACATAAGTTACTTGTGTTTCACTTTCAACCAAAAGATCTTTCATGTGGTGGTAGAATGTTCAGTGATAGTCTGTAGGAGTTTTGTTTCGGGTTTTTGGTATAAATGAAGATTTTTAAGTCGTATATGCCAATTCTTGTAGTTCATCTCTAAAACAAAACTTTAACAATGATGCTTAAGTCACTTGGAACCTTTAAAAAATTGTTTCTCCATATCCAGACTTCGCATATCCAATTAAACATGCCAAAAATCCAATTTTGCCTTATTAATCAAACTTACCAAGTATTTGCAATCTCCTTCAAACATTATTTTCTTGATACCTCTTCTCCAGCAACACTGCATAGCCAAGATCAATGCTTGAAGTTCGCTCTCTGCAGCAGTTAGTTAACCTCCCATGTTGTGTCGTATTATGAATGATATGCTCAAATTTACCCTTTGAACTACTCTCTCAAATTAAGAGAATTAAGAGATCAATTGCAGTACTTAGGGATCGATTTCCACAGCGACTCAAGATCACACAATAGATTATAGGTTTTCGAATTAAGCTAAACGAGAATAAATGTAATGGAAACAGTGCAATAAAATCGGTTGTAAATCAGATGAGAGAAACGTCAGGCTTAGGGAATTCTCAGGAAATCAGGAAGCTAATCAGTAAATCAGGATTATGCTATGTTCTAGAACTCGAAACACAATATTCAAATCAATCAACTCTTGTTGCAGAGATTTCTATGTCTAGATCCTAAAATTCCAAATCTCTTTGCAAATTCAAAGGCTCAGACATGCACTAAATTCAAGTTCGATATGTTCACAAAATACCTAAACCAAATCTCTTTGCGAATAGTTATTTTGCTCATCTAAAGTTCTTTCTAGCTAATTAACCAACTTTCGTTGCGAGAATCAACCTATGATCAATAATCTAACTCGTCAGTTCAGATCAAGCATTAATCACAACCTAGATGAAGAACTAGTGTTCCACAATCCTTAACTAACAAATCAACTTTAGCAATCCATGAAATCCCTAATGAGAAACCCTAAACCTAACTAGCAAACTACTCAGACATGGAGATTGAACCAATAAACATGTTTGAATAATATTGCATAAAGGAAATAAGAATAGAGATTAAAGGAGTTCTGAATCTTCTTTGAAGGAGTCTAAATTCTTCTCTCCAAAACTCTAGCTTAGAATAATAGATTTGTCTAAACAATGACCTTAAAAACCTATAAAAATAGTCTAAAAATATGGAAAATACGTTTGGCACTTAATTGTAAATATTAGGAGCTTCAGAGATTTGTTTGCAACTCTGTAAAGCCTAGAAAACGCGTATTGAAATTGCCGTGAGGAATTGGTGTCGACCGACACCAGGGGTGGTGTCGATCGACACCATCTCTAAAATTCGCCTCCGAGTTGAATTCTTCAGCGCAGCTTCCTACTTAACTCCAGAATGATCCATAATCTCCAAATAAGCTCCAAACGTACCTAAACCTGTAAGACTCTAAAAGACTCCAAAAACACTAAAAAGACTTTATAAATAAGACTTATATCATGGCCAAAAACACTAAAAACCATGATATATCAATGAACCACTTTGATTTTGTTTGGGTCGGGTCAGTGGCGGAGCCAGAAAAATTGTTTATGGGGGTCATAAATTTTTATCATTAAAAAAAACTCAAAAAACTTCACTAAAAATCATGAAAAATGTCACCACAAATTTAAGTACTAAAGATGGACTCTACGCTCACTCATATCTTGAAACTGTTTCATCACAGTTTCGTTTGTAACAGTATCAAGAACCTGTTTTTCAATAAAACAAACAAGACAATCATTTAAAAATGTATCACCAATCCTATTACGCAATGCCGTCTTCACAATTTTCATTGCAGAGAAGCATCTTTCGACGCTTGCGGTCGCAACAGGAAGAATCAATGATAGCTTCAGAAGTCGATAAACCAAAGGATGTGAAAGATGTTTTTTTGTCTCCACCATCACACGAGCAAGATCAGCAAGACTCTTTAAAGAAGTAAACCTTTCATCATTTTGCACATTATCAAGGTAGATGTCAAGTTGATGATCAAGAGATTTACGTTCCGCAATAGTAAAGTCATCGGGATAAAGCTCAGCCAATCTCAAGAGCCTTGTCTTGTCAAACTGGTGAAAAGAATCAATCGGGCTCAAAGACAATGTGAAGAAAAGTAGTTCTGAATTTACCTCATCAAAACGGTCATTGAACTCTTGAAGTTGCATATCCAAAACAGTGTAGAAGCAATCCACCTTATAGTGATGCAAGTTGGTTATGCCTGTTCTTTTCCTTGGTCTTCTTGAATCAACAAATTCTTCCTCCATAATGAGCATCTCTGTGTTATTTTGCTCACTGAAAGAACTAACTTTAGCCATAAAATCATCCCATCCATCATCCCTAAGCTTATTCAACTGCCGCTTAGTGGATCCCACTAGTGATATAGCATTCAAGATATCTTGGTCTCTTCTTTGTAAAGCTTTTGACAAGTTATCAGAGAGTCCCAAGACAAGCAGCATCAATTGTAGATAGAAAACAAAATCAAAGGTGTGAAAGTATTTGAGAATACCATATGCTTGTCGTCTTTTGGTGGAGTCTATGCCTTCTTCTTCGATATACTGGAGAACTTCAATAACAGACGAAAACAACTCAACAAGCCGCAATAATGTCTTATAATGTGAACCCCAACGAGTGGTTCCAGGTCTTTGAAGGGAAAGCTCTTGATTTAACCCTGTTCCAGTCTTAATTTCACCATTACTAATCTCTTCTTCAACTTTTTTGCGATAGCTTTCCCGGATCATATCTTTTCTCTTGCAAGAAGCTCCAACCACATTTAACAAAAGAGACATCATATCAAAAAATTCTCCAACTTCTAAATGCTTTTTTGCAACTGCCACGACAACCAACTGAAGTTGATGAGCAAAACAATGAACATAATATGCAGAACTATTTTCTTTCAAAATCAGTGATCTCAATCCATTAAGTTCTCCCTTCATATTGCTAGCTCCATCATAACCTTGTCCCCTCACTTTTTTCAAGCTCAAGCTAAATTTAGCAAACAAAGAATCAATAGCATACTTCAAAGATAAAGAAGATGTTTCCTTCACATGAACAATGCCAACAAATCTTTCCTTGACTAGCCCATACTTATCAACAAAGCGAAAAACCACTGCCATTTGCTCTTTATCTGAAATATCAGCAGATTCATCTACCAGCAAACCAAATACATCATTATCAATATCTTTGATAATAGATTTAGTTATCTCTTCTGAAAAGCAATGCACAATGTCCTTTTGAATTGGAGGAGATGTCATCTGGTTATTTTTTGGAGCATTGTTCAACACAACTTTACTTACAGCCTCATTCTGATAAGCAGTATATTTCAGAAGCTCCAGAAAGTTACCTTTATTTGCTGATTCTTCTGACTCATCATGCCCACGAAATGCTAATCCTTGGTGTAATAAGTATCTAGAAACATCAATGGAAGCATTCAAACGAATTCGATAGTCATTTTTCACAACATCACTTTGCTTATGCAGTGCATGTCTGATAGACTGACCTTGTTTCATCAAATCCTCACATTTTTTTCTGGCATTATTGTGAAAACTATTCACATCACTCCCCACATGCCTATCAAACCTATCAGCCTTATTCCAGCTACAAAAACCAGTCGATATAAAGCCATCACTTCCACCTTGTTTTTCAGCTTGATCTCTGAACAAGTAACAACACAAACAAAAAACTTTCTCCTTTTCCACACTATACTCTAACCAATCACCATACTGATCAAACCAATGTGGATTAAAACGCCGTAATACACCTCCTATTGATATTTGTTTAAATTTATGAGAACGAGCTTGATATGGTCCTCTCATCCAATATCTACGTCGTACCTCATCTCTGTGATTAGGATGATAACTTAGAATGCTCTTTCTCTTAGCTGGATCCAATGGCAAATTATCCAAGTCGATATCAGGAGGTGGAGATTTTCTTTTTAGAAATCTATCCATTACTTTTGTCGCTGCCTACATATAAAAAAATCAAAACCAATATTTAAAATAAATTAAACAAAAAAATTTGTTCCTAATTTATGTTCCATCAAATATATATACATTAACACACGCATACATATTAAGAAGACAACAAAATTTATTGAATAAACTATTCTATTTAATTTCAGAGTTGTAAACTTGTATTGTAACAAAAGGTCACGATTAACTCATGTGCCTAAATGATTTTGCGCAGCATTATTTATGCTAGTAAAAAATTATAAATAAATGAATGGACAATGGTGAATGTGTGATGAAACGAGACGAAACAAATCAAACACGAGACGAAAAGAGGACACTTATTCATGATCAATCTATGGGACTTAAAGACTCATCGATTATTTAACTAAGATGTATCAAAGTTTATTTAATAAAAAATTGAGATAATTATTTACCTGAGATTATTGTTAAAACTTAAAACTTGGATTTTAGAGAGAACAGTTTTGGTAGAAGACGACAGATTTGGAGATTTTGAAGAACAAACAATGAAACTATTAAAATTTTAGGGTAATTTTATGTATAATGGGCTTATTTGTATATCAGAATTTTTTATTAGGCTAAATTAGTATTTGCGTTAATATATTATTGGGCTTTCATTGTATGGGGGTCATTTTTTTTTTTAATGGGTGTCAATTTAGAATTTTAATATTAAAAAAGACAAATTTTAAAAATTTCATGGGGGTCATGTGACCCCCCTCTCATTACATTGCCTCCGCCTCTGGGTCAGGTATCGGGTCGGGTTCGATTCTAGTTAACTTCAGTTAATTTTTTGGGTTCGGGTTGTGTAATTCGTTTTTTCGGTTTTCCGAGTTTCGACGTATAGAAATAGATCGGTTTTTTTCCTAATTGTATTTTGGGTTCGGTTCGGTTTATTTTGGGTTCGTGTTCGGGTTCGATTTTTTCGGATTTCGGTTTTTAGACAAATAGAAACCGTTCGGATTTTTTAAAGTTTATTTATCAGGTTTGGGTCGGGTTCAGTTCGGTTTATTTGAGTTTCGGGTTTTCGAGTTGGACAAACTGAATCAGATCGGGTTTTTTAATATATTTTTTCGGATTCAGGTTCGAGTTTTCTGGGTCGGATTCAGGTTCGGATTTCAGATAAAAGTCTCAGGCCATTATGTCAATCATAATTGCATTTTGACTATTTGGAGATCTTTTCCAGGGAGCATTAATTGAGGTTTAGGAATCTTTGGTTAGATTAGATGTCCAAGTATTCTCAATTGTGAAGAACATGTAATAAAAATCCCCTTTTTATTATCCATTAATTAACTATTACAACGAAAACTTGATACTAATACACTCTTAATTCTTCATATACGCTACTAGAATATTGTAGTAATTAATAACTAGTGATTCACCAACTTCAAACTTTGACTCAAGATTGAGGAACGATTCTAATAGGGAGACCTTTGGCTGGTACTGGTAAAGGATCAACCACTATTTTATTTTCTTTTGGAAACACTTTTTCCCACTTAAACCTTTTAACAAGATGGTGCATAAATATAAGAATCTCTAGCCGAGCATACTCTCTCCCCGGACAAATCCTGGGTCCTCCTCCAAATGGAACATATGTATAAGGCCTCGGACCACTTCCTTCAAACCGGTTTGGCTCAAATCTCTCTGGTTCCGGAAAATAGTGTGGGTTCTTATGTGTCGCCATGGCACTCCAATATAACTGTTTGTTTACCAGCACATAAATGATTTAAAGCATGAGCATTAATGTATGTCAGATACATATATTTAAAAGATTTGGAGTTTGCCTTACCTTCCATCCTTTCGGGATGTAAAAACCCTCAAGGGAAAAGTGATCGATGGCCTCACGAAAAGTGCCAGAAAGAGGAGGAACAATTCTCATCACTTCACATGCAACATTCCATGAATATCTCATCTTCTCAATGTCCTCCCACCTTAATCTTTCTTTTCCTTCTTTTCCCTCTAGTATCTCCTTTTGTTCTGTGCTTATCACGATTTATTTTCTTGAATATTTTCAATTACAGAATAAAATTTACTAGCTAACGTTAAAATATTAAATTCTGTTTTTAGTTAATCAATAGTAGACGTATATATTATTTCTTTTTACTAGCCTAATTTTGTTTTTAGAATTTTATATTAAGAACATGAGGCCCTGTACCATCGTACCTCCCATTCTACCATGAATCGCCCCTATATATAAGGACAAGCATGTCAAGAAAACATTGTAATTTTTGTGACATTCAACTTTGTCGGAAAGTTTTCTACATGCATGCCCCATACCATGAGCCGAACTTGTTTGGTAATCAAAACAATTGTCAACTTTATGATCACAATAGTAATATTTTAGGTTCACTTTTTGTTTCTTTTTTTCCTTTTTTTTTTTAAAGAAAAGAGCATTATACGGGTTTTGAATCTATCTAGTGATACACAGACAACTCCTTCGGTTCTTCTTTGTGATATTTGTTAGAATAACTTGAATTTGAACAGTGGGTTAATCAAGCTCTAGGATTTAATTAACTGTATTTATATCAATCATTCATCATCCGGAAGAAAAAAAAGTCGTAAGACTTCTCGTGAAGGAAAGTGCAAAACGAAAGGCGTCGCACCTACACGTATTAAAATAATCTAACATAACATAAGAGTTCAGGGAGACGCGTACCTTGTAGCACACGTGTGTAGACATCCGGGAAATCAGCAAGATAGCTGACAAGGAAAGTACATACAATACTTGCTGTGTCATATCCTCCAATTAATAAACCAATAATCTTATCAGCGACATCCTCGTCTTTGGTCTCTCCTATGCTTATCAACAAGTGAGATAACATGTCATGTTCCGGTGATGCCTTCCCGGCCTTGAGCTCTTCTTTCCTCTGCCTCATGATCTCGGCAACCTCTTTTCTTAGTAATCTCGACGCTTTGATGGCTCGGTTAAACCGTGTTCCTGGCAAATCTATCGGGACTGAAAATACCCTGTCGCAACCTTTTTGAATGGCTCTTCTAGTTTCCTTACTCTTTCGGGGTCCTCCATGCTCAGGAATAAACGGCATGCTATCCCAAACGTGAACCTGCGTCAGATTTTTATATTAATCATGGTTATATAAATAGGGTATGCTGCGAATGGATCAATTGTCAATTTATGCATTTGCGTTTGTATTTACGTTAACATAAATATATAGTTGTGGTTTAGTTTGGAAAATAGTTATAATAACTTTTAAACGCAGATGAGATGCACATGTTACATACTTTTTGGTAAGAGGGAAGACAATAAGCTGATCTTGATTGGCCCATTCCGTCTCAAAATGTCTATCTGCGATCTCATCCATAACACAAATATACCTCCTCAAAGCCTCAGGCTTCAAGAACGGCACAAGAAGCGTCCTCAGCTTCTTGGACTCCTCCTTGGAGCTCGTCTCCGTTGAAGAAGGGAAGATCTTATTCACAGAATCTGGCCACCAGGAGACCACGAGCTTGTTCTCGTTGGTAAACAGAAACTTGTTCCCGGAGGCACCGGTCACTACCGCTGTGGGAGAGCCAAAGATGTGGGTCTTGAAGAGACATGAGGAGAAGCTACGAACTCGGTCAGTGATGAACTTCTCCGGATGGCCTTGACGGCCGGCAGAGAGGAAGGAGAAACTCTCTCCGATTAATGGAAAGCCGAACTTTCCGGGAGGAAGGTTAGGATACGAGAAGTGTGATACATGTTTTCTAAGGAGAAATAGAAGAGAAAGAAGAATGACGCTGATGAAGAAAAATATGATAGTCAAATACATATTTCTTTCTTCTTTTTCTGTACTTTTACTTCTGTTTTGTTGTGGTCTTGTTGTGTTGTTGGATAGACAGATATATAGAGTACGTCAGTTTGGGATTTGGGGGTGTAACCACTAGCTTTGCCATAATTAATGTTCATTAATGAATTTCAAGCGGGAAGGTGAAATATATTAATCACTAAACGCTCTTTGATAAGGATTTAGGGGTTAAGCATCAGTTTGATTGTATATATATATGGGAAAAATGCCAAAAAAACCCTGAACTTTTTCAATCTGGCCAAAAAAAACCTGGACTTTGCTGTTGGCCAAAAAATACCCAACTTTACGTTGACTTTCCAAAAAATACCCAAATTTTGGGTTGACCTGGCCAAAAAAACACACCGTAACAATCCGTTTAAAATACCGTTAAAGTGTTAAACGACGTCGTTTTGATAAATTGGAGAAAATGCAAAACATGCTATAGAGGGGGTTCGAACCCAGGTTCGCATGCAATATATAAGGGGTACGCAACCATTTTGGCAATAACATTTAATTGGTATATGCTCTTCTTAATTTTACTTAACCAATCCAATTCGAGTTTTATTAAAAAAAATATGTTATACCTTGGGTTCGAACTCGGTGAATTCGAAAAAAATCTAAACAATTCGAAAAAAAATCAAAGAAAATTCAAAAAATTCAGAAAAATTCATAAAAGTTCAGAAAATTTCAAAAAAATCCAAAAAAAAAATCAAAAAATAAAAAAATTCAAAGAAAATTCAAAAAATTCAGAAAAATTCAAAAAAATCAAAAAATTCAATAAAAATTCATAAAAATTCTAAAACAATTGCGTTTTTTTACAAAAATTTATTTTTTAAAAAATGTTTCTGAGTTTTTGAATTTTTATTGAATTGTTTGATTTTTTTGAATTTTTCTGAATTTTTTGAATTTTCTTTGATTTTTTTTTGGCCAGATTTTTTTTGAAATTTTATGAATTTTTATGTATTTTCTGAACTTTTATGAATTTTTTCGAATTGTTTAGATTTTTTCGAATTCACCGAGTTCGAACCCAAGGTATAACATATTTTTATTTTGATAAAACTAGAATTGGATTGGTTAAGTAACATTAAGAAGAGCATATACCAATTAAATGCTATTGCCAAAATGGTTGCGTACCCCTTACATATTGCATGCGGACCTGGGTTCGAACCCCCTCTATAGCAAGTTTTGCATTTTCTCCAATTTATCAAAACGACGTCGTTTAACATTTTAACGGTATTTTAAACGGATTGTTAACGGTGTGTTTTTTTGGCCAGGTCAACCCAAAGTTTGGGTATTTTTTGGAAAGTCAACGTAAAGTTTGAGTATTTTTTGGCCAACAGCAAAGTCCAGGTTTTTTTTGGCCAGATTGAAAAAGTTCAGGGTTTTTTTGGCATTTTTCCCATATATATATATTTAATTACCAAGAGTTTCTGGACCTAAGTCCGTACATTCTCAGGACCAAAACATATTATATGGTCCCGTCTCAATAGCTAACCAACGACTTCTAGACTTTATCTGTATTTTTACCAGTTGAGATATTGGTTCTTGATTAGATTATTGTGTATTCTGATAGGTTTTTCTGGTAGTTTAATATAATTTTCATAGAAAATATATGACTAGTTATATTTTATATAGATATTATTTTTATATTCATAATGACATATATATATATATATATAAGTTGTTGCTGAAAATTACATATTATCAATGTATCAATTATTTTAGTCAAAATATAATATTTAGAACATTATAATTATGTTGATTAAAATAAAATTGATTATTAATAGTCAATAACTTTTATATATTATATATTCGTGTTGGCTGTTTTTAGTATGCAGATTTAATTTATGTTCAAAACCATTTTATTTACATTACGACAAATAAAATTCATAGATTAACATTTATTCGAGCGTATTTATCACTTAAATATTTTAACCTCTGAAATTTATTTAAATATACAAAATTTTAAAAATATATTTATTTATTGCAAAGTTTTTTAGTTATAAATTTGTTAAGAAAATACCAAAATCAAATATATTTATTCTAATTTAAAAATAGTTTTACAGGCACATAAAAAACTATATATAATTCTCAATATTTCACTAATTCAATTTCTAGTTTTATATGAATGAAAAAAAGCTATCATAATTTGTTAATCAACATTCAACATACATAAAGATGGACGGGTAATTAATACATAATGGCTTCATTTCTTGACGTACATCCACCACCTATACACTGCATATCCGTACACCGCGCCGTATACAGCCATCCTCATAGGGTACACTCTAAACCTGCTTATAATTTACCGATATATCACATAAAGTCATTGTGACTAAAATTAATTCAATCATCACATAAAATGTACATATCTTGTAAATCTAATTCGTATCTATACATACATTACGAATGGAACCTAACCTTGTATGTTACGGACTTACTGCTATATGTTTTCACTTATTTTTCCATTGGGAGTTGAGCAATAATCTAAACCAAAAATTGGATCTAACAGTACTTTTTCGTCAACAATATAAAAACCATAGATTGGAACACAAATAGTACACAACAACGACACTAACACATTTGTTCTGGTCATTTGATCGAACGGTTGAAATATATATTGAAGTAGAGATATAAGAAACCTTGTAGGAGGGGATTTGCGGGAGAGAGCGGCGGCTCTTTCCTCGGCGGTGACAGGGTAGGTCCACCGGGAGAAACTCCGATCAAAGAAGTCCCAGTCCGGCAATACTATGCCGGCGATCAGAGAAACACCGATCGCGTAAGTAATGGCCGTCTTCTTTATAGACTGTGTCCATAACCATACCAGTACCATCACCACTGCAAGACCTACCAACGACGATCTCAAAGCTGCTTCGTTTGCCATATTAAAGAAAAAAGCTTAGAAGAAAGTAATATTCCTTTTATGTTTATGAGTAGAGATTACTTATTTTAGAAAGCGATTAGATGAATGTTCTTTATTAGAAGGGACCGAAAAGGATGGTAACAGAGAAACATGGAAAGAAGATTCACAGATTTTGTAGGAGAAACTTTCTCATTTATCTGTTTATATGTTAATATATATATATATTAAATGCATTTTAATATTGGGGATATATTGGAAAAATGCGTGGCAGTCAATTCAATTGAATGCCGCCATAAATGTTGTGATGTCCCAACCGTATTTTTGGATCCAATTTCGGTTGATTCAATTTGATTGGGTTTATTTTATCGTAGCACTCGAAAATGAAAACGAAAATTTGTGTAGTGAAGCAATAGAATCATCAAACTCTAAATAAATTATACTCGTGGAAACTCATTTGGTCCACTGGTTTGACTAAATGTTCATTAATACTTCTACACCAGGAGGTCTGGGTTTCGATTCCCAGAAAATGCATGGTTTATGCAGATTAAAAAAGGAGGCAAGATTGCAGGAGATCTTCAGTGTGGTGCAGAAATATCCGTTAGGTATGTATCTTCATAAGACAAGTTCAGGTGGAACTGACAGGCGGAGATCTTCATAAGACGGTATAATTGCCAGTTGTAAGAGTCGTTGCTGTAATAATTCTCATAATTTACAATATATAAATCAGTGTTAAAAAAAATATTATACTTAGTTATACATACATAAGCGTAAGATTATTGTTGGGATGTAAATTCCAATCTATTTATTTAGACATACTCCATTTGTTTCTCAATATAAATTTTTTGGTTGAAAGCACACATATTAAGAAAAATAACTTTTGTGAAAAGTAGCATTTAATATATAAATAAACATAATTTAACCAATCATAAAAACTGTTTTAATATATAATTGGTTAAATACTCTCCAATAAAGGTACAAGTTGCATTGAAATGTGAAAATATCTTATATTTTGAAACAAAAAAACCTTCAAAAGATTTAATATTGAAAAACAGAGGGAGTATTAATTTAGTTTTAATAATAATTTAAATTTAGATTCATAAATGGAATAAAAAGTATTACCCAAATAAAAAAGACCAAATAAAAAGTAGAGTGAATTAGGTGAAAAATAAAAATTTGAAAATATATTAGGAAACTAGCAGAGAGAAACGAAACAAGCAGAAATCGGTATAAGGGTACCGAACAAAATATAGGTGGCAAGCGATTGACATGAAAACTGGTTGACTATGCGAGTGGGGGATAATGGGTAAGTGAATAAATGTAAATAAACGATAATTATCACACACTCTCTCGTTCTCTCATTTCTCTTCTCTTCTTTCTCTCATCTCTCTTAATCTTTATTTCTTTCACTTTTTTTTGTTTCTCCATCGTCAACTTAAAACCAGAAAAATCATTTGATACAGATAAAACAACCGGTCCATAATCTTAATCAACAAACAACAATTTGTTTAGATTGGCTGTAGTTTTTTTGTACATCAAAAACCTCAACCAAAACTTCTATGATATTCAATTATTGACACAGAACCGAATCTACAAACCGATTCATAGATCTGTGAGGAACTTTAATCACCATGCACAAATTGAAGGTAAGATCTATATAAACTTGATTACTCAAATGAAATTTTCTATATATAAAATTTTATTGATAAACATAGCTTTATTTGTTGTTATTTATATTTTTAACATACCAAATGTGTTGAAACTGAATTATGTTGGATGTGATTTTATTAGTATTACATGTAATTTTAAAATATTAATTGCATGTAAACTTATGTACTACACTCACGAATGTATATTTTTTTATTAACACATAAAATCGTAAAATTGCATGTGATTTATAATTTAATACATGTAAACTTAAATGATGATGATTAAACAGTTTTCTGTAACAAGCAAAGATATAACTTTGCATTTGATTTAAATGTAGTTCTATATAATCTTAAATGTAGTTGTCTAAAAATATTTTCAATGACTCGTAAAAAAATTAGGCTGCATGTGATTTAATCATTATTGCATGTAATCTTAAAATTCTAATGAGTTTGAAACTGAATTATGTTGCCTTTGATTTTATTATTACTACATGTTATCTTAAAATATTAATGCATATAAGCTTATATATTAGGCTAACAGAGGTGTATTTTTTAATAACAAATAAAACCGAAAAATTGCATGTAATTTAAATGTTGATGGTTAAACATTTTTTTATAACATGCAAAGGCATAACATATATTGAATGTGAATAAATGTAACTCTACGTAGTCTTAAATGTAGCTCTCTAAAAATATTTTTTAATAACTCAAACAAAAATAGGTCGCATGTGATTTAATCATTATTGCATGTAATTTAAAAACTTTAGTTTGTAAGTTTTTACAATTATTTGTAATGCATGCAAAACTAAATGTTTCCTTTGTATGTGATGCGATCTCGACCAGCGATCATGAGCTAGAACCGGAGCAAGCTGCTGGACTTGAGAATAAAGCTGCTGGACTTGAACTCGAAGGACCAATGACTCGTACTAGAACCAAGAAGTTACATGAAGCCGTGAATGCATTGCTTATTCAGCTAAGTCACAGAGTCGACAACATAGGCTATGATTGGCATAGCTGATAGTAAAGCAGTAATAATATGCAGCATAAACAGTATGCTGCTGAAGTTGTATGCTCTGATTAATACATGTTTTAAAATGAGCAATTTTATATAAAATTCAAAAAATATATTTAAGATATTTATTTGTATGTATTATATATTTATTTATACTTACAATATATTTACCATAATATTTTTTTTTAAAATATATTAATTAATTTTGTTTTTATAATTATAAATATAATAAAATTAATTTGTTGATAATTATTAGTTTTAAAAGTATAAAATTTACAATTGAATATAAATATAATTTTTTGTATTATTTAACATAATAAATTAATTATATATAATTATTTTAGAATTTTTAGATATTTAAATGGTAAATGTTCTACAAAAAGCTTCATCTCAGAGCATAGAGGGGATGAGCATTTGAGAGCATTAGCAGCTTCTAAATGCTTCCCTAAATGCTTTATGTACAAAAGATGATTGGATGATGAAAAAGCATAATGCTCTACAAAATGCTCTTCCAATCAAGGTCATAGACCTTGAAGAAAGCATTGCCAAAGGCGTTTGGATTCTCATACAAACCAAGGAAGAACAAGAATCAGAGCTTTTATAAGGTCTCTTATAAAATCATCTTTTATAAGGTCCATTATAAAATCGTCTTTTATAAGGTCCCTTATAAAATCATCTTTATAAGGTTTCTCACAAACCTTATAAAAACGGGACAAAGAAGGGAATTCAAGACTGCCAGGATCTGAAGAGTTATTCCAAGGATCTGAAAAGTCATTCAAACTTATTTATTATTTTTAGTCTTTGTTTGAGTTTCCAAGCACTTTAATTATCTGCAAAAACTCTTAGACTTCTTTTCCTATAAAGTGAACTTATAAGTCACAAAATAATCAATCAAATTTTTATCATCTTTGAGAGTTTTCTCTTGTTGTTCCTTTGTGAACTTTTCGATCAATTGGTGCGTCATATCCAATCGATCACCCGGTTTATCAAGCACAGTCCATAATGTTTGTGTGGCCATTCGCTAATCGAAGAAGAAGGCAAGGTTTTAAGATAGTACAGGTGAAGGGATCAAGCCCTTTGTTGGTGCTACACCAAGTCCAATCGACGATTCCACTGCCTTGCTTTGCCAAGTTCGTTTTAAGACAACTCAGGAGTTGGGATCAAGCCCAATTTTGGTGTTGCACGAGTTTGAAGAGTCAAGGATATCTCAGTTACCACCTTGGAGTGAAGATCTTGGTTTGTGATCGATTCAGTTCATCAAAAGGCTGGTCGGATCATATCAAGTTGGTATCAGAGCACCATTCCAAGCTCGGTATTATCTATTCGATCATCTTCTATCTTTTCATCTTCTTAAACACTTTCTTCTCTATCTATGTATAAATAGGAAGATCGGGCCAATCTAATACAAAAAAAAGAATAATAAAAAAAGAATCCAGCCAGGAGAAATCGGCTGCAAACCCAGGAGAAATCGGGTTTGAGATTGGTTAAAGCGATTTTCCAAAAAAAAATCTTTCAACTTCCCATCTGTTCTAAAAGAAACCGGTGATCAGAGGATTGCACACCTTGTGGCTGATTAGTTTCATTGATACCGCGAAGAGAAACACTTGCTACCAAAACGATTTGAGAGAAACACCTAAGAGAAACACTTTGTGAGGATTTTCTTAATCTGTTTGTTAAGTGTTTGCAGGAAACCATGGGAGACGAACAGAGTGCACAATCTGGGTTATCTGCTATTCAGATACAAGCACTAACAGGAGAGTATAATCGTAAGTTGGACGCGGCATTAGAAGCTCTCAATGTGCGAATGGATCAGATCCAAGAGGATCAACAAGGAGGACAACCAAGAAAATCCAATCGCAGGAATCGAAATGCCAACAGAGTCAACAGACCTCTAAGGGTTGAAAGAGAAGAAGACTCAAGTGGATATGAGATACCCTCAGAAGAAAGCAATCGAGGATCAAGGAGAACCAAAGAAAACCGCAGAACGGATCGAACTAATGACAACATGAGTGGACTCAAACTCAAAGTTCCACCCTTTCATGGAAGAAATGACCCAGATGCCTATCTGGAATGGGAGAAAAATATTGAGTTGTTGTTTGATTGCCAATCTTATTCTGAGATCAAAAAGGTTAGACTTGCTGCCACAGAATTCAATGGATATGCTATTAACTGGTGGGATCAAGTTGTGACCAACAGGAGGAGAACAGGAGATGAACCCATATCATCCTGGAATGAGATTAAAGGGCTGATGAGGATACGATTTGTACCTAGCCACTACGGTCGTGAGCTGCACCAACGATTGAGACGTCTGACTCAAGGAACTAAAGGGGTGGAATATTATTTTCAAGAGATGGAAACCTTGATGATCAAGGCTGATGTTAATGAGGATTTTGAAGCCACCATTGCACGATTCACAGGAGGCCTGAACCGTGAGATACAAGACAGAGTGGAGATGCAAGAGTATGACACTATGGAAGAACTACTCCACAAAGCGATTCTTGTAGAGCAACAGATCAAGAGAAGAGGTCATATCAAGACCACATATGGTTCCAGCTCAAAGTCAGCCAATTCAAAGGATGAGAAATTTTCTTATGTGAGAGCCGAAACTCACACTGTCGAAATTTATATTTCGCGGGGCTCCGAAAATTCTATTAAACAAGAACCAAGGGGCAAAAAAGTAAAAAGATGAGAAAGATGATTTTATTAATAATTCTCTAAGTACAAAAATATTCGAGAAAGCTTATTGTCTTATATCTCGAAAGCTCTTGCACTTGAGTTGGGATGATCTGAAAGTGAATACAAGGGGGTCTATTTGTATGAGAGAGCCTGGGGTCTCAAAGACTAATCTAAGCAATGTGGGACGTTGTAAAAATCCCTTTCCCAGTCGCCAATAGCACGACGGGCCACCGACCTGTCGCCTCCCTTCCGTCACGGTCCGTTCGCCTTGTTTTGGCCCAGCTTGTCTTTTTAATCTTCTGGTCCGATCTTCTTTGGTTAAGATCTTGACTCCGGTTTATTTTAAGCAAACTCCTTGATGTTTTTCCATTTTCTAAACAGCGTGAAGTCCGTCTTCAAATGGCGCGATGTTTCTTCGGGAACTAATGGGCTGAGGCCCATTAGTCGGGAAATGGCTTCCGGGGCCGGTCCGAGAGGGTGAGGTCCGGTCGTAGCCCATGTCTCGGCTTGATGAATTCGTCGTACCGGGAAGATATGCAGAGATTCGTCTTGAGAGGCTATTAGAGGGTTCAGTTCATCCGTCGGACCGGACGCCAAGAGCTTGGCCCGACGGGCATTTGGTCGGAGCAATTTGATCAGCTCGTGGACGGGTTTAGGATTAGTGAGCCAATTTGCCTCGTTAAAACCTTTCCCGGAAAACCCTTTGGGATAAAACCAAGGATAAGGAAAGAGTACAAATGGTCACTACCCGTCAAGTTCATCTGCGACCGGTTAAGCCAAGAGCTTAACCCGGGCAGGCGTTTGGTCTCATTTCGTGGGCTTGCTGCCAGAATATGAAATGTTCAACCTTTGATCCGGCCTTTTGTCTTATCAATCTCCGAGGAGGGGATTTTGACCCCAACAGTTAGCCCCCCAGCTCGTGGCCTTTGCTTGCATGGGCGAGGAGCGTCTGACGAAATGTTTATCGGGATTGATGGACTAAAGGCCTTGCGTGCGTCTTCTTGTGGGCTGGTCGCCGAAAAATGGTTGTAGCGAATTTTTTTCTTTCTCGGGCCCGAAAATCATAGGCAGCCGACTTGGTGGAGGATTTTCCTTTTTCTTGTTATGTTTGAGAATTGGAAAAATCCTCCTCTTTTCAGAAACTGAAAATTTTCCTTTTTCTTGCTTGAAAAAGAATTGGAAGAAGTTACTTTTTCCTAAAAAGTTGGAATTGAAAAAACTCCTTTCTTTTTTTTTCTTTTTCTTTTATAGAAATAGGAAAATTCTCAATCATTCCATGCAGCCTTGTTGTATATATATGAGCCCTCCTCCTCTCCTTGTCTTCCACGATTTTGACACCAAAAAGCTTTCCTCCTTCTTTTTTTTTTTTTAGCTTGTTATCATGGTTAGGTTATCGCTTCGTGAGAAGATGGAGAAGGATGGAAAGAAGACAAAGGGGACGGACGGCCGGTCAGCTCCTAAGCCCGAGACCAAACCGTCGGCCCGTCCTTCGGTCTCTAAGCCGGCGGGGAGCTCTCTAGCCGTTCCTCCGCCGGAATGGCCGGCAAGTAGACCGGTTTCGCCACCGGCTGTGCCCACTCCGTTTAAGAAGGATGCTATCTTGGCGCGTAATGCGGCGAAGCAGGTTGCTGAGTCTCGGGGAGTTGTTTATAGCTTGAGTGGAGCTGATAGCGTCTTGCGTCAAAGGCGAGAGACCGTCCTGGCAGAAGACGTGGTGAAGAATTCTACTCCGCCCAGCGTGCCGTCGGACGCCCGGCTTGCTTTCCCGGAGTCGGTTTGTAAGAACCGTCGTCAGGCAGCCAAAACTTTCTCGGCGATGGTGGACTCGAGCTTTAAGTTTCCTCCATACGGTGATCTTGAAGAATCCGAAATATATGAGGAGATAGCTTTATGTGGATCGAAGGTGAATTTTCCTTTTTTGCCTTCTTTCCTTTTCTTTGATATTTCCTTTTTCTTTTTCCTGATGTTCTTTTTGTTTGCAGTTCATATCCTCCGTGAACAAGTGCATTGGTTCGTATGACGTCACTATTCGCGGGGTTCGCAAATGCGCCGAAGAGAATGTTCGCTCGGTGAGGAGGAAGCTTGAAGTTCTTGAGTCGTCGAGCTCGCGGCAGATCAAGTTGCTCGAGAGACAAGTCTCGGATTTGTAAGCTGAAAAGGAGAGAGCCGTGTGTATGTCTGTTCGCCTGGAGGTTAAGGTTTCTCGTCAGTCCGAGGAACTGAAGGATTTAGCGAGCCAGCTCGTGACTGCCAGGGCCTCGCGTGATGCTCACGGTTGCAAGGCTTGTTCTGCCGAGCTTCCGGTCTTCTTGAGAGAGTTAACAGGAACTCTCGATTCTCTGTCGGAAGCCAGGGTTGAAGAGGTGAATTCGTCTCAGATTGTGGGAAATCTCGAGTTGATTGCGTTGATTCAAGGTGGCGAACAACCTGACTTAGACCGAGAGAAGGCCAAGCTCTTGAAATGGAAAGCTCACTTTGATGGCGCTGATAGCCGGTTTGATGACATGATTGCCCTGGTTCGGGAGAAGATCGACTCTTAGTTGGTTCCTCTTTCCAGTGATCCGACCGTTCTGCTTCTCGAGCCTTGCTCGCTTGAGGAGGAGGCCGCGTTGATCGGAGTTCTTGATCCGGCCGGATCCAATGAGGATGTTCCCGGGATCGCGGACCTTGCCATGGTTAAGGCGTTTGGCCCAGAGTCTTGATCTTCGTTTTTTGTTTTCTGGATTTTTGCTTTTGTTTTGTCTTCTTTTTTTTTTTTTTTGAATCCTTGTATCGTCTGGCTTTGCTTGTGGGCCGAATGAGCCTTTTTGCTTCTGAGATTAATGAAAAGGTTTTGAACCGTTTACGAGGCTTTTTCTTTTCCTGCTTAGCGTTTCTTGTTTGACGAAGGATGCCAGGCCCAACCTCCGAACGAGATAGGCGACTGGTCCGCTTGCCCAGAGGCGATATTGATATTGGCCCAAGAGGCGATGTTCTGTATAGCTTGCCAAGAGGCGTTTGTCGAGGGGCATTTATGTTGTTTAGCTTGCCGAGAGGCGTTTGCTTTGTTTGTCGCTTGCCAAGAGGCATTTGCGTTGTTTGTCGCTTGCCAAGAGGCTTTTGCGTTGTATAGCTTGCCAAGAGGCGTTTGCGTTGTATAGCTTGCCAAGAGGCGTTGCTGAGTTGGAGCATTTTTCCGGACACTCGAACTTTTGGCCAGGTTGCGATGTTTTCCTGGGCTTGTGTTTTGGTGTCAAGGAGTTACACGTTTAAATTCCTCTCTCGACTGAACGCGTTTAGAATCTCGTATCGGAGCCGGTTTGATACTGCGTTCGGAGATGTTCATGACCAGCTTTCCATGTCAGTCGTTTTACTGGGTTTACGAGCTTATTTCGTGGTTTACACCTCGCACTATTAGCCTATGCGAAATGCTCCTGAAGATAAGCATAAAAAAACATCGTCTGCGACGCTCCCTGCAGGATCGCGGGATGTCAGGTCACGTCGTTCGGATGTTGTCCTGAAATTTATATAGCGCGCTAAGTTTATCCACTGCGGGATGTTAAAGAACCATGGTTAAGTCACCCTGTTGTGATCAGCAACAGGCGGTTGATACGTATGCCAAGAGGCGATGTGTGCCGAGAGGCGATTTCTCGAACAAAGAAGTCTCGTTGTGGCTAGCAACGGATAATCTCGTCTGAGAATATGGGATTTAAGGTTTCATGTTTTGACCTTTTTACCTCTTTTTGCGAGAATTTCTTTGGGAGTATGTATATACGGACCCACGCCCCCCTTTTTTTTTTTTGAGGGAACAACTGAACTCGTTTTTTAGGCGAGCTGCCTACATACCCTTTGTGAGAACGGATCAAGTCACCCGTAGTTCTGGTTTTTTTTTTTTTTTTTGGGTGTGCGCCTCTGCTTGATGTCTTCTTCTCGGCGGTTGCCGGTCCTTGCTCGTCTTTGTCTTCTGTGGGTTCGAGCTCCGTTCTCTCGAACTGATCCGTTCTGCTCGTTTTATTTCCACCCTTCGTGTCTTCTTCTTCTTTCTTCTGTTTCAGGTTTTCTCTTTGTGGGACCGTCGGGTTTCGGAGTTTGTGTTCTGCGAGGAAACAAATCCGGGCTTCTTTTTGGTTTCCCCAGACAGTGTTGATTTCGTTGGGGGTCAGAAACTTCAGACAAAGATGGTAAGTTGATGGGATTGCTCGCATCGAGTTGATCCACGGGGTCCCCATGATGACGTTGTAGATTGCGGGGTGATTAGCCACCGCGAAATTTACGACATTCGTAATTCCACCGACGTGGACCGGGAGTTGGATCGTCCCATCGGTCATAGTGACTTCTCCGGAAAATCCAGTGAGCGATCTGGGGTTTGACTTCACTTCTGATAGATCCACATTCATTCTTCGGAGCGTCTCCCGGAATATGACGTCTACCGAGCTTCCGGTGTCGATTAGTACCTTTGATACGTCGTAGTCGTTGATGTCTAGTTCTACGACCAGGGGATCGTCGTGGGGCTGATCGAGCCCTTTGGCGTCGTCTTCGGTGAAGGCGATCTGGTCATCATTCCCGGCCGTCGGGGTTTTCGGGGTTCTCGGGGTTCTCTGGTTTGACTCCTTGTCTCCTCTCCTGAGGAAAGCTTTTATCGAGGCCACCGTGTCTTTGCAGTATTGGGATCCCCCGATGATCATGTGGATCCTTCTCCGTTTCCCGGCTTGGTTGTCTCCGTTCGGAGGCTTCTCGGGATGCTCCTGGTTAAGTCTCTCTGCCTAGACTTCGGTATCTTCTTCGGGTAATCCGAGACTCTCTAGGGTTATATCTTTTCCGAGTTCTCCGGCGAGCAGCTTAGCTGCGAGTCTTCTCCCAATTGTCCTGCAGTGTTCGGTTGAGTGTCCCCTGGCTCAGTGGTAAGTGCAGTAAGCATTCTCGTCGTAGCCCATCCGAGCCCAGGTGGGCGTTGATTCTCTGCCGCGTCCATCGAACGGGTATCTCATGTTTATCTGGTAGTTATGTGCTCCGCTTGCTTCGGGCACCTCGTCTCTGCCACCGTGTTTGCTTCTTCTTTCCGTCGGGATATTCGCGGGCTGCGCCGGGCTTTTAGACATTTTCTGCGGCTGGTGCCTTTTGGCCAGGGCTTTCATGTCCTCTTCGTGAATTACGAAGTTCGAGGCGCGGTGGAGAGCGTCTTGAATGGTGACCGGTGGGTTGATAGTGATCTCCTTCCGGAAGCTGGAGGCGTACCACAAAGACTTCCTTAGGGCGTTTATTGCGGCATTATCGCTTAGACCATTGATCTTTGACGCGATTACTTTGAAGCTCTCGATAAACTCTCTAAGGCTCTCTTCGGGTCCTTGTGACAACGAGTAAAGGTCTGCGTCAGATGTTGAGCGGCTTATGAAAAGCGAATAATGCTTTAAGAAGGCCGCGGATAACTGATCGAAATTGTCGATCGAGTCTCTCTTCAACCGCGAGAACCACGATAAGGCTGCTCCTTTCAAGTGTTCGACGAACAAGAGGCAGAAGCCAGCGTCTTTTTCCTCGGGCTTGAATTTAGTCTGACTTGTTGCGATGTGGAAGGCCGTCATGTGTGCTTTCAGATCCGTCGTTCCCTCGTAGAATAGGATTTTGAGTTTGCCGGGGTCGGAGAGTCTCATGCTCGTGATTCTTGATGTGAAAGGAATCTTCTGAGTTTCCTCCAAAACTCGGTCGATCTCGGGAGCCGTACTGGTCGCTTTGTGGACTTGAGATCTCATTTCTCTTATTTGGCTCGCCGTTAGCTCCATTTGGGCGCATAGCTCGTCTATTTCGCTTTTCCGGCTAGCGGATCGATTCCTTCGGCCGGTTCTCTCTTGCTCGTCTGCTCTTATCCGCTTGTTTACCAAGAGGATATTTTCTTCTTCTTCAGTGAGGTTTCTTTCTTCTTCGTCTGTTTCCTCTTCGTCGCGGCCGCTAGCCCCGAGTGCGACTTCTTCGTCGGTCGTCGTCGAGACGGGTTGCTCGGTTGTTTGTCTTGTCGTGCTCTTCCGCTGTAACGGCGGTGGTGTCGATAGTTCCGCTCTTGTCCCGATGGGAGTTTGCTCTCCGGGATTCTGTCCTTCGAGGATGCTTGTTAGCGGTGAAAAGCGGAGGCGTCTTCTCGGTTGAGAACTTTGCGCCAGTTCTTGGATGGCCGTTATTTATTGTGCCGTCGTTCTTGCTTGTATATCTTGTCGTTCTGCTAATCCCGCTATCATGTTTCTCAGGTCTCCGATCGCCGTGATATCTCCGGCTAGGTCGGTTGGGCCGGAGCGGGCCGCTTCTGTTATGATGGGTCCTCCGGTGGGCATCCCGAACCGGGGTTGTGGAGCGATGACGGCTCCGGGTGCGGCTGCCCCAGTCGCAGATGTTCCTGCGGCGGTCGTGCCGGCTCTTGCCGCTCCTCCGGTCGGTTGATTGTTGAGATCGTCGGTTCTTCCTCCGGCGGTCATAGTCTCCTGCTGTTCTTGAATAAAGAATATTTCGATGTCCCCACAGACGGCGCCAAACTGTGAGAGCCGAAACTCACACTGTCGAAATTTATATTTCGCGGGGCTCCGAAAATTCTATTAAACAAGAACCAAATGGCAAAAAAGTAAAAAGATGAGAAAGATGATTTTATTAATAATTCTCTAAGTACAAAAATATTCGAGAAAGCTTATTGTCTTATATCTCGAAAGCTCTTGCACTTGAGTTGGGATGATCTGAAAGTGAATACAAGGGGGTCTATTTATATGAGAGAGTCTGGGGTCTCAAAGACTAATCTAAGCAATGTGGGATGTTGTAAGAATCCCTTTCCCAGCCGCCAATAGCATGATGGGCCACCGACCTGTCGCCTCCCTTCCGTCACGGCCCGTTCGCCTTGTTTTGGCCCAGCTTGTCTTTTTAATCTTCTGGTCCGATCTTCTTTGGTTAAGGTCTTGACTCCGGTTTATTTTAAGTAAACTCCTTGATGTTTTTCCATGTTCTAAACAGCGTGAAGTTCGTCTTCAAATGGCGCGATGTTTCTTCTGGAACTAATGGGCTGAGGCCCATTAGTCAGGAAATGGCTTCCGGGGCCGGTCCAAGAGGGTGAGGTCCGGTCGTAGCCCATGTCTCGGCTTGATGAATGCGCCGTACCGGGAAGATATGCAGAGATTCGTCTTGAGGGGCTATTAGAGGGTTCAGTTCATCCGTCGGACCGGACGCCAAGAGCTTGGCCCGACGTGCATTTGGTCGGAGCAATTTGATCAGCTCGTGGACAATTTGCCTTGTTATAAAACCTTTCCCGGAAAACTCTTTGGGATAAAACCAAGGATAAGGAAAGAGTACAAATGGTCACTACCCGTCTAGTTCATCTGCGACCGGTTAAGCCAAGAGCTTGACCCGGGCAGGCGTTTGGTCTCATTTCGTGGGCTAGCTGCCAGAATATGAAATGTTCAACCGTTGATCCGGCCTTTTGTCTTATCAATCTCCTAGGAGGGGATTTTGACCAGAAACTAAGTCTAAATTTGATTCAAAGTTTAAAACAGAAACTAAGCAATCATCTGATGTGCAGGATCAAAAAGGCAAAAGGGAAGCAACCAACACCAGGAACAGAGATGTCCAATGCTTCAAATGTCATGGGTGTGGACATTATGCCAATGAATGTGTCAACAAAAGGGCAATGCTTCTATTGGACAATGGAGAGATCGTGACTGAAGGTGAGGAAGACTCAGACTTGGAACTTACCGATCAGGAAGAAGAGCTAGCACCAGTCCGAGGAGAACTATTGGTGTCCAGACGATCCCTAAGAGTCCAAACCAAAACTGAGGAAACTGACCAAAGGGAAAATCTATTTCACTCACGGTGCTTAGTGAATTGAAAGGTCTGCAGTTTGATTATTGATGGTGGGAGCTGCACAAATGTGGCCAGCCAATCCATGGTCAACAAATTTGGTTTGAAAACCACCAAACACCTGAAACCTTACCCACTCCAATGGCTGAATGATAGTTGTGAAATGAGAGTCATAGGGCAGGTTAAGGTACCCTTCTCAATTGGAACGTATTATGATGAGATCTTATGCGATGTTTTGCCTATGGAAGCAGGTCATATACTCTTGGGAAGACCGTGGCAATATGATCGTGGAGCAGTTCATGATGGCCGGACCAATAAATACTCCTTTGTGTTTGAAGGCAAGAAAGTTACTCTGACTCCACTGACTCCCAAAGAAGTGTATGAGGATCAAAAACATCTCAGCAAAAAGGAGAACAAAGAGAGCACATTCAAAGAGCAAGAGGGAAAAGATAAGGATCAAACCTTGGATACAGGAAACAATTCCAAAAGATCTTTCAATTTCTTTGCAAGATCATTTGAAATCAAACATGCTCTATTTTCTAATCACTCTATGCTTATGTTAGTTTATAAAGAAAACTTCATGTCTGTTGCTGATCTTGAGCCGGATCTTCCGAGCAGTATAACAACTCTTTTACAGGAATTTACAGATGTATTTCCTGAAGAAAACCCGAAGGGTTTACCACCCATCCGTGGGATTGAGCACCAAATAGATTTTGTGCCTGGTTCTTCTCTCCTCAACAGACCGGCATATCGAACCAATCCTGTGGAGACAAAGGAGCTGAAACGACAGGTATCTGACCTAATGGACAAAGGATACATTCGCGAAAGCATGAGTCCATGTGCTGTGCCTGTTCTGCTTGTGCCTAAGAAGGATGGAACCTGGAGAATGTGTGTTGACTGCAGAGCCATCAAAAATATCACAGTTAAGTATCGCCATCTCATACCTCATTTAGATGATATGCTTGATGAATTACATGGCTCAGCAATATTTTCTAAGATAGACCTTAAGAGTGGATACCATCAAATTCGTATGAAAGAAGGAGATGAATGGAAAACTGATTTCAAAACAAAACAAGGTTTATATGAATGGTTGGTTATGCCATTTGGGTTAACTAATGCTCATAGCACTTTCATGAGGTTGACGAACCATGACTTGCGTGCATTCATAGGTGACTTTGTTGTTGTTTATTTCGATGACATCCTGATTTATAGCAAAAGTTTGTCTGAACATGAACTGCATTTGAGGAAAGTCTTAGAAGTTCTTAGAAAGGAAAGCTTGTTTGCCAATCTTAAGAAGTGCACCTTTTGTACGGATAATCTAGTGTTTCTAGGTTTTGTTGTCAATGCACAGGGCATACGAGTGGATGAAGAGAAAGTCAAGGCAATCCGAGATTGGCATAGTCCAAAGACTGTTGGAGAAGTCAGAAGTTTTCATGGCCTTGCCGGATTCTATAGACGTTTTGTGAAAGACTTCAGCACAGTTTCTGCCCCCTTGACTGAAGTGATCAAGAAAACCGTGGGATTCAAGTGGGAGAAGGAACAAGAGGAGGCGTTCCAGAACTTGAAAGGGAAGTTGACTAACGCACCCCTTCTTACTTTACCAGATTTTACAGAGACCTTTGAAATTGAATGTGATGCGTCTGGTGTAGGTATTGGAGCAGTTCTCATGCAGGACAAGAAACCCATAACTTTCTTTAGCGAGAAGCTTGGAGGAGCCACCTTGAACTATCCAACCTATGACAAGGAACTGTATGCATTGGTGCGAGCACTTCAAACCTGGCAACATTATTTGTGGCCTAAGGAATTTTTGATCCACACTGATCATCAATCTCTGAAGCATCTCAAAGTTCAACAAAAACTCAACATGAGACATGCCAAATGGGTAGAATTCCTTGAAACCTTTCCCTCTGTGATTCGGTACAAACAAGGTAAGGAAAATGTTGTTGTTGATGCCCTCTCCCGAAGGTACTCTCTTCTCTCAACACTTGATTCTAAATTGATGGGATTTGATCATATCAAAGGTTTGTACAAAGAGGACGAAGACTTTAAGGATATTTATCAATCTTGTGCCAAGTTTGCTCATAACAAGTATTATAGGCAAGATGGATACTTGTTCTTTGGAAATCGTCTATGCATTCCTAATTGTTCTTTGAGGTTTTTACTTGTTCAGGAAGCCCATGGAGGAGGAATGATGGGACACTTTGGTATTGCTAAGACACTCGGAACTTTGTAGGAACACTTCTTTTGGCCTGGAATGAAACGAGATGTAGAGAAAGTTTGTGAAAGATGTGCTACTTGCAAGCAGTCTAAGGCCAAGGTGCAACATCATGGATTATATGTTCCTTTGCCAATTCCTGAAAATCCATGGATGGATATCTCAATGGACTTTGTTCTTGGTTGGCCGGGGACCAAGACAGGTAAGGATTCTATCTTCGTTGTGGTAGATCGGTTTTCTAAGATGACTCACTTTCTTGCTTGCCATAAAACCGATGATGCTTCTAATGTGGCTAGTCTATTCTTTAAGGAGATAGTTAGACTACACGGTATGCCAAAGGTTCCTTAGCCATTTTTGGAGAACACTTTGGTCTAAGCTAGGAACAAAACTTGTGTTTTCAACTACTTGTCATCCACAAACTGATGGACAGACTGAGGTTGTCAATAGAACCCTAGGTGCATTGCTTAGGTCGCTGATTAAAAAGAATCTCAAAACTTGGGAAGAATGTTTGCCTCATGTAGAATTCGCTTATAATAGGGCTGTTCATTCTGCGACTAAGTTTTCCCCTTTTGAGCTTGTTTATGGCTTTCAGCCAATGTCCCCTTTGGATTTGATGTCTCTACCTTTGTGTGAAAGAGAAAGTTTGGATGGGAAAAAGCGTGCTGAAAAGGTCAAAAAGCTGCATGAAACAGCGAGAGCAAATATTGAAGCAAAAACGAAGCTGTACGAGAAGCATGCCAACAAGGGACGAGTTGAGAAAACCTTTGAAGTGGGAGACCAAGTCTGGATTCATTTAAGAAAAGAAAGGTTCCCGAATGAAAGGAAATCTAAGTTGATGCCGAGGATTGATGGTCCATTCACAATCTTGAGGAAGATGGGAAACAATGCTTATCGATTGGATCTTCATGGTACGTACAAAATTTCTCCAAGTTTTAACATTACTGACTTAATTCATTATGTTGCAGAAGATGCTGATTTGAGGACAAATCCTTTTCAAGAGAGGGGGAATGATGCGATCTCGACCAGCGATCTTGAGCCAGAACCGGAGCAAGCTGCTGGACTTGAGAATGAAGCTGTTGGACTTGAGAATGAAGCTGCTGGACTTGAACTCGAAGGACCAATGACTCGTGCTAGAACCAAGAAGTTACATGAAGCCGTGAATACATTGCTTATTCAGCTAAGTCACAGAGTCAACAACATAGACCCTGAAGAAAGCATGACAAAAGTGTTTGGATTCTCTTACAAACCAAGGAAGAACAAGAATCAGAGCTTTTATAAGGTCCCTTATAAAATCATCTTTTATAAGATCCCTTATAAAATCGTCTTTTATAAGGTCCCTTATAAAATCATCTTTTATAAGGTTTCTCACAAACCTTATAAAAACGGGACAAGGAAGGGAATTCAAGACTGCCAGGATCTGAAGAGATATTCCAAGGATCTGAAAACTCATTCAAACTTATTTATTATTTTTAGTCTTTTTTTGAGTTTCCAAGCACTTTTATTATCTGCACAAACTCTTAGACTTCTTTTCCTATAAAGTGAACTCATAAGTCACAAAATAATCAATCAAATTTTTATCATCTTTGAGAGTTTTCTCTTGTTGTTCCTTTGTGAACTTTTCGATCAATTGGTGCGACATATCCAATCGATCACATGGTTTATCAAGCACAGTCCATAGTGTTTGTGTGGCCATTTGCTAATCGAAGAAGCAGGCAAGGTTTTAAGATAGTACAGGTGAAGAGATCAAGCCCTTTGTTGGTGCTACACCAAGTCCAATCGACGATTCCACCGCCTTGCTTTGCCAAGTTTGTTTTAAGACAACTCAGGAGTTGGGATCAAGCCCAATTTTGGTGTTGCACGAGTTTGAAGAGTCAAGGATTATCCCAGTTACCACCTTGGAGTGAAGATCTTGGTTTGTGATCGATTCAGTTCATCAAAAGGCTGGTCGGATCATTTCAGTATGTGTAAACATGGATAACTGAAATACTTTCACCAAATTTTAACGCATGTGATTTAAATGGTTAAGACTAATGATCGGATTCTTTCTTGTAATTATATTTAACTTTTAGTTAAATATTCGTGCACCAACTATATTATTTAATTACAGGTTAAAAAAACCCAGAGGCAGGAGCAGTTTTGAGTGAAGACATTAATTGCTTCAGAATGATGAAAAAAATATAACAGTGCACGTGAGGATATTTTGGTCCGAAGAAGTAGAAAAATATTTATGTTGTTTGGGTCATAAAATCACTTTGTCAAAAAACTAATTTGAATAAAAAATCTTATCATCTACACAATTATCTCTAAAAAGTATTATACAAAGTAGATATTATAGTCAAACTTATGTGGTCCAACCAGCTTCACATCCCTTGATAGAGGATTTCGAAATCACCTCACAAGTGGCACAAGATTTTTGGAGCTTAGAGTATGGATTGCATGCAATTGGGTTTGAGTGGAACAAAGGATGATCTAAGCTCCAAAGCACCTAGAATGCACTCCAAATGCAACAAATATGCAAACCTAGGCTAATGCTCAACTAAACTCTAAAATGGATAAAAACAATTGTGAAACATGAAAATTGGATGCAAAAAATGAATGCAAAGCTATGCTAAATGCATGCTAAAATGATGTAAATTATGCACATATCAGTTAACTCTGAAGTGAGCCGAAGACTTATTCAAAAGAGTAATAAGGTTTTATAACTTGTAACAACTGAATCCATCCAAGTAAATACAGATAAATGCAAAATCAAGTATAGTAAATGGAAACATTAAATATGATTTCGAGGTATATGAAAAAAAGATGAAGGAGAGAAGGCAAAGACATAACATTTTCTACACTCTGAATACAATTCACTACTAGATCATTCTTATATTATTATCTTGATCCTTTTGAAAAGGCTACAGAGTCATCAAAACTAAAGGTTCTCCATTCCCATTCGGTCACTTCTTCGCTTATTTCAAGTTCTTAAATATTTGTCTAGAAAGTCATTCAAAAGAGTAATAAAGTTCTACAACTTATAACAGTTAAATCTACCAAAATAAATATTGATAAATGCAAAATCAAATAGAGTAAATGGAGACATTAAATATTATTTCGAGGTATATAAAAAAAAAGAGAAAAAACAAAGACAATTTTTTTTTTATGAAATGGTTGATTCTCACACAAGGCAGATCTAGGGTTTCCCTAAATCCTCTACTCGGCTTGGGTCGCAACGACTGGAATGTTATTGGTGATGCTGCTGCTGCAAGATATTGTTGCGCTGGAATGTTGGAGATAATGGCTGGTGAAGAATGGAGCGAGGCGGATCTCCACTCCTTCACACTAACATGAGAAAGACCGCGAGGAGAGAAGGAGAAAAAATATGAGAGAGGAAGAACAGGAAACTGGAAGAGAAAGAAGGGAGGTGTGAGGCGTAGCAAAGCTAGTAGCAGCTCAAGGGCAGGCGGCAGCTCACTCTCTCTAGTCGCCTAAGCTAGGGTTTTATGGTTTGTATTTTTTTGCATGTGTCACTCCTACTGAACCAAAAAAGGAGAAAAGAAAGGAAAAGAAAAAAAGAAGGGAAAATTGTTGTAATCGTGTAATGATTAGACGTATAAATGTGTTTTACACGTTACGTAGGTGATTAAGCCATTTTGTTACCGACGTAACAATGACCACCTTTGGTTTCCTATAAAAAGCAGTTAATATATGTTGTAAATGTGTTTGATCAACCCGTGTGTGTTTGATCAACACGTGTGTGTTTGATCAACACGTGTAGATGATTATTCATTTACGTTACCGACTTACGGTTTCACCGACTTATCAACCCTCTATATATATGTACTGATCAACGTAAATGAAAATAACAATAATAATTCACTTTGCTTCTTTTCTTATACAGTTCACTTTGCTCTCTTCTACACGATCGCTAATAAACATATATTATAATAGTAGTTCTCAACACGTTATCAGCACAATCGTCTCCAGATCCGATGGTTTACCGAAAAGGTGAGTTTTAATTTAAGTTCAATTTATTTATTTGTTTTTATGTCTATACGGGAAGATAGACTCTGTCTTCTCTGTTTATATATTGTTTTGGAATGATAGGCGCTGCCTTCTTCAAACCGATTGTTATGGTAGGCTATGCCTTCACGATCATGATCACATAGTCGACTATGTCTCCTCGGATCATAATTTATGGAGTGGAAGGATAAGCCTCCTCCTTGATCAAATATTTTTGGAGTGGAAGATTTTATCTCCTCCTTGAATTTACGGTAGGCGATGCCTCCTCAATTATTTTAATTTTTGCATTTAAATTTATGTTTTTAGTTTCTGCATTTTAAATTTCTGCTTTTAAATTTCGCATTTAAATTTCTGCTTTTAAATTATGCATTTAAATTCAGTTTTATCATATTTTTATAATTTTCATATTATAAATACAGTTATCATGTCAAATTTGGCAAAGCTCGAAACTACTACCCTTGATCTATTTGGGAAGAATTATATGACATGGGCCGTAAGTGAAATGATGTACCTAAGAGGAAACGGGCTTCTTGATATCATCGATAAGCCGGAAACGACATCGGATGAGAAAAAAGTAAAGGCCATGGTATTTTTATTCCATCACGTCCATGATGGTTTAAAAGCTGAATACATCACGAAAGAAGATCCTGCAGATATCTAGCAATCGTTGAAAGAAAGGTTTGATCACCAGAAGTATGTGATCTTACCGAAAGCCAAACATGAGTGGATACACCTCCGATTTCAAGACTACAAAAATGTTAGTGTGTATAATTCTGCAATGTTCGGAATTATTTAGAAGATGGTGTTATGTGGAGAAAACATCACTGATTATGATATGATAGAGAAAACTCTCTCCACGTTCCATCCTGGAAATGTAGTCCTGCAACAACAATACCAAGTAAATGGATATTCCTGTTATTCAGAGTTGATGCAAAGTCTCCTTATTGCAGAACAAAATAATGAACTCATGATGATGAATTATCAAAATCGTCCCACTGGAGCAGCTCCATTCCCAGAAGCGAATGCTGCATCATCCAGTTATAATAATTGGCAAGGTCGTGAATGCGGATTTCGTCCTAATGATTCATATAACATAAGAAATTATAAAGGAGTAGAAGATGGTCGAGAAGTCAAAAAGCAAACTGAACATGTTTGCTACAGATACGGCATGAAGGGACATTGGGTACGTACTTGTCGTACGCCAAAACATTTAGCCGATCTGTACCGAGAACCACATAAGGTTGTCTTCCAGAAAAAGATAAATAAAACAAAAGCCAACCGTTTTTTTAATGTGATATGTATAATTTGTTATAAAATAGTTTTATTGTAATATAAGTACTTTTATAATATGATTTTGGCATTTTGCGTTTCTGCTTACATGCTTAGTAATGCATATTTATGAATGTTTGAATCCAGAAAATGTCAGATTTTGAGATTCAGGATGGAGATATGTGTCTGGCAGATAGTGGTACAACGTACACGATTATTAACAATGAAAAATATTTCTCCTGTCTCAAAATGAATGACTCCGCCAGAAGTGTGAGTACAATATCTGGTAGTTGATATCATCGGTTTTTAACGTATTTTGATTCGTTTTTAGTATCCGGTTTGAGTTTCTATTGACATCTTTCGTTGGTTTTTCGAGACTTTTCTTTTGTTTTGAGTATTTTACAGATTTTATGGAGTTCCGAAGGAGTTTGGCGTTTATGGACATGTTCGAGTCAAGTTGACGTGGAAAACACGAGGAAAGGACCAACTGAAGAGAACGACCATTCTTGGGACAGAACGACCCAACAGAACGATCGTTCCCTCCAAGGAACTGTCGTTCCCTCATTCACCTACCCTGCCGACAACATCACGAGATCGACCGTTCCGTTCCATGTGATCGTTCCACACCTCACCAACTTTGCCGACAAAAACACACGGAACGACCGTTCTCTCCTCCGGAACGATCGTTCCCCGACACCGCATCTCACCTACTACGGATCGACCAAGGGGAACGATCGTTCTCCACCTAGAACGACCGTTCCCCGTCTCACCTACTCCCCTCACCTTGGCCTATATAATGGACTCACAACATCACTCTCAAATCACACCTTCTTCTTCCTCCTCTCTTCTCTAGCTTCAAAGCATAGCTTCTTCTTTAGTTTTTAGTTTTTATGTTTATGTTTTTATTAAGTTTTATTTAGTTTCTTTTAAGCTTTATACATTTATGCTTTAATTAAGTTTTACTTTCAGTTCTTATTTTTATGCTTTACTTTCAGTTCTTATATTTATGCTTTACTTTCAGTTCTTATATTTATGCTTTACTTTCAGTTCTTATATTTATGCTTTAATTAAGTTCTTATAAGTTTATATCCAACTTTTGTTATTTATTCAAGTTTTTATGATGAACTTTATAACCTCTTTGTTTTCTTCTTCTTTTAATATGTCTGAGTAGATCTCTTAGTTAGGTTGAGGTTTGTCAAAGGAATTCATGAGCTTTAGGGTTAAACACAAATAGGCTATTCAATTCGATGTCTTCACCTTTGTTGTTCTTAATGCTTAAATCGAATTGATCATTTGATTTTATGATATGAGGTTAATTTAGACAACGACAGTTGCTAGGTTGCTAGAATAAACATTGGTGAGCAATTTAACCATTACCTACGACAGTAGATGTAGTGAGAATTGTGAACAAATCGAACCTATCCTTAATGCTTGTTTACGATTTCTAGTACCAACGACAGTTAGGATTTCTAGGTCGCTAGACAAAGTTATTGATACCACGACAGTGGATTGATATTATCTTTATGTTTGAGTTCTAGACTTGTGCTTAAACATTGCCTGAATAGTTGTTTGATCCGTTGCTCTGAATCTCCTGAGATATTCCTTGACCTAACGCTTGTTAAAATTATCTTACAACCGATTTCACTTTCATTACTAGTTAATAAAAAAACCAAAAACATATTTGAATTGTCTTAGCTTTTAATTTAGCTCAATATATCAAAGTGTGAAAACTGGTCTTCGTGGGATCGACCCCTAAATACTACTTCGTATGCTGTGCACTTGCAGTAGGAAATAAGGGTTTAAAACTCGTGTATCAAGTTTTTGGCGCCGTTGCCGGGGACCAAATTTTTCGCCTTTGGTTTACGGCTGAATTATCAGACTAAGAACTTTACTAAACTCGTTTTCTTTTCTTCTTTGTTTTTGTGTTTCAGGTGCATGTCCCCAAGGAGCACAAGGAGCAGAAACAACGAGGATCTTGTTAGCTTATCAAACGAGGAGTTAGCAAGAGCAGAACGAGGGAACAGGCAGAGACGTAACATACCTGTTCCGGAACCAGAAACAACTGACACCGCCAACTCAGATATGGGCGGACAAATAGACATCGCAGCTCAGCTGCTACAACTTCAGACAGCCATGGAGCAGCTTCGTTTGCAACAAGAGAGGCAACTCGTTGCACAACCTGCCTTCGGAGACAAAGATGCGGCTCACACATACTATCAGGATCGATCTGCGATCGTTACCCCGACCATCCAGAGGCAAGATTACGAAATCAAACCTCAAATGATCGGCCTCGTGAAGCAACATCTGTTCCACGGTCTGCCTGCTGAGATTCCGATGGATCACATCGAGAACTTTGAAGAGATCTGTAGCACAACCGGCTCCAATGGTGTGCATCCAGATTTCCTGAAGTGCAAGCTTTTCCCTTTCTCTTTACGGGAAAAGCATCACGGTGGTTAAAATCTTTACCACCAGGCTCTCTACCGACTTGGGCTAGTGCACGAGCAGCCTTCTTGGATAAGTTCTACACGAAGTCCAAGACCGCAGCCTTGAGGAACAAGATCTCCTCATTCGAGCAACAATCGGCGAATCCTTCAATGAAGCATGGGAGCGGTTTAAGGAGTACAAGCGCAAGTGCCCTCACCACGGGTTTAGTGACGAGCAGCTGCTCAGCACCTTCTATGACGGAGTAGATTGGGACTACAGAAATGCCCTGAACGCAGCTAGTAACGGTGACTTCTACACTAAGTCAAAGGAAGGAGCCCTGGAGCTGATCGAGAACCTAGCCGCAAGTTCCAGCAACAAAAGCCCGGAGTACGACAGGAAGAAGGTCAACAGTGTGGACTCCAAGAAGATTGATGAGCTCGCGGCCATGGTTAACCTTTTGCTAAAAAAGAACCAGAAGTCAGTCCACTTTGTGGACGAGAATGGGGAAGCACCTATCGCTCAAGCCTATGAGGAAGAAACCGGGAATGATCAGATGGAGGTGAATTATATGACGGGACAAAATTTCGGGCAGAACCGCGGTTTCAACAACCAAGGCTTCAACACTCATCCAAACCTGTCCTACAGGAGCACCAATGTGGAGAATCCGCAGGATCAGGTATATCCTAAGCAAGGAGGAAATCAGCCACAGATGGGCTTTCAGAAGAACTACCCCAACAACTACCAGAACTGGTCATTCGTTCCAAATCAGAACCGTTTCCAAGGAGGGAATCAGACAAGGCAGCCTTTCACAAACTCACAGCCCCAGCCTTTCACAAACCAGCAGCCTTCATCTTCAGCAACCGGCTCCCAAGACGAGCTGAAGAACATGATGCAGCAGATGATGGCGAGTCAACAAAAGGCGGCAGCAGAGATCAACTCCAAAGTTGGCACTATGTATGTTGATCTTAATGGGAAGTATGAGGCTGTACGGACTCACTTGAAGCAGCTTGACACTCAGATTGCACAAACCGCTGAATCAGTTAAGAGGACACAAGGTACTAACGCAGAGGTTAACTATGTGAATGAAGACTATGTGAAGAATCAGAGCTTTCAAGCTCATGCGTCTAACGACCAAGACGAGCTGAAGAACATGATGCAACAACTACTGGCGAGTCAGCAAAAGGCAACATCTGAGATCAATGCTAAGGTTGATACAATGTACGTGGACCTCAATGAAAAATATGAAGCTGTATGGATTCATATAAAGCAGCTCGACGTTCAAATTGCACAGACGGCTGAGGCTATCAAGAGGACACCAGGAACTCTGCCTGGAAGGGCTGAAACACCAAGGAGGGATTTCATCAACGCCATTGAATTGAGAAGCGGAAAGACACTCCACCATACCGCGACCTCAACTTCAAAATCGGCAAAAGGAAAAGGAGTGGCGATAGAGCACCTGCTCGTTACCCCAGAGCACATGCTCCCCCGAGATGCTCCCACCAAACCCGCAGAAAATCTTCCAGCAAGGGTTTATATTCCTAAGGTGCCCTACCCAGTTCCGCCTAGAGATCAGAAGGAGATTAAGGCAGCCTTTGTAGAAGCAAGGAGTACACCACCAGCATTGAGGGTATTGCCTAAAGTTGAAGATCCGGGAAAATTCTTGGCCCATGCTCGATTGCTGGAATGGAATTCAAGGACGCTCTTGTGATTCCGGGTCTACTGTTAATCTCATGTCAAAGGCGATTGCAGAGAAGCTGAAAACTTATGAGGTAAAACCTAGCCATATGACTCTTCAATTTGCAAACACCTCCTCAACAACATCGTCTGGCAGCATTCACGATCTACCTGTCCGAATAGGGGATTGCCTAGTTCCAACTGATTTTCAGGTTTTGGAGATGAGAGGAGGTTATGGCACACCCTACTTCTTGGAAGACCATTCATGGCTACAGTGGGTGCAATCATCGATATGCCGAATAGGCAAGTTTGCTTTTCCAAGATTGACAAGAATTTCTTCTACGAAGCCGTTCCCATAGGAACAACCACACGCCTCTTGCATCTCAGCAGTGGATAAAGAGGAAGCACCCGCTCCAATTCCGCAAGCACCTGCTCCACCACCCGGGAAATTTAGGGAGGAGGCAAAAACGCAAGAAAATGTGCCGTACAAAAAGATTACGGGAGGTCCTCAAATGACTTTGATCCCTCAAGGATATGATGGAAACTCGGTTGACTACAAGGTCAAGTGCAAAGGTCGTCCTAAACCTTTCTCTACAGTTAGAGCTATTCTTCCATCAGAGTTGAAAGAGAAGGATTGGTGTTGTGAATGGAATGCTGAGTAGAGTTCTGAACATAAGGATGTTTGATTTCGGAGCCTGTTTTGGAGCAAGCTCCCAAACCAAGCCTCACTGATACATGGCACCAACGTCAAGCTTAGCGACGTAAAACAAGCGCTTTCGTGGGAGGCAACCCACCAGGTAACATGTAAATATCGTGAAATTTTTCGTTCTTGTTCTATTTACGTTTCTTGTTTTGTTTAAGATTGTTTTTGCAGGTTTTTATTAAGTGTTGAGCGGATGACGGATAGAGAGCATCACCGATAGCTCCACCAGCGACCACTGAGCTGTGGTTATTTCTATCACCCTTGTTATATCCATTTTTATTTTATGCTACTTTTATTTTATTTTACGGGTTTCTCTTTCAGTTTTGTTTCAACCGGGACGGTTAAAAACAAGTCTGGGGGAGGGATTTATTTGTGTACTAACATTGTGTTTTATTGATGTTTACTTCTTATGTTTTATTTGGTGTGTTTAGATTTTCAAAAACTAAAAAAAAAAAAGAAAAAAAAAATATTTTATCGAGTCAAAACAGGTGTGTGATTTTGTTAAAACTTTTTGGAATTGCAACATGTTCGATGTCATTGCCTTAAGACTGTTTAGCATTGTTTGAGGATAGTTTGGAAACGCAGAAAAATCCATAACTTGATCATTTAGTGAATTTCTCAAATCATCTGAACTTAATCGAATTATCGGAACTTAATATGGACTTAATTTATCTCACTTAGGGGGTTGATAATCATGTATTGGATTTTACATTTGGAGTTTTCTTTGCATCAATTTTTACCAATCTTTGCTAACTCCAAATGGCTAGACTTATCCTTAGTCTAGTACCACACCCTTACTATTTCCATGTTGAAACCCACTTTTCTTCGTTTACTGTCATTGCATTCATGTGCAAAAACTATGGAGTATACGGACCGACACAACTTTTCTTTAGGATTGTGTCTAGATAGGTGGTCTCTTTCTGATTAAACTCATGGGATGTGTTTAGAAATGTGATCTCTCTCTTTGAACATATTCATTGAAAATTTTCGTTTCAAAAGAGGGTGAACTTTTAAAGGGTAGAAGGTTTTATTCACATTCAAGAAATAAGCTTACATTGTTGATGTTCTTTTGATGCAGATCTTAGAGACTAACCGGTTCCACTCTCCGATATATATATATAAAAAAAAAGGGAAGAAAAAGAAAGAAAAAAGAAGAATAAAAATTATTTGCATTACAGAAAAGAAAACGGAAGGAACCGGGAAAGTCTAGGTAATATCGTTAAATTCCATAAAATGTTAAAAGAAATTAATCATGTTCTTGATTTGTGACTTGTTAAAAAAGGGTAGAAGGACTAGAGTTAAGGAGAGTTGTGTACCTCCTAATTGGTCTGTGTCTCACGGTGATTTTGCATAATGATTTGCATCCGTTTATATTGCTAAAAGAAACCAAAACACTTGAGCCACCAAATACCAACCTTGATACCTAGACCATAACGTGTTAGATATTCCCTTTGTGAGAGTACACGCATTTGATAATGAATGTTAAATATTAAGTTCTGCTTGATCATGAGATTTCATTTATTGCTACGGTTATGGAGAAGTACAATGAAGTACGGTTTGATCTGAACTTTGCGAATGCGGTTTACGGGCAATTGACTTAGAGTATGGTCCTATAAGTTTTACGAATTTCACACGTTTTTCTAACCTCTCCTCTTTGTAAGATATCTGGTTTTGCTTGAGGACAAGCAAAGGTTTTAGTTGGGGAGAGTAGATATCATCGGTTTTTAACGTATTTTGATTCGTTTTTAGTATCCGGTTTGAGTTTCTATTTACATCTTTCGTTGGTTTTTCGAGTCTTTTCTTTTGTTTTGAGTATTTTACAGATTTTATGGAGTTCCGAAGGAGTTTGGCGTTTATGGACATGTTCGAGTCAGGTTGACATGGAAAACACGAGGAAAGGACCAACTGAAGAGAACGACCATTCTTGGGACAGAACGACCCAACAGAACGATCGTTCCCTCCAAGGAACGGTCGTTCCCTCATTCACCTACCCTGCCGACAACATCACGAGATCGACCGTTCCGTTCCATGTGGTCGTTCCACACCTCACCAACTTTGCCGACAAAAACACACGGAACGACCGTTCTCTCCTCCGGAACGATCGTTCCCCGACACCGCATCTCACCTACTACGGATCGACCAAGGGGAACGATCGTTCTCCACCTAGAACGACCGTTCCCCGTCTCACCTACTCCCCTCACCTTGGCCTATATAATGGACTCACAACATCACTCTCAAATCACACCTTCTTCTTCCTCCTCTCTTCTCTAGCTTCAAAGCATAGCTTCTTCTTTAGTTTTTAGTTTTTATGTTTATGTTTTTATAAGTTTTATTTAGTTTCTTTTAAGCTTTATACATTTATGCTTTAATTAAGTTTTACTTTCAGTTCTTATTTTTATGCTTACTTTCAGTTCTTATATTTATGCTTTACTTTCAGTTTTATATTTATGCTTTACTTTCAGTTCTTATATTTATGCTTTAATTAAGTTCTTATAAGTTTATATCCAGCTTTTGTTATTTATTCAAGTTTTTATGATGAACTTTATAACCTCTTTGTTTTCTTCTTCTTTTAATATGTCTGAGTAGATCTCTTAGTTAGGTTGAGGTTTGTCAAAGGAATTCATGAGCTTTAGGGTTAAACACAAATAGGCTATTCAATCGATGTCTTCACCTTTGTTGTTCTTAATGCTTAAATCGAATTGATCATTTGATTTTATGATATGAGGTTAATTTAGACAACGACAGTTGCTAGGTTGCTAGAATAAACATTGGTGAGCAATTTAACCATTACCTACGACAGTAGATGTAGTGAGAATTGTGAACAAATCGAACCTATCCTTAATGCTTGTTTACGATTTCTAGTACCAACGACAGTTAGGATTTCTAGGTCGCTAGACAAAGTTATTGATACCACGACAGTGGATTGATATTATCTTTATGTTTGAGTTCTAGACTTGTGCTTAAACATGCCTGAATAGTTGTTTGATCCGTTGCTCTGAATCTCCTGAGATATTCCTTGACCTAACGCTTGTTAAAATTATCTTACAACCGATTTCACTTTCATTACTAGTTAATAAAAAAACCAAAAACATATTTGAATTGTCTTAGCTTTTAATTTAGCTCAATATATCAAAGTGTGAAAACGGGTCTTCGTGGGATCGACCCCTAAATACTACTTCGTATGCTGTGCACTTGCAGTAGGAAATAAGGGTTTAAAACTCGTGTATCAGTAGTGCAAAAATTATTATTGGCTCCGGAAGAGTCAGTTTTTCAATGCAAATGGGAACAAAGTTTGAAATAAATGATGCATTATACTCCCCTAAGTCTCATCAAAATTTGTTGAGTTTTAAAGATATCCGCAGAAATGGATATCATATTGAGACCGTGAGTAAAAATGGAATTGAGTATTTTTGCATTACATCGGAGAGGAAACATATATTGGAAGAATTGAAAATGTTATCCTCCGGATTATATTGCACATAAATAAACATGACTGAATCATATGTTACAGTAACTCAGAGTTTAATAGTACGTTTAAAGTTTGGCATGAAAGGTCAGGGCATCCTGTTTCAATCATGATGAGAAATTGTGCAAAGTTGTAATGGCCATCCGTTGAAAAACAAGAAAATTTTACAATCTGGCGAGTTTTTATGTAATGCATGTTCTCAAGAAAAATTCATAACTCGGCAATCACCAGCTAAAGTTGGGAATTGACATGTGGGCCGATCCACCCACCGTGCGGGCCATTTCGGCATTTTATGGTATTGATTGACGCATGGTCACATATGTGTCTTTTGACCACACGAAATACGACTTTCGCAAAATTCATTTCCCAAATAATCAGGTTGAAAGCACAGTTTCCTGAATACGCCATTAAGAAAGTAAGGCTTGATAACGCTGGTGAATTCACTTCATTGACATTTAATGACTATTGTATGTCAATGGGGATTGATGTTGAACACCCAGTTCCCCATGTTCTTACACAAAATGGTATGGCTGAGTCTTTGATTAAACGCTTGCAATTAATTGCAAGACCGTATTATTGAGAACAAAGCTTCCAATTTCAATATGGGGTCATGCTATTTTGCATGCAGAAGCACTGCTCCAAATATGACCAAGTGCTTATCATACATACTCTCCAATACAATTTTAGCATCTGGTCAAGAGCCAGATATATCCCATCTCCGTGTTTTTGGGTGTGCGGTTTTTGTGCCTGGAGCACCACCGCAAAGAAAAAAAATGGGGCCACAAAGGAGATTGGGAATATATATCGGGTATATGTCACCAAGTATAATTCGATATCTTGAACTGGCAACTGGTGATATGATTACGGCACGGTTTGCCGATTGCCATTTTAATGAAGATAAATTTCCAGCATTAGGGAGAGGAATTAAAGAAGTTTTAAAAGATGTTATATGGTGCACACCAGCGTTGTTGCACCATGAACCCCCTACGAATCAACGTGAACTTGAAGTTCAGAGAATTGTACACTTGTAAAATTTGGCAAATCAGTTAACTGATGCGTTCACATATACAAAAAGAGTGATGAAGTCATATATACCTGCTGCTAATGCTCCATCGAGAATTATTGTTCCTGAAGAACATGCTGATGGGAACATAGCACCTAAGGTTCAGTTGAAGAGGGGGAGACCGATGGATTCTAAAGATGAAAATCCCCGAAAGAAAAAGAAGTTGGGAGAACAAAGTAAAAAGGTTCCCGAAGAACCAGTTGAACAAACATGTCCAGAAGACATGAATGAAAAGGTTCTGGAAGAACCACAAGAGGATGAAAATCTAGATGGTGAAAATATACCAGAAAAATATGAGATTTCCATCAACTACGCCAGAATGGAAAGTTATGGATCAGAAATTGAAATAAAAGATATTGATGGAATATTCTCTTTTCTGTATCTAAAGAAATTGATCATGAAAGTGGTGATCCAGATCCAAGGTCCATATCAGAATGTCATAAAATACATGATTGGGAGAAATGGAAGATGGCCATACAAATTGAATTACCCTGCCTTAATAAAAGAAGTGTTTTTAGACCTATTGTCGCAAAATCTGAAAACGTAAAACCAGTTGGATACAAGTGGGTGTTTGTACGAGAGAGAAATGAGAAAAATGAGGTTACAAGATATAAAGCCCGACTTGTTGCTCAAGGTTTTTCTCAAATACCGGGAATTGATTATGAAGAGACATACTCTCCGGTTATGGATGCAATCACATTCATGTATTTAATGAGCTTAGCTGCATCTAAAAAGTTAGATATGTACCTTATGGATGTTGTGACAACATATCTCTATGGATCACTGGATAATGATATTTACATGAAAATTCCGGAAGGATTAAAAATGCCTAAAGCATTATGCTCGAAATCTAAATAGATTTATTCGGTCAACTTACAGCGATCACTTAACGGATTAAAACAATTCGGACGCATGTGGTATAATCGCTTAAGTAAGTTTTTACTAAGCAAAGGCTATGTAAACAATGCAATATGCCCTTGTGTGTTTATTAAAAAATCTTCATCTGGTTTTGTGATCACTGATGTATATGTTGATGACCTGAATATAATTGGAACTCAAAAGGAAATTGATGATGCAAGAGCTCATATGAAAGAAGGGTTCGAAATGAAAGATATTGGATAGACAAAATTTTGTCTTGGGCTCCAGATTGAGCATCTCCAAGATGGAGTATTTGTGCATCAGTCAAATTATACAAAAAGGATTTTGAAACGCTTTTATATGGATAAAGCGAATCCTTTGAGTACTCCAATGGTTAATAGAACGCTTAATGTTGACAAGGATCCTTTTAGACCTTGTGTAGATAACGAAGAAATATTAGGCCCTCAAGTACCTTATATGAGCACTATCGGTGCGCTTATGTATCTTGAAAATTGTACACGACCAGATATAGCTTTCGCTACTAATCTACTTGCACGATACAGCTCATCTCCTACTCGTAGACATTGGAACGGAATAAAACATATATTCCGTTATCTCTAAGTTACGGTTGATTTATTTTATTTTATCCGAGAAACCCCGAGTTTGGTCTAGTTAGTTTTGCAGATGCAGAATATTTATCAGATCCTCATAAAGCTCGGTTGCAAACCGGATATGTTTTTACAATTGGCGGAACTGCAATCTCGTTGCGTTCCCAAAATCAGACTCTGGTTGCAACTTCCTCAAATCATGCAGAAACTATTTAGCTCTACGAAGCATGTAGAGAATATGTATGGCTCAAATCAATGACTTATCATATACAAGAATCAAGCGGAATAATCACAAAGAAAGAGCCAACGAAAATGTTCGAAGAAAATGCTGCATGTGTCGCCCAGCTTAAGGAAGGTTACATCAAGAGCGCAAAACAAAGTATATCCCTCCAAGATTTTTCTGTTACATAAGAGAACTTGAGAAGAATCAAGAAGTTGACATCGAGTACATTTGTTCAAGTGACAATGCAGCCGATCTATTCACGAAAGCACTTCCGACTACTACATTCAGAAAACACGTTCAAGGTATCGGAATGCGTCATGTAAAGGATTTATAGATGCCTTTTTCCAAGGGGAGCGTTACTGTACTCTTTGTCCCTTGTCATGGTTTTTATCCCATTGGATTTTTCCATGATGAGGTTTTTAACGAGGCAATACGATATACAAAATGGATAATCAAAGGGGAGTGTTGTAATTGTGTAATGATTACACGTGTAAACGTGTTCGACATGTTTCATAGGTGATTAAACCATTTTGTTACCGACGTAACAATGATCGCTTTTGGTTTCCTATAAAAGGCAATTACTACATGTTGTAAATGTGTTTGATCAACACGTGTAGATGATTATTCATTTACGTTACCGAGTTTTTCACCGACTTATCAACCCTCTATATATATGTACCATCAACGTAAATGAAGATAAAATTAATAATTCACTTTGCTTCTTTGATTATACTGTTCACTTTGTTCT